>CM065709.1:25426307-25432659 GCA_017654935.2 Phymorhynchus buccinoides | reverse complement strand
TTCATTTGGGGGAGTTGCAACATGGATTTACAGCATAAAACAATGAAGGATGTGTCCATAAAACAAAAAAACCCATGTGTTATCTCCATAAACTATGGAAACATGTATTATCTTGACAAGACTACAAGGAAGCCTGCTATCGCCATTCAAAAGGACAAATATAAAAAAAGGAAGCATGTGTTATTTCCATAAACAGTAATGTGAATCTCATTTTCATCAGTCAAATAAACTTGTTTTAACTTTAATAAACAAGGAGAGATGCATTTTGTCCATTTGACAAGAAAACGTGAACATTTAATAAAACAAAGACATGTATACTATTTACTACCAAAAGCATGTAAATTATTTATTTGATGTGACATCATCTGTTTTGTGTATTTGACAAGGAAACGTGTTTGCCCTTTACTCTTGGTATTACACGAAGCGATTCTGTTCAAACATTTGCGAAATATCTTTGGGACACACATATAATGTTTTTTAAAACTTAGCCTACAACAAAAAACACACAAGCTTAACAAAATAGACTCAAAGTAAAAACATACTGCTCTGCCAGTGTGTACACTGGGTAAAGCTTAATGAAGGAAAATGTTGATTTTATTTTTGGATTTCTTCTTCTGTGTTCCCAGGCCATACGGCCATAATGGGTGAGGTATGTATGTGTCCAGTTTTCATTTTCACTGGTCTCCCTGGTTCAGCCGACACATGACTATTTTGGAAGAGCTCAAAGGACAAAATGTATTTCGGAAATTATTATAAAAGAGCCAGGAAATGGGCCAATAAGGCAGAAAAATAAGTAGATGATAGCAAGCAAATGGAAAAGGCAGAGTCAAAGAGAGGGACAGATTAGAGGAAGTTGCAAGCACATAATTTCCAGAGGATGGGGGAACTATTTGTGAAGAAAGATGCCCCAGTATCCCCATAGAGGAGGGATCTCAAGGGATTTTATTTCTACCTTACTAGTATGTCAGTAGTCTGACAATCATTCATTGCTACATGTATCTTCGAGCTATCATCACTATAACTACCAATGCCGATTTGCCACTCACATTAAAAAAATATTGAAAGCCAGACAATACCTCGTTTACAACAGCATTACAATCTGAACTATTTAGGCAAGTGAACACAAGTTGCTGTACATAAAGATCCTTCGCATTTCATCTTGAATAAGTATATAGAGGTGATTAACATTTTTTTAATAAATCAATGTATCTGAATGAAAGCCTTGATTAAAATAAAATTTTAGGAAATGAGTTATGGAATTTACCGGACTCAAAATTTAACAAGGGTGTCGCTGAGTGGTAGACATGTATGCCCTGGTACGCATTTATGCACATTCACCACGGTTGGGAAAATCTTGATGAAGACTTGGCAGAGCTAGGTCTGGAAGTGCAAGTAGATCAAGCTGCCACGTCAGTATTGCTGGCACTGCTTTGGTCCAGGTCTGTACTGATGTGCCGGAATATCCAGTGAAGGCGGGCAAACACAGTGGCTGGAACTGAACCTCTGCCACTCCTTCACTGCTGGTCCATGATTCAGCCAGGGGTATTCTCAATGGCTTACAGGTTTTCTGTTTAAAAACACAACAAAATATGATCAGTAAAGGGAATGTGGCATTAATATGCTATGAATGGTTTCCATGACAGGCTTTAGATTTAAAAAAAAATGATCATGACAATTAGGGACACAAACTATTTTTCACTTTTTAAAAAAAGAACAATTTTACGGTAAAGGTAAAGATGTGCCCCCCCCCCCCCCCCCCCCCCCTGCATTTCTCGGTTAATTCCATTTTTTCCGTTTTTGCCTTTCTTACCAAACATAGAGCTGTATTTTATTAACCTTTTTAGCTAATTATCTTTTTGGAATACTGACCCTAACCCTATAAGACGGAAAAACGCAATGAACCACGACTGTGACCAATGTAGCGGTGTACTGCAGTACATAGGGGGGGGGGGGGGGGGGGGGGGGGGGGGGGGGAGCTGTTAGATAATGGCCTTTATCATGACTGCAATTAATTATTGAAGAAAGATAATTAGCTGAACATGTTCATGAAATACAGCTTCATGTTTGGTAAGAAAGGCAAAAACGGAAAACTGGAATTAACCGAGAAATGTAGGGGGGGCACATCTTGACCTATACCAATTTCACTTGTAATAAACAGGAGTGCAAGTAGGAGATCTTAAAACCTGAAACTGAAAAGCCCAAAACCTGAAATGAAAGGTCATGAAAACCACAAGCCTGAAAATGAAACTGAACTTGATTAATAACCTTTTCACTGCAAAGTTGCCATAAAGCAAAATTTCTGATGACCGGGGTAAGAAGAGGTGGATGGGAGAGGACAGTATTACTTTTTATTATGCTACCAGCTGGCGCATTGGATTTCAGGCCTGATTTCAAACACAGAATTAACACTGGGGGAGTTTTAATACTTGATTGTTCTTGCATTCATTGGTCACTGGCTGTCATTTGGTAAGAATGTTCATGTTCCTGAAAATATTATGATTTGAATCTGAAAGCACTGAGGTGAGCCTAAACTTCTGCTTGAGTGAAGTTGTTTAAAGTTATTCTTATCATTTCGGATTGAAACATCTTTTGTGGAAAATACCATATGTAATACTGGGAGTATCACTATCATAACTGACAACAACATAAAATAAAATAAAAGCATATTCACTAATTCAGTAGGAGTCATCATTCTCATATTATTGCATTCCATTTTTTGTTTTACTTTACATTCATGTGCCTTCACAATTTCAAAACAAAACTTCACAAACAAAACTCTAACAGTAGCTAAAAGTAAAACCCTCAAAACAGCATGATACAATGTTGTCTCTACCATGCATGTTTTCTCTATAAATGTTTAATTCTATAGATGTTATTATTATACAGTTAATATTTTGTTAAGAATCCTAAACAAAGTGTGACCACCACAAAGGTGTCAAGTTCTCTCACCTGAGGGTCAAATCATCACACAGGTCTGTGAGGTCAAGTTTTGGGCAGCGGTCACAGACACAGGTTAGCCGTTTCCTGGAGCACAGCGCTCACCATAGAGAACTGCATCCCGCTGAGCTTCCCTCTCAGGGGCAACTCACTGCACACTAGGCCAGCGTCCGTGGAAATCAGCCTGAACAGACAATAGGCATCCATCAGCATGTAAATGTCATGAAAATACAGAAAATTAAAACATAATTATACAAACAAAACTAAAATTTTAAAAATACAATTTGACAACAGCTTACTGAATAACATTAGTCATCAAATACTAATCAGTAACATGATACCTAGTATTCCATTACTGTGCAGGTGTGACTATTAACATTTACCCTTTATCTTGCCTTGTGGGCCCGGGGAAAAATATACATGTACAAAAACTTCATTTGACCGGCATGAAAATGAAGATGGCCATTTTCACACTTAAATTAAAACCTTCCCATAGATATATATATGTATAATGAGGATACAACATTAGTTCAAGTTCAAGTTGTTGTGGACAATTCTAATATAATATAATATAATATGACCAAAAAAATAAAGACCTTTTTTTTAAAAAACTATTTGATGTATTCCATTTTCAACACTTTTGTGTGCTTTGTTGCTGAAAAAGTTTTTTTTTATTAGGATCAGGATCAATACGTCGCAGGTGCCAATACTGGCAATAGTCGCGACGGGACTATGAGGGCGCATGTACCTATAGAAAACATAGAAAGAAAATACCTAACGCTTGCACTGGGTTAAGACCATTAAACCCCCCAGTACAGCCGGGAAGGAACATAACAGGCCCCACTTCCAGCAACAAGCGGGGGAGGGGGGAGGGGGGAATCTAATTTTAGTGGTCAATTTGCGCAGGCTCAGATGGAGATCTGATCAGCGCTGATGTAAATGCACTGATAGAGCCTGTATGATATATCGACGGTGTCCTAGCTTAACTTGTATTAATTTATTTTCCATTTTAAAATCTCCCTTGTTAACATGAGCAGAGAAACGCACAGCCTTCATTCCCATTCTAATATATTCTAATAATTAAAAACCTGGAAGTACAAAAGAAACAGCTCTGACATCTAGTACTAGTAGGTGATATAACTGATTCTTCCCACACCGGGATTGCTTCCGACATTAAGAGCTGGCTTTGCTCCTCAATGGGTGATTTGTTTTTCTTATCATGATTCATAACGGCTCTGTATGTACGTACAGTAAAAATTGCTTAATCAAAATTGAAGGGACTGAAATTTTATTTTGAGATAGCCAATATTTTGAGTTATCCGTATTTGAGTTATTAGTTCTCCACTGTATATATGCCAGTCAGTTGCTTCCAACTATGACTGCCAGATAGGAGAGGCAGCAGATGCTATTCTGGTGGGCTGGGCTACAATTTCGCCTTATAGTCCGTAAAATATGGTGCCCCTAGTCTTCCACAAGAAACTAAACTGCATCACTATTAACCATTACTGTACAACATTATCTGTTGTACAGCTCTCATGTTACTGTTGGCCCAGGAGCGAGGGGGGGAGGGCTGCTACAAGCTAAATGTCAAACAATGACAGAAGCCATTTGAGGCAATGGCTCTATCCCTTCATTAATTGGTTTTCTATACACTGAAGTTACGTAACAGATTAATACCTTCATAAAATTAGGTTGGGTTGGTGTTCACCCAGAAGTTGTTTGACATAGAGTTAAATACCTACCAGCCACAACATTATTTGTTGCAATAGCTTTCAACCCAGCCAGTGCTTCCTCTAGACCATGGCATCTTGAGGGATAATGTACTTGTCCCAGCCTCATGGACTTGGCGTTGAAGCTCCTCGAAACTGTGGGGGGAAAATAGAGGGTAAATCAAATGATCAATTTGAACATATTTTTTGTGATGTGTTCTTTCAGAATGGTTGCATGTTAATGTGTGTGTGCGCGTGTGTGTGTGTGTGTGTGTGTGTGTGTGTAGGGGGGAGGGCGGTATGATTTTGGCTTTTTATGGGCCATGCGCGTGCATGCACACACACACACACACACAGTGCTACACACACACACACACTCTCCATGTTAGATGCAAGACATTTAGTTAGGCCTAGATCATGCAATGCAATCACGCACGCATAGCTACATTCTATTGGGCCCGGTTGGATTTGATTGCCGGTTGTTCCACCGACCGACAAGGAATCCCTTGTTGATTTTGACCAAAATCAGAAACAAATACAGATCAGCAGGAAAAGTAAGCATGACTGCACGCTAACATAGCCTACAGTGAGAGAAAGATGCAGATCTATTCATGCTTCATCGCTTGTGACAAGAATGCAATAAACTACAAAAGAGCAAAACTACAAAGTATTATGCACACACACACCATATCAATATCATTAAATACATAGCCACATGACATGACACTTGTGACTTGACAATGACATAATCTAGTACACATAGGCCTACACATGATGTAGCACACTCAAAATGAGATAAAATGCAGGCACATCCCCATTGCTAATATGATTAATATAAGAGAAGAAAATGTTTTCGTTGCCCAGATTAAAGGCTCTGGGGTCAAACCCAGTGCCGTGTGAACATTTCGCTTGGCCTTGGGTGGGTACATGTATCATTGTATGGCTGCTTTTAGTGTGCATTTTAGAAGGCCTTGTCTTTTAAAGGGCCCCGCCACATGGGCGGCCATACTCCGACTTCAGGGGACTTCGCTCCATTCATGGAGCCACCCACACATTCACTCCACCCGTGGAGTGACAACAACCAACAATTCTTTATAGAGTGTAGGGAGAACTGCCACTGGTAAAGACAGCTCTTCTTCTTCTTCTTCTTCTTCACAATCAACTCTCTGATTATTTTGCCACGGAACTGGTAGGCTCTACGGTCTACCACTTATGCCGTAAGAAGAGGCTCAAAGCCTGAGAAGAAACTGAAAAGTTAGGCCTTAGACAGAAGAGGGACAGATAAAAAGATAAAGGAGTAAGTGCACTGGGTTAAGACCATTAAACCCCCCAGTTCAGCCTGGAAGGAACAGGCCCCACTTCCAGCAACAAGCAAAAGCAGAAGCGAATGGGGGGGGGGGGGGGGGGGGGATGAGGAAAGTTTGGGTTGCAAGCCCAATATCCGATACTTACCCTTGGCCGCAAGAAGAAAATGAAACTTAAAGATTATTCTATTATGTGTATGCTTGTAACGTCCCCACCCCTTCCCCCCTTTCCACACACACACACACACGATACACACACACACACACACACATACACACACAAACACACACACACACACACACACACACACACACACACGATACACTGCCACTGCCGTCTTTGGTCTAGCCTAGATGTACAACCACACACATGAGACACAACCACAAAGTTAAGCGCACTCA
>CM065709.1:25416307-25418807 GCA_017654935.2 Phymorhynchus buccinoides | reverse complement strand
AAGTGAAAAGGCAAATGGGTTACACAAAAAGAAAGAAACGCTTGGAGTAATTACAGGTGAGGGGGGGGGGGGAGGGGGGGGGGGGGGAGCGTGGGGGTAAGGAGGGAGAATACAAGAGAGAGAGAGAGAGAGAGAGAGAGAGAGAGAGAGAGAGAGAGAGAGAGAGAGAGAGAGACAGACAGACAGACAGACAGACAGACAGACAGAGACAGAGAGAGAAACGCACATACACACAAAGACAAAGAACTGGTAATATAGAGAAAGAGAAGGGATGGGTGGTGGTGGTGGTGGGGGTGGTGAGGGGCAAATAGCAAGAACATAAGGAGAGGGGGGGGAAGGGGAGTTGGGGTGTAGTGGGGGTAGGATTGGGTGGACATTTGGACAAAAAGCTGGTCAGTGTCCGGCTGACCATATGTTGACAGAGGATGTCGCACTGAAGTCTCCGCTGTCAGAGATTGACAAGACAGGACGGTCACACCGAGTGATTAGATGATTAGGCGGGAGAGGAAGGAAGAGCCAAAGAGACTACTCAGCCGTGGCTTGGAGTCAAAGCGGACTATCTTTAGATAGTCCATTAACAACAACAACAAACAACAACAACCAACATACAGCATTTATACGGCGCTGAATCAATGATAGAAATCAAAGAAAGCGCACACACACGTTAGCATTCGCGCATTCAAAATCAAACGCAATACAACGCGAACACACACTTATAACATAAATGGAATATAGCAGAAACAGACTTAATGGCAAGAGAGAGAAGATAAAGAGAGGGAGCTTTAATGACGGGGGAACAGGTGGGTTTTGAGGTTAGCTTTGAAAGCAGAGAGAGTCGGTCGCTGACGGAGGGACCAGTTTCACGCCAATGTCGCATTTTAGCACCACAATGATTTAACACCCATGTCAAGAAAAGGCCTCAAACCAGGGTCTGTTATCCAAAGAGCCTATTTTCAAAAATGTTGGGAATTAAGGATAGACCTTAGTTTATACAGGTCACAGAAAAATCCCCACTATTGCAGACGATTTATTTTCTCTAACCAGGCAAGTTTAATGGACCCTATTTTGCTGAAAAATGGCTGGCGGCGAAAGGGTTAATAATAATAATAATAATAATAATAATAATAATAATAATAACAATAATAATAATAATAATAATAAATAACAACAATAATAATAATAATAATAATAATAATGATGATGATTGTTTTTATATAGCGCAACACCTCTCAGTAAAAACTGGAGCTCTTTGCGCTTTACAAATGATTGAAATAAGATACATAAATAAGCACCACTAAAGTAATACACAAAAGCTACAATAAATACTGGCATTAATACAGTACATCCGTAGGCATAAACACATATTATTATATAAACATCAAATATAGCAAATATATTATATCACACGCAGACAAACAAGGATCAACACATTAGTACATTAATATGAATTGAAGAAATAATTAAACATCAAAACCTAATATTTTCTTCACACATAAATACGCACGCACGCGTGTGCGCACCTCCCCCCTCCCCCCCCCCCCCCCCCCCACCACCACCACCACCACCACCACACCACCACCAAAAAACAACACCCCACAATACATCTACATAAGGCGTGCAGACAAACAAGCATCAACACAATAGTACATTAACATGCATTGGGAAATCATTAAATATCACATTACCTATTCACACTCCTTTTAATCCTGCTTTCACACAGCACACACGTGCTAGCGCGCAACACACACACGCGCACACATGCAAGCAAGCACAAACGCACCCACACCACTCAGCCACACACAGACGCCCGCGTGCACTCATATGCCCATTGACATTATTATTGAACTTATTGCGAAAACTAATATTTTGTATAAAAAAAAGACTGCTGAAATATAAAAAGCAAACCACCCTTTTTTGTCCGTCACCGAAGGTGATCGGACTTTGCGATGGGCTGTTATATTTCTGCAGTCATATTTTTTTGTTATACAAGTTATTAGTTTTCGTAATATGTTCAATAATATGTCAATGGACTATCTAAAGATAGTCCGTTTTGACTCCAAGCCATCGTTTAATTATTTTCACAAAGGAACAGTCTGTTATTTTGATTTTGACAACCAACCAACAAACAAACAAACAGACAGACAAACATCAACTTCCAAATCAATATGTAACAGTATGTTCATGCCTTACAAAGATCTACCCCCAAAATTGCAAGACGATTTGATAAACATTATTATTATCACTTCTGTGTGCCAAAGGAACCACCCACGACTATTTTCTGTAGGTGTTTTGAGATGGTAGGCGAATGGGGGCTGGGGCTGGGGGGATGGGGGTGGGCGTGTGCGCACCTCCCCCCTCCCCACCCCACCCCCCCCGCACCCACACCACCACCACCACCACCACCACACCACCAAAAAAACAACACCCCACAATACATCTACATAAGGCGTGCAGACAAACAAGCATCAACACAATAGTACATTAACATGCATTGGGAAAT
>CM065709.1:25408807-25411307 GCA_017654935.2 Phymorhynchus buccinoides | reverse complement strand
CTTTATACTACTCCTTGCCGACACGAAAGGGCGATATTTTGTAGGCCCGAACTGCCGATGCCCCCTGGTGACGAGTCAGGAGCAGATAATTTTATGTGGCTATAATACTACTAGTTCCTGACAGGCAAGGGCGATGATCTTAAGTAGGTGGCGTTCGCATCACAGGGCACGAGACAGGGGCAGAGACTTTTCGGTATGAAGCCTCATTGACTCCATTGACGAGACGTTTAGTCAAGAGCTTCGTAATGAGGTCGTGAGTATTGTACAACCTCTTCGAAATAACAGACATCGAAAGGGTACAAGCTCCAGTCAACGGTGGCTTACTAAAAGTTAAACCTGGGGGGGGTTTCTTGGAGAGTATCTGGGTGCTTTGAGAAAACTCAACTCGCATTCACCCGTGGCCGTTTAACGACCTTTTAAAGACGGGTTTAATAATGATGGAACGCTTGGTCGTTCATTGTCCTCATTTCAACAAAACAAGGTCACACCTAGTGGACAGCTATTATTATAATGAACGCGGTAGTACCTAATGAGTACTTAAGAGTGTAGTGTGACGTGACATGTCCAGAAGTAGTACATTCTTGTCAGTGCCTTAACAGCGATTAAAAACTCCGTCAATGATAAAATAGACAATGTTGAACAATTCTAAATGGATGGAAGGATTTTCTAGTATTATGAAACAACAACGTAAGTTTTTTTATATCCCAAAATGTCCAGAATTCGCCAGTAGTAGGAATATGTCAATGTGACCTTGACATATCCCTACTACTTTCGCCAATTCTTGTCAGTGTCTCAACAGCGATTAAAAGCTCCGTACAATGATAACAATAGACAATGTTGAACAGTTCTAACATGGAGGGAAGGATTTTCTAGCATTGTTAAACGACGCAAACTTTCAATCCAAGATGGCCGGTGCTGCATAAAATATTTTACCCATGAAATAAATACTCTTTCCCTCATTCAAATTGTTTGCTGTTTGGGAAAGATTCGCCCCTAAATACATTCAGAGGCGTCTTGTGGCATGCAGGAAGAACAGAAGATTCATCATTAAATATTGAGAAGTCACGGATATTTTTCTAATATTTATTATTATTTATTTTTGTTTGCACGGATGGTTGTTTATATCGTCCACCATTTTGGAAAATACGAAACTAAGTGACATGGCTTTGTTTTTCGATTTATCGGTAAAAATGTAGATGTACACCCTCCCGCTCTATTTGTTGGCTATTTCCATGTAGATTGAACACATAAATATAAATATTTTAAATATAACAGTTGACTCATTTATCACATGAAGCGCTTAGAGCTTAAAGATTAGGCGCTATGAAAGTTGTCTTAATAAATAAATAAATGAAAGAAGAATGGTTCTAGTGCGCTTTCGAAGGGTATTTATTTCACGGTAGGTACTTATTTCTCATGACACCGGGATTCGCCTGCGCCTGTTCTTGTCAGTCGGGGCCTAGCCTCAACAGCGATTCAAACCCCCTGTAAATGATTGTAATAGCCAACGCTGAACAATTGTAAATGGAGGGAAGGATTTTCTATGCTTACTATAGTATAAAACAACACAAGCTTTCGTTAGTAAGGTGACTGTCGGCCATTTTGAAAAATCACAGTCTATAAAGTCTAGCCTGTCCTAAGAATAATGCATCAACCTACTAATTTTAAAGCACTTTTTTGTAATATGTACAGACCACATTAAACGTTATTCTTTACTCATATGAACGATAAGATGTCAGAGAGCACACAAATACTCATAATTCAAAATTAATAATGAAAAAAAAAAGAGATTTATTTTATTTTGCAAGCCTGTTGTGAGAAACTAGTCCAGCGACTTAATGTCCCTTTCGTGGTGCTGGGATCACGTATGATAAAAAATGAGATATTTGACTTTTCAAGCCTGTTGTTTAGAAACTAGCCCAGCGACTTAATGTCCCTTTCGTGGTGCTGGGTCAGGTATGATTAAAAAAAAAGAGATTCTTGACTTTGCAAGCCTGTTGTTTAGAAACTAGCCCAGCGACTTAATGTCCCTTTCGTGGTGCTGGGTCAGGTATGATTAAAAAAAAGAGATTCTTGACTTTGCAAGCCTGTTGTTTAGAAACTAGCCTAGCGACTTAATGTCCCTTTCGTGGTGCTGGATCACGTATGATTTCATCAGATTCATTTAGACAGTAGAATTTCACGAGAATCATGCCCTCACAAAACGGTCACAGTCGGATCGCATCGTGGGCAGTGTGTCTGTCCCCTGGGAGTGACAATTGACAATTTTTGACGCGTTCACACAATTTTGGAATTGTTTATGTGGGTCAAACTTTCGTATCTGACCACTTTATCGATCGTTTGAGAGCTATTAATTATAAACGGGTAGGTCCCTGTCAGTGTGACAATGATTGATTTTTGTGGCAGGAAAAGTCATAGAGATTAAGATCGAACCGGGGGTTTGAAATGAAATGGGTGGTGACGTGTGTGGTGGTGGTGGTGGTACTAGTAGGTGTCTGTT
>CM065709.1:25391307-25393807 GCA_017654935.2 Phymorhynchus buccinoides | reverse complement strand
GCACGCCACAAACGATTGCGAATCCGCGCTTGTTCCCCTCTGTCTCTGTGCATTCTGTTTCCTCCTTCCTCTCTATCTCTCTGTTTGTCTTTATCTGTCTCTGCCGCCCCCCTCTCTCTCTCTTCAGTGTTCACTCTGTGTGTGTGTGTGTGTGTGTGTGTGTGTGTGTGTGTGTGTGTGTGTGTGTGTGTGTGTGTGTGTGTGTGTGTGTGTGTGTGTGTGTGTGTGTGTGTAGTGTAGTGTGTGTGTGTGTGTAGTGTAGTGTAGTGTGTGTGTGTGTGTGTGTGTGTGTGTGTGTGTGTGTGTGTATGTGTGTGTGTGTGTGTGTGTGTGTGTGTGTGTGTGTGTGTGTGTGTGTGGTCTATGATATTTGAATTTTGTTAAATGATGTTTGTATTTTTGCTTGATCTTGAAAACGTAATGTGTTTTCCCCCATTTTTGCTTATTTGCATTGTTTCTTGTTTTCTTGTTATTTGATAGTCATGGTTTGTTTTTTCCCTCCTTGAGGGCATGGTGTAAAGAAGCGAAAGCTTATCTGTTTACCCTCATTAAAAAACATTCGTATTCGTATTCGTATTCGTATTCTGTTTGTCTTTATCTGTCTCTGCCGCCCCCCTCTCTCTCTCTCTCTCTTCAGTGTTCACTCTGTGTGTGTGTGTGTGTGTGTGTGTGTGTGTGTGTGTGTGTGTGCGTGCGTGCGTGTGCGTGTGCGTGTGTGCGTGCGTGCGTGCGTGCGTGCGTGTGCGCGCGTGTGTGTGTCTCTCGCTCACCTCATCTCATCTCACGAGAACCACCACAGACAAATGCTACCAGATTGACTGACAGTGTTAGTTCACACAGACGATGACGAAGATGACGAGGGCCGACGATGATAATGATGATGATGATGATGATGATGATGATCAAAGTGATGAGGTAAGCCAGTTACTGTTCATGTGGGGCACGCTAGGTATTAATTAAAGTAATTATCACCTCTAGCTTCCCTTCCCCGTTGCTACTATCCTTTAAATTAAAGAGCACCTACCGGTGATACAACACCAAAAAGCTCCCCCTATCTGAATTTCTTTCTCCATAGCCTTTTTTCTCCATATGTGACTCAGCACCACGAAATAAAAGGGACATTAAGTCGCTGGGCTAGTTTCTCACAACAGGCTTGCAAAGTCAAAAACAAATCATTTTTTGTCAATTTTGAGATAAGGGTATTTTTCTGTTCTCTAACATCTTATCTTTCATATTTTATAAAGGACAATCTTTCATTAATATGGTCTCTAAATAGTCTTATAGGTGCTTTAAAACGAGTAGGTCAGTGCATTTTCTTCAGCTAGGCTAGACTTTAGACTGTGTTTTCTGAAAATGGCGATGCTCACCCTACTAACTTCAAATGCTCATAACTCTGGAACGGAACAAGATACAAGACTGGTTCTTATATCATTAGAAAGATAATTGTCTGCAGGTTTCAAACGTACAATGTTCTCAGTATGGTCAGTTTGACACTTAATGTGATGCTAAGTCACATATAAATTGGTTGCTCTAGTCTTTCTCTTTATCATACATATCTGTATTGTTAAAAAAATCGGGACTTTCCTGGTGTTGCACCGCCTCCGGGCATTGCCTCCAGGATTATTCCCACCATCTTTATCTCTATAAATGTCCCATATGTGTCTGTTCCAGACCGGAGGACGTTCAATGAATGTTCATTCTTTCTCTGTTAGGTTACTCTTCCTCTGTCATCGTCTCTGTCTCTTTCTGTCTGTCAAACCTCCTCTAATATAAACCTGTATTTCCAGATAATTTTCGTTTGAAATTAAAACAAACACTGCTGTTCAATATGATCTCTTCTATGCATGCACAGAATGCATGCCTTGCTCTTCGGTTTCAACTTGGTTGTATCACTTACGCATTGAACTGTAGAGGGGAAGTATTGTTTTTCATTTTGATCTTGTTGTTCTTTTGCTCCTTTTGTTGTCTGCTTTTTGCTATATTTGCTGTTTTGCTGTTTAATTGTTTGTCTGTGTTGATAAAGGCGCATTCGCCGAAATATCCAGTAGTTTTGTTTTGTCTCTTGTGAATAAAATAACGTCACTTTACACTTGTCGTGTAGTTGTTTGTTTGTTGTATTATCTCTTCTGTTTTCGCCTCGTGCACGATAAACCCGAGTTCGAACCTGGGTACAGGGGATTTGTTTTCCTCTCACTCTGTCTGCACTAGGCCTTAATATGGTCCGAACTTGGAGTATTTCGGATGAGACGATACACCGAGTAGATGTCCCGTGTGCCCATGCACTTAGCACACGTTAAACCCAGTGGCAACGAAAAAGATGTCATTTGGTCAACATTTACCCCCCCCCTAGAACCCTTTCCCTCCTCATGAGTCACACAAAATCGCATGCAAAAAAATAAATAATTGAAAGGGTGGCGCGCCTCTGGTTACGACGTTCTCTCCATGTGGGAGCAACCCGAATTTAACAGAGACGCCTCTGTGACTGTAAGTACCAAGTACC
>CM065709.1:25388597-25390807 GCA_017654935.2 Phymorhynchus buccinoides | reverse complement strand
TCGGGATAACTGGCCTGGGATTTATTCACAGTGGCCCTACCCTGGGGTTCAGTCAGTAGTAATAGTAGTAGTAGTAGCATCAGCAGTAGCAGCAGTAGTAGTAGTAGTATTAGTAGTATAGTAGTAGTAGTAGTATAGTAGGTATTAGTACTTTATAATCACAGAGGCGTCTCTCTGTGAAATTCGGGTTACTCCCACCTGATAGCGCGTCGCAGCCAGTAGCACGCCACCCTTTTTTTTTTTTTTTTATTTGTTTAGCATGTGGTGCGAATTTTTGTGTTACTGATGAGGAAGGAAAAAAAAAGGGGTGAAGTGGGGGTAAATTTTGACCAAATAACAACATTTTCGTTGCCACTGGGTTTAATAACGTGTGCTAAGTGCATGAGCACACGGGGCCTCGGGGTGTGATATATGTCTCATCCGAAAGACTAGTAGTAGTAGTAGTAGTATAGTAGTAGTAGTAGTAGTAGTAGTAGTAGTAGTAATAGTAGTAGTAGTAGTAGTAGTAGTAGTAGAAGTAGTAGTAGTATTAGTAGTAGTAGTAGTAGTAGTTTTTTAGTAGTAGTAGTAGTAGTAGTAGTAGTAGTAGTAGTAGTAGAAGTAGTAAGTAGTAGCAGCAACAGCAGCAGCAAGCAGCAGCAGCAAGTAGTAGTTAGTAGTAGTAGTAGCAGCAGCAGCAGCCAGCAGTAGTAGTAGTAGTAGCAGCAGTAAAAGTAGTAGTAGTAGTAGTAGAAGCATGCAGCAGCAGCAGCTAGAGCAGCAAGTAGAGCAGTAGCAGCAGCAGTAGTAGTAGTAGTAGTAGTTACCAACAGTGGCTTTTGCTTAAATGACTTGAATCATTGTTTGACACTGGGCGTTTGCCTGCAGTATGGGCCAACAGTAACATGAGAGCTGGTACAATAGATGATTTCCTACAGCAATGAAAATAAGAAGGTCATACGCCAAGGTCAAGGTCACGAACGGCGATAATGTTTGCGCGGATGCCTTCCACTCATGGTGGCACACCACCACCACAAATTTTGAAGCGATTCGGTTAAGCGGTTCGGGTGATATCCTTGGGACAGACATAAGGGGACAAAAGAAGACAAAAAAAGTTACAAACTCGAACGAAAACATACTCCCTTTCCGATCGTAGATCGGCAAAGGACAACAAAAGAACATACACGAACGAATTCATACTCCTTTGCGATCGTAGATCGGCAAAGGACAATCATAGTACAGTCAAGAGGACTGTGACTCTCATCAGTCTCAAACTAGGTGGGCATTACTATGCATTTGGGGGACCTTCCCCAACGCCAACTGTGCCCTCGTAGAAATCCCTTCTTGGTCGATAGAGTGGTGGGGATGGTACCCTTTGAGGCAAGACGACACGCTCCACGTGTTATAAACATAATTCTAAAGCCCAGGTGCCCTCGCGCCGGAATAGCATCTCTATCTGCCTACCTCTGCTTATCTGGGCAGTCAACATTGGTTTGGGAAACGACTGACGGCGATGTGGTAGGCAGTCCTTCTCCTTCTTCTTTTCCTCTTTCCTTCCTCCTTCTTCTTCTTCTTCGATCGCTCAGGGGACAGTTTGTTTCCTGTCAATTACTTAGCGCAGATACGTCATGCTGCCGTTAGGCGCGCCTAACTAAAAATATAATTAGGCCTCAGCAAGTCCGACTTTTTCGGCTGGAGGAAATCTTTTTTGGAAAGTGTTTTTCTTTCTTTTTAAAAATAAAGACATAAGAAAAAACAAAGGCAGGAGAATGTACACGGTAAAGGCAGAAAGATAGTAGATGACATGCAAGCAAAGGGAAAAGGCAGAGTCTCAAAGAGAGTGGACAGATTAGAGGAAGTTACAAGCACAGAACTTCCAGAAGGTGGGGGAACTATTTTATACAAAAGACCCCCCGGTATCCCCACGGTGAGGTGAGGGGGTGGGGGGGTAGTAGTCAAAGCACAACAGTAACGCGTGGGCATTTCATCTGTCCCTCAGTGTAGTTAAGAGTGTAACAGACGACCCGCCAATCTACTTAACCCCCGCTGTACAGTACCACATCTAGACGGATTGACCGCGCCCCTCCACAAATAAACCTTTAACTCACCCCAACACCCCCTCCCTTCATCTGTCTTCTGTTCCCTAACCCCCCACCCCCCTGGCCCCCCCCTCCCCATGTCCCCTACCCCCCCCTACCCCTCTCCCCCCGCACCCCCACCCCACACCCCCG
>CM065709.1:25376097-25386097 GCA_017654935.2 Phymorhynchus buccinoides | reverse complement strand
ACAAACAATAAAGCTGATCTAGTAGTGCTTGTTGGAAATGTTTAAACCATCATTTGGTGTTGATCCCTACTACTTAGTCCTTCCACAGAATTATGTGATTACCATTCTAAAATTTAGAACAACCAATAGTAACTTGCCAGTAAATGAATTGCGAAAGAAATTGCGAAAAGTGTAACGTACATGATGTGGCAGATGAGTTCCATTATTTGTTTGTCTGTCCCTTCTTTAATGCTGAAAGAAATAGATATCTTCCACGGTACTTTTTTGTGCGACCAAATGCGTATACATTTAATGCTTTGTTTTCCTCGAAAAATAAGAAACTCTTGATTAAACTTAAGCACTTTGTTACAGTTATAAACAGTTCTTTTCGATGATGTGTATGGACAAAATGTCACATGTTTTGTTTTCTGTAATATGGTATAGGTATATTTGTCCTAGTTATCTACTTGTCGTTTTTCATAATATAGACATCACTCTGTTTTGATGTTCGATTGTTTAACTATGTGTGTACTTTGTTTTATATTTCTGTGCCCCAAGTGGGTATGAAATAAAACATTTGCCTTGCCTTGCCTTGCCTTGGGAGCCCAACAGAATGTTATGGAGTGGAGAACAGTAGTCAGGGTGGACAGCAACAAAATGTTCTGTAATTGATATAATCAAAGCAGGGGTGATTCATTGCGGTTCTTAAGGTTCGCCATCTTAACCCTGTTTCGCTGCCAGCCATTTTTCAGCCAAAAAACGGAGAACCCTGTTAACAAAAAAAATACCTTTCAACGCCAGCCATTTTCAGCCAAAAAATACCGTTAACCCTGTCGCCGCCAGCCATTTTCAGCCAAAAAATACCGTTAACCCTTTCAACGCCAGCCATTTTCAGCCAAAAAATACCGTTAACCCTTTCGCCGCCAGCCATTTTCAGCCAAAAATACCGTTACCCTTTAAACCTAACCAGCCATTTTTTCAGCCAAAAATGTCCAATTAACGCCAGCCATTTTTCAGCCAAAAAATACCGTTAACCCTTTCAACTCCAGCCATTTTTCAGCCAAAAAATACGCCGTTAACCCTTTCGCCGCCAGCCATTTTTCAGCCAAAAAATACCGTTAACCCTTTCAACATGCCATTTTTTCCAGCCATTTTTTTCAGCCTTTCAAAACTTTCCATAACTTTCCATAAAGCTTATGTCTGCAATATTGGGGATTCCTCTGTGACGTGCATACAAATAGGGCCTATCCTTACCTCCCAAAATGAAGAACATAAGGTCACTGGATACCAGACCCTCATTTGATGCCTTTCAATGACATGGGTGTCAAATCATTGTGGTGCCAAGAGGCGACAGTGGCGATGAAAGGTTTTTTTAAACTGAATTGGGTAGAGAGAACAAATTTTGTCTGCATTATTATGAATTCCTCTGCACATGACAAACAGTAGGCCTATCCTTACCTCCCAAAATTAAGAAAATAGGGTCCTCGGATAACAGGACCCTGATTTGATGCCTTTTAGTGACATGGGTGTTAAACCAATGTGGTGCAATAAATGCGACATTGGCGGCGAAAGGGTTTTTAAAACTGCAGAACTTAACTAATTTTATTCCCTTTTCTTCAGTTTTTATAATGAATTACTAGTTCTTAGAGCCATTTTTCATGACCTTGATATTCATGTTTGATTATATTGTTCACTTTTTCCCGAAAAGTTGTGATTGATCATTATTTAGTTTATCTTACAAAAGTATGACTGACTTCCATCGATTGTAAAATGTGATGCAGCCTGTTGCTAGCACTACTGTCTATGTGATTGTGTCGAGTGCAAAAGTGTGTTAATAAAATACTAATTCGGCTTCTTGTACTCCTGTCTAAATATATTATATTTGTTTTGTGTGCTGCAAAAGTGTGTTAATAAAACATTTGTTTAAACAAAAAACGTATAATACCTATCAGTGATAGAAAAGTATCTTTGTTCTTTGTGTTCTGGTTTCCTTGCTCGTTTGTTTGATACCCCCCCCCCCCCGCCCTCACTTTCCTTTTTTAATAATTTTGATTTTATATTTTCTTTCCTTCTTTCTTTCTTTCCTTCTTTCTTTCTTTCCTCTTTCTTTTTCTTTCTGTCCTTCTTTCTTTTTCCTTCTTCTTTCTTTCCTTATTTTCCTTCCTTCTTTCTTTCTTTCTTTTCTTTCTTTTTTCTTTCTTTCTTTCATTCTTTCCTCTTCCTTCTTTCTTCCTTCCTTCTTTCTTTTTCTTTCTTTCCTTCCTTCCTTCTTTCTTTCTTTCTTTCTTTCTGTCTGCTTTTCTTTACTTTCTTTCCCTTTTCTTTCTTTCCTTCTTTCCGCCCTTTCCTTTCTTTTTTTCTTTCTTTCTTTCTTTCTTTCTTTCTTTCTTTCTTTCTTTCCTTCTTTCTTTCTTTCCTTCCTTCTTTCTTTCTTTCCTTCTTTCTTCTTTCGCTTCTTTCTTTCTTTTCTTTCTTTTCTTTCTTTCTTCTTTTTCTTTCTTTCTTTCTTCTTTCCTTCTTTCTTTTATTTTCTTTATTTCTTTCTTTCTTTTCTTCCTTCTTTCTTTCTTTCTTTCTTTCTTTCTTTCTTTCTTTCTTTCCTTTTTTCTTTCTTTCTTTTTTTCTTTCTTTCCGATTCCTTCCTTCCTTCCTTTCTTTCTTTCTTTCTTTCTTTCCTTCTTTCTTTCTTTTCTTCTTTTTCTTTCCTTCTTTCTTTCTTTCTTCTTTCTTTCTTTCTTTCCTTCCTTCTTTCTTCCCTTCTTTCTTCTTTCTTTCTTTCTTTCCTTTCTTTCTTTCTTTCCTTTTCTTTCTTTCTTTCTTTTTCCTTTCTTCCTTCTTTCTTTCTTTCTTTCCTTCCTTTCTTTCCTTCTTTTCCTTCCTTTCTTTCTCTTCCTTTCGTCTTTTCTTTTTCTTTCTTTCTTCTTTCTTTCTTTTTTCCTTCTTCCTTCCTTTATTCTTTCCTTTCTCCTTTCTTCTTTCTTCCTTTCTTTCTTTCTTTCTTTCTTTCCTTCTTTCTTTCTTTCTTTCCTTCTTTCCTTCTTTCTGCGCCTTTTTCTTTCTTTCTTCTTTCTTTCTTTCCCCTTTTTCTTTCTTTCTTTCTTCTTTCTTTTCCTTCTTTCCTTTTCTTTCTTTCTTTCTTCCTTCTTTCTTCCTTCCTTTTTTCTTTCTTTCCTTCTTTTTTTCTTTCTTTCTTTCTTTCTTTCTTTCCTTCTTTCTTTCTTTCTTTCTTTCCGTCCTTCCTTCCTTCCTTCTTCATTCCTTCCTTCCTTCTTTCTTTCTTGCTTTTCTTTCTTTCTTTTTCGTTCTTTCTGTGATTTTTTATTTATTTCCATCTTTCCTTTTTTTATTTTTTTCCGAGTGTTCTTTCTTTCTTTCTTTCTTTTCTTTTTCCTTTTTTTTTTTTTTTTCTTTCTTTTTTTTTTCTTTCGTTCTTTCTTCTTTCTTTCTTACGTACATTCGACGTCATTTCCCTTCCCAAGATGACGTCAAGGCCATCTAGTCATGAATGCGTCTTCGACAGTCAAAACGGGTAGTAGAATGTAATTAGGCTAAGCTCCCAAGACGATTGGCTGTTTAGCATAGTTTACTTACTACTACTGCACTACCCGTGTTGACAGGCTAAGACGTACTCATGACTACAGTCATGGCCAGACTGAGTCAATGCTTATTGCTCCAACAGGACGTTTTGTGTACCAACGTTAGAGAGTATTACACCGTGTTCGTACTCTAAGTTTAACCCTTTCACCGCCAAAGTCGCATTTTAGCACCACAGTGACTTAACACCTATGTCACTAAACGGCATCAAATTAGGGTCTGTTATCCAAAGACCCTGTTGTCTTAGTTTAGGGAAGTAAGGATAGACCGTATTTTATATATGTCACAGAACAATCCCCAATACTTCAGATAGATTTTGTTCTCTACCCAGGTAAATTTGATGGAAATCTTTGGCTGAAATATGGCTGGCTGTGAAAGGGTTAATGAGCTCCCAAGACGATTGGCTGTTTAGCATTACTTACTTACTACTAGACTACACGTGTTGACAGGCTAAGACGCGTTCATGACTACAGTCATGGCCTGATTGAGTCAATACTTCTTATTGCTCCAACAGGACGTTTTGAGTACCAACATTATAGAGTATTACACCGTGCTCGTACTCGTAAGTTTAATGAGGACACAGTTACATTAAAATCGGATCAGAACGACAGACTACTATACTACCACCCCTCTCTCCACCCCCTCCGCTCCCAACACACACCCACACCCATCACCATCTGCTTGTCTGCATGTCTCTCTCTGTCTTTGTGTCTCTGTCTCTGTCTCTGTCTCTCTGTCTGTCTCTCTCTCGCTCTCTCTCTCTCTCGCTCTCGCTATCTCTCTCTCTCTCTCTCTCTCTCTCTCTCTCTCTCTCTCTCTCTCTCTCTCTCTCTCTCTCTCTCTCTCTCTCTCTCTCTCTCTCTCTCTCTCTCTCTCTCTCTCTCTCTCTCTCTCTCTCTCTCTCTCTTTCTCTGGATGCCCTATATAAATGATATACCCACTGTCATTAAACCATTTTTGTGCACCTAATTTGAATTATCTACTGTCTGTCATTCTCTGTCTTTCTCTGCTGTCTCTTTTGAAGTGTCTGTCTCTTTCTTCTCTCTGTCTCTCTGTCTGTCTCTCTCTCTCATCTCTCTCTCTCTCTCTGTCTCCTCTCTCTCTCTCTCTCTCTCTCTCTCCCTCTCTCTCTCTCTCTCCTCCCTCCTCTCTCTCTCTCTCTCCCTGTATCCTCTCCCTCGCTCTCTCTCTCTCTCTCTCTCTCGGGACTCTCTCTCTATCTCTTCTCTCTCTCTCTCTCTCCTCTCGTTCTCTCTCTCTCTCTCTCTCTCTCCCTCTCTTCTCTCTCTCTCTCTCTCTCTCCCTCTCTCTCTCTGTGCATGGATCCTAGTTTAACTCTCTCTGTTTCTCTCTCTTTCTCTCTCTCTCTCTCTCTCTCTCTCTCTCTCTCTCTCTCTCTCTCTCTCTCTCTCTCTCTCTCTCTCTCTCTCTCTCTCTCTCTCTCCTCTCTCTCTCTCTCTCTCTCTCTCTCTCTCTCTCTCTCTCTCTCTCTCTCTCTCTCTCTCTCTCTCTCTCTCTCTCTCTCTCTATCTCTATCTATCTCTCTGTGCATGAATCCTAGCTTACTACCATTTGATTTTCACTGTCTCCTTTCTCTATTGCTTTAATACCAAACCAGACCAAGACCATTTTACTGCTCCAACAAAAGTACCAACCATTATGTTCGTCTTCTTCTTTAAAGGAGCACCCCGACGGATGAGTTTTTGTAAGAAACGCGTCCAGATCACCAGGAAAAAACCCTTTTACAGAGATTGCAACACTCACTTTGTTCTGGTTTCCTAGAAATCAAGCCGTCAAATCGGCGATTCCTCCTTGGTGGAGGTGCTGGAAGTCAAATTATTTCACCCAAAGAGAAGGCGTGTGTCGTCTCTTTTTTAATGGCCGCCTGAGTTTAGACCAAATCGTTTGCACGAAAATGTCGCAATACAAGCCTTTTTAATTATTATTTTATATTTTATACAGTTTATCTAAAGGAGTTTCGCTCACAACAAAGGAAATAGCTCCAATTGTTTTGTTACTGCACTACAAAGGAAAGAAAAAGCTTCATCCACAATTGGATTGGCCTCCACCCACCCCATTCCAAAATGGCTACTATCTCCGCCAAGGAGGAATCGCCGTTTGGACGGTTTAATTTCTAGGAAACCAGAGCAAAGTGAGTGTTCCGATCCTTGAAAAGGCTGTCTTTCTGGTGATCTCGACGTGTTTCTTGCAAAAACTCATCCGTCAGGGTCCACCTTTAAAACAAACAACAACAACACACACACACACACCAAAAAACTTAGTTTCGTAAACAGAGATGTAACTTTATATCGAGGAACTCGAAGCCGATCAGGTAGGTACGGTAGACAAGAGGATTGATCCTTTCCCACTTGTCCCTTTCCCAGTTCGCCTTCTGTGGAACGGCAGCACAAGGCCATGATCACAATTCTACGATTTTATTGTCTACAAACAAGTGAGGAAATTTGTTTTTCGGCATGCACATGAAAATGAAGACAAAATAAGACATTGTTATTATAACCTAACAGAAGAGACAATTTGTAAAATAACATAAAAGCACGTGTAATTGACATAAAACATAGTTATCGAACACACACACACGCACACGCACGCGCACGCGCACGCACGCGCACACACACACACACACACACACACACACACACACACACACACACACACACACACACACACACACACAACACACACACACACACACACACACACACACACACACACACACAGGGACACACACACACACATACACACACACGCGCGCCGCGCGCACACACACTCACACACACACACCACACACACGCACGCACGCACACGCCACACACACACGCGCATACACACACACACACACGCACACACACACACACACACACACACCACACACACACACACACACATCACAGACACACTCGCCTAAAGCCGGCGACAGACTATGTGACTGCCTCATGTGACTCGATCAGGTCGTGACGTTTCACCTCATTTGCATACCATCCTGCTCGATCGGTCTGACTCAGTCGGGCCCAGTCAGGTGACAGGGCCGAATAGGGCGGGTTCTAAATTTCACTGATCGAGTCAGATGGCTTGTGACCTCTTCTGTGCGGGAAACAAAATTTGGTCTACGTCACGACCTGATCGAGCCATATGAGGCAGCCGCATAGTCTGTCGCCCGCTTAAGGGAGCTCACGGGATGAAAATCCGGTTAACGTCCTCCAACCTGGAACAGGTACATATGGGACATTTGTGTAAATATATAGATGGCGGGTCGATCCTGGATGTACTGCAATACTAGGAAAGACACAAGTCTTCTTCTTCTTCTTCTTCTTCGTTCCCATGCCATATGGCCATAATGGGTAAGGTACATATGGTCCGGTTTTCAGTTTTAACTGGTCTCCCCGCTGCGTACAGCCGACACATTCCGATTTCGGAGGAGCTCAAGAGAAATATATATTTGTTTGTTTTAAAGGCAGGAGAATGGGCCAATAAGTCAGAAAGATAGTAGATGACAGAAAGCAAAGGGAAAAGGCAGAGTCAAAGAGAGTGGCAGATTAGAGGAAGCTACAAGCACAGAACTTCCAGAAGGTGTAGGGAACTATTTTTTACGAAAGACCCCCCGGTACCCCCACGGGGAGCCCCCAGTCTCTAATGAGCTCCTCACGTGAGGAGGCATTGGGGCATAGATCAAAGAAAGGGCGAGATGGGAAAGGGTCAATCGGGACCTACCCCGTAGTCTAGTCGTCCTGCCTGTAATAGTAATAAGGCCCCCAAGGTTTTTACGACAGTTTAACCCTTTCACCGCCAGACATCTTTGAGCAAAACAATTCCATTAAACTTACTTGGGTACAGAAAATATGTCATCTACAATATTGTGGGATTTCTCTGTGACACATTTAGAATAGGCTCAAGCCTTACTACCCGAATTTAGGAACACAGTATTATTGAATAATAGACCCTGATTTCAAGAGTTTTAATGACATGGGTGTTAAATCATTTGGTGCAAAAATGCGACATTGGCGGTGAAAGGGTTAATATTTTCCCTGTCTCTTCTCTTCTTCTTCTTCTTCGATCGCTCAGACAGTTTCCTGTCAATTATGAGCGCAGATGCGTCATGCTGCCGTTATGCGCCTAACTAAGAAATAGTTAGGCCCCAGCAAGTCCGACTTCGGCTGAAGGAAATCTTTTTTGAAAGCGTTTCTTGAAAAGAAAAAAAAATGAAAAAAAGGCAGGAGAATGGACTCGGGTAAGGCAGAAAGATAGCAGATGACCCGAAAGCGAAGGGGAAAAGGCAGAGTCAAAGAGAGTGACAGATTAGAGGAAGTTACAAGCATAGAACCTCCAGAAGGTGGGGGAATTATTTCGAGGGGTAATTGCCTAAACGTGTTATCACAAGAGGAATAAAGAAGGGTGATAACTCGCTTAGGCAATTACCCCATCATTTATGCAAAAGACCCCCCAGGTATCCCCACGGTGGGGGACTCTTCTCTCTATCCATTTGCCTGACATCCTATGGCGCGCCGAATGACCAAAACTCTATCTAGCAGTTCGACAGAGTTTAAAAACCCTATCGAACTGAGTAGTACAGCAATCTAAACTATAGTGTTTCTTAGATAGAGTTTTCAAAACTCGTCGAGTCTAGATAGAGTTTCTCGTCCTAAAACTCATCGAACGCGCCATTTTGAGCCTTTTTTTAAATTAAGCATTACATTGGTAGATAGGACAAAATCCATCTTTGACTGTATTGGGGATTCTTCTATTGTCTTATTCAAATTCATGGGTCTATCCTGCCAAGGCCCAAACTAAGTCGCTAGGGTCTTTGTACCAATCAGAAATCGCGATAGAAAAACTATATCTCGATAGGGTTATTTTGTGGAAACCTATCTAGCTGTAAATCACAGAGTTTTAAAATGCGACTATCGAACAGCTAGATAGGGTTTTAAAACTCTCATCGAACTGATAGATACAGTTTCGAAACTCTATCGAACAGCCATATAGAGTTTTGTATCTTTGTATCCTCCCTACCCCCACCCATCCCCCATCCCCGAGCAGTTAACTTCGCTCCAAAAAGACTACGCACTGAGTAGTCGGCAATCAAACGTTGTGTTTCTTATTTCGGGGGGGACTCTCAAGTCTATTACATTAACCCTTTCGCCGCCAGCCATATTTCAGCAAAAAAAAATGTCCATTAAATTTACCTGGGTAGAGAACAAAATCCATCTGCAGTATTGGGGATTCTTCTGTGACGTATATAAAAAAGGTCTATCCTTACTTCCCAAAACTAAGACTATAGGGTTTTGGGATAATATGCCCCAATTTGATGCCTTTTAGTGACATAGGTGTTAAATCACTGTGGTGCTAAAATGCGACTTTGGCGGTGAAAAGGTTAAGGTAATTGGTTACCAGACCCTCATTTGATGCCTTTTAGTGACATGGGTGTTAATCATTGTGGTGCCAAGAGACGACAGTGTCGATGAAAGGGCTTTAGTGAGAAGAAAATTCAGTTGTGAAACTTCATTCAATCAGTTGTGGCCGTGTGCGGTATTCGCACTATCAGTAAGCATTGGATGTATTCCGACCTGGTTGGAAGCGTTTCATACGATCAAAATTTGCATTTATTTTGCAATTTCTTCAAGAAAAAAAGGAAATCTTTAGACAGGTCACCACCATTTTCCATCGGAGAATCGGCTTTTAATGAGCAACAGCTCACAATAAAGATTTCTGTTGTTGTGTGTCTCTCTCTCTATCTTCTCTCTCTCTTTCTCTCTCCTCATCTCTCTCTCTGTCTCTATCTCTCTCTCGGTCTGTCTGTCTCTCTCTCTCTCTCTCTTCTCTCTATCTCTCTCTCTCTCTCTCTCTCTCTCTCTCTCTCTCCTTTCTCTATATCTCTCTCCACTTCTCCCCTCCTCCCCCCTCTCAGTTTATGTCTCTGTTTTGCTGTCTCTGTGTGTGTGTCTCTCTCTCTCTCTCTCTCTCTCTCTCTCTCTCTCTCTCTCTCTCTCTCTCTCTCTCTCTCTCTCTCTCTCTCTCTCTCTTTTTTTTCCATATGTCTCTCTCTCCCCTTCTCCCCTTCCTCCCCCCTCTCAGTTTATGTCTCTTTTTTGCTGTCTCTGTGTCTCTCTCTTTTCGCCCTCTGTCTCTGTCTCTCTCTCTCTCTCTCTCTCTCTCTCTCTTTCTCATTCCCCCTCTCTCTCTCTCTCTCTCTCTTCTCTCTCTCTCTCTCTCTCTCTCTCTCTCTCTCTCTCTCTCTCTCTCTTCTCTCTCTCTTTCTCTCTTCTCCCTCTCTCTCTCTCTCCTCTCTCTCTCTCTCTCTCTCTCTCTCTCTCTCTCTCTCTTTCTCATTCCCCCCCTCTCTCTCTCTCTCTCTCTCTCTCTCTCTCTCTCTCTCTCTCTCTCTCTCTCTCTCTCTCATTCCCTCTCTCTCTCT
>CM065709.1:25363597-25366097 GCA_017654935.2 Phymorhynchus buccinoides | reverse complement strand
CCCTGTTAACCCGTCATAAACATGAAAAGAGCCGACCCTCTCGCACCTTTTAGGTGTACTATGTCAGTCGCAGGTACTATAACGCAACCGGGCACCCTTTATGACGTAAGCCAAGCATCAATGGTTCGTACAGTAGACGAAGCGGTGCAGAGATAAATAAAATAAGCTGCAGGAGAAATCAGCTAACTGCTAGACAGCGCTAACACCCCCCCACCCCCCCTCTCTCTCTCTCTGTCTCTAAATGTCTCTCTGTCTCTCTCTCTCTCTCTCTCTCTCTCTCTCTCTCTCTCTCTCTCTCTGTCTCTCTCTCTCTCCCTCTCTCTCTCTCTCTCTCTCTCTCTCTCTCTCTCTCTCTCGCCTCTCTCTCTCCCTCTAAACCTCTCTCTCTCTCTCTCTCTCTCTCTCTCTCTCTACTCTCTCTCTCTCTCTCTCTCTCTCTCTCTCTCTCTCTCTCCCACTCTTTCTGTCTGTATCTGTATCTATCTCTGTTTCTCACTCTCCCTCTGATTCTCTCTCTGTCTGTCTCCTTCTCTCTGTCACTCTCTGTGTCTGTTTATATCTCCATCTCCCCCTGTCTCTGTCTCTTTCTGTGTCTGTTTATCTCTCTCTCTCTTCCATTCTCTTTTTCTTTCTCTGTCGCTCTCTCTCTCTCTCTCTCTCTCTCTCTCTCTCTCTCTCTCTCTCTTTTCTCTCTCTCTCTCTCTCTCTCTCTCTCTCTCTCTCTCTCTCCCTGATTCTCTCTCTCTCTCTCTCCTCTCTCTCTCTCGCCTAAAATCTTATATCCTTCTCTAAATGTCTCTTTCCAGTTCTAGTATCCATTCTCTCTCTCTCTCTCTCTCTCTCTCTCTCTCTCTCTCTCTCTCTCTCTCTCTCTCTCTCTCTCTCGCCTAAAATCTTTATCCTTGTTAAATAAAGTTTTCCAGTGTCCAGTGTCCATTCTCTCTCTCTCTCTCTCTCTCTCTCTCTCTCTCTCTCTCTCTCTCTCTCTCTCTCTCTCTCTCTCTCTCTCTCGCGAGGAGGAGGAGGAGGAGGAGGAGGAGGAGGAGGAGGAGGAGGAGGAGGAGGAGGAGGAGGAGGAGGAGGAATCGTCTTTATTGCGTCATCTTTAACTCACACGCAGTCTGCGAATTCCTGCAAACACTTCTGACTTCTGACTGCACTTTTAACGGGCATACTTCGGCTGACCATAAAAGAAATTCCCCTCATAAGTCCGCCGTCATGTTCAATTATTATGACGTCAGGCTCTGGGTTCTCTCAAGTCTGTCGTCACGGCTGTTTGTGACGTCGGCCGGCCGGTTCGGTGCTGCGTAAATTGACCGTTTGCTGGCGATGACGTCATATGTGGTCTTTGAGGTTCGAAGGTGTACTTAGTAAGAATTTCCTATATGGTTGAAAGAGGAGAATCCTTTTTTTTTTTTGGTAGTGAACTTTTTTTTTAATCATTGAATGTGCATACATACACTGAATGTGCATAAATACATTTCATTATCAAACACATTTTGTTCGTTCATTCATTTCATTCATTCATTCATTCATTCATTCATTCATTCAGTTATTCTTTCATTCATTTGTTCGTTCGTTCATTTATTTATTTATCATTCGTTCGTTTATTAGAGAATATGTTTGAGGACTCGAAAATAGATGGGTTGTAAATGTTGTTGTTGTTGTTGTTGTTGTTGTTAGCTTACCCTGGCTAAAAGACTCCAGGGATCACCCCAACAGCGAAAGCTCTTGAACACTAAAAAACCCGAAACAACGAAACCAAACCACGACTGATGAATACAATAAGCACACTCATTCATCTCGCACTGTCATAATGCCCTGCTATACGTACGGGCCCTGTTATAGGGACTGCTCTCGTGTTGGCAGGGCAGGCGAGGCCAGAGCGTCTCTGGGTCTCATCAAAAAGCATAAACGTTACAAAGAGTGATAACTTCGCAGCCTACAAACCTTGCAAAGAATGAAGCCAACTTTCTCACTTCCCACCTGGACAGGTGAAAAGGTCGAAGGTGGGAAGTGTTAGTGTTGTTGTAGTGAGTTCACAATGATCCCCAGCTGTAGTGTAGGTGAAAGGGTGGGAACAAAAAAACAACAACCCGGCTTCAGTCAGCTGCGGAGTGCGAGCTCTTTCTGTATTCAAGATTTTGGATCCCATCTGCACATCTGGGTGTGTGGTGTGTGTGTGTGTGTGTGTGTGTGTGTGTGTGTGTGTGTGTTTTTCCTTTTTTTTTATAACGGAAAGAATCAGTCCTTTCTATCCTCACACCGACATTCTCTCTGTTTCTCCCTCCATCTCTCCCTCATATTCCTCACCTTACCCTGACTCTCTCTCTCTCTCTCTCTCTCTCTCTCTCTCTCTCTCTCTCTCTCTCTCTCTCTCTCTCTCTCTCTCTCTCTCTCTCTCTCTCTCTCTCTCTCTCTCTCTCTCTCTGTCTGTCTGTCTGTCTCTCTCTCTCCTCCATCTCTCTCACTCTCTCTCACTCTCTTTCTGTCTCTATGT
>CM065709.1:25347625-25350597 GCA_017654935.2 Phymorhynchus buccinoides | reverse complement strand
CGGAGAGGAGAGAGAAAGAGAGAGAAGAAAAGTGAGGGAGAGAAAAAAAAAAAGAGAGAAGAAGAGGTGTAGAGAGATTCGAACAAAGAGGAGGCCAGAGAAGAGAGGGGAGGAGGTGTGGGTGTGTGTGTTAGAGAGAGAGAGAGAGAGGAGAGATAGAGAGAGAGAGAGAAGAGAGAGAGAGAGAGAGAGAGAGGATAGACAGACAGACAGACCTGAGGACTGAGCAAAAACTGAGAGAGAAATGATAATCAAGTACTGGTGTTTCAGAGTTTTACATACAGTAGAAGCTACTGATTATGAAGATTCAGCATACACATTTTCAATATATAATTGAACAAACACCACCACCCAAAAAGCATGCGCACGCCCACACAAACACACAAACACACACACACACACACACACAACACACACTTGCGCACGCACACACACACACACACGTACACGTACACGTACACGCGCACGCGCACGCAAACGCACACACACAACACACACACACGCCCACACACACGCACACACTACACACACACGCACGCACACACGCATAACGCACGCGCACGCACGCACGCACGCACGCACACACACACACACACACGCAACCACACACACGCGCGCACGCACACAAACACACACACATGCACACACACACACACACACCACACACACACGACAAAGCACAAGCACACACACACACAACACCACACACACACACACAACACACAAACACACATATGCACTGCGTCTCTCTCACTCTCTTTTTCTGTCTGTCGCTCTCTCTCCCTCTCTCTCTCTCTCCTCTCTCCTCTCTCTCTCTCTCTCTCTCTCTTTCTCTTTCTATCTCTCTCTCTATCTCTCTCTCCCTCTCTCTCCCTCTCTCTCGTCTCTCTCTTCTCTCTCTCTCTCTCTCCTCTCTCTCTCTCTCCGCTCCCCCTCTCTTATTCCGAGCTCTTCAGTCAGACAAAAAATAATTTCTTGCCAAGGGAAAGGACTAGCATAGTGCTCCAGCTTGACCATTTTCACGCCATCAGTAATAGGGGAGTCATTCCAAGTTCCAACACTCGTAGATGCATGGCCATCAGTCTCATCCCTGCCAATCCTGTAGGGGGGCAGATGACCGTTTGATGAGCAATGGGCAAGTGGTCAGTCAGGGGGAGGAGGGTGGTAAAGAGCAATCAATAGGTGAATGACCACAGGGAGAGTGACCAGCCAGCAAGGTCTCATGCCAATGAGGCTTTATACCGAACATTCCCTGCCCCTGTCTCGTGTGCCCTGAGATGCGAACGCCACCTGCTTAAGATTATCGCCCTTGCCTGTCATGGAACTAGTAGTATATAGCCTCAGAAAATTATCTGCTCCTGACTCGTCACCAGGGGGCATCGGCAGTTCGGGCCGAATATTATCGCCCTTTCGTGTCGGCAAGGAGTAGTATAAAGCCTCATTGGCAGTGAGCGTTGTTTCTGCTCTTGACGTGGAGTGTCTTTTTTGAAGAAGTAAAAGGGTTGAGAGGGGGGGGGGGGGGGGGGGGAGGAGAGAGAGAGAAGAGTAGAGAGACAGGGAGAGGGCGAGGAGAGAGAGAGAGAGAGAGAGAGAGAGAGAGAGAGAGAGGAGAGATAGAGAGAGAGAGAGCGAGCGAGAGAGAGAGAGAGAGAGAGAGAAAAAAAAAAGCAGAGAAGAGGAGCGAGCGACAGAGAGAGAAGGAGAGCGTGTAGGAGAGCTATTAGCTTGAGAGAGTATAGAGAGACAGAGATAAGATAGGTATTGCTACGAGAGTTATCAATATACAGATAGATACATATAGGCGGATATGTATTAGAAGTATAGATATATATATATAGAATCTAGGATGCGATATAGTAGCGACACATATAACGAGATAGATATATAAGCATCATAGATATATATAGAGAGATTTATATATATATATATATAGTGAGAGATATACATAGTATAGATATATACCGCGCGATTATATAGAGCGTCTGCGGATGGAGCTAGAGAGGAGCTATGAGAGAGGAAGAGCAGAGCCATCGCGAGCTCGAGCGAGCGAGAGAGACCCCTAGTTTTTATCCCTCTATGATCTCTCTCGCCCGCTCTTCTGTCTTCCTTCTCCGTCTGTCTTCCTTTCACTAGCCTCAATCTTCCATCCATCCTTTTCCTCCACTTGCATCTCCCCACCCCTCATCTCCCCTTTAATAATTGTGCGCGATTTCCTTATTCTTTTGAACACCATCTCTTTTGTTACATAAAAGATAATAAATAGAAAGGCTGAATCTGAAGTAGGGCTAAGTGTGTGAAATGAATTTCGTTTCATCAAAACTTGTGGTGTTTTTTGGGGGGGGTTAAAAATCAAATACACTGGATAGAGGGTAGCCTACAACAAACAAATGGTATTCTTTCACAAGAGCTTTTCTCCCCTTTAGGTTCAGAGATTTTAATTTCTTCTTCTTCGTCTTCGTCGTCTTCTTCTTCTTCTTCTTCTTCTTCTTCTTCTTCTTCTTCTTCTTCTTCGATCGCTCAGACAGTTTCCTGTCAATTATGAGCACAGATGCGTCCTGCTGCCGTTATGCGCCTAACTAAGAAATAATTATAGGCCCAGCATCTCCGACTTCGGCTGGAGGACATCGTTTTGAAAGTGTTTATTGAAAAAAAAAAAAGGCAGGAGAATGGACCGGAAAGGCAGACAGATAGTAGTAGATGACAGCAAGGGAATAGTCAGAGTCAAAGAGTCAAAGAGAGGCAGAGTCAAAGAGATTGGCAGAGTCAAAGAGAGGCAGAGTCAAAGAGAGGCAGAGTCAAAGAGAGGCACTAGTCAAAGAGAGGCAGAGTCAAAGAAGAGTGACAGTTTTTTAGAGGAAGTTACAAGCACAGAACTTCCAGAAAGGTGGGGGGAACTATTTGATACTAAAGACCCACGGGGGCCGGGGGGGGGGGGGGGGGGGGGGGGGGGGGAGATTTTAATTAAAAAAAAG
>CM065709.1:25302625-25312625 GCA_017654935.2 Phymorhynchus buccinoides | reverse complement strand
CATAGAAATGTCCCCATGTTCAAATTGAGGCTGCTCTTTAAAATGATGTATCGCTTTGAATTTGGGGGCATTTGTATGGCAGTGAGACCTGGTCAAAGCAAGATTTCTCTCCTGCTATAAGAGGGACGCGCGTGTGTGCGCGCGCGCGTGTGTGTAATTCATCCAACCGTTACTAATCCTTCGGTATCCTGTGTCTCTAACAGACTGTCACTCTCGCCTTTCAGTCCACTAATCTTCCCTCATAATAGACTGTTGGAAGCTGTGTGTGGAGGGAAGATAGCAGCTAGCTAGCTTTTTGTCATCCGGGGCATCGCGACTGTCAGAGTCACGTCTGTCAGAGTCACGGCTCTCGGATGAACGGCTGTCAGAATTTATAAACGCAGGCAGACATGAAGACAGATAGAAACAGGCAACGCCACGCACGCACGCACACGCACACACACACACACACACACATACATACATACATACACACATGCATACACACACACACACACACACACACACACACACACACACACACACACATACACATACACACACACATACATACATACATACATACACACGCACGCACGCACACACGCACACACACACTCAGTCATCATTTTAGGGCACACACACATGCGCGCACACAAGCCCTTCAAACACGTGCACACACGCACCCTCTATCTATGTCTCTGTCTCTCTCCCTCTGTCTCTCTCTCTCTCTCTCTCTCTCTCTCTCTCTCTCTCTCTCTCTCTCTCTCTCTCTCTCTCTCTCTCTCTCTCTCTCTCTCTCTCTCTCTCTCTTTCCTCTCTCTCCTCCCTGTGCTCACCCACATCAGCATACTCACATACACACTTATTAAACGCACACACACATATAGACACACACATACAGGCCCACAAATAATTACGCTTACGTTTCCTTGGATTCTGACAGCCGTGAACATATCGTTCTAACGGACGTGGTGGTTTGGTAGTTATGACGTCGCCGACACGGAACCGACAAAGATGAAAGAAGAAGAGTATGAGAGCCGTGAGCGTGACAGTCGTGAAGTTCCCTTTGTCATCTGCCTGGGAAATAAACGGAGGGCGGTTAGGGAGGGTGGGGGAGGGGGAGAGGGTAGGGGTGAGGACAGAGGCAGACGTTTCGTTTTCGTTTTGTTTTCAGTGGTGGGGGTGGGGGTGGGATACGGGGGGCCTGAAGTCTCCCCCCCCCCCCCCTCCGCTCTCTTCAAATGCAAACACACACACACGAGCGCACGCGCGCACGCACGCACACGCACGCGCACAGACACACACACACAGACACACACACAAAAAAAATATATGCGCGCGCACACACACGCGCGCGCGCACACGCACACACACAAAGACACACACGCACACACACACGCACGCACGCATACACATACGCACGCACGCACACGCACACGCACACACGCACACACACACACACACACACACACAGATAAATAAACAAGATTTATCTCCAGCAATGACTATATAAGGTTCTTGTCTCCAGGTCATGCTGTCTTCATGATCTCCCGATCAATTAACACAAAGTCTCCGTGTCTCTGTCTCTCTGTCTGTCTGTCTGTCTCTGTGTGTGTGTGTTTGTCTCTCTCTCTCTCTCTCTCTCTCTCTCTCTCTCTCTCTCTCTCTCTCTCTCTCTCTCTCTCTCTCTCTCTCTCTCTCTCTCTCTCTATCTATCTCTCTATCTATCTATCTATCTCTCTCTCTCATAAAGAAATTGAGTTATTATGTCCTTATTGTCAAAATGTAATTGAAGATGAAGTTCATTTTGTATTCGCCTGTCCATTATATGATGATCTCAGAAGAAAACTTATTCCTGCTAAGTTAATTCGTAATCCCTGTCTGTTTAAGCTTATAATGCTACTCTCCTCTAGCAATGAAAATGTTAATAAATGTTTTGCTATTTTTCTTTATCATGCATTTAAGATCAGAGATATATATATAAATTAGATGAATGTATTGTTTGAATGTTCATGTTTTCCCCCTTCAAATGTGGCCATGGCCTTTTGAATAAACCATTCGCATTCGCATTCTCTCTCTCTCTCTCTCTCTCTCTCTCTCTCTCTCTCTCTCTCTCTCTCTCTCTCTCTCTCTCTCTCTCTCTCTCCTCTCTCTCTCTCTCTCTCTCTCTCTCTCTGGGCGATCAATGATCCACACAATAAGCCCTGTCTTCACAATGATCGGTTTCCCCAGATGACTTAATCTTCACTCCTTTCTTTCGATTATCTCCAGCCATATTTCATTGTCCGTGAAAGGAAAAGAAACCAAATGATAAACAACAGAGACAGCACTGCAATAAAAGAAGCAAAGCAAAAACCAAACGCACACACGCGTGCCCACGCGCATTGTTGCATACACACACACACACACATATATACATACACACATATAATTTTATATGTACATGCGCGCGTGCGCGCATGTACGCACGCACACACACACGCGCGCGCGCGCGAAAACACAAGCTCACAGACACATATACAAATAAACGAACAAACACACACACACACACACACACACACACACACACACACACACACACACACACACACACACACACACACACACACACACACACACACGCAGGCCCGTACGCACGCACGTACACACGCACGCACACACACACACATACGCATACTCACTCACGCACGCATGCGCACGCACGCACGCACGCACAGACACACACACAAACATACACATACACACACAGAGAGACAGACACACACACACACACACAGAGAGAGAGAGAGAGAGAGAGAGAGAGAGAGAGAGAGAGAGAGAGAGAGAGAGAGAGAGAGAGGAGAGAGAGAGAGAGAGAGAGAGAGAGAGAGAGAGAGAGAGAGAGAGAGAGAGAGAGAGAGAGAGAGAGAGAGAGAGAGAGAGAGAGAGAGAGAGTGTGTATACGAGTACTCGGGTGTGTGCGTGCATGAACTTATTAATGTCTTTGTTGTTGTTTGTTTTGGTTTGGTTTGTGTCTGTGTGTGTGTGGGGGTGGCGGTGGTGGGGGTGTTCTCATGTTTATTTCCTTCTTTAACTGTTGTGTTATAGATGGCTTGATGTAAAAAAAGCAAACCATTATTGCTTATTCAATGTTCCATCTGAAAATAAAAAAATTGACTTTGACTTTGACTTTGACACACACAACACACACACACACACAACACACAACACACCACACACCACACACCACACACACACAACACACAACACACAACACACAACACACAACACACACACACACACACACACACACACAACACACACACACACCACACAGACACACAGACACACACACAGACACACACACACACCACACACAGACACACAACACACACAACACACACACAACACAGACACACAACACACAGACACACAGACACACACACACACACACACACACACACACACACACACACACACACACACACACACACACACACACACACACACACACACAGTGGAGAAAGGGCTTCGGTTGTGGGAAATGAAATGGGAAGGGAAATGAATCGACCCATTTTGCAGTACCAGGCTACTACTACTGCTACAGTGGATCCTCCCTTATAAGACCTTCAAAAAGCATCCAAAATGAGGTCTTATAAGGGTAGGGGTCTTATAAGGGAGGTAAATTTAATACTTACAAAGAAGGGCAATGTCTCAGAAAAGTAGGTCTTATATGGGAGGGAGTCTTATAATGGGAGGTCTTATGAGGGAGGTAAATTTAACACTTACAAAGAAGGGCAGTGTCTCAGAAAAGTAGGTCTTATATGGGAGGGAGTCTTATAATGGGAGGTCTTATAAGGGAGGTAATTTGTAATACTTACAAAGAAGGGCAGTGTCTCAGAAAAGTAGGTCTTATATGGGAGGGAGTCTTATAATGGGAGGTCTTATAAGGGAGGTAATTTTAACACTTACAAAGAAGGGCAATGTCTCAGAAAAGTAGGTCTTATATGGGAGGGGGTCTTATAATGGGAGGTCTTATAAGGGAGGTAATTTAATACTTACAAAGAAGGGCAGTGTCTCAGAAAAGTAGGTCTTATGTGGGAGGGAGTCTTATAATGGGAGGTCTTATAAGGGAGGTAAATTTAATACTTACAAAGAAGGGCAGTGTCTCAGAAATGTAGGTCTTATACGGGAGAGAGTCTTATAATGGGAGGTCTTATAAAGGAGCTTCCACTGTAGTACCAATGTTGGTAGCAGAATAAGACTAGTAATATCGGTCATGTAGCGTTGTACCCCCATCTCTATATATATGTGACCCAGCACCACGATTCTCGTGACAATCTACTGTCTAAATGAATCTGATGAAATCCTACTATTCGTGTTCACTATAAGTATTTGTAGTTCCCCGCATATACGATAAAAGATGCATGTTTTTGTATCGAACATGTTAATCGATTCGTGTTAGTGGGCTCTGCACGAGTATTAACCCTTTCGCCGCCAGCCATTTTTCAGCAAAAATGTTCCATTAACCCTTTCACCGCCAGCCATGTTTCAGCACAAAAATTCCATTAAATGTACCTGGGTAGAGAACAAAAACCATCTGCAGTGTTGGGGATTCTCCTGTGACATATATAACATAAGGTCTACCCTTACTTCCCAAAACTAAGACAATAGGGTCTTTGGATAACAGACCCCAATTTGATGCCTTTTAGTGGCATTGGTGTTAAATCACTGTGGTGCTAAAATGCGACTTTGGCGGTGAAAGGGTTAAACTTACCTGGGTAGAGAGAAAACAAACATCTGCAATATATATATATAATTTTGTTTGTTTGTTCTTTGTTTCAATGCCTTCTTCCAGACCACAATTTCCAGTCTTTTTTTGTCTTCTCTAATTCCCATGCCTGGATTATATGCTGATTTGTTTTATTTGATAATGATGGTTATTCAGTATGATTGAATTGATCCGTGTGTTATTTAGTTCTGTACAATAATATTGTCTTGTAATATACATTATGGAAGAAGAGAACCTTCTTTGCAAGGGGGAAAAAAAAACACCCAAAAAACACATCTGCAATATGGGGGACCCCTCTATGACATGTATAGCGTAAGGCCTATCCTTACCTCCCATAATTAAAAAAACAACAACAGGATATCAGACCCTGGTTTGAGGCCTTTTCGTGACATGGGCGTTAAATCATTGTGGTGCCTAAAATGCGACATTGGCAGTGAACAGAAATAGTAGAGAAAATGTTTTTCAGACGGAATCATTTGACTGTGAAATCATAGCTCACAGACATCGTCACAATCGGATCGCATTGGGGTCGAATCGTGTGCAGTGTGGCGGGCCAAATAGAGTCGAAGATACATGGGAGCACAACGAGAATGATAATGATAATGATGATAATGAAATGAATAAGGGGAAGGAACTTCTCGTAATTAACTCCCTTTTTATTTTGTTGTTTACCAAAGTTATTTATGGCACCGATTCGCCTAGCAAAGTGAAAGTAGTTGCCACAACAATACAGACCCAAGTTCATCCTCATAAAAAGGACGACCCAGACCTGCTTATTATGACAACCACCCACACAGTACACAACAACAGTGGCGACGAAAATGGTGTTTTACGTCCTCTTGGTCTGAATCAGACACAGTCATATGGGACATTTGTAAATACAAATATGGTGGGAACAATACTTTTTTTTAATTGTTTTTAATTTTTTATTATACTTGTGGCAGTGCCATAGCCGATGAGGTTTAACCGAGGCGTGGTCACCGCTACAGCTATCTGCATTAACAACAAAAATCGGGACTTTGCTGGTTTCGTACTGCCTCCGGGCATTGCCTCCAGTGTTGTTCCCACCGTATTTGTATTCACAAATGTCCCATATGTGTCTGATTCAGACCAAGAGGACGTAAAACACCATTTTCGCCGGTGGGAACAATACTGGAGGCAATCCCCGGAGGCAGTACGAAACCAGTAAAGTCTCGATTTTTTATTAATACAGATAGGTGTAGCAGTAACCACGCCTCGGTTAAACCTCATCGGCTATGGCAACAACAACAACAACATACAGTATTTATACGGCGCTGAATCTTGATATAAATCAAATCAAAGCGCACACACACGTTAGCATTCATAACGCATTCAAACAAAAATGCAATACAAAGCGAGCACACACGTTTGACATAAACGGTATACAGCAGAAACAGACCTAAAGGCAAGAGAGAGAGAGAAGAGAATGAGAGTGGAGCCTCAATGGCACCGCTACAAGTATTTATTACGAACACAACAACAGTGGTAGCGAGTTGCTCACAAACAAATCAACATACATTCAAGAATAGCATAGCCTTCTAGTCTTGAATTATTATTATTAATGTTGTTTATAGCCCCGTCGACTGCTACGGCCATTTCAGGGCTGTCACCACGTCAAAAGTTGAGCACATAAGTAGTCTTGAATAATGTTACACGACGCGCAACACAGAACAAACTGGCATGCCTCAATGGAAGTTGGGTTAAGCAAATATGATATAGTGAGGATAAGAGAGAGGATCTAGTGAAATGAATAAGGGGAAGGAACTTCTCGTAATTAACTCCCTTTTTAATTTATTTTATTTTAATGATAATGAACCTTTATTTTACAACGTAAAAGTATTGACATAGAGTAGCCATAGAGAATAACATACATAGAGACAGGGGGAGGGGGGGCACATTATTATAACCGCAGCTATATCTATGAGAGAGAGAGAGAGAGAGAGAGAGAGAGAGAGAGAGAGAGAGAGAGAGAGAGAGAGAGAGAGAGAGAGAGAGAGAGAGAGAGAGAGAGAGAGAGAGAGAGAGAGAGAACTTGAAAACTTTAACTTTACTTTATTTTTCAAGGATAAAGATTTTAGGCAACGCCCTAGTCTTCCAATCTGTCCTTGGTACATATACGAACATAGAATACAAACATGGCAAGGCATGATATTACACATACAAATTTGAACATAAAGGTAGCACCTTTGTACATATACGAACATAGAATACAAACATGTCAAGGCATAGAATTACACATACATAATTAAACATAAAGGTAGCAAAGCAGGTAGTGTGATAAAGACAGGTTGAAATACGAAGAGAGAGAGAGAGAGAGAGAGAGAGAGAGAGAGAGAGAGAGAGAGAGAGAGAGAGAGAGAGAGAGAGAGAGAGAGAGAGAGAGAGAGAGAGAGAGAGAGAGAGAGAGAGAGAGAGAGAGAGAGAGAGAGAGTCAGCCACCCGTTACTAAGCCACCCGTTTTGGGTGTCCTGTAGAACTGATGAAGCTCTTCCCTTTTGAACCGGGTAGAGGCCAATATTGAACGGGACGGTAGTAAACTGAGACAACCGGCATCAGGCTTTGGAAATTGGGAAACTAAATTCTGCAAAAACATTTAGAGTATAGATTGCAGTGCACGCACTCGATGTATTTCTTATGGTAAGCTTACCATAGAAAAACATCCATGCACACAGACAATGCATACGTAGGCGAGCGTTCCCACGCATGCGCACACACATACGCGAACGCATATTAATACGCACGCACACACAAACACGCGCGCGTGCATTCGTGCGTACCTGTAGCATAAGTGCGTGCGTACAAATGTGTCTGTGAGCAATGTGTGTGTGCACGACTCTGTGTGTGTGCGAGTGTCTGCGTGCGTATGACTCTCTGTGTGCGCGTGTACGTGTGCTTGGGTGCGTGCGCGGGAGCGCGCGCGCGCGCGTGTGTGTTTGTGTCTGTGTGTGTGCGTGTGTACGTACGTGCGTGCGTGTGTACGCGCGTGCGTGTTTGTGTGTGTGTGTGTGTGTGTGTGTGTGTGTGTGTGTATATTTGCGCTAGTCAGCCACCCGTTACTAAGCCACCCGTATTGAGTGTCTGACTGGGTGGATGACACTCTTCCCACTGTTGAAGCGGGTGGAAGTGCTCATCGTCGTCTGATAGGGGAGACTCTGCGGTGGGAAATGGAACGATAGCACACATGGGTTATCTGATGATACCAACAGACCAAAAGATAAGAGAGGGTGGGGGAGATGGGAATAGATTGTAGGGGTGGGGTGGGAAGAATGAGAGGGTAAGAGAAAGATGGGGAGAGTTATTCTCAAGGTTCCGAACACTCGCTTTGCTCTGGATTCCTAAAACTCAAACCATCACGATAAATAGCTTATATGTAAAATGCCAACATGGTTTTAGAAGAAATAAGAGATATTGCACCACACAGTTAATAGAGGTTATGGAAGAAATTACGGATCTATCAGATAATTGGCATCCAGTGGATATAATTTATTTGGATTTTAGAAAGGCATTTGACAGTGTGCCCCATAACAGATTGTTATTGAAAATCAAATCTTATGGTATAGTGGGAAATATATATAATTCGGTTAAAGATTTTTTTATCCAACAAAATTCAAAGAGTGAGAGTGGGGGACAAATACTCCTCTGTACACCACACATGGATTAATGAACATGTATATCATATTGCCAACTTCGTACTTGATAATGGACAGTTTATTTCGTTCAATGAGTTCAATCAAAAATACAACAACAGCATGAACTTTTTGACTTTCTCTGGATGTAAAAGAGTCATACAAGAATATATTTAAAAAATCAGAAATAAACATCAGCAATAATATGTATATAGATATGCCTCTCTGTTTAAAAATAATAACGTCCTTTTTCATAGGATCAAAACTGTATTGCGATATTCTGATAGAAAACAACGTAAGACCTTTGGTGTGAGCGAAACTCCTTTGGGTACACTGTAAATAAAAAGGCTTGTGTTGTTCAAATTTCGTGACTTGGTCTCAGCGACTCGGGTGGCCATTAACTTGAAAACTTGAAAACGTTAACTTTATTTTTGCTCACTGACTTCAAATATAAAAAAAGCCTTCCAGTCAACTTTCAACTTTTTCCTGCATTCCCAGTCGAAGTGTTTATGACACGAAACGTCGGTTGCCCCCCCCCCCCCCCCCCCCCCCCTTTCCCCTCTCAGGTACTTTTTCCTTCACCTTGTTTTTTTGCCTATTCATTTCAAAAGTACAGCAGTCACTACTTCATCTTTTTCTTTTTCTTTTCAAGGATAAAGATTTTAGGCAACGCCTAGTCTTCCAATCTGTCCTTTGTATATATACGAACATAGAATACAAACATGGCAAGGCATGATATTACACATACAGATTTGAACATAAAGGTAGCACCTTTGTACATATACGAACATAGAATACAAACATGGCAAGGCATGATATTACACATACAGATTTGAACATAAAGGTAGCACCTTTGTACATATACGAACATAGAATACAAACATGGCAAGGCATGATATTACACATACAGATTTGAACATAAAGGTAGCACCTTTGTACATATACGAACATAGAATACAAACATGGCAAGGCATGATATTACACATACAGATTTGAACATAAAGGTAGCACCTTTGTACATATACGAACATAGAATACAAACATGGCAAGGCATGATATTACACATACATATTTGAACATAAAGGTAGCACCTTGGTACATATGCGAACATAGAATACAAACATGGCAAGGCATGATATTACACATACAGATTTGAACATAAAGGTAGCACCTTGGTACATATACGAACATAGAATACAAACATGGCAAGGCATGATATTACACATACAGATTTGAACATAAAGGTAGCACCTTGGTACATATACGAACATAGAATACAAACATGGCAAGGCATAATATTACACATACAGATTTGAACATAAAGGTATCAAAGCAGGTGATATTATGATAAAGATAGGTTTAGAAAAGAGAAGGCACAAGACTTCTTTCACTGAAAGAATATGACTTTCAGCACCTCCGCCAAGGAGGAATCGCGGATTTGACGTTTTGATTTTTTCTTCTTTTTCCAGTACTGTAGAAAATCATGTTTTACAGCTCCCATGCTACTGTTGGCCCTTACTAAGAGGCTAATGTCAACCAATGACAAAGGCTACATCACATGTATTACACGCTAATACCCCTCCAAAGATTCCCACCCCCA
>CM065709.1:25290125-25297625 GCA_017654935.2 Phymorhynchus buccinoides | reverse complement strand
ATCAAACAAAATACTGGTCTATGATGTTCTAAATATGAAACACAAAACACACAAAACATTTCGAAAACAATGATGATCATGGTACAGTATATTTACATTTGTAGAACGTAATCCTAACATGTTCAGCGGGGATGACCTTTATTGTAAGGTTTGGCTTTAACTATATACAGCAAAATGTCAAACAAAGTCTCAGGTTTTCTTCTTCTGAAATTCAAACTCCAGTACAAGGATGTTTGTTTAAAAAACCAACTGGTTTTCCAGCTTTACTTTACATTGTTAACTATTTAACTTCCATTGCACTTACGAGAGAGAGAAAGAGAGTACCTTATTTTAAAGTCAATTTATTTCTTTATTTTCTATGAAATATATTTATTTTAAAGGGGCACCTTGACGGATGAGGTTTTGCAAGAAACACGTCGAGATCACCAGGAAAACGCCCTTTACAGAGATCGCAACACTCACTTTGCTCTGGTTTCCTAGAAATCAAACCGTCAAATCGGCGATTCCTCCTTGGCGGAGGTGCTGGAAGTCAGATTATTTCAATGAAAGAGAAGGCATGTGCCTGCTCTTTTCTAGTGGCTGCCTGAGTCTCTTAGACCAAAATCACGAAATATCCACCGTACAAGTCTTTTTATTTAGTTTACCAATAGGAGTTTCGCTCACAACAAAGGAAATAGCCCCCCCTTTTTTTTTTACTGCACTACAAAGAAGAAAAAGCTTCAACCAGTGTCCTCCACCCACCCCGTCCAAAATGGCTTCTCTCTCCGGCAACTCCGCCAAGGAGGAATCGCGGTTTGATTTCTAGGAAACCAGAGCAAAGAAAGTGTTCTGATCCTTGAAAAGGCTGTCTTTCTGGTGATCTCGACGTGTTTCTTGCAAAAACTCATCCGTCAGGGTGCCCCTTTAAGAACCGCTGTATGCGTTTCCTAAATTAAAAACAATTCAAGTACTCTTTTTTTTTAAAGTTTCAAATTTGCCTATTTCGTGCTCGACAAACAGAATTGCAAATAGTTTCACCGCCAGAGTCGCATTTTAGCACCACAGCGATTTAACACCGATGTCACTAAAAGGCATCAAATTGGGGTCTATTATCCACAGACCCTGTTGTCTTAGTTTTGGGAAGTAAGGATAGACCTTATTTTATATATGTCACAGAACAATCCCCAATACTGCAGATGGATTTTGTTCTCTACCCAGGTAAATTTAACGGACATTTTTGGCTTAAATAATGGTTGGCGGCGAAAGGGTTAACGCGTTTGTGTCTTCGATGCACTGTTTCCAAGAGGCTTTGTGAACAAAAGTAAAGAAAGTACACTACATTGTAGCTAGCATAGAATTTATAGAAAGCGGGTGAACTATTTGCACACCAAAACCCTTTACCCCCAGTATCCCCATATGGGGGCGGAGGGGGGGTGGGGAGAAACAACATAGTCATAACTCTTGCCTTGTATGTAAGCCAGCGTCCAGCCCAGGGGAAAAGAGACTCTCTATTGAATCATATGTAATGTATTGTGTACGGGTACAGTTATTATAAGCTACATGCTTGTTGTTACCCTGTTACCTCATTATTGTTTATATTTTGAATTTGTTGAATACAAAAAATCGTTTAAACTAAAAGAGACTCTCAATTTGCTAGACAGGTGCAAACGTGTGTAAAACAAAACATCTGCCTGAAGTCTGCCAAAAAGCTGTTGTCAGAAATCTTAAAAAGATCTAGCTTCTGGTCGTTTGTAGATGGTTTTCAGAGCATGTGGGTATTCTGGTGTGTGTGTTCGTTCGTTCTTTAATTCAATGCCTATCCACCTTACAGTGATCTTAAACAAAACAAGGTTATGACACATCTGGCGTGTGTATGTGTGTGTGTGTGTGTGTGTGTGTGTGTGTGTGTGTGTGTGTGTGTGTGTGTGTGTGTGTGTGTGTGTGTGTATGTTTGTGTGTGTGTAACTGTGTGTGCGCGCGCGCGTGCGTGCTTGAGTGTGCTTAAGTGTGTGCGTGTGTGTGTGTGTGTGTGTGTGTGTGTGTGTGTGTGTGTGTTGTGTGTGCGTGTGCGTGTGCGTGTGCAGTGCGTGCGTGCGTGTGTGTGTGTGTGCGTATGTGTGTGTGTGTGTGTGTGTGTGTGTGTGCGCGCGAGTGCGTGCGTGCGTGTATGTGTGTGTGTGTGTGTGCGCGCGCGCGCATACGCCGGTGCGTTTGTGCGTGCGTGTGTCTGCGCTACTTTTTTTTTTGTTCACCAGACTTTCATGCGTGTGTGTGACCTTAAATATCAGGAACATGAGCGTGAGTATACACAGTTTATTATAGGGTCCACCTAAAACGCTGTGTAATATGATCAAACCCTGTCTCCGCAATTTAACGCGGGTTTATGAAATTCTACCCTCGTGACGACATGGTATGTTCCCGCCCCCAACCCCCATTTCCCCCCCTCCCCACCACCATAAAGCACACCAGGCCCACCCCCACCCACCCACCACCCTCTCTCTCTCTCACTGTCTCTCTTACCCTCCCTCTTTTGCCAGTGACAATACAGTGCTAATTCTTCTTCTTCCTCTTTTTCTTCGTTCCCAGGCCACATGGCCATAATGGGTAAGGTACGCATGTGTCCGGTTTTCAGTTTTGACTGGTCTCCCCACTGCGTACAGCCGACACATTCCGATTTCTGAGGAGCTCAAAGGAGAAATATTATTTGGATTTTTTTTTTTTTTAATAAACACTGTCAAACCGATTTCCTCCAGCCGAAGTCGGACATGCTGGGCCTAATTATTTCTTACTTAGGCGCATAACGGCAGCATGACGCGTCTGCGCTCATAATTGACAGGAAACTGTCTGAACGATCGAAGAAGAAGAAGAAGAAGAAGAAGAAGAAGAAGAAACTTCAATCTTGTGTTCTGCGGATAATTGACACAGAACGAGGGCGTCATATCAGACAGAAACAGAAAAGGCGCAGACGATTTCGACGGCCATGACACCTTCACGTGACAGGAACACAGTGAATGGCTGATCCGCAGCAAATGAACAATCGGCGACGGATTGGTCTTGCAGCCAGCCAAAGAGGGTTTTTTTCTTTCTTACTTTTTTTTTCGTTGAGAAATCTTGATTTGTGTGGGGTGGTGTCTTTTTTTTTCCTTTTTTCTTTCAGATCGTTGGGTCTTTGCAGGGTTGTTTTTGTTTGTGGCTCAAGCCACAAACCTATAACTCACTTTGTCGGTCGGTCGCACATTTTGACAAAATTGTCGCACTTCAAATCGAGGCTACACTTCTGGCCGCTCTTTAAAATGATGTATTTTAAAAGCGTACAAAATAATAAACATACGTAATACAGACACTACAACAGACACGACAAGTATGCGGTGCTTCTTTTGATGATGAGTATAAGTAGGATACATAGTTTTAAATGTTTTCCAAAAGATATAAAAAGTTACGAAATGGTGCAGAGATAACATTCTGGTTTACAGATTAAACTTATTGAAAAGCCAGGGGAGGTAACTCATGATTGGAGTGGTAAAAATAGACCGCGTGCCACAAACTATTGCGATTTCGCGCTTGTTTCCAGTCGTTTCGTTTGTGAAAAGACTAGCAAAGAGTATGATCAAATAGCCTAAATGGCATTCAGTCTTTTTGGGTATGACTGCTTGGAAAGGCCGTAGGGATTGTATGGGGAACTGAAGGCTTTCTTTGGTGGCCTTTCTTTCATGGGAAGTTGGAGACCAAGGCCGTGTACACATATAAGCGGATATTCCATGCGGAAACCCGTGCGCAATCCATAAATAAGTGAAACAAAAGAATGGGAAAGATTTGCGCACGTGTCCGAATTTCCCCTTTTATCCTTCTTTCTTCCGCTTATTTAGGGTTTTCCGTACGGAACTTACGCGTCTAATGTGAACCCGGCCTAAAACCCATTCGGGATAAGGATAGGGATTGGATGGGAGAACGTTTGGGTTGAATATGATGTGTATGTCTTGCTGAGGAGGCCATATATATGTCTGTCTGTTTGACTCTCTCTGTGTCTGTCTGTGTTTCTCTGTCTGTCTCTGTCTGTCTGTCTGTCTGTCTGTCTGTCTGTCTGTCTGTCTGTCTGTCTGTCTGTCTGTCTGTCTGTCTGTCTGTCTGTCTGTCTCTCTGTCATTCTGCTGTCTCTCTCTCTCTCTCTCTCTCTCTCTCTCTCTCTCGCTCTGTCTTCTCTCTCTCTCTCTCTCTCTCTCTCTCTCTCTCTCTCTCTCTCTCTCTCTCTCTCTCTCCTCTCAAAAATGAAAAAAAACATTCATCTCCTCTCTCTCTCTCTCTCTCTCTCATCTCTCTCTCTCTGTCTGTCTGTCTGGAATGTCTGTCTCTCTCTCTCTGTCTCCTCCCTCTCTCTCCCCTCTCTCTCTCTCTCTCTCTCTCTCTCTCTCCTCTCTCTCTCTCTCTCTGATCCCTCTCTCTCTCTCCTCCCTCTCTCCCTCCCCCCCCTCTGTCTCTCCCCTCTTCTCTCTTCAAATGCACGCATTGCATGGATTAAAAGTAAATTTTATCCAAACAATATCTACTTAAAATTTATCCACATTCCTCAATAAACCCACACCAACACTATAATAATAAAAACAATTATTGTCAGCTCATCCCCAATACAACAACAACAACAAACCGCATGTACGGTATTTATACATTATCTACACTCTGTAAATATTTCAAAGGCCTCTGAGACCGCTGGTCCCAGAGAGAAAGGGCAGATGTTTTCTTTCGAACATTCGCCACACCTTTGTCAAGCAAGCAGGTTTCAGCCCTCGACTGTTAATGTTCGTTTCTCGAGGCCTTTTTTTTTTGGTCTGACGTGAAGGTCATTCCACGTGTCCTTTCTAAATAGATGACCATAGGGGTTGGGGGGATGGGGTGGGGTGTCACTGACAGTTGAACTGACCGGTAGTGGGTGTGCCCCAAGGATTGACCGCGTGGTCCCTTGACGTTTTGTCCACACTTTCCTGTGATGCTCATCTCTCTGTGTCTATCTGTCTTTGTATTTCTATCTGTCTCTGTCTCTGTTTCTCTTTGTCTGTCTGTCTGTCTCTCTCTTATTTTTTGGTCTCTTTCTCTTTCTCTCTCTCTCTCTCTCTCTTTCTCTCCCTCCCTCCCTCCCTCTCTCTCTCTCTCTCTCTCTCTCTCGACCTCTCTCTCTCTCTCTCTCTCTTCTCTCTCTCTCTCTCTCTCTCTCTCTCTCTCTCTCTCTCTCTGATAATGTCTGTCTGTCTGTATGTCTCTCTTTCTCTCTCTCTCTCTCTCTCTCTCTCTCTCTCTCTCTCTCTCTCTCTCTCTCTCTCTCTCTCTCTCTCTCTCTCTCTCTCTCTATCCTCCCACGCCCTCCTCTCTCTCTCTCTCTCCCTCTCTCTCTCTCCACACTTTTCGTCTCCTCTCTCTTCTCTCTCTATATATCTCTCTGATTTCCAATGTCTGATTCTGTCTGTCTGTCTGTATGTCTCTCTCTCTCTCTCTCTCTCGATCTCTCGGGTCTCTTCACTCTCTCTCTCTCTCTCTCTCTCTCGTCTCTCTCTCTCCTCCCTCTCTCTCCCTCTCTCTCTCTCTCTCCAAAACTCTCACCCACCTCTCTCTCTCCTCCCTCGCTCTCTCCCTTAGACGAGTCTGGTCAATGGGGATTAAGACGTGTTAGGGACTGAAGGTGTCCTGTGAGGATTAAACAGGAGCCAAAGACAGATGGAAGAGAGGGGGAACGGGGGGTGGGGGTGGAAGAGACTTTCAAACGTTGTGATTATGATGGGAGCGAAGGAGTTTTGTGTTATGGGGAAGTTGTGATGGTTGAAGCAGTGATGGTGAAAAAAAAACAGTTAGTCCCAAGGAAACTCCCCACGTGGGGGGAGGGGGGAGGGGGGGGGGAGGGGAGAAGAGGTATCTTTCGTACAAATAGTTCCCCCCCACCTTTTGGTAACATTACTGCACCCTTATTATGTATTAGATTGTTAATGGTGGTTGGTTGATGGTTCGTTTCACATGTGCTGCATGCGCAGCCGAGCGGACTTTAAATCCCATTTTCATTCATGGAAGTCACGTGCTTGCAACTTCCTCTAATCTGCCACTCTCTTCGACTGTTGCCTTTTCCCTTTGCTTACTGTCATCTATGCTTATCTTTCTGCCCTACTGGTTCATTAACCGGCCTTTGTTCTACGATTTTCTCCAGCCGAAGACCGACATGCTAGGCCTAACTATTTCTTAGTCAGGCGCATAACGGCAGTAGAACGCATCTGCACTCATATGACAGGAGACTGTCTGGGTGATCGAACAAGAAGATGGTAAAAAAGAAGAAGAAAAAGAAGAAGAAGAAGAAGAAGAAGAAGAAAGAAGAAGATGAAGAAAGAAGAAAGAAGAAGAAGAAGAAGAAGAAGAAGAAGAAGAAGAAGAAGAAGAAGAAGAAGAAGAAGAAGAAAAAAGAAGAAGAAGAAAAGAAGAAGAAGAAGAAGAAGAAGAAGAAGAAGAAGAAGAAGAAGAAGAAGAAGAAGAAGAAGAAGAAGAAGAAGAAGAAGAAGAAGAAGAAGAAGGAAGATGGAAGAAAAGAAGAAGAAGAAGAAGAAGAAGAAGTAAAGAAGAGAAAGAAGAAGAAGAAGAAGAAGAAGAAGAAGAAGAAGAAGAAGAAGAAGAGAAGAAGAAGAAGAAGAAGAAGAAGAAGAAAGAAGATGTAAAGAAGAAGAAGAAGAAGAAGAAGAAGAAGAAAGAAGAAGAAGAAGAAGAAAGAAGAAGAAGAAGAAAAGAAGAAAGAAGAAGAAAAGAAGATGAGAAGAAGAAGTAAAGAAGAAGAAGAAGAAGAAGAAGAAGAAGAAGAAGAAGAAGAAGAAGAAGAAGAAGAAGAAGAAGAAGAAAGAAGAAGAAGAAGAAGAAGAAAAGAAGTAAAAAGAAGAAGAAGAAGAAGAAGAAAGAAGAAGAAGAAGAGAGAAGAAGAAGAAGAAGAAGAAGAAGAAGAAGAAGAAGAAGAAGAAGAAGAAGAAGAAGAAGAAGATGGTAAAAAAGAAGAAGAAGAAGAAGAAGAAGAAGAAGAAGAAGAAGAAGAAGAAGAAGAAGAAGAAGAAGAAGAAGAAGAAGAAGAAGAAGAAGAAGAAGAAGAAAAAAAAGAAAAAAAGAAGAAGAAGAAGAAGAAGATGGTAAAAAAGAAGAAGAAGAAGAAGAAGAACAACAACAACAACAACAAGAACAACAACAAGAACAAGAACAAGAAGAACAATAACAAGAAGAAGAAGAACAAGAAGAACAAGAACAAGAAGAACAAGAAGAACAAGAACAAGAACAAGAAGAACAAGAACAAGAACAAGTCAAGAAGTCTAAGGATACAGTTTGTGGGTGTCACTCTCTCAACAGATTTTTTAATGAACAGCATCACCCAAGGAAAGCAATGTAGTAGGAGACATTTTGAATTGAATGGGGCATATATTATAATAAAGTGAGAGGGGCACTAGTCTTCTTCTTCTTCTTCTTCTTCTTTTTCTTCTTCTTCTTCTTCTTCTTCTTCTTCTTCTTGCGTACTTC
>CM065709.1:25280125-25282625 GCA_017654935.2 Phymorhynchus buccinoides | reverse complement strand
ATGGGGCGGCCAATAAGTCAGAAAGATAGTAGATGACAGTTAAGCAAAGGGAAAAGGCAGAATCAAAGAGAGTGGCAGATTAGAGGAAGTTACAAGCACATAACTTCCAGAAGGTGGGGGAACTATTTTTTACGAAAACCCCCACCCCCCCCCCCACCCCCGACCCCGCCCCCCCCCCCGCCCCCCCCCCCCCCCCCCCCCCCCCCCCCCCCCCCCCCCCCCCCCGGTATACTCACGGGGAGACAAATAAAGACCACATTGATCCTCTCCCCCATCTCCTCCACCCCACCCCACCCCCACCACACTCAGTCACCCTACCTCATCCTTGCCCCCACCCACCCTCTCCCCTCCCCTACGCATTTCCGTCACCATTCCCCTTACCCCTTCCATTCCTCTTCTTCTTTTATATACAGTGGAACCTCCCTTATAAGACTCCCTCCCACATAAGACCCACTTTTCTGAGACATTGCCCTTCTTTGTAAGTATTAAAATTACCTCCCTTATAAGACCCCTCCCTTATAAGACCTCATTTTGGATGATTGTTGAAGGTCTTATAAGGGAGGTTCCACTGTATTAAATTCTACCGATCATTTTTGTTCAGTTTGGGATCCCTTTTTCTCCTTCCTGTTGAAAGCAGTGGGTCTTATGTTAGACTACACCCTTTAGGCCACAAGAAAATAGGCGATACTTATTTGTAAAAACAATATATATATATGAAAGAATCGTTAAATAATATCGAACATATATTGACACTTTTTTAGTTTAAGGCATTACGTATTTAATTAAGGGGAAAAAACGCATGGAAGAATTGTTAATTAATGTGACGTAAGTGTCCCGCGCGACCCACTTTCTCCATTTCTTCTCTCCCCCCCCCCCCCCCCCCCCCCCCCCCCTCCTCACCCTCTCTCCTTTTCATTTCTTTACTTGGCCGCCACGTTAATTGCCACCCACCATCTAAAGAATGCCGATTAAGGGATTGGTCCCTTTTGAAGGTCGACTTGTCTCCCCGGTCGGCACGTACCACCTACCGAGGTTATCTCCCTCCCTCCACCCCCCCCCCCCCCCCCTCTCTTATCTACCGTCTCATCACAAGAAAGTGACAACCGAGGTTATCTCCCTTTGAAGATGGTTTTGCTTTTCCGAGCACGAGAAGGATTTTGAATGTCGGCACGTGATAAGGATGTAATAGGCGCGTGATTGTTCGGTACATTTAGAACAGCATCTTGTGACGTGTCGACTGCTATAAACCAATAGCAGGCTTTCATTGTTTGAAAGTGAAGGCTATAATTGGCGTAGTGAGAAAACGTTTTTCACACAAGACGCTGAAACTGACTAGAGCAACACCTCTCCCAGCCAGAATAGCCCACCTACAGGGAATCGTGGGCCGGAAGATCATCCCGGACTCCACCACGCACCAAGACGGGACTGTCGCCAAGACGACCCGCACCCAGAATCCGCGAGGAGACCACGCCTGAACCGTGCCATCCCGCGAAGCCGTAATCGGAACGACTGGGAGCTACTCTCACCTGACGAGCAAACCCAGAACTTGAAACAGCTAAGTCCACCTGACTGCGCCAATCATTTGAACTTTCCTACGGACACTAAAGATAATTAGCAGCCCTTCCGGCATGGGGCGAACCTTATAGAAAGACAAAAGTCTTGTGAATCCTTTCGGATTTCATTGTTTTTTTATCCATATTTTGTTTTGGCGCCATTGAGCTGCTTTATTATTATTGTTGCATAATCTTATGCAGATTTTGGGAGTAAATAAAATACAAGTGTCAAATAATCCTGAACCCTTTGGTCAGACTGATGAAAGTGGGAGTCTTGTAATTTCATGTAAAACCCTACTTCTCTCTGTCTGCCATTTAGAGCAATTCAACCACTTGTATTTCTTACAACCATCTGACGAGCCAGAACCCGGGCACAAATATAAATTTATTAGATGAAAAGGGGCCGGGAAAGTTGCTCATCTCCCATACCCTAGAGAAGTGGGCTAAAGGCAAATTTTCTAAAGTCTTCCCTAGAGACTTAGCCTTTTAACCCATTACCTCGTCACAATTAACATATAACAAACTGACATCTTTCAGCTTTTTATTATAAAAACAATAGAACTAAGAAATAAACTCTTGAGTTTTGCAAGACCTTTCTGTCAGTTAGAGAAGAAGAAAACAACGAATTCCCAATTGGTGTGGCTCTGTAGTCAAGAGTACGCCTTAGACAGTCAAAACGTGTAACGAGCTGTCGGTGGACGGTTGTGGTGGCGCCCTCATAGGAGGACCTCACTCACGCTGGCTCCGCGACTAAGATAATAGTGTCGTCAGTAGGGGGCTTAGTAGGTGGTGTCCTGAACAGGCTCTACTGAACTCCACCGAAGTGACTCAGCAGCAGTGCAGTGTCTCCTCGGTTGGTTGCCTCCTGACGGCCTAACACAGATTCGCTCCCCTTGGACTGCTGGTCTCGGATTCTGCGACCTGAACAAGCCGGGGTGTAGCTGCGA
>CM065709.1:25272625-25275125 GCA_017654935.2 Phymorhynchus buccinoides | reverse complement strand
ATCAGACAAATATACGAGAGGATCTTAAAGACACGGACAAACAGACAAACAGAGGGAAAGACAAAAGACAGACAATAACGAGAGGAAAAGTTAATCACAAACAACAACAAACTCCTGACATTGATTCCAACGAAGATCATCCCTTCTTTTTTCCCCCATTCCTCCTCAACTCTGCTCCAGTCCATTCTTTTAACAACCTAGGGGTCGGCCCATTGACCAGGGAAACGGCCCATAAAGCACCGATATAACGACGATTCTCATTGGTCCCGTCCCTGACTCCATCTCTGACGCTAAAGCTCGCTAGTAGCTCCACCCCCACCCCCCACCCCCCCCTCCCCCCCCACCCACCCACACCAAGCAGCGTGTCATTGTCACGCAATCCCTCTCACGAAGCAGGGGGCCGGTGAGGTGTTCTCTAAGTGGATTTGTTCTCAAGCCGTCTGCGCATGTGCAAAGAGATAGGGATATGGTTAGGGTTAGGATTATTGGATAGGTTTTAGGGTTTAGGGTTAGGAATATAGGGTTAGGGGTAGGGTTAGGAATAGGGTTAGTGTCAATTTAGTGCCGAATACGCGAAAGATCAAATTTGATGGTATGTCATGATGGTTCTAGGACAACTACCCCCCCAGACAACTACCCCCCCGGACAGTCATCCCCTGGACAACTACCCCCTAGGACAACTAGGACAAGTACCCCCCTGAAAACATATATAGTCAAATAAAAAAGTGAAAAAAATGGACATGTATGTTTTTTTTTAACTTGTATATTATATTTTATTTTACATTTCATGGACTAATTCCTATATACAAGGCAATTATATACCAGCAATTATATACAAGGCAAATTGTTCTTCATATAATCTACATCTGTATGTTGTGTGCAATGCCTCGTAGAAAGTCCATAGACAGGCGCGGTGATGGCCTTGTATTTGCAGCGTTGTGGAGGAGCCGCTTGTCCAGCTAGTAGGCCTATCTGGGGGGTAGTTGTCCTGATACTGTGTGTGTGTGTGTGTGTGTGTGGTGTGTGTGTGTGTGTGTGTGTGTGTGTGTGTGTGTGTGTGTGTGTGTGTGTGTGTGTGTGTGTGTGTGTGTGTGTGTGTGTGTACGCACGAACGCGTGTGTGTGTGTATGTATACATATGTGTGTGTGTGTGTTACTGTATGTGTGTGCATTACTGTGTGTGTGTGTGTGTGTGTGTGTGTGTGTGTGTGTGTGTGTGTGTGTGTGTGTTGTGTGTGTGTGTGTGTGTGTGTGTAGGTGTGTAGGTGTGTAGGTGTGTGTGCGCGTGCTCCAATTTCTTTAACAATAATGTTTAAAAAATAATGTGGGGGGGGGGGGGGGGGGTATTTGTCCAGGGGTAGATGTGCTAGGGGGGGGGGGGTAGTTATCCAGGGGTACTTGTCCCTGATACCGTCATGATCGATTTCGCACATGCGCAGACATGTTGAGAACAAATCCATTTTGAGAAATGCTACACCGGCTTGCCACAAAATGAAAATGGAAAAAAAATGAAACGCCCCAGAAGCTGCTGATGGGACCCAGAGATTCACCAGTCACGCCTGCTCTATCAACACGAGTAAGCAGACCCCTGCTCCAGCACCTGGAAGTCCGTGTTGCGTTATTTAGGAGCTGGAAAAAACACACACGGGACATTCCATTGTCCCATTAAGAGTACAGGGGGTACATAGCTACTCCCGGCTTGGTGACCATCGGATACTATGCAGAGGAGTCCTTGTGAAATGTCCCCCCCCCAAGGTTTCTTCCAGCGGAAAGTGCAAGGGTTCTAGATTTCTCGGGGGTTTTTTTCCACAACGAAACACTTCCTATGTCGTATAGTAGTACAATGATCCTTAGTCCCTGATCTTTCTGTGGGACCGTATTCATGGAGTGAATGCAATGCCTCCACGGAATGAAAGCAAGGCTTAGGCTGAGGCAACTGAGGCAGCTTTTGGGGGGACCCAAGCTTGGGGTTCTAATTCGATGCCTTGGAGTCGAAACGAACTATCTCCAGATTAGTCAATTGACTAAATATTGAACTCATTGCGAAAACAAATAACTTGTATTAAGAAACACTGGAGGTAATGTAAAATGGGGGGTTTGCTGTTTAGCTTATTTCTTCCGTCTTTTAAAAAAAATAAGTTATTAGGTTTTGCAATTAGATCCCAAATAAGTCAATGGACCATCTGGAGATAGTCCGTTTTGACTCTAAGACATCGAATTCATGTCTTAGTGATCCGTTGTTTTTGGTCTTCATTAAGCTATCCAGCATGTATTTTCTTAAAGAGGTCTGTGTACACGTTAACACTATTCACGATATATGTCTATTTCCCCATGGCAACATAGTGTTCACTTCTCCTAAAGTCTCTTAAAGGTATGTGTACACGTTAACATTATTCACGAGATATTTCTATTTCCCCATGGCAACACAGTCTCGTGATAGCCCACTCTTAATATGACTTGCAGCTCATTGTGTTGCCATGGGGAAATAGAAATATCTTGTG
>CM065709.1:25230125-25235125 GCA_017654935.2 Phymorhynchus buccinoides | reverse complement strand
GTCGTGAACACGAGGAGGGCGTCTAAAGGCGAACGAGTTACCTCTGTGTCACTCTACACTGACTGCGCGTGGGTTTCCGCGCGGAACATCCGCGTGTATGTGTACACGGCCTTATTCTCACAATGTCCGGATAAACATGCATCTTATCTTTGGGTTTGTTCCACTTCGCTTTTTTCCCACTGACTATTTATAGATTGACATTCTTTTTTGTTTGTTTGTTTGTTTGTTTTCTTGGTTGTTTGTGTTGACGATCCTTAATAAGACCTTTCAATCTCTACCTTGGAAAAACATGCTTTCTTAATTTTTAGATTTGTTTTTATTTATTTTTATTTTGTGGCTGAATATTCATAGATTTACAAATATGTTTTTGTTTCCTTGTTTTCTTGTTTATAATTATTATCTTTGAAAGAGCTTTTGATCTTTAACTTAGAAAACATGCTTTCTTATAGATATGTTTGTTTTTTGGTTTGGGGCTGAATGATTATAGATCTACGTGTTTTGTTTGTTAGCTAAAGGTTTTGTTTGGTTTTCTTTTTTTCATGAGAATTTATGTTTCGTTTGTTTATTTGTTAATAATATTTGTGTTGAATATCTTTAAAAGAGCGTTTGATCATTAACTTAGAAAACATGCTAGATTTTATATATGTTTTTAGTTCTTTGGGGCTGAATTATTATAGATTAACATGTTTTGTTTGCTTACTTGGGTGGGTGGTGGGTTTTTTTTTGGGGGGGTTGTTTTTTGTTTACTTGTTAATTTATGTTGTGAAGATCTTCAAAAGAGCTTTGAATGAAATTCTGCTTAACGTCCTCTGGTCTGGAACAGACGCATATACCATAGGACATTAGTAGATATAAAGATGGTGGGAACGATCCTGGAGGCAATGCCCGGAGGCAGAGCAACACCAGGAAAGTCTCGAATTTGTTTAACAATACAGTTTTTACAACAGTTTTTTTAAATTCTAAATGATAATGAATAAACGAATTTTTGTTCAGACGTGATTGTTATAGTTTTGTCAAGATTGAGCAAAAACAAACACACACACACACGCTCTCCTCTCCTCCTCTCTCTCTCTTTTTCTGAAGACACCAAACACAAACACACACACACACACACGCTCTCCTCTCCTCCTCTCTCTCTCTTTTTCTGAAGACACAAACACACACACACACACACGCTCTCCTCTCCTCCTCTCTCTCTCTTTTTCTGAAGACACCAAACACACACACACGCTCTCCTCTCCTCCTCTCTCTCTCTTTTTCTGAAGACACCAAACACACACACACGCTCTCCTCTCCTCCTCCTCTCTCTCTTTTTCTGAAGACACCAAACACACACACACGCTCTCCTCTCCTCCTCTCTCTCTCTCTTTTCTGAAGACACCAAACACACACACACGCTCTCCTCTCCTCCTCTCTCTCTCTTTCTGAAGACACCAACACCACAACACACACGCTCTCCTCTCCTCCTCTCTCTCTCTCTTTCTGAAGACACCAAACACACACACACGCTCTCCTCTCCTCCTCTCTCTCTCTTTTTCTGAAGACACCAAACACACACACACGCTCTCCTCTCCTCCTCTCTCTCTCTCTTTCTGAAGACACCAAACACACACACACGCTCTCCTCTCCTCCTCTCTCTCTCTTTTTCTGAAGACACCAAACACACACACACGCTCTCCTCTCCTCCTCCTCTCTCTCTCTTTTTCTGAAGACACCAAACACACACACACGCTCTCCTCTCCTCCTCTCTCTCTCTCTCTTTCTGAAGACACCAAACACACACACACGCTCTCCTCTCCTCCTCTCTCTCTCTCTTTCTGAAGACACCAAACACACACACACGCTCTCCTCTCCTCCTCTCTCTCTCTCTTTTCTGAAGACACCAAACACACACACACACACACGCTCTCTCTCCTCCTCTCTCTCTCTCTTTCTGAAGACACCAAACACACACACACGCTCTCCTCTCCTCCTCTCTCTCTCTCTTTCTGAAGACACCAAACACACACACACGCTCTCCTCTCCTCCTCTCTCTCTCTCTTTCTGAAGACACCAAACACACACACACACGCTCTCCTCTCCTCCTCTCTCTCTCTTTTTCTGAAGACACCAAACACAAACACACACACACGCACTCCTCTCCTCCTCCTCTCTCTCTCTCTTTTTCTGAAGACACCAAACACACACACACACACACACGCTCTCCTCTCCTCCTCCTCTCTCTCTCTCTTTCTGAAGACACCAAACACAAGCACATCAAGCACATTTCCTTATATAAATAAAACGTTTATCAAAAGTCAGTTATCGTGCTGACGAGAGGAATTCACGACAGCAGGCCCACCAAAAGTGATAAACTGTCATTTTTGTCAGCATACAGATTCTAGTCTGAGGCTTTGCTCACTCCGTGCTCATTAATGTTAATGCGCATTGATCATTGAGCTTAATGGACAAACATTGGCTAATTAAGCTTAATGAGCTGGTAATCTTGCGCGTTAAGCTTATTGCGTAAATTTGCTTGCTCAGTAAGCTTATTGTCCAATTAAGTCTATTGGACACGACATATATATAAAAATCGAACATCTTGACTGGGCAAAGCACGACTTCTCTGAAGACAGCGTCTCCGTGCTGGAACGCGAGGCGAACTAGTTCCGCCGAGGAGTGAAGGAGGCCATTCATATCGCGGCCACCAAACCCACACTGAACAGGGACAGGGGCAGACACGTCTTGCCAGCGGTCTACAACTCCCTTAGTCAGTCACACGTCGTGAGTTCATCTCACCGGCGTGTTGGTTTAAATGATTTTTTATTGACAAGCAAAACATATACACCAAATAAAATGAACATGAATGACGGCAGCAACAAGCTTAAAGCTTATAGTGTGCCTACTCAAAATAAGTCACCGATATGGCGGCTGGCAATCACAGACTGAAAAATCCACACATTTAAGAAAAAGAAAAAAAAGGTTAATTTTGAACATTAGAAGCATAACAAAGAAACGAAATAGAAAAACAATTCATCTTCTTTGATAACAGAAACAATTTAAACATAAGAGAAAATACAACTTCATGAAGGGCTAGAAAAGAAAACGATAAAGATAAGAAAATAGAAATAAGAAATAAGTTGGGGAATATCAAAGTACACGAAGAACGAATTTCTAATTACACAATGTGACAAAACATCTATTTTTTTAGTTTCCACAATGCTTTGGACGGTTTCGAAAAATCAGTTCTCAGTTTAGTTAACTTTAATGTTCGCAACTATCTGTACCCTCACCCTCCAAAAATACATAATTAAATAAATAATCGCATGTCCCCTGTACTGGCGTGTTGACTGAACTCCCAAGTCTCCTCCACCTTCAGTGTTGCAAGCGCTGAGGAAGCCAGGTGGACGCTTGGCGAAAGCTACGAGTGAGTAGAAACTGTTTGGGTTGAGAGAATAAATTTAAAATTTCTTCATTAACTCAGAAGAGCCTTATTAGCTACAAGCAATTTTGTACCCGGCTTCGCCTGGGAACAATGTGTGTGTCTCAACGGTGAGACACAGCTACCTCCCCCACCCCCTCGCTTTACGATTATCAAATAATTTAACTGATTTATTTTTGCTCAACTTTATTCATGTTTAACCCTTTCACCGCCAGCCATATTTCAGGCAAGAATTTCCATTAAATGTACCTGGGTAGAGAACAAAATCCATCTGCAGTATTGGGGATTCTTCTGTGACATATGTAAAATAAGGTCTATCCTTACTTCCCAAAACTAAGACAATAGGGTCTTTGGATAATAGACCCCAATTTGATGCCTTTTAGTGACATAGGTGTTAAATCACTGTGGTGCTAAAATACGACATTGGCGGTGAAAGGGTTAAACATGACCGTACTTATGTGTTGCGTTTGCCAGCTGCCATAATCATGTACATTATAATGGTAAAAGCATAGGCACGTTATAAGCTTCAAGCTTGTTGATGCCATTGTTCTTCTTTGGATACATTGTTAGACTATATTATGTGTCAAGTAAACCCCGAGTTCGAACCTGGGTACAAGTTCCTGTCACTTTGCACTAGGCCTTACGGTCTGAACGTGGAGTCTTTCGGATGAGACGATAAACCGAAAAAGCATAGGCACATTATAAGCTTCAAGCTTGTTGATGCCATTCTTCTTTGGATAAATTGTTAGACTATATTATGTGTTGTTGGTGAATAAAACATCTACTTAAACCAAAATTAATTACAATATGTCTAACCCCCCAAAAAAGAGAAAATGTTTAGTAAATCTATCTTCAATAACAAAAATAATAACTGAACTAAAAACAACAACATCAAAACGTTACACATTAATACAAAGAGATGAAGATGGGGGGAAAGTAAACGATGTAAAAAAAATAAAACAACACACACAAAAACGAATGTTCGTTTAAAAAAAGACTTTGTCCAGTTGAAAAGACAACAAAACTAACAATGGCCGTATGTGAATGGATGACGGTTATCAAACAAAGCCTATCGTCTTTTGTTTGTTCGTCTATATAAATTGTTAGACTATATTATGTGTTGTTGGTGAATAAAACATCTACTTAAACCAAAATTATTTACGATATGTCAAACAAACAAAAAGCGAAAATGCTTAGTAAATCTATCTTCAATAACAAAAATAATAACTGAACTAAAACAAAACCCATCAAAACCTTACACATTAATACAAAGAGATGAAGATGGGGGGAAAGTAAACGATGTAAAAACAAAATAAAAAAACATAAAAAAAACGAATGTTCGTTTTAAAAAAGACTGTCCAGTTGAAAAGACAACAAAACTAACAATGGCCGTATGTGAATGGATGACGGTTATCAAACAAAGCCTATCGTCTTTTGTTTGTTCGTCTATTCTCATCAATTTATCTCACTCTCTAACATTGATTCTTTTCTTCTTTTCTTTTCTTTTTTTTCCACATCTATCTCATCATCACAAAGTTGCAAAGAAGAAGGAAGAATATGTGTTATGTGTCTGTGTGTG
>CM065709.1:25217625-25225125 GCA_017654935.2 Phymorhynchus buccinoides | reverse complement strand
CACTAAGAATTGTGATAATCAAAGAACCAGCCAGTTCGAATTATTATTAATTAACAAGAAGCTTGTTCAAGTTGAAGCGTCATCTTTGCGACGCGGTGTATGAATGGTATTTGAGCCGCAAGTAAAACGTTGCTTCAAACTTCAAAGCCATTATGCCGGGTCGACTTTCACTAGAGCGCTAGTAGAGGTCGCTGGCCGCGCGAATTACGTTCGCGCCGAAAGGGGTCTAAAAAACACACCTAATAACTCCGCTAAGCATCGGCTAAATTCGGATAACTCTAAAGCTTACTCTTCACTTCCTGGAAATAGAAAAGAGTTGCCATCGAAAGGGAGATAAATCATACCTCTATGTCAGAGTGTAAGCCTACATAGTTTTCGATTTTATTCACGTCTATTTGAGCACAGAAAATTAATTTTGCGCTATGTCATGCTATCTAACATGATAAAGCAAAATACGAAAGAGTACTCGAAAACACTTGTGTCTGTTTAATTCGTTAAAATCATCCCGTGTATTTTCGCGATAGCATAGAGCATACGTGTCTCTGTCAAGTTGTTGACTTGAGCTGCTGTTTTGAAGAAGAAAAAATAAAGCCGTATTCTCGCGAGACCTGGAAGTAAGAAAAGAAAGTAGTATATTATCCTCCACGATCCATCTAACAGTTTGCCGCGTCACGTGATAGTTTTCCGCGAGGTAAGTTTGGAAGAGGAGCAAAACGTTAGCCAAACTATCGGCAAACGAAGGTTGTTTCTTATGACCGTTTTTGCCGAATTGCGCGAACAGCTACGATCGTTCGCTCTTCTGAAACGCTCACCCGTTCTATGGGGAGGCTTGTCTGTATAGGGGAAGACGGGGTAAAAAGCGCATGGGCGGGTAAGAAGCCCACCCCAATTATCTCATGAAATAAAGAAAATTTCAGTCAAATTTGCCCATGAGACGAATGCTAGACATTAACGCTCGTCTCATGGGCAAAATGAGACTAGAAATTTGCTTCATTTCATGAGATAATTGGGGTGGGCTTCTTACCCGCCCATGCGCTTTTTTACCCCGTCTTCCCCTACGCTTTGGGGGAAAGGGAGGATGTGAATGTGTGTGCAAAACATACAGAATGGCTTTAACCCTTTAACCCTTTAACCCTTTCACCGCCAGCCATATTTCAGCTACAAATGTCCATTAAATTTACCTGGGTAGAGAACAACATCCATCTGCAGTATTGGGGATTCTTCTGTGACATATATAAAAAAGGTCTATCCTTACTTCCCAAAACTAAGACAATAGGGTCTTTGGATAATAAACCCCCAATCTGATGCCTTTTAGTGAGATAGGTATTAAACCACTGTGGTGCTAAAATGCGACTTTGGCGGTGAAAGGGTTTTAGATGATAACTTGTTAAATAAATGCGGCAGTGGAAAGTAAAAGTGTAGTGTACACATTCAGTTAGGTTCAGTATATAATGGTGCCAGAACGCTGCATAATTATGTAAATGCAAACAAAACACAGAAAGGGTGCGCGGGTCGTGCTTGAAGCAAACATGGCACGAGGGAATATAGCATGAACGTATTACGTATTAACCCTTTTGCTGCAAGCCATTTTTCATCCAAAATTGTCTCTCAAGCTTACCTAGGTAAAGCAAAGTTGGCATCTGCAGTACTGTGAATCCTCCCAATGACATGCATCAAACAAACCCGTTCCTTATCTCCCACAATTAACAACATAAGGATATTGGATAACTGATCCAACTTTCATACCTTTTAGTAGCGTGGGTGTTAAATCAGTGTGGTGCTAGAATGCGACATTGGCGGTGAAAGAGTTAAAGGATATTTTTCCGTTATTGCCTTTCTTACCATACATAAAGCTGTATTTTAGGAACATTTTTAGCTAATTACCTTTTTGGAATACTAACCCTAACCATAACCCTAACCCTACCCCTAAACCTAACCCTACCCCACTATGTACTGCAGTACACCGCGATTTGTCACAGTGTGGTTCGTTGCGTTTTTCCGTCTTATACAGGTGGGGGGTAGGGTTAGGGTTAGGGCAAGGGTTAGGGTTAGGGTTAGTATTCCAAAAAGGTTATTAGCTAAAAATGTTCCTAAAATACAGCTTTATGTATGGTAAGAAAGGCAATAACGGAAAAATACAATTAACCGAGAAATGCAGGGGCAAAGATTGGAGAGAGAAAGTGGGGGAGGAAAAGAAACGTGTATTTTGCTGAGTTTGGGCGTGAGAGTATACGCATCATTATGTGCGTATTATTGATTTCTGATTTTGTGTTGTTTCGTGTGGTGTGTGTGTGTGTGCGCTTTTGTGCGCGTGTGCGTGCGCCCTCTCCGCGTGCGCGTGCGTGTGTGTGTGTGTGTGTTGTGTGTGTGTCAGTGTGTGTGTGCGTGTGTGTGCGTGCGTGCGTGCGTGTGTGTGCCCGTGTGCGTGCGTTGCGCAAGCGCGTGCGCGCGCGTGTATTTGTCTCCCCCCCCCGCCACAACCTCGTGTTGTGCGCGCGCGTGCGCGCGCGTGCGCTCGTCCGTGTGTGTGTGTGCGTTGTGTGTTTGTGTGTGTGTGTTGTGTGTGTGTGTGTGTGTGTGTGTGTTAAGAAATGTTAATAAACTTTAGGAAAGATCCACCCCCTGAGCCAAAGGTAGAAATTGATGGTGAAACAAGTGGAAAGAGTTTCAGAATACAAATACTTAGGTACCATTTTGGACGACAAACTGACTTTCGACAAGAACACACAGAACATACATAAGAAATGTCAATCAAGATTGTTTATTTTGCACAGACTGAGAAACATTGGTGTTAACTCAAACATTTTGCACACGTACTATAGTAGCTGCATTGAGTCTGTGCTTACTGTTTCCTTTATGTGTTGGTTTGGAAGTCTGTGTTTGAAGAACAAGCGTGTGTTGGATGATGTGGTGAATGTGTGTAGTAAAGTTGTTGGAAAAAGAGAGAGATGGGTTTGAATGAGATGTACGAAAGACGAACCAAGCATAAAGCCAGGAAGATTGTAAATGACACCTCCCATGTTTTGAACAAACATTACGAACTATTACCTTCTGGACGTCGCTACAAAACTTTTAAAGTCAACTCCAGGGCACAGAAATCCTTCATCCCCAGATCCATCCACCTCCTAAACTCATGATCCTTTTAGGTTTAAATGTGTGTTCATCGTGTTAAAAGAAACTATGCATGCTTATCCTTAGACGTGTATGTATCCACATATAATGTGTATCTTTATGTGTGTATTATGTGTAACTTTTGCTCCTATTCATGCATGCTGAATGTCGATGTCTTTGTTATTCTGGCACCTGAACCAAACTTCTCCTTGGGAGATAATAAAGTGAATTTGGTTTGTGTGTTGCTGTGTGTGTGTGTGTGTGTGTGTGTGTACGTGACCGCAACACACAATTATTCGGCTAGACTGTAGTTTATTTATACACCCTTCATCAAATTTTCGGATTGAAACTGTTATCTGAGGAACTTCATTCTTCCATTCTCGGGAAAGATTAGGATCAGCCTGGGGGTTATTCTCACGAAACTGAAAGAACCAGACTTTGCCAGATCGAGAGTCGTAAACATGAGGAGGGGGGGGGGCTAAACCACAAAATTGCAAATACACTTTGTACGAGGACAAGCTGAATCGAGCTGGATGAAAGTCCGTTTGACGTCCTCCGACCTGGAACAGGTACGTACACGTATGACATTTTTTTAACAATAAAGATAGTGGGACGATCCTGGAGGTACTGCAATACCAGGAAAGTCCCCATATTTATGATTAATCAAGATGATCGAGTTGGATCGAGCATGTGAAAATCTGCTTAACATCCTCCGGTCTGGAACAGACACATATGGGACATTTATTAGTAGATATAAAGATGGTGGGAACGATCCTGGAGGCAATGCCCGGAGGCAGTGCGACACCAGGAAAGTCCCGAATTTCTAACAATACAGATGTACATAAATGTCTAATCTCTAAAGTAAAAAGATCGAGTATGTGTGCGTGTTTGTCACGGTGTGTGTGTGTGTGTGCGTGCGTGTGTGTGTGTGTGTGTGTGTGGTGTGTGTGTGTGTGTGTGTGTGCGTGTGTGTGTGTGCGTGTGTGTGCGTGCTGCTCTGTGTGTGTGTGTGTGAGTGTGTGTGTGTTGTGTATTTTGTTTGTTTTGGGCTTTGAAAGAAAGAATCGAACAAGACAGAAACACTGTAGTCTAGCAATGGGTTTTCGTTTTCTGTCCATCTATTTTACACGCTCTTCCATTTTTTCCAAAAAATTTTCAAGTAGCAAAGGGGAGATCACCTTTCATCCAATTTCAATCCATCAAGGTTTCCTTTTCAAGTTCGAAAATGAAAGGTGAAAGGGACATAACTCGAGTCAAAGGGCAGACAACGCAAATTCCCCTATACATACATAATGGAGATGGGTTCGCGTTTCCAAAAGGATGAGAACATTTTGTATTTCTTTATCGTTTGTAAACGGGTTTGTTTCTTACTTCCATTCATTCTTTCTTTCCTTCTTTCGTTCATTCGTTCGCTCGTTTCTTCTTTCTTTTCTTTCTTTCGTTCTTTCTCTCTCTTTTCCTCTCTGCTTTCTTTCATTTCTTGTCCCGTATTTGGAAATCTTGTATGCTCATTTGCTTTTTCTTGCGAAGTTTAGCAAATCTGATAACTTATTTTAGAGAGTTTCTTTCTTCAGGATCAATGCATGGGGATGGGGAGGGATGAGACAAAGCTGGAGAGGGGGAAGGGGAGGGGGGGGGGGGGTGAAGAGAACAGACAGACAGACAGATTCACAATGCTTACTGATGCCAGGCCTTCTGCCCGAGAGAGACCGACAGAGAGAACAAAAAACCCAACAACAGAACAAACAGAGAAAGATACCGAGAGATATGCAAAGATACGGAAACAGAGAATGAAATAACTTCTTTTTCAGAGGAAGAGAGAGAGATAGCAACAGACAAACAGACAGACAGACAAATAGCGAGACAGAGACAGAAAGACACACGCAAAGTCAAGACAGAGACACACAGAGAGATAGAAACAGAGAACCAGAGAACCAGAAAGAAGCATCATGTTGGGGATCCACAGGGAGAACCAGCTGGCTGGGTCATTGTAGATTAGGGGTTTTCTCTCTTTTCTTTCTCTCTCTCTCTCTCTCTCTCTCTCTCTATCCCTCTCTCTCTCTCTCTCTCTCTTTTTATTTTATTTCTTGTATGTTACTATTTTATTTTATTTTATTCTTTTGTTTCTCCGAATTCGAACCTCGGTGCCATCAAAATCAAATTGTTGATTGTGGGCACTTAACCGGAAGAAGAAGACTAAGAAGATAAAAATCTGTTTAACGTCCTCCGGTCTGGAACAGACACATATTTGGGACATTAGTAGAAGATGTGGAAACGATCCTGGAGGCAATGCCCGGAGGCGGCGTGCAACACCAGTAAATCCCGATTTTTTTAACAATACAGATAATGTATATTGGTTCAATGTCATTATAAAAAAAAAAATTGACTAAGAAGGAGAAGAAAACAAGCGCGGATACGCAATCGTTTGTGGCACGCTTTTCTTTCTCTTTTACAATATGTGCGACAATTTTGGACCGACCGACCGACCGACAGACCGACAAAGTGAGTTATAGGTTTGTGGCTTGTGCACGAACAAACAGAGAGGGATTTATAGAGAGAACGATTGATTAATTTATCGGTGAATTCATTATTTAAGTTATTTACATTACCATGGTTTTTTTTATTCATTTTAACTTTTATACTAATTTTTTCTCTCTCTTTTTCTTTTTTTCTTTCTTTCTTCCTTATAATTCGTTTAGTCTACATGTAAAGTATATATACTGGTCTCCAAAATTTAAGGGCCGGAAGAACGATCTTCTCTCTTCTGTCTTGGAGTCATGCTTATTGAGAGCTCTGGTTGCCGCCCTTAAATACACATTCGTGTCTAACTTTTGCTCAGCAGTGTTCACTACAGTCATGCCTTGCACGTGCAATAGGCAAGAAACCTGCATCAGCCCTGATTCTTCAGCGAAAAGAGACCACACTTTCGTGAAATTCTCGTGAATTTGCCACATTTTAAGCGTACCTGAAAACGCTGTTGCTGTACTGCAATGTCTGCAAAACGGGTTCAGGCACGTGCAACAGGAAGGAAAGTTATTGAGTTTTGCCATTTTCTTCATTGTTGTCTTAGTGTACAATAAATAGATATCAAGCTACTAAAAACAGAAGCCGGCCCTTAACTTTTGGAGACCAGTATATATATATAAAAAAAGGAGGAGTTCAAAGCCTGGAGATCACTGTGCTATGCATTGTGTAAATGTATGTAAAGTGGAAGGGGGAACAAAATAGAGAGAGAGAGACAGAGAACGAACTAGCGAGAAAAAAATACTTCCACGACCATCAGTAGTAGGGCTCCCAATCGTCCAGCAAAACAAGGGGTCCCAGGGACTCCTTCACTTACAGTATCGAGGCGGGATAGAGGGTCCCAGTGGCATTGCGAATGCCCCAAAGAATTTTTCTAGTTGCATCCCTGGGACCCCCTGCACATTCTTTTAGAGGGTCCTTTAGAATCATAGTGCTTCATAGACCCCCAAATAGGGGTCCCTGGGAGCCCTGCGATGTGGTGTAAGTTTGACTGAAAGGGGACAGTCCACACGTCCAGCTGCAGTCGTAAGACTATCCAACCCAGAACTGTGACATTTGTGGGCCATGAGTCTGATGAAATACTACTCGTTTCGTTCTGTGATTTGTAGATCAGATTCGTGTACAGTGGAACCCCCCATATGAGACCTTCAAAAATCATCCCAAATGAGGTCTTATATGGGAGGGGTCTTATGAGGGAGGTAATTTTAATGCTTACAAAGAAGGGCAATGTCTCAAAGAAGTAGGTCTTATATGGGAGGGGTCTTATAAGAGAGGTAATTTTAATGCTTACAAAGAAGGGCAATATCTCAAAGAAGTAGGTCTTATATGGGAGGGGCCTTATAAGAGAGGTAATTTTAATGCTTACAAAGAAGGGCAATGTCTCAAAGAAGTAGGTCTTATATGGGAGGGGTCTTATAAGAGAGGTCATTTTAACACTTACAAAGAAGGGCAATGTCTCAGAGAAGTAGGATTTATGTGGGAGGGAGTCTTATACTGGGAGGTCTTGTAAGGGAGGTTCCACTGTATTGGGGTCTACACGAATGTTAAATGAAAGCATGCAGTAAGATTTGATTAGATTCATTTAGACAGTATAGACGTACGTGTACGTGTGTACGTGTGTACGTGTGTGTGTGTGTGTGTGTGTGTGTGTGTGTGTGTGTGTGTGTGTGTGTGTGTGTGTTGTGTGTGAAGGAATAAAAATGATTGAATACAATTTTTTTTTATAAAAATAGAAACAAAAACAAGAAAAAACAAGCGCGGATTCGCAATCGTTTGTGGCGTGCGACAAATTTGGACTGACCGACAGACCGACAAAGTGAGTTATAGGTTTGTGGCTTGTGCCACAAACAAAAACCATCCGGAATG
>CM065709.1:25203439-25207125 GCA_017654935.2 Phymorhynchus buccinoides | reverse complement strand
GAGATAATTACTGACGTGCTGATTGATTATAAAGGAAGTGAATAACCAAGTCAGTTAATTACTTATACAAAAAGGGGTAAGGGAGATAATTACTGACGTGCTGATTGATTATAAAGGAAGTGAAGAACCAAGTCAGTTAATTACTTATGCAAAAAGGGGTAAGGGAGATAATTACTGACGTGCTGACTGATTATAAATGAAGTGAAGAACCAAGTCAGTTAATTACTTATACAAAAAAGGGTAAGGAAGATAATTACTGACGTGCTGATTGATTATAAATGAAGTGAATAACCAAGTCAGTTAATTACTTATACAAAAAAGGGTAAGGAAGATAATTACTGACGTGCTGATTGATTATAAAGGAAGTGAATAACCAAGTCAGGCAATGACGTATGCAAAAAGGGGTAAGGATAATTAGACGTGCTGATAATTACTGTTAATTACTTATACGTAATTACTGCTGCTGACTGATTATAAATGAAGTGAAGAACCAAGTCAGTTAATTACTTATACAAAAAGTGGGTAAAGGGAGATAAATTACTGACTCGTTGCTGATACTAGCCGTGATTATTAAAGGAAGTGGATAAAGTAACCAAGTCAGAGTAATTACTTATACAAAAAGGGGTAAGGGAGGGGTAATTACTGACGTGCTGACTGATTATAGGGAATAACTGAAGTGAAGTGAAGTGAAGAACCAGTCAGTAATTACTAGCAAAAAGGGGGTAAGGGAGATAATACTGAGTAAATTACTGATGTATCCAATGGAGTAACTAATTAGAAAAAAAGGGCCGATGGAAGAATTACTGACGGGTGCTATTGATTATAAACTGATGTAGAAGAAGCAAGTCAGGTTAACTTACTATTACAAAAAGGGGATAAGTTGAGCGAAGATGATTACATGAGTGAATACACACTGATTGATACAATATAAATGAAGTGAAGAACCAAGTCAGTCAGTTAATTACTTATGCAAAAAGGGGTAAGGGAGATACTTACTGACGTGCTGATTGATTATAAATGAAGTGAAGAACCAAGTCAGTTAATTACTTATACAAAAAGGGGTAAGGGAGATAATTACTGACGTGCTGATTGATTATAAATGAAGTGAATAACCAAGTCAGTTAATTACTTATACAAAAAGGGGTAAGAAAGATAATTACTGACGTGCTGACTGATTATAAATGAAGTGAATAACCAAGTCAGTTAATTACTTATACAAAAAAGGGTAAGGAAGATAATTACTGACGTGCTGATTGATTATAAATGAAGTGAATAACCAAGTCAGTTAATTACTTATACAAAAAGGGGCAAGGGAGATACTTACTGCCGTGCTGATTGATTATTAATGAAGTGAATAACCAAGTCAGTTAATTACTTATACAAAAAGGGGTAAGAAAGATAATTACTGACGTGCTGACTGATTATAAATGAAGTGAATAACCAAGTCAGTTAATTACTTATACAAAAAGGGGTAAGGGAGATAATTACTGACGTGCTGATTGATTATAAAGGAAGTGAATAACCAAGTCAGTTAATTACTTATACAAAAAGGGGTAAGGGAGATAATTACTGACGTGCTGATTGATTATAAATGAAGTGAATAACCAAGTCAGTTAATTACTTATACAAAAAGGGGTAAGGGAGATACTTACTGCCGTGCTGATTGATTATAAATGAAGTGAATAACCAAGTCAGTTAATTACTTATACAAAAAGGGGTAAGGGAGATACTTACTGCCGTGCTGATTGATTATAAATGAAGTGAATAACCAAGTCAGTTAATTACTTATACAAAAAGGGGTAAGGGAGATACTTACTGCCGTGCTGATTGATTATTAATGAAGTGAATAACCAAGTCAGTTAATTACTTATACAAAAAGGGGTAAGAAAGATAATTACTGACGTGCTGACTGATTATTAATGAAGTGAATAACCAAGTCAGTTAATTACTTATACAAAAAAGGGTAAGGAAGATAATTACTGACGTGCTGATTGATTATAAAGGAAGTGAAGAACCAATCAGTTAAGTACTTATACAAAAAGGGGTAAGGGAGATAATTACTGACGTGCTGACTGATTATTAATGAAGTGAATAACCAAGTCAGTTAATTACTTATACAAAAAGGGGTAAGGGAGGTAATTACTGACGTGCTGACTGATTATAAATAAAGTGAAGAACCAAGTCAAACAATTACTTAGATACACGTGTAGTTTGGCTGCTTGACGTTAGCTTTGTCTGGAGATGCACTGGCCTCGCCTGTCCTTGGAAGGGGCTGTTGGATGCGTGCTGGTTTCTGAGTGGGTGTCTTTTTGCCGGTGGGCTCTGCAGTCATGAAAAACGGGCTGGTACACCCATGGGTACTTTTCGCAAGGACTCCTCTGCATCGTATCCGATGGTCACCAAGCGGGAGTAGCTATGTGCCTCTGTATACTTAATGGAATGTCCCGTGTGTGCCTGCTCCTCAGTAACACAACACGGACTTCATGGGCTGGAGCAGGGCTGCTCTCGTGTTGATAGGGGCAGTGCTTTGGTGGCTTCGGGTGTTTCTTTTTCGTTTCATTTCACCCAAGTCTGATAATTACTTATACACGAGTAGTTTTGATTGGTTGACAATACAGCCTGACGTTGGAGAGAATAGTACAATGAGAGTTGTGTGGCGCCAGTGATTGGGAAAAAATGATAGGACAAACTGTCCTGAAACAAGGCAAAATCAACAGGGCAAAATGTCAATTATAACACTTCACAATTTCTTTTCCACATTCATCTCGTCATCATATAGTAATAAGCCAAGTGTCGTGTGTCCGTGTGTGTGTGTGTGTGTGTCTTGTACTGTCTGAAACACACACAAACGGGCCTTATAACTCCGCCGTGTTTTGACCGAATCGCTTCAAATTTTGCTGTGAGCCCTAACGGGGCGATGGCAACTGGGGCCTTATAACTCCGCCGTTTCTTAACCGAATCGCTTCAAATTTGCTGTACTCAGCGTTACCAGTACTTGGCGTTACCGTTACTATGCGTTACCAGTACGGTGCATTGCCAGTACTAGGCGTTGCGCTAGTCATATATTAAAAAGCCAACTGTCAGTCACGTGTGTGTGTGTGTGTGTGTGTGTGTGTGTGTGTGTGTGTGTGTGTGTGTGAAACACAAAACGGGCCTTATAACTCCGCCGTTTTTCGACCGAATCGCTTCAAATTTGCTGTGAGCCCTAACGGGGCAATGACAACGGCAACCGAGGTGGCCGTGTCATTTGCGCGGTTTCGCAAATGCGCGAAACGCGCATCCGCCAGGCCTCTCGGCGCCCGTATCTCCGGCGTTTCTGGGCCGATTGCCTTCGAATTTGGCAGGAAGATGCCCGGGGCCGGGGACTATCCGTGTGCTAAAACGGAAGCGAATCGGTTCAGAAACGCGCGCGCTCAACGCCGCTTCACCTTTGCACGAATAACTCCGCCGTTGCTTAACCGAATCGCCTCAAATTTGCTGTCAGGCTTGCTATGATCCGGACAAAGCTTGGCAGGAAATTGGAACAGCATCCGTTTATAAATGCGCGCGATATGCACCAATTTACAGTTTCGCTCACTAGGCGAAACGACATATGTCCAAACGTGCTGTTATTAAAGGGGGGGGGGGGGACTGCTGTGGGCATGAGACCATGGTTCACACGTGCTGGGGTGACGAGTAGGTCAGCC
>CM065709.1:25190939-25193439 GCA_017654935.2 Phymorhynchus buccinoides | reverse complement strand
ATGCCGCACTTGGTCATCTCCAAATATGGAAAGTGACGCCATTCGCGTGACAATGTCGGTTTTCAGCGAAACTTTTAGAATGTGTATCCTTTAACCATTCAATCTGAAAATAAACTGACTCTAGCCCCTAACCCTAACACTAACCCTATCCCTATCCCTAACCAAGACCTTAAACCGTCAAATACACAAAAAATAAAATAAAACTTTACTAAAAGAAATTGAGTGTGCCATGTTTGGAGATGACCAAGTGCAGTCTTGAACGCCTAGTGATCATTTCAGGAACTTTACTTTCTTTGCACTTGCTCAAAGACTGGAAGTCTAGACTTAGAAGTAACAGAAAAAACAATACACTGTAGTAGGTCACACTATAACTTTGGTCCAAGTTTTTTCTTCTTCTTTTGTGTGTGTGTGTGTAGTGAGAGAATTGTTGCTGTTCGGTTCAATACACTTTGCAGTGCAATATTTCATATACACACTGGAAGGGAATTTAATAACTATACTTGAGAGTTGGTTCCTGCCCTTGGAAGTTCTAGAGAAGTAAAAGTTTCGCTGTTTCTCTGCCTATGTCTCTGTCTGTCTGTGTGTCTGTCTGTCTGTCTATCTGTTTGTCTGTTTCTCTGTCTGTCTGTCTGTCTCTTTCTCTATCCCTCTGTACGCTTTAGTAGTTGATTTTCTTTATTTTTCCCCCTGGGCTGGGTGGGGAAAACCCCCAACAACATTTAACTTGCTTATCTCATGTTCCCTGGTTAAATAAAAATTGACTTCGTTTACGTTTTCTTTTTTTGTACGCTCACTCATTTATTTCCATTCTACATTCCCGATGTGTTTTTTTCTTGTTTTTTTTTCTATTTTTATATAAAAAAATATTTTGTATTCCTTGACACACACACACACACACACGCACACGCACGCACGCACGCACGCACGCACGCACGCACGCACGCACGCACACGTCTATACTGTCTAAATGAATCTAATCAAATCTTACTGCATGCTTTCATTTAACATTCGTGTAGACCCCAATACAGTGGAACCTCCCTTAGAAGACCACCCAGTATAAGACTCCCTCCCACATAAGACCTACTTCTCTGATACATTGCACATCTTTGTAAGCATTAAAATTACCTCTCTTAATAAGACCCCTCCCATATAAGACCTACTTCTTTGAGACATTGCCCTTCTTTGTAAGCATTAAAATTACCTCTCTTACAAGGCCCCTCCCATATAAGACCTACTTCTTTGAGACATTGCCCTTCTTTGTAAGCATTAAAATTACCTCTCTTATTAAGACCCCTCCCATATAAGACCTACTTCTTTGAGACATTGCCCTTCTTTGTAAGCATTAAAATTACCTCTCTTAATAAGACCCCTCCCATATAAGACCTACTTCTTTGAGACATTGCCCTTCTTTGTAAGCATTAAAATTACCTCCCTCATAAGACCCCTCCCATATAAGACCTCATTTGGGATGATTTTTGAAGGTCTTATAAGGGGGGTTCCACTGTACACGAATCTGATCTACAAATCACAGAACGAAACGAGTAGTATTTCATCAGACTCATGGCCCACAAATGTCACAGTTCTGGGTTGGATAGTCTTACGACTGCAGCTGGACGTGTGGACTGTCCCCTTTCAGTCAAACTTACACCACATCGCAGGGCTCCCAGGGACCCCCATTTGGGGGTCTATGAAGCACTATGATTCTAAAGGACCCTCTAAAAGAATGTGCAGGGGGTCCCAGGGATGCAACTAGAAAAATTCTTTTGGGCATTCGCAATGCCACTGGGACCCTCTATCCAGCCTCTAGGACCCTCGATACTGTAAGTGAAGGAGTCCCTGGGACCCCTTGTTTTGTTGGACGATTGGGAGCCCTACTGTGGATCATGACTGATGGTCGTGGAAGTATTTTTTTCTCGCTAGTTCGTTCTCTGTCTCTCTCTCTATTTTTTGTTCCCCCTTCCACTTTACATACATTTACACAATGCACAGCACAGTGATCTCCACTTCACTGTACTGCACCAGGCTTTGAACTCCTCCTTTTTTTTATTATATATATACTGGTCTCCAAAAGTTAAGGGCCGGCTTCTGTTTTCAGTAGCTTGATATCTATTTATTGTACACTAAGACAACAATGAAGAAAATGGCAAAACTCAATAACTTTCCTTCCTGTTGCACGTGCCTGAACCAGTTTTGCAGACATTGCAGTACAGCAACAGCGTTTTCAGGTACGCTTAAAATGTGGCAAATTCACGAGAATTTCACGAAAGTGTGGTCTCTTTTCGCTGAAGAATCAGGGCTGATGCAGGTTTCTTGCCTATTGCACGTGCAAGGCATGACTGTAGTGAACACTGCTGAGCAAAAGTTAGACACGAATGTGTATTTAAGGGCGGCAACCAGAGCTCTCAATAAGCATGACTCCAAGACAGAAGAGAGAAGATCGTTCTTCCGGCCCTTAAATTTTGGAGACCAGTATATATACTTTACATGTAGACTAAACGAA
>CM065709.1:25170939-25180939 GCA_017654935.2 Phymorhynchus buccinoides | reverse complement strand
CGATAGGCTTTGTTTGATAACCGTCATCCATTCACATACGGCCATTGTTAGTTTTGTTGTCTTTTCAACTGGACAGTCTTTTTTAAAACGAACATTCGTTTTTTTTATGTTTTTTTATTTTGTTTTTACATCGTTTACTTTCCCCCCATCTTCATCTCTTTGTATTAATGTGTAAGGTTTTGATGGGTTTTGTTTTAGTTCAGTTATTATTTTTGTTATTGAAGATAGATTTACTAAGCATTTTCGCTTTTTGTTTGTTTGACATATCGTAAATAATTTTGGTTTAAGTAGATGTTTTATTCACCAACAACACATAATATAGTCTAACAATTTATATAGACGAACAAACAAAAGACGATAGGCTTTGTTTGATAACCGTCATCCATTCACATACGGCCATTGTTAGTTTTGTTGTCTTTTCAACTGGACAAAGTCTTTTTTTAAACGAACATTCGTTTTTGTGTGTGTTGTTTTATTTTTTTTACATCGTTTACTTTCCCCCCATCTTCATCTCTTTGTATTAATGTGTAACGTTTTGATGTTGTTGTTTTTAGTTCAGTTATTATTTTTGTTATTGAAGATAGATTTACTAAACATTTTCGCTTTTTTTGGGGGTTAGACATATTGTAATTAATTTTGGTTTAAGTAGATGTTTTATTCACCAACAACACATAATATAGTCTAACAATTTATCCAAAGAAGAATGGCATCAACAAGCTTGAAGCTTATAATGTGCCTATGCTTTTTCGGTTTATCGTCTCATCCGAAAGACTCCACGTTCAGACCGTAAGGCCTAGTGCAAAGTGACAGGAACTTGTACCCATGTTCGAACTCGGGGTTTACTTGACACATAATATAGTCTAACAATGTATCCAAAGAAGAACAATGGCATCAACAAGCTTGAAGCTGATAACGTGCCTATGCTTTTTACCATTATAATGTACATGATTATGGCAGCTGGCAAACGCAACACATAAGTACGGTCATGCTTTTAACCCTTTCACCGACCCAATGTCGTATTTTAGCACCACAGTGGATTTAACACCTATGTCACTAAAAGGCATCAAAATGGGGTCTATTATCCAAAGACCCTATTGTCTTAGTTTTGGGAAGTAAGGATAGACCTTATTTTACATATGTCACAGAAGAATCCCCAATACTGCAGATGGATTTTGTTCTCTACCCAGGTATATTTAATTGAAATTCTTGGCTGAAATATGGCTGGCGGTGAAAGGGTTAAACATGAATAAAGTTGAGCAAAAATAAATCAGTTAAATTATTTGATAATCGTAAAGTGAGGGGGTGGGGGAGGTAGCTGTGTCTCACCGTTGAGACACACACATTGTTCCCAGGCGAAGCCGGGTACAAAATTGCTTGTAGCTAATAAGGCTCTTCTGAGTTAATGAAGAAATTTTAAATTTATTCTCTCAACCCAAACAGTTTCTACTCACTCGTAGCTTTCGCCAAGCGTCCACCTGGCTTCCTCAGCGCTTGCAACACTGAAGGTGGAGACTTGGGAGTTCAGTCAACACGCCAGTACAGGGGACATGCGATTATTTATTTAATTATGTATTTTTTGGAGGGTGAAGGGTACAGATAGTTGCGAACATTAAAGTTAACTAAACTGAGAACTGATTTTTCGAAACCGTCCAAAGCATTGTGGAAACTAAAAAAATAGATGTTTTGTCACATTGTGTAATTAGAAATTCGTTCTTCGTGTACTTTGATATTCCCCAACTTATCTCTTATTTCTATTTTCTTATCTTTATCGTTTTCTTTTCTAGCCCTTCATGAAGTTGTATTTTCTCTTATGTTTAAATTGTTTCTGTTATCAAAGAAGATGATTTTTTTTTTCTATTTTCGTTTCTTTGTTATGCTTCTAATGTTCAAAATTAACCTTTTTTTTCTTTTTCTTAAATGTGTGATTTTTCAGTCTGTGATTGCCAGCCGCCATATCTGTGACTTGAGTAGGCACACGATAAGCTTTAAGCTTGTTGCTGCCTGTCATTCATGTTCATTTTATTTGGGTGTATATATGTTTTGCTTGTCAATAAAAAAATCATTTTAAACCTAACACGCGCGGTGAGATGAACTCACGACGTGTGACTGACTAAGGGAGCTGTAAACCGCTGGCATGACGTGTCTGCCCCTGTCCCTTGTTTAGTGTGGGTTTGGTGGCCGCGATATGGATGGCCTCCTTCACTCCTCGGCGGAACTAGTTCGCCTCGCGTTCCAGCACGGAGACGCTGTCTTCAGAGAAGTCGTGCTTTGCCCAGTCAAGATGTTCGATTTTTATATATATGTCGTGTCCAATAGACTTAATTGGACAATAAGCTTACTGAGCAAGCAAATTTACGCAATAAGCTTAACGCGCAAGATTACCAGCTCATTAAGCTTAATTAGCCAATGTTTGTCCATTAAGCTCAATGATCAATGCGCATTAACATTAATGAGCACGGAGTGAGCAAAACCTCAGACTAGAATCTGTATGCTGACAAAAATGACAGTTTATCACTTTTGGTGGGCCTGCTGTCGTGAATTCCTCTCATCAGCACGATAACTGACTTTTGATAAACGTTTTATTTATATAAGGAAATGTGCTTTGAGGTGCTTGTGTTTGGTGTCTTCAGAAAAAGAGAGAGAGAGGATGTAGTAGAGAGAGCGTGTGTGTTTGTGTGTGTTTTGGTGTCCTTCACAGAAAAAGAGAGGGAGAGGAGGAGAGGAGAGCGTGTTGTGTGTGTGATGTTTGTGTTTGTTGTCTTCAGAAAAAGAGAGAGAGAGGAGGAGAGGAGAGCGTGTGTGTGTGTTTGTGTTTGGTGTCTTCAGAGAAGAGAGAGAGAGAGGAGGAGGAGGAGAGCGTGTTGTGTGTGTTTGGTGTCTTCTAGAAGAGAGAGAGAGAGGAGGAGAGGAGAGCGTGTGTGTGTGTTTGGTGTCTTCAGAAAAAGAGAGAGAGAGGAGGAGAGGAGTAGCGTGTGTGTGTGGTTTGTGGTGTCTTCAGAAAAAGAGTAGAGAGCAGAGGAGAGGAGAGCGTGTGTGTGTGTGTGTGTGTGTTTGGTTGTCTTCAGAAAAAGAGAGAGATAGAGGAGGAGAGGAGAGCGTGTGTGTGTGTGTGTGTTTGTGTTTTGGTGTCTTCAGAAAGAGAGAGAGAGAGGAGGAGAGGAGAGCGTGTGTGTGTGTGTTTGTTTTTGCTCAATCTTGACAAAACTATAACAATCACGTCTGAACAAAAATTCGTTTATTCATTATCATTTAGAATTTAAAAAACTGTTGTAAAAACTATTGTTAAACAAATTCGAGACTTTCCTGGTGTTGCACTGCCTCCGGGCATTGCCTCCAGGATCGTTCCCCACCGAAATCTTTATATCTACTAATGTCCTATGGTATATGCGTCTGTTCCAGACCAGAGGACGTTAAGCAGAATTTCATTCAAAGCTCTTTTGAAGATCTTCACAACATAAATTAACAAGTAAACAAAAAAAAAACAACCCCCCCAAAAAAAAAAAAAACCCCACCCACCCCAAGTAAGCAAACAAACATGTTAATCTATAATAATTCAAGCCCCAAAGAACTAAAAACATATATAAAATCTAGCATGTTTTCTAAGTTAATGATCAAACGCTCTTTTTAAAGATATTCAACACAAATATTATTAACAAATAAACAAACGAAACATAAATTCTCATGAAAAAAAGAAAACCAAACAAAACCTTTAGCTAACAAACAAAACACGTAGATCTATAATCATTCAGCCCCAAACCAAAAAACAAACATATCTATAAGAAAGCATGTTTTCTAAGTTAAAGATCAAAAGCTCTTTCAAAGATAATAATTATAAACAAGAAAACAAGGAAACAAAAACATATTTGTAAATCTATGAATATTCAGCCACAAAATAAAAATAAATTAAAACAAATCTAAAAATTAAGAAAGCATGTTTTTCCAAGGTAGAGATTGAAAGGTCTTATTAAGGATCGTCAACACAAACAACCAAAAAACAAACAAACAAACAACAACAAACAAACAAAGAATGTCAATCTATAAATAGTCAGTGGGAAAAAAGCGAAGTGGAACAAACCCAAAGATAAGATGCATGTTTATCCGGACATTGTGAGAATAAGGCCGTGTACACATACACGCAGATGTTCCGCGCGGAAACCCACGCGCAGTCAGTGTAGAGTGACACACAGAGGTAACTCGTTCGCCTTTAGACGCCCTCCTCGTGTTCACGACCCTCGATCTCAAAAGCCTGTTTTTTTTCTTTTCAGTTTTATGAAAACAAATGATCCTAGGCTGATCCCCTAACCCTATCTCGAGAATGACAGAATGTTGCTTCTCAGTGAAAATTAATGTGTTCAATGCAAAACTTTGAGTGTGTGTGTGTGTTTGCGTACTGTACGATAGAAGCCAGGAGTAATATTCTAAAGCATCCTAAAGCATCCGAAGTGAAAGAAGATTCCACCCGTGGGGATACTGGGGTGGGGTGGGGTGGGGGTGGTGGTGTCTCCCGTACAAATAGTTCCCCAACCTTCTGGAAGTTTCTGTGATTGTAACTTCCTCTAATCTGTCTCTCTCTCTCTCGTCTCTCTCTTTTGGCTCTGCCTTTTCCCTTGCTTTGTGTCATCTACTATCTTTCTGATTTTTTTGGGCATGCATTCTCCTGCCTCTTTTGTTTTTCTTCCAAAAAAAATCTTCCAATTTTTTGTTTCTCCTTTGAAGCTCCTCCGAAATCGGAATGTGTTTGGTTGAATGCAGCGAGGACGTCAGTCAAAAACTGGAAAACGGACACGTACGTACCCATTGTGGCCTTATAGCCCTGGGACGCGATTAAGAAGAAGAAGAAGAGAGAAGAAGAAGAAGAAGAAGAAGAAGAAGAAAGAGAAGAACGAAGACAAAACTACAAAAAGTAAAAAAAAGGAAGGAAGGAAGAAGAAGAAAGAAAGAAAGAAAGAAAAGAAAAGAAAAGAAAGATAGACAGACAGAAAGAAAGATAGACAGATAGACAGATCGATCGATCAATCGATCGATATATAGATACATAGATACATAGATTAGATAGATAGATAGATAAAAATAAAGAAAGGAATGAAGAAAGAAAGAAAAGAGTAAAGTCCCAAAGAAAGAACATGCTAATGGAATCTAATGACAAGCAGACGCGGCAGAGCGGATACGCGCACTGACAGCTGAGCTAATGGCTTTCCATGCCGGTGATGGTGATGATGATGATTTCCAGTTCCATGTCTTGTGGTGGAATCTTGTGTTACGGCCCAAGAAGCACGCAGAGATGCATGATTATTCTTTGAGAAACTTGTCTTTTGTCTTTGTTTTGTTTTGTAACTGTGTGTTTTGTCTATTGTCGCATTCAGTCTGTTTCTGTCTCCTGCTCTTCATTTCTTACTCTCTCTTTCCATTCCTTAGTCTCCTTCCCCCTCTATACTCTCTATGTTCTATCGCGATTCCCCCCCCTCTCTCTCTCTCACTCTCCTCGTCTCTCTCTCTCCGTCTCTCTCTCTCTCTCTGTCTGTTTTTCTCTCTCTCTCTCTCTCTCTCTCATCTCTCGATCTCTCTCTCTCTCTCTCTCTCTCTCACTCTCTCCCTCTCTCTCTCTCTCTCCTCAGTCTCTCTCTCTCTCTCTCTCTCTCTTCTCTCCCTTCTCTCTCTCTCTCTCTCTTTTTTCTCTCTCTCTCCCTCTCTCTCTGTTTCTCTCCTCTCTCATCTCTCTCTCCTCTCTCTCTCAGTCCGTCTCTGTCTCTCTCTCTCTCTCATCTGTTTTCTCTCTCTCTCTCTCTCTCTCTCTCTCTCTCCTAGTTTCTCTCTCTCTCTCTCTCACTCTCTCTTCTCTCTCTCTCTATCTCAATCACTCTCTCTCACTCTCTCTCTCTCTCCTTCTCTCTCTGTTTTTTCTCCTCTCTCTCCCTCTCTCTCTCTGTTTCTCTCTCTCTCTCTCTCTCTCTCTGTCTGTCTCTTCTGTTATCTCTCTCTCTCTCTCTCTGTTTCTCATCTCTCTCTCTCTCTCTTCACAAGATCTCTCTCTCTCTGTCTCAGTCTCAGTCTCTCTCTTCTCTCTCTCTCTCCTTCTCTCTCTCTCTCTTCATTAGGATCCATGTCTCAATCTCTCCTCTCTCTCCCCGCTCTCTCTTCTCTCTCTCTCTCTCTCTCCTCTCTCTCTCTCTTACCAAGGAACAGAACTGGAAGACTAGGCCCAGCCTAAATTCCTTATCCTTGTTAAATGAAGTATTTGAAGTTTGAAGTTTTGAAGTCTGTCTCATTCGCTCCTGCTCACACCCTCTCTCTCTCACTCATCTCTCTCTCACATCTCTCTCTTCTCTCTCTCTCTGATCTCTCTCTCTCTCCCTCCTCTCTCTCTTCTCCTCTCTCTCTCTCTCGTCTTCTCTCTCTCTCTCATCTCTCTCTCTCTCTTCTCTCTCTCTTTCTTTCTCTCTCTCATCTCTCTCCTCTCTCTCTCTCTCTCTCTACATCCTCTCTCTCTCTCTCTCTCTCTTACTCAATGACAGAATGGAAGACTAGGCCCAGCCCTAAATTCTTATCCTTGTGAAATAAAGTATCTGAAGTCTGAAGTTTGAAGTCTGCTCTTCTTCTCCTTCTCACCATCACTCTGTCTCTCTCTCTCTCTCTTCTCTCTCTTCCTCTTCCTCTCTCTTTCTCACTCTCTCTCTCCCTCACTCTCTCGCTCTCGGTCGTCGCTCTCTCTCTCTTTCTCTCCCTCTCCCCCCCCCTCTCTCTCTCTCTCTTACCAAAGACAGAATGGAAGACTAGGGCCCCACCTAAATTCTTATCCTTGTAAATAAGTGTTTGAAGTTTTGAACTCTCTCTCTCTCTCTCTCTCATTCTCACCATTCTCTCTCTCTCTCTCTCTCACTCTCTCGCTCTCTCTCTCTCTAATCTCATCTCTCGTCCAACTCCAATCCCCCTCTCGTCACCTCCCCCCCCACCCTCCTCCTCCTCTCTCTCTCTCTCTTTCTCTGTCTGTTTATCTGTCTCTCTGTCGTCTCTCATCTCTCTCTCTCTCTCTGTTTTCTCTCTCTCTTCTCTCTCTCTTCTCTCTCTCTCTCTCTTTCCTCTCTCTCGTTCTCTCTCTCTCTCTCTTCTCTCTCTCTCATCTCTTTCTGTTTGTATATTTTTTGCTAACCTTTGTTTTGCCTCAGGGCTGAGTGTAAAAAAGCAATGTTTGCTTATCTTATAACCCTGAATAAACAAAATTTCGTTAGTTCGTTCGTTCTCTCTCTTATCAAGGACAGGAATTGAAGACTAGGCCCAGCCTAAATTCTTATCCTTGTAAAATGAAGTATTTGAAGTTTGAAGTCTCTGCTCTTCGTCTCCTTCTCACTCCACTCTCTCTCTCTCTCTCTCTCTCTCATCTCTCTCTCTCTCTCTCTCTCATCTCATCTCTCTCACTCTCTCTTCTCCATGATCTCTCTCATCGTCTCTATCGTCTCTCTCTCTCTATCTCAGCACTGGTTGAAAAAAAACAACACACACACTCTCTACTCTCTCTCTCTCATCTCTACCTGTCTCTCTCTCTCCTGTGTCTGTATTCTCTGTGTCTCTATATCTCGTCTCTCTCTCTTCCTATCTCTGTCTCTCTGTCTCTGTCTCTCTCTCTCTGTCTCTCTCTCTCTCTGTGTCTCTCTTTCTGTCTATCTGTCTCTGTTGTGTGTGTGTGTCTCTCTCTCTCTGTGCCTCTATGTACAAATGGCGATTAAAACACTTTTCCCCCTTTTTTCCCCGTTTATTGTAATCTCTATCTCTGGTTTCTGTCTACGTCTCTGTCTCTCTTTCTCTCTCATCTCTCTCTCACACGCTCTCTCTCATCTCGCTCTCTCTCTCCTCTCTCCCTCACTCCCTCTCTCTCTCTCTCGTCTCTCTCTCTCTCCGATTATTCCTTCTCTCTCTCTCTCTCTCTCGCATCTCTCTCTCTCTCTTCTCTCTCTCTCTCTCCTCTCTCTCTCTCTCTCGCTCTCAGCACTGGTTTCCCCCCACTCTAAGTGATGCACAGTATGAGACCAGACCTACGCGTGTTGATTTCACAGCGATGATCGTGTATCCTTTTGATCACAGGGAAAACATCATTCACACCGTGCGTGATGTATGGTATTGATATTCATTGGGACAATCACTGATAATGAATATGTGGAATCGTTCTCCCTCTAGTCTGTTATCCTTTGGTTGCACTTTGTCAGTCTTGTCCTGTCTATTTGTCTGTCTGCCTGTTTGTCTGCCAGTTCTCTCTCTCTCTCTCTCTCTGGGTCTCTCTTTGTGTATCTATCTATCCGTCCGTCTGTCTGTCTGTGTGTCTGTCTCTCCCCTCCCTCCTACCCTCTCTCTCTCTCTCTCCTTCTCTCTACTCGAAGACTCGTCATCATCTAACTCTCTCAAACACACACACACACACCACACACAACACACCACACACACACTACACACACCACACACACACACACACACAGAACCACACGACACACAACACACAATATATATATATATATATATATAATATATATATATATATATACACAACACAGACACACACACACAAGCCACACACACACACACACACACACACACCACAACACACACACACACAAACGACACACACACACACACACACAACGACACACACACACACACACACACACACTACACACACACACACACACTACATATATATATATATATACACACACAGACACACACACACACACACACACACACAGACAGACAGACATACAGTACATGACATAGACACACACACACACAACACACACCACACACACACAACACACACACACACACACACAGGGCACACACACACACACCACACACACAACCACACACACAGTGAACACACAACACATATATATATATATACACACACAGACACACACACACACACACATCAACAACACACAGGACAGACAGACACCACACACACACACACACACACACACACACACAAACACACACCACACACGACACACACACACAAAGACACAAAGACACACACACACACACATCACACACACACACACACAACACAAACACACACACACACACACACCACACAACACACACACACACACACACACCCACACACACACACACACACACACACACACACACACACAACACACACACACCACGTGCACACACAGACACACACACACACAGACACACACACACACTAACGGTGTAATAAGCCAACGAAAGGTAGCTAAGGAAAACACAACAGATAAATAACAGAAGTGCTTGACGAGTGAGACGAACAAGGACTGAGTAAGCAAGCACCGGAGGTGACAAGGATAACCCACCAAACTAAAATAGGGGGTTAGGCCGTGTACACACATAAGCGGATATTCCATGCGGAAATCCCGTGCGCAATCCATAAATAAGTGAAACAACGAAGAAGGGAAAAGATTTGCGCACGTTTATCCTTCTTTCTTCCAACTTATTTAGGGGTTTCCGTACGGAACTTACGCGTCTAATGTGAAGCCGGCCCAAGACCACAAAAAGACGGTAGGGTACCGGTTCATCCTTTCCCATCTCGCCTACTGGGAACCCTGGAACAAAAAAAAAGAAAAGAGATAGAGACGGAGAGATAAAAATAAATGAATAATACAATATGCAAAAAAACATACCATAACCTCTAAGGATTAAAGGGGGCGTGACTGTTATCACATGCGAGAGGGGGGGGAAGCCGTAGATGCTGTTTCTTTGTTAGGTCATTCCGGAGGCTGCCTAGATCCGGATTTATGTGCTGATTCGTATCTCGCTCTGTTATCTCCGTTTCTGTGACTGTCTCGGGTCTGTGTGGGTCGTGGCGCTCGTAGCTTTGGTGGGTATCACAGCATGTGGTTGCGCGTTTAGCCGGTCGTTGGTGAGTTTCGCTAGTTTCTGCGGTGCGCGGCTGGTTTTTATCAACTCCTCTGCTGTGCAGTATCATTATCCGCTTTCTGATGCCTGTCGGTATGCCTCTCTGCTGGGT
>CM065709.1:25168518-25170439 GCA_017654935.2 Phymorhynchus buccinoides | reverse complement strand
GTTCTCTCTCTCCTCCCTCCCCCCCCTCTTTTCCCCCCTTCTCTTCCCCTCCCTTCTCTCTTCTTCCTCCTTCCCCCCCCCCCCCCTTCTCTCTTCTCCGCCGACTCTCTCTCTCTCTCCGCCGCCTCCCTCTCTCTCTTCTCTCCCCCGCTCTCCTCCCCTTCCCCCCCCCCTCTCTTATGTCTCCCCCCCCCCCCCACCCCCCCCCCCTCCCCCCCCCCCCCCCCCCCCCCCCCCCCCCCCCCCCCCCCCCCCCCCCCCCCCCCCCCCCCCCCCCCCCCCCCCCCCCCCCCCCCCCCCCCCCCCCCCCCCCCCCCCCCCCCCCCCCCCCCACCCCCCCCCCCCCCCCCCCCCCCCCCCCCCCCCCCCCCCCCCCCCCCCCCCCCCACTCACCCTCTCTCTCCACCCCCCCCCCCCCCCCCCCCCCCCCCCCCCCCCCACTCCCCCCCCCCCCCCCCCCCCCCCCCCCCCCCCCCCCCCCCCCCCCCCCCCCCCCCCCTCTCTCTCTGATCTCCTCTTGTGGCGGGAAACACTCGCAGGCAATCGAAGGCGTTGTTGAAGTCAGTGAGGTCAGCAGTGTTAATGAGAAATGCCAATCGCCTTGCCTTGGCTTTCCAGAGCTCTGAGTCGTCTTCAAGGGGTGGGTCTCTTCCTTCTTTGTAACTCTCTTATGGTGACTCTCTCAATCGCCCCGTGGCAGTTACATTCCCTCGGCAGTCTTGAACACTCATGGCAGTATTGAACAATACTGGAGGCAATTCTCAGAGGCTCTACAACACTCAGGAAAGTCTCTCTCTCTTTTTAACAATACAGATCCTCTCTGTTAGTGTCAGTCCCTTCGCTCCATCTATCTCTCACTGCCCCCCCCCACGCGCACCATCCATCTCTCGCACGTCCCACTCACCCACCCCCATACCACCCATAACCAGCTGGCTGACCTACTCGTCACTCTCAGCACGTGTATAACCTCTCTCTCTCATGCTCACAGCAGTCTCTCCTCTCCTCTCTCTCTCTCTCTCTAAAACTCGTCACGTCTCTCTCTATGTCTCTCCCTGAAAATCTGGTCCTCTCTATCGCTTCCGCTCTCTCTATAAACTCTCTCTCTGTCGCTCGCTCAATCTGTCTGGCTCTCTCTCTCTGCCCTCTCTCATCTCAAGCTTGACAGCAAATCTCTCTCTCCTCTTTCGGTTAAGCAACTCTGGAGTTATTCATACAAAGGTGAAGCGGCGTCTAGCGCGCACATTTCTTGAACCGATTCACTCTCATCGGTTTGACACACTCGATCATCTCCCGGCCCCGGTCATTCTCTCCTGCTCTAAATCTCTCTCCTCTTTTCGACCCAAAAACGCCGGAGATACGGGCTTCTCTCCTCTCTCGGCGGATCTTGCTCTTTCGCGCATTTGCTCTCTCGCGCAAATCATCATCGGCTCTCTCTCTAGTTGCTCTCTTGCCATCGCTCCGTCTAGGGCTCACAGCAAATTTGAAGCATCTCTCGGTCTCCAAACGGCGGTGTTATAATCTCCCGTTTTGTCTTTCTCACACTCTCTCTCCTCTCGTCACACACACACAAAAACATCACTCATCTCTCTCTCATCTCCCTCGCAATCTTAATCTCTCTTCCTCCTCTCTCTCTCTTCACGCTGACACGCAAAAACTCTTCTCCTCTCTCTCACGCACACACTCGCTCACGCACACGGGCATCTCTCATCTCGCATCTCACTCTCTCTCATCTCCCACACACACTCTCTTCACACTCCTCTGCTCCACAACCCTCTCACTCTCTCTCTCTCTCTCTCTCTCTGTCTCTCACTCTCCACACACTCAATCTCACTCCCTGGCTCCCTCTCCCTCCCCCCTATCTCTGACGAGATCTCTCTTCTCTCTCGAATCTTTCGCGCGAACTGCTCTCTCTCTGTCTATC
>CM065709.1:25151018-25158518 GCA_017654935.2 Phymorhynchus buccinoides | reverse complement strand
GACAGAGACCGAGACAGACCGAGAGACAGACAGACACATGCTTGAGCAAACAATCACAGAGAGGCAAGAGACAGACAGTGTTTGGAACCAAATCAATAGGCAACAGTGTTGGAACCAAATCAATAGACACCCCAATAATATAGTCTTGACCATTGGTCAGTCAGATTTGCTGTCCACTTCAAAGGTACGGTCCCGTCAATGGGACTCACTCTTAGACTGACCAGAGAAAAGGGGAAAGAGGAAGGAGAGAACCGGGTTGCCATGATGCAGCGCACTGCACAAATGTAAAATGTTTCACTCTTAAAATGGAAAACAGGGAAAGGAGAGATACCGGGTTGCCATGATGTAGCGCACTGCACAAATGTAAAATGTTTCACTCTTAAAATGGAAAACAGGGAAAGGAGAGATACCGGGTTGCCATGATGTAGCGCACTGCACAAATGTAAAATGTTTCACTCTTAAAATGGAAAGCAGGGAAAGGAGAGATACCGGGTTGCCATGATGCAGCGCACTGCACAAATGTAAAATGTTTCACTCTTAAAATGGAAAGCAGGGAAAGGAGAGATACCGGGTTGCCATGATGCAGCGCACTGCAAAATGTAAAATGTTTCACTCTTAAAATGGAAAGCAGGGAAAGGAGAGATACCGGGTTGCCATGATGTAGCGCACTGCACAATGAAAAATGTTTTACGATTCGATCACGTGATCAGGGAAAGGCGAGATACCGGGTTGCCATTATGTAGATCACTGATCGAATGTCACATCGTACAGTCTTAAAATGGAAAGCAGGGAAAGGAGAGCTACCGGGTTGCCATGATGTAGCGCACTGATCAAGGCAAAACTATGCATTACTAATTACAAATGTTAACTTTCTCAACATTTCAAAACTATACATTACTAATCATAAACGTTAACTTTCTGCAACATTTCAAAACTATACATTACTAATCGATAAACGTTAACTTTCTCAACATTTCAAAACTATACATTACTAATCATAAACGTTAACTTTCTCAACATTTCAAAACTATACATTACTAATCATGAACGTTAACTTTCTCAACATTTCAAAACTATACATTACTAATCATAAACGTTAACTTTTTTAACATTTCAAAACTATGCATTACTAATCATAAACGTTAACTTTCTCAACATTTCAAAACTATACATTACTAATCATGAACGTTAACTTTCTCAACGTTAACTATCTCAACAATATACATTGATATAATCTTGAGTGTGTGTTTTCATCCTGGGAATCCTGTTTGCACCGTTTTGTGCGCTTTGCAATTCCAGTTCTCTGTCTCTCTCTGTCTCTCTCTCTCTCTCTTTCTTTTTCTCTTTCTGTCTCTCTCTCTTTCTCTCTCTCTCTCGCGTCTCTCTTCTCTCTCTCTCATCGCCGTCTCTCTCTCTCTCTTCTCCTCCTCTCTCTCTCTCTCGCTCTCTCTCTGTCTGTCTCTCTCTCTCTCTCTCTCTCTCTCTTTCTTAGGGAGGCTCTCTCTCTCTCTCTCTCTCTCAGAGTTTATTCAATGCAATAAGGCTCTTTTAACCCTTTCACCGCCAACGTCGCATTTTTGCACCACAATGATTTAACACCCATGTCACTAAAAGGCATCAAACCAGGGTCTGTTATCCAAAGAACCCATTCTCTTAATTTTGGGAGCTAAGGATAGGCCTTCCTTTAAATATGTCACAGAGGAATCCTCAATATTACAGACATATTTTTGTCTCTACCTAGGTACGCTTAGTGGCAAGATTTTGCTGAATTAAAATGGTTGGCGGTGTGAAAAGGTAGCAATCCAACGAGGTTCCACTAACGTTTCATTAAATGTCTGCAAAAAAGGGGCCTCAATAAGGGCTGATAGAGAAAGGCCATTGAGACACCGTGGTGAGAGAGACAGCGACAAGAGGCAGGGGACACACATGAGAGGAGAGAGGGAGGGAAAGAGAGAAAGAGAGAGGGGGAGTGCGAGAGGAGAACAGAGAAAGAGGAGAGAGACAGGGCGGATGATGGAGAAGAGAGAGGGGGACGAAAGAGGAAGAGCAGAGAGGCAGGAGGATAGGCGATGGGCGAGAGAGAAGCGAGAGAAGGAGAGAGAGCGAGAGATCGGAGAGAGAGGAGCTCCGCGAGAGTTAAGCGACTGCGAGCGAGGAGAGAGAGAGGGGGAGAGTTGCTACCGTATGACTATGTATGTGGAGCGGGTCAGGAGGAGAGATTGGCGAGAGAGTGGAGGAGAGAGAGAGATCGCGTCCGATTTTAGGGGGGGGTACACGACTGTAGTACCAGACCTGTCAAGCATCATGCAGAGCAGACTATTAAGAACCTGTGCAGCACAGAGTTCATTCTCATACACAATCTCCGCTGAGAGAGTAGACCACTGGAGTCTGCGAGGCTGAGCCAGAGCCTCGCCGGCACAACATAGTTCTAAGAGCAACGCCAACTCTTCCCCCCTCCTCCTTGAGACCGGAGCAGATCTCCTCTCTGTAGCACAGACGCCACAACACACCATCATCCCTGAGAGATCAGACTGAGACTGACGCATCCCGCAGGCACTCTGTAGCACGATCGATGTATCGTGCAACACCAACGACAGAGTGAGCAGGCAGGAGAGAGAGATTGTCCACGCAGCAAGGGCTGGCATCACGAGCTATTGAAGACAACCGACCACTGCCTTACTTCTCAGGTACGAGAGTGGAGGTCAAGACATCTGTGTTAAAAACGCGCGACGCTCTGAGACTGAGAGAGATAGACACTGACTGAACTCCCTCACGGTCACGCACGACTGCCTATGAGTAAGACAGACGAGTGTGAAACACATCTACCATAGCATGACTGAGGTGTGACCTGAGCGTTCACGGCACCCTACCCGAGAAAGGAACAGAGAGACCTGTTCAATGCATAGTGTCACCTGCAGGGGGGGTGACGACGACGGCAACCAAGTGACGACGCAGCATTGCTCACGTGACGACGAAGAAGCGCAGGGCACCGCTAGTATATCTGCACGAGCGCAGATAACACTCCCACGACGGGGGAACCGACACGACCTACCAACGCAGACAAGGCACCACTTCCGCTATGTTTAAGAAAACGGAGAGCCTCGCCCGAGTGAAGCACCGGGTCGTCCAGGCGAAACGTTCTCCCCGGCACTCACATCTGGCATTTGTCCCATATGTTTCGCTACCAGCTCTTGACTCGCTTGTTCGCGGTCTCAAACAGAGCAAGCCATTCGTATGATTGGAGACTATCAAAGACTCTTTGGCCAGAGGGGGAGAGAGAGACGAGAGAGGAGAGAGAGAGAGAGAGACGAGAGAGAGAGAGAGAGAGAGACGAGAGACATGAGAGACAGACAGACGAGAGAGAGTGAGAGAAGAAGAGAGAGATAGAGACAGAGACCGAGAGGTGAGAGAGAGAGACAGAGAGAGAGAGAGAGAGAGAGCAGAGATGAGAGAGAGAGAGAGGTGGGACTGAGGAGAGACATACATGGACAGGGACAGACAGAGCATACAGAGAGACACGAGAGAGAGATGGAGAGATAGAATGGAGAGAGAGAAAGGCAGACAGACGAAGAGGAGAGACAGAGAGAGAGAGAGAGATGAGAGAGAGGAGAGGAGAGAGAGAGAGCAGAGAGAGAGTACGAGAGACGAGAGGAGAGAGAGAGAAGAGAGAGAGAGAGAGAGAGAGAGAGGCGAGAGGGATGAGAGAGAGACGAGAGAGAGAGAGAGAGAAAGAGGAGAGAGGACAGAAGAGAGAGAGAGAGAGAGGAGATAGAGAGAGAAGAGAGAGAGAGAGAGAGAGAGAGAGAGAGAGGACGAGAGAGCGTGATGAGAGAGAATAGAGAGAGAGACAGAGAGAGAGAGAGGGGAGAGAGATTATGTTAAGAGAAACGCCGTGAGAACGTTTCTCACCGTGGCAACTCACAGAGAGGCGATTTGCCCTTCTCGCTACCCACGCTCTTGTTCGTCGAGTCAGACAGAGCAAGCCTTCGTATGATTGAGAGTGCCAGAGAGAGAGAGCGACGAGCGAGCGAGAAGAGAGAGAGAGAGGAGAGAGAGAAGAGAGAAAGACAGACGGAGAGAGAGCTGAGGAGAGAGAGATGAGAGCCGAGATGAGAGAGCAGAGAGAGAGAGAGAGAGAGAGAGATAGACAATCAGAGAGAGAGAGAGAGATTTTACAAGGAGAGAGAGATTTAGGCTGAGCGATGAGAGAGACAGATTCTGTCCTTTGTTCTAGAGAGAGAGCAAGAGAGATAGACTGAAAGCTATAAACGAACATTGACGAGCTGAGAGAGAGGAGAGAGAGAGAGCGAGCGAGAGAGAGAGGAGAGAGAGAGAAGAGAGGAAAGATGAGATGAGAGAGAGAGAAGAGAGACAGAGACAGAGACAGAGAGACAGGGAGAGAGACAGAAGAGATACAGAGGAGAGAGGGAGGATGCTTGTAAGTCTGGTTATCTGTACCATCGTATGTTTGAATCTAGTCTGGTTTTATTTGTTTCTATACATTACATGTTGGTTGTCTCGTGTTGTTCTTCTATGTGTAAAACCAGAATAATTGCCTTGTACACTGAAAAACAAAACCTCAACTACACGACAAGTGTAAAGTGACGTTATTTTATTCACAAGAAACAAAACAAAAACTAAAAAAAAGAAGCGCATGGCAGAAGTTTTTTTTTTTTTTTGTTTTTTTTTTTTGCTTTTTGTTTTTCCTTCTTGTGAATAAAATAACGTGACTTTACACTTTGTCGTGTAACAAAAAAAACTGAAGGAAAAAAACCTGAAACACACTGCAGCGTCACTGGAACATACAACAAACAAACAACTACACGACAAGTGTAAAGTGACGTTGTTTTATTTGTTGTGTAGTTTGTGTGCTTGTTGTATGTTCCAGTGACGTTGCAGTCTTTTTCAGTTTTTGTGTACACTGATACCATTGGTTAATTTTATCATTTAGAATCTTGATTTTTGCTTCAATGCAAGCAAACGGTTTGGTGGTGTTGTGCTTTGCCCTCTGGGGTATGTGTGTGTTGTTGTTGTTGTTGTTACTGTTGTTGTTGTGGTGTTGTTGTCGTTGTTGTTGTTGTCGCTGCTTGTTGTTGTTGCTGTTGTTCTCGTCTCCTTCATTCTGCTCCATCTTGGATTTGTTGTTGTTTTTTGATAGTTCTTCTTCTATTCTACTATCGTTTTATACTTGTTAGTCTGCTTCTCCTTCTACTCCTCTTTCTATTTCCACATCCAGTGTTCTTCAGTCTGCTTCTTCTCCTTCTAGTCTGCTTCTCCTTCTTCTTCTCCTCTTTCTACTTCCACATCCAGTCTTCTTCAGTCTGCTTCTCCTTCTACTCCTCTTTCTACTTCCACATCCAGTCTTCTTCAGTCTGCTTCTCCTTCTACTCTTCTTTCTTCTCCTTCTCAGTCTGCTTCTCCTTCTTCTCTTTCTACTTCCACATCCTGTCTTCTTCAGTCTGCTTCTCCTTCTTACTTCCACTCTTTCTACTTCCACATCCATCCAGTCTTCTTCAGTCTGCTTCTCCTTCTTCTTCTCTTTCTACTTCCACATCCTGTCTTCTTCAGTCTGCTTCTCCTTCTACTCCACTCTTTCTACTTCCACATCCTGTCTTCTTCAGTCTGCTTCTCCTTCTTCTCCTATTTCTACTTCCACATCCAGTCTTCTTCAGTCTGCTTCTCCTTCTACTCCTCTTTCTACTTCCACATCCAGTCTTCTTCAGTCTGCTTCTCCTTCTACTCCTCTTTCTACTTCCACATCCAGTCTTCTTCAGTCTGCTTCTCCTTCTTCTCCTCTGCTCTCCTTCTACTCCTCTTTCTACTTCCACATCCAGTCTTCTTCAGTCTGCTTCTCCTTCTTCTTCTCCTCTTTCTACTTCCACATCCGGTCTTCTTCAGTCTGCTTCTCCTTCTACTTCCCATCCTGTCTTCTTCAGTCTGCTTCTCCTTCTACTCATCTTTCTACTTCCACATCCAGTCTTCTTCAGTCTGCTTCTACTTCTACTCCTCTTTCTACTTCCACATCCTGTCTTCTTCAGTCTGCTTCTCCTTCTACTCATCTTTCTACTTCCACATCCAGTCTTCTTCAGTCTGCTTCTCCTTCTTCTCCTCTTTCTACTTCCACATCCAGTCTTCTTCAGTCTGCTTCTACTTCTACTCCTCTTTCTACTTCCACATCCAGTCTTCTTCAGTCTGCTTCTACTTCTACTCCTCTTTCTACTTCCACATCCAGTCTTCTTCAGTCTGCTTCTCCTTCTACTCTTCTTTCTACTTCCACATCCAGTCTTCTTCAGTCTGCTTCTCCTTCTTCTTCTCCTCTTTCTACTTCCACATCCAGTCTTCTTCAGTCTGCTTCTACTTCTACTCCTCTTTCTACTTCCACATCCAGTCTTCTTCAGTCTGCTTCTACTTCTTCTCCTCTTTCTACTTCCACATCCAGTCTTCTTCAGTCTGCTTCTCCTTCTTCTTCTCTTTCTACTTCCACATCCTGTCTTCTTCAGTCTGCTTCTCCTTCTTCTTCTCTTTCTACTTCCACATCCTGTCTTCTTCAGTCTGCTTCTCCTTCTTCTCCTATTTCTACTTCCACATCCTGTCTTCTTCAGTCTGCTTCTACTTCTTCTTCTCTTTCTACTTCCACATCCCGTTCTTCTTCAGTCGCTTCTCGTCTAATCCCTCTTTTCTACGTTCAACATTCCAGGTCTTCTGTGTCGCATCCTGCTGTCTGCCGTTGCTGGTCTGCTCTTCGTTGCCTAGCTGGCCGCATCCAGTGTCTGGTCTGTCAGGGTCTGCTTACTCAATTCTGTCGGCTTCGGTGCGCTGGCGTGATGAGGGGGGGATGTGCTACGGTTCTACAGATCGCTGGGGGTCGTTCTGGCGGAGGAGGCCTCTGTGGGGTCCGTGGTGCTGTCCGTGCGCTGCTTTGCTACTTCCCACATCCCGGGTGGCGTTCTGTCAGATCTAGCTTCTCTTCTAGGACGCCGGTCATTTTTACGGGGTCGCGGGATGCTCCGGGTCTGTGCTGTCAGGTCGGGGGGCTGTGCTCATGAGGGGGCTTCTGCGCTGCCTCTTGCTACGTGTCGCCCATCCTCTAGTCTGTCGAAGGTCTGCTATCGCTCCTTCGCTGTGGGGCTCCGGTGCGTCGTGGGACGTACTGTTCGCCCATCGCAGGGTCTGTCTTCGGATCTGCTGTCTCCTTCTTGGCTCCATGCCTCTGTCCGTACTTCGCCATCGCAGTCTTCGCTTGCAGTCGGTGCGTGCCTTCTTCTTCTCTGTCTACGTTCCCAGTCCGCTGTTCTTCTTCAGTCTGCTTCGTGGGGGTTCTCCTCTTGCGTTCCTCGGTTCTACTTCCGCATCCTACTGTTTGTTGTTCGCTGCCTTACTGCTCGATTCGGTCTTTGTTGTGTAGGTTGAGGGGGAGTAAGGTATCGAGCGTGTAGCCGGCTATGGTGAGTGGCAGTCACCTGGAGGCTGTTACCTAGGGGGGGGGGGGGTGGTGCGGGG
>CM065709.1:25131002-25150518 GCA_017654935.2 Phymorhynchus buccinoides | reverse complement strand
AGCGTATGATCTGTGCGATGCAGAGCGGTCGAGCGAGAGAGAAAGAAGACAGGGGAGAGAAGAAAGATAGGGAGGAAAATTATAGAGAGAACAGCAAATGAAAGATGAGAGGAGAAACTTAGGAAAGAAAAGAGAGAAGAGAGTACAAAGAAAGAGAGGAGGATGGAGCAGTTGAGGTAGAGGAGAGAGAAAGCGAGAGAGTATGAGAAGAGGAGACGAATGAGGGCTTGATGTTTTGGAGAGAGACAGAGAGCAGAGGGTAGTGAGAGACGACGGATTTGGAGGAGGTAGAGAGTTGGAGAGTTGAGACGAGTTTGGAGAGAGGGAGGATGTGTGGAGAGAGCGGAGAGAGTATGAGAGAAATTGAGAGGAAAGAGAGAGATAAAAGACACAGAACGAGAGGACAGAGATAGAGAGAAAAGAGAGAGTGAGAGAAAGAGAGTAGAGAGAGACAGAGAGACAGAGAGAGAGATGAGAGAGAGAGGGAGCGATTTGTCAGAGAGAGACGAGAGATGAGAGAGTCTTGAGTAGAGGGAAGGAAGATGAGAGGAGAGAGACGAGAGAGGGAGAGAGCGGAGGGACGAGATGTTGTAGACCTTAGGACGGAGCTTGAGAGATCTGGAGAGAGCATGACAGGACAGAGACGGAAGAAGACAGGACAGATCACAGAGAGAGGACAGACAGAGCACCGACACTTTAGTAACGACAAATGATCAGAGAGATAGACAGAAACAGCGTGATTTTACAGACAGAAACAGAGACAGAGATATGTTGATAAAGGGCCAGAAGGCCATCAAGTCAATGAAGGAATTCATTGTGATTGTATGTTGATTACACTTTACTGTCACGTGGGAGGTGTGTAGTTAACATGGGAAGATTGCAATACATAAAAGGGTAGAAGAGAAAAACCTCTCTGTGATGGCATGTTTCAGGATTATGATAATGGTTTGGCAGGAAACGTAAACACAATTGTGTCCCGAAGGTGTACAGATTATCCAGGGTTGAAACGGTCCAACGTAGGACGCTGATTTCACCGCCAGGGGCAATCAAACCAAGTAAGGGCTCAGCGACTCAGCGCGTGATATTCTATTAGTGGGGGTCGGTAGGAAAAGAGAGAGATTGAGGAGAGAGAACGAGAGAGAGAGAGATTGACGAGAGAGTAGAGAGAGACGAGAGAAGAGTGAGAGAAGAGATGAGAGGGAGATGAGATGAAGAGAGAGAGTAAGAGAGAGAGGGAGAGCGAGAGAACGAACGAACGAACAACGGAACGAAATTTTATTATACAGGGTAATGAGATAAGGATGCATACTTTTTTACCACCCAGCCCTGTGGAGAGAGCGAACGAGAGATGAAGATGAGAGAGAGAGAGAGAGAAGATGAGAGAGGAGAGAGCGAGAGAGAGAGAGAGAGAGAGAGAAGGAAGAGAGAGAGAGAGAGAGAGCAGAGGGAGTGACTATCTCCCAATCTCTCCTCTCACTACCCAATAAGAAAATGGCACGCGCTAAGCCCCTCTACTGCTTTGATTTCCCCCCTGGCGGTGAAATGTGCGTCTAGTGTTCATTAAAACGTGTGGGAAATACAAAGAAGAAATACGCATAAAGCTACCCTGTGTTGTAACCATGGTAAATTGCACGACTTAAACGAATTATGTATGTGGGCGGCTCTTCGTTTCTTCTTCTTCTGCGTTCCCGGGCCATACGCGCCATAAATGGTTAGTAGACGTCCGTTTTCAGTTTTCACTGGTGTCTCGCTGCTCCAGCCGACACATTCCGATTTCGGAGGAGCACATATATGGAAGGATGTTTTTTGGGAGAAAAAAGGAAGGACAATGGGGCCAAAAGTCAGAAAGATAGGGAAGGACGGGGTAAAAATCGCATGGGAGGTAAGAAGCCCACACCGATTATATCTGAAAGAAAGCAAATTTCAGTCCTTTTGCCCATGAGACGAGCGTTAATGTCTAGCATTCGTCTCATGGGCAATTTAGGACTGAAATTTTTCTTTATTTTAGGAGATAATTGGGGGTGGGATTCTTACCGCCCATGCGCTTTTTACCCCGTCTTCCCTAGTAGATGACAACAAAAAGCAAGGACCAAAACGGGAGAGTGAAAGAGCGAGAGAGAGAGACAGATTAGAGGAGGAAGCTACAAGCACATAACTTCCACGAAGGTGGGGGAACTATTTGCATGGAAGATCCCCCACCTACACCGGTATCCCCACGGGGGGCATGTGGGACGAGTCAAATGTGCGATAACTGAATCGAGTAATTTTATTATTTTAAATAAAAATAGATCCATGTTGGAATTACAGTGCAGGGGAACCTCCTCTATTAAGACTCTTGATGAAAAAAATCGTCATCCAAAAGGTACTAATAGGGAGGGGTATTAACAGGGGAGGTGGACACTCAGTAGACCAGATGGTATCAGGCCACGCCCCCCCCCCCACCCCCACCCCGGAAATTTGCTCCCGGACACTTCCCCCTGCCAAACCCACCCCCCCCCCGGTCATTTAGCCCCCCAGACCATTGCCCCCCGGACCCCATTTAGCCCCCCCCCCCTGTCCATTTGTCCCTGCGTCACTTTGCCCCCGGCCATTTGCCCCCCCAGACCATTTGCCCCCCGGACATTATTTTGCCCCCTGTCCATTTGCCCCCTGGTTACTTTTGCCCCCGGCCATTGCCCCCAGACCAGTTGACCCCTCGGCCATTTGCCCCCTTCCTGGTACTTTTGCACCCGGCCTGTGCTCCCAGACCATTTGTCCGCCTGAATATTTATTTCATGCGATTTGTAACAATAAAAAGATTTTGTTTCAAACCCATCTTCTCTTCTTTTCTCTAACTCCCTTTCCTTTTCCCGTCTACTCGGCTTCTCTCTCCACATTTATGTGGTTTCTTTTCTGATCTCTTTCTCTCTCTCTCGTTGTCTGTCTCTCTCTCTCTCTCTCCCTCTTTCTCTCTCTTTCTCTCTCTCTCTCTGTCTCTCTCTCCCCTCTCTCTCCCTCCCTCTCTGCCTCCCCCCCCCCTCTCTCTCTCTCTCTCTCTCTCTCTCTCTCTCCCTCTCTCTCTCTCCTTCTCTCGCTCTCTCTCTCTCTCTCTCTTCTCTCTCCTCTACTCTCTCTCCTTCTCTTCTCTCTCCCATGCATTATTTGCAGTGAAAACGACAAAAAGCTCAGCCTCGAAAAGAGATATGCAATCTAGCAACGGAAAAAAAATACCAAAATGCATTGCACATATCTACGATAGCATTATTGATGGATTCTTCTGCGCCTGACCTGCTGTTGCACTTTGCCTTCAAGGCCAAAGCGAAATAAACCAGGCCGTCTTCACGTTGCGATAGCAGGAGACTAGAATGAGCGCCCCTAACACTATAGAAGCTCTTCCAAGGTCATTATAGGATTAATATGAGTCTTTGGAAGAGCTTCAAGTAGATGATGCTAAGTCTCACGCTCTAGTCCTCAACGTGAATACAGGACCTGGTCACGTGTCTCAGTGTCTCTTCTACTATCCCCCACCAACCTCATCTCTTTCCACACCCTCCTCCCCCTCCCCTCTCACTCTTGGACACTCTCAAGACGTCCACAAGAGGCCATTATCCAAGACATTAATTCGGTTCTTATACATTCCGACAACCTATAATTAGGATTCCTTATTTAACCTTTCTTCTTCTTCTTCTTATCCTTCTTTCGTCTTCCTCGTTTTTCTCTGTCATTTGAAGACAACGTTTGCGAAGTCCTCTCGCGGATTTTTTGTCCTTATGTGAACATTAGTCTAAAATGACCCTGACTTGTGCTTTTTTTGTATGTAAATCGCAAGTATCTTATTTAATTATTCGCCATGTTACATTACCACACCAAATCTTGAGCCATTCCTACCTAACGGTTCATGAGATACAGTTCGTGACATGAAGGAAGGAAATTTTCGGGTCTGTGAGCTCTTTCCTTGGTGGAGGGTTTGCAATGAACGGCTTCAAAAATCAGGATACGAATAGGTTGTGAAATGCTGACCAGTAATATAAGGGTTATGGGAGTACCCTAGACTCATTACATAGATCATGGTATCCGCGAGAGGACAAATGTGCGCGAAAGGACTTAACACACGTCTTTCCGAACATCGTAGTCCTGCCTGCAATCTCCTTGTTATAAAGTTCCACCAATCATGAGAGAGAGAGAGAGAGAGAGAAAGGAATACAGGAGAGATGGGGGGGGGGGGGGGGGAGGAGGAGGGGGGGTGAGCACTAGCAAGATCGAAGATTCTAATCACAATTATTTAGATTATTCTGTTGTTATAAAAGAAACAGAAATGAACAAGAGGAGAAAGAAGAGAGGGAATGAAGAGAGGAAGAAGGGAAGATGAAGAAGACAGAAGAAGAAAGAAGAAGAAGATGAAGAATGGAAGATAAGAAGAAGAGGATGCGAAGACGTAAGAAGAAGAAGAAGAAGAAGAAGAGGAAGAAGAAGAAGAAGAAGAAGGAGGAGGAGGGAGAGCGACGGATCTCCGGTGTCGCAGGAGTCGAGAGGCGATTGAAAGAGCAGCCGACGCCGGAACATGTAAGACGCAGCCTGCGTCTGCGTTCGGTGCTTCTGAGCGTCCCTGAGGCGCAGTGTGCTGTCGTACCGGAGGAAGGCGGAGGTAGTGCGAGCGGCTGCATCTGGAAAGAAGACGCCGCCGCATCCGTACGCCTCCGAAAGAAGAAGACGAAGAAGAAAGCCCTCGGCCTAGTAGGACGCCTGGAGAGCGCGATGTCGGCTGCCGCATCAGAAGCCGCCTACGCCGCCTCCTCCGTCCGCAGCCGCCTCATCCACTACGTCGAAGGCGGAGGTTCCTTCGCCTCAGACCGCCTCACGCAGCCTCAGCCGCTACGCCGCCGAAGAACGCCACAGCAGAGGAAAGTTGGCCGCCCTGCGGCGGCGGCGTCGCCGTTCACGTACGGCGTCGCAGGCGTCGAGGAGGCGCTTGTTCCGACAGCCGAGCCGCAAGCCGAAGACGCCGCCGCCTCATAGGTATCCGCATCGCCGCCCTCATCCCGTCGCTTACTCTTCCTGACCTCTTTTCTTCTTTCTTTCCTTTTCTTCTTCTTCTTCTTCTTCTTCTCTCTTCTTCTTCTTCTTTCTTCTTGTTTTTCTTCTTCTTTTTCTTCTGCGTGGAAGCATGTAGTTCGTCTTCCTCTTGACTCCTCCTCATCGACTGCGTTCTTCGCCTTGCATTCCCCATCCCGGCCATTCCCGCCCGCCGGCCTCCTCGGCTTCCCTCAGCCCACGCCGTCGCCCCCGCCCCCCTCCCCAGCCCTCTTCCACCTCCATAAGAAAGAATAAAAAGGAAAGAAAGAAAAAAAGATAGAACGGAATGTGAAACGAAAACCTCCCACAAACAAACAAGAGCGAAGAACAGACAAAAATCATGTACAACGACACAAGAAAAAGGAAATCATTTGAACAGAGAGACTGAGACAGGGATATTCCAAAGCTAGACCAAAGCACACACAAAAAATGGGAACAGACTGAAAGAGAGATCGGATAGGAGACACCCCGTGGGGATACCGGGGGTATTCTTTTTGCGGAAATAATAGTAACCTCATGCGAGAATGAGTAAGTAGACTATGCTTGTGACTTACTCATAATCTGTCACTGTTCCTCTTTGACTGGTGCCTTCCTGTGACTATCAGTCTGGCTCTGGATATCTCTCTGCTTTCTGGAGAGGGACTTCCTTAATCCAGCCTTTGATTCTGAACGGGTCATCTTGCTATCAAGAAATGGGTCAGTGAGGGAGTTCCTGCCTCGACCGACAGCTCGGTAGATCCAGGAGATGGGGCTACGGGGATTCTTAGTTATTAGTAGCATAACTGAAGGATTACTCCTGAGCGACTCATAATTCATGACACAGTGTTGACTTTTCTTGGATCTTTCGACGAATAATTAGAAATAGAGTGTAAGAGAGAGATCTGTGTAGACACGGGGAGAATGGAGAGAGGACAGAGAGTGAGAGACGTGGAGATGCGAGCCGTAATAATAATATAAGTTCTGGAGGCGCTTGAGGGGGAGGTGTAGGATCGATAGAGGAGGAGGAGAAGAGGCTGAGGAGGGAGAAGAGAAGAAGAGAGAAGAGTCCAGAAGAAGAGAGTAACAAGAGGAATGAGAGAACGAAGAGCGAATGACTTGAAGTGAAGAGAATGAAGCTGGGGAAGAACTATTGAGAGAGGTGAGGAGAAGAGGATTCGAGCATGAATAAACTGAGGGCCCCGATAAGGGTAGAACGAGGATGAGTAGCCGCTGGAGGGAAGGATTATGGAGGGGACGTATTATTATAATTATGGAGGAGAGGAGAGAGGATTGAGGTGATGGAGGACGGATGAGGATGATGAGAGGATATTGAATAAGAATGTATAAGTGAACAATGAATGAGGAATTAGGATGAGTTAGATGGAGATGGGGAGGTACGAAGAGAGGTGGAGGGGAGGAAGAGGTTAGTCGTTTAGAGGCGAGGAGTATTAGGAGAGGGATACGAACGGCCGGGATTATTAGAGGAATTTGAAGGGGAGAGAGGGAGTGAGAGACACACGAGGAGTGAGGAGAGGAGGCGAGGAGTGAGTGAGAACGATGTCGACATAGAGGGGCAGGGAGAGAGATGAGAGAGCGAATAGGGATTTACCGAGAGAAATGAGATGAGAGTACTCGTGGATGAGTAAGGGAGGACCCCCAGAGACGAAGATGAGAGGAGAGAGATCAGAGAGAACTCAAAGAGAATTAGACATTAGAGATTACCTAGAGAAAGAACACACACGTGAAAAACCTATGCTTTTGACACACTGATGTGGTGGGTCTTTATGTTTATAGGCTCATTAAACCGTCTTCCTTTGTACGTCAAATTTCTACACAACAAACCACACACCTTCCCCCACCATCCCTAAAAACTCCTTCCCTTTCCTCCCCTCCCACCTCACCCCCACCCCCCCCCCTTTCCCTTCTCTCCTCCTATCTCCCCCACCCTACTATTCACTTTTCATTTACCTTCTCAAACTTCTACATATTTTTTCACAGCATTTCCATATAATAATACTTCCTACCATTTTAATCTCTTCCACCTAATCTTACTTCTAAAAAAAATTATATCTTCAATGGGTGGACCACTTTCATAACTTCGTGCAATATTCCTCTTTCTCATTTTAAGAAGGAAGAAGCTTTCAACAACAACTAACCACCGTTTTTTCACTTTATTAATAATATATTCAGAATTACTAATGGTAAGTGCTAACAATTTTTATTATTATTATTGGCTCGCGCTTTTAGCGTAATTATTATTATTATTATATATATTATTATTATTATTGATTACTTATTATTATTATTATTATTATTATTATTATATATTATTATTATAATTAATAATAATAATAATTAATATTCTTTCGTTTGTCTAATAATAATAATAATATTAATATTAATATTAATAATTCTGTTGCATAATAATAATAATATCTCTAATTAATAATAATAATAATAATATTGTTCCTCTTTTTTCTTTTAATAATAATAATTATTATTATTTATATTATAATTATTATTATAAATTATTATTATTATAATTATTATTATTATAATATATTAATTATTAGGAATTATTATTATTATAATAATTATTATTATAATTATTATTATTATTATTATTATGGCGGCGGATGATGATTATGATGATAATAATAACAGGAATAATAATTATTATTATTATAATTATTCTTATTATTAGGAGGAGGGATTAGGATGGATTGGCGGATTATTATTGATTATTATTATTAGGCGGAATATTAGGATTATGATATTTAATAATAATAATGTATGTTATAATTAATTAAAATAAGAAATTCAATAAATGAAGATATGTATTATAAAGTAATAACATAGATATGTAAGTAACACACGAACAGACATATTAAAAAAAAAAAAAGAAAGAAAGAAAAAAGTAAATGAAATGTAAAAACAGAAGACTGAAGTTAAATAAAACCCCCACAAACAACCAGATGAAGTAAGCAAAAATGCTATGTCAACGCAAAGAAATGTGGAAATATTGAAAAGAGTACTAATACATTGAATTCCAAAGCTCAGACAAGCACACCAAAAAAACGGCCGTAACATGTTACTGAAAGATGAGATGGATATGTGGCCCCTCGGTGGATACCTGGTGTTCTTTGGCAAAATATTTCCCCCACCTTCTGCGAATGTTCTGTGAATTTAACTTCCTCTAAACACACATCTCTGACTGCCTTTTCCACTATGCCTACTGAATCTACTTATACTTCTGCCGTTACGGTCCATTCTCGGCCTTTTGTTTCTCCTTTTATTTCTCTTCAAGAAATACTTTCAAAAAGTTTCCTCCTCAGCCGAAGTCGGACTTGCTGGGGCCTAACTATTTCTTAGTTAGTCGCATACGGCAGCATTACGCCCGCTGCGCTTCATAATGACAGGAAAATGTCTGAGCGATCGAAGAAGAAGACGAAGAAAGAAAGAAGAAGAAGGAAGAAAGAGAAGAAGAGGAAAGAAGAAGAGAGAAGAAGAAGGAGGAGGAGGAAGGAGGAGGAGAAGGAGGAGGAGGAGGAGAAGGAGGAGGACAAACAGCAACAAACAACAGCAACAACAACACAACGACAAAAAACAACAACCAGCAACAACAACATCATCAACGACAACAAAACAACAACAACACAACAGCAACACCACCACCACCACCACCACCACCAACACAACAGCAAGCAAAACAACAACAACAAAAACAGCAACAGCACAGCAACAACAACAACAACAACAGCAACAGCAACAGCAACAACAACAACAAACACCAAACACCAACACCACCACCACCACACCAAACAACACCGGAACAACAAACACAGCAACAGCAACAGCAACACCAACACCAACACCACACCACCCACAACAACAACAACAGGAACAACAACAACAGAAACAGCAACAGCAACACCAACACAACACACCACCACCATCAACAACAACAACAGCAGCAAAAACTAAAACAGCAACAAAAACAGCAACAGCAACAGCAAACAAAACAACCAACAACAGGCAACAGCAACAGCAACAACAACAAACAACACCAAAACCAACACCACACCAAACACCACAACACACCACCAACAACAACAGGAACAACAACAACAGCAAACAGGCAACCGCACACCCAAACACAGCAACACCACACCACCACAACAACAAACAGGAACAACACAACAGCAACAGCAACAGCAACACCAACACCAACACCACCACCACCACCAACAAAACAACAGGAACAACAACACCACACCAACACCACCACCACCACCACCATCACCAACAGCAAACACAACACCAAACCACCACCACCACCAACAAACAACAACAGAGACAACAACAACAGCAACAGCAACAACCAACACCAACACCAAACACCACCACCACCACCACCAACAACAACAACAACAACAACAACAGCAACAGCAAAAACAGCAACAGCAACAGCAAAAACAGCAACAGCAATGCAACAGCAACATACCGAGCAACAGCAACAGCAACAACAGCACCAGAAATAACGGAAGAAGAGAAAGAAGAGAAGAAAAAAAGGAAGAGCAATACAGACACCAGAAAGACAACCAGCATAGAAACAAAAATACACACAGAGAGAATAAGAATATATGAAAATAGTATTAATATTGGCGCAATATCCTAATAGGCACTCGGCTCAAACGCTTCAACGACAAAATACAAATAGTTTCAATACATAAAATTGTGATACTAATAATCACATGGAAGCAATCAAACAATAAATAATATCATAATAATAATTATAAAGGAGTAAGCAAAGGAAGATTACTTAGTTCAGTTGGTTTATTTTAACGTCTGTTCACCACTGATGATTTAGAAATAGAAGGATTACTTGCTTGGAAGCAAAAGCGTAAGAAAAGGAAAGAGACAAAATTGAAAGAAAAAAAGGAAGACAGCAGGAAAGTAAGAAAGAAAGTAAAGAAAGAAAGATAGAAAAGAAAAGAAAGAAAGAAGGATAGGAAGGAAGAAAAAATGACGCACAATATCAAAATATTATAAAAAATGTTTTAATCTCATCTTCTGATTAATGTGAAGTGGCCTTGACTGTATATTTGTATGTACATTTGTGTATGTGAATGTCGTCTCAGTTGTACATACACCAGAGGATGTTTGATTGTATTTTATAGTTTTGTTTCCGTTTGTCGTGTGCTTGTCCCTCGTTTGTTTACGTCTTGTCTATTCTGTCTGTCAAGCTTCGTTGTTTTGTTCCTGGCTCTCGTTGTTTGTTTTTGTTCGTTCCCTCCTTTCTTATTACAACAACAACAACAAAGAAATTACATTAAACCCTTTCACCGCCAGCCCTTACTTCAGCCAAAAATGTCCATTCAATTTTTATCTGGGCTAGAAGAAAATCCATCTGCAGTATTGGGGATCTTCAGTGACATACAACACATAAGGTCTATCCTTACTCCTCCCAAAAACGAAGACAATAAGCTCTTGGGATAATATACCATATTTGAGCCTTTTAGTGACATAGGGTGTTTAAAATGCTAAAATGCGACTTTTGGCGGCGAAAAGGTTATGCATGTAAGAAATGGTGTGTGTATGTAGTGTGTACATTAGTATTTGTAAAAAAATAAGGTCAATACAACAAATTTAAAAAAAGATGATAAAAAAAACCCACTGGATTGAAGATTAACATTCGAGAGAAGGCAACAGACACAAGAAAAATCAAACAACATACATTGGATGAAGACCAAAATTAACAAAGGACAGAGGACAAAGAAAATGAACACTGGTTCAGGGTGGTTAGTTATGTACCATTATAGTCACAGGTCGGCTGGGTGAAAGTTCGGGTTGATCCCACCTGGAGAGCGCGTCGCAACCAGAGGCGCGCCACCCAATTGTGCTTGTGTTTGAATTGCGGTTTTGTTTGTTGTGACTGATGAAGAAGGAAGGGAGGGGGGGTAAATTGGACCAAGTGAAACTTTTCGTTGCACTGGGTTTTAACGTGTGCTAAGTGCATGGGCACCAAGGGACCTCGGTTTATCGTCTCATCCGAAAGACTCCACGTTCAGGACCGTAAGGCCTAGTGCAAATTGAGAGGAAAAAAATCACCTGAAACCAGGTTCGAACTCGGTTACTTGACACGAGGCGAACTCGTTACCTCGTGACACTCTATCAGTCTGGATGGAAAACGACAGCATCGATCAGTCTTGTCTAGTTTGTTTGTTGTTGTTGTTTTTTGTCGAGTGTCTCAGAAAGTCAAAATGGATAGAGAGATAAAACTGGAGAAATAAAAAGAAACACCAAGTAAGAAAAAAAAAAGATTGACAGAACGATAAAGAATGAAAAAGGCAAGAAAACAAAGATACAGACAGTTAGGAAGAAGAAAGAGAGGGTAGAATAAGAAAAACAAAGGGAGGAGGAAAATAAACCAAGAGATCTAGCTATCAAAAGAAAAAAAAGAAAAAGAAAGAACGAAAAGAAAGAAAGAAAGAAAAAAGAAAGAAACGAAAGAAAGAAAAGAAAGAAAAGAAAGAAACGAAAGAGAAAGTAAGAACGAAAGAAAGAGAAAAGAAAGAAAAGAAGAAACGGAAAGAACAAGAGAAAGAAAGAGAAAGAAAGAAGAAAGTAAGAACGAAACGAAAGTAGAACGAACGAAAGAAGAAAGAAACGAAAGAAAGAAAGGAAAGAAAGAAAGAAAAGAAGAAAGTAAGAACGAAGAAAGAAAAGAACGAAAGAAAGAAAGAAAGAAAAGAACAAGAAATTCAGAAGAAAAGAAGAAAAGAAACAAGACAGGAAAGAAAGAAAAGAGAAGAATCAAAAAACACAACAAGAAGCAGGAGACCCAACAGTCCAATGAGAAAACAGACCAGGAAAGGCAAGAAAGAGCATCAAATGCAAAGACCAATAAAGCTAAAAAGACAACAACGAAAGAAAACCAGAAAGAAAGCAATCAACAAGAAAAGTCACAGTAAAAAGAAGCAGAAAAAAGAAGAAAAAAGAAAACAAAGAGTAGAACAACCGTTGAATTGCCGCGTCGCAGAAGACAAGGCAACAGAAGAAGAGAAAAAAAAGAGGAGACAGACAAAGAAAGAGAAAACAAAATTAGAAGGAATGAAGTAATAGACAAAAAAAAAAAAGCAATAAAAAAAAAAAAAACTAGTAACCAGAAGAAAAGATAAAAAATTGATTTTTTTAGGAAGAAGAAGAAACACCGGAAAAGAAAAGTAATAAACTAAACACCAAGCTCCAAGAAGAGAACGAGTAGAAGACATAGGAAGGATAAAAGAAGAAGGACTAACCTAAACAGAAAACAGAACACATCCCAGTAATGCGAAAAGACAATCACAACCAAACCAGAGAAGAAAGGAAAAGGACCGCAAGAACAGACACAAAAATCAGAAAATGATGAGACTCAGAATACGAAACAAGACAACAAAAATAGAAAGAAGTGAAGACTTGGTGTCCAGAAAGAAGAACAAAGAAAGGATAAAAAGAAGTGAGAGCAAGGATAGTAGAGTTAAAGATAAGAGAAAAGGACGAGGAGAACAACAGAAGCGATGACAAGAAAGCAGCAGGAACACAAAGAAAGAAAGGCAGGAAACAGAGAAGAATGCAAGGGAGACTTAAATACACCAAAGAAAGGACGAACTCAAAGAAAAAAGAAAAAAACATAAAAGACAGAAACAAGACAGAGACCCAACCAAAGACTATAAAGCAAAGAAACACAAGCATAAAACAAAGAAGACTAGCAAAGATAAACAGAGAGAAGAGAGAGAGAGAGAGAGGGAGGGAGAAAAGAGAGAGAGAGAGAGAGAGACGATGGAGAGCGAAGAGAGAGAGAGAAAGAGGAGAGAGACAGAGGAGAGAGAGAGAGAGAGAGGAGGGAGAAAGAGATGAGAGACGAGAGAGAGAGAGAGAGAGAGAGAGAGCAGAGAGAGACCAGGAGAGAGAGAGAGAAAAAGAGAGAGAGGCAGAAGAGAGAGAGAGAGGAGAGAGAGGAGAGAGAGGGAGGAGAGAGAAAGAGAGAGAGAGAGAGAGGGGGAGAGAGAAAAAGAGAGAGAGAGAGAGAGAGAGAGAGGGAGAGAAAGAGAGAGAGACAGAGAGAGAGAGAGACCAGAGAGAGAGGGAGAGAGAAAGAGAGATAAAGAGAAAGTGAGAGGATAAAGAGAAGAGAGAGAGGGAAGGAGAGAGAGGGACGAGAGAAGATAGAGATGCAGAGAGGAGAGAGAGGGAGAGAGAAAGAGAGAGAGAGAGAGGGAGAGAGAAAAGAGAGAGAGAGACAGAGAGAGAGGGATGAGAGAAAGAGAGAAAGAGAGAGAGAGACAGAGACAGGGACGGGGAGAGAGAAACAGTTTGAAACATTTGTTTATTGAAAAAAAAAAGAATAAGCACCAATGGGCGTGTTTACATCCTTGCCTCGAAACAAAAGAAAAGCACACTTAAAACTTCACTCATATGAACAAGGCAACTGGGAGGGAGGAGGGGGGAAACAAAAAATTACTAAAATAAAAAATACAATCCTACAATCTTTTTTTAAGCACCCACCACCACAAAACTCCCCGCGCACACAGCCAAGTATTCATAGAAAATAATATCAATTGAATTAACAAGAATCAGGAAATAGCACTAGGCGGAAGACAGGACAGTTAAGAACATTTTATGATGATTTATTTTCATCTTTCGTCTTTTCTTTTTGTTTGTGGCTCAAGCCACAAACCTATAACTCACTTTGCGGTCTGTCCGGTCGGTCTGTCGGTCTGGCGGTCCAAAAATTGTCGCACATTTTGACCAAAATTGTCGCACGCAAATCGAGCTACACTTTTGGCCGCTCTTTAAAAATGATGTATTTTAGAAGAGTACAAAATAATAAACATACGTAATACAGACACTACAACAGACACGGACGAGTATGCGTGCTTCTTTTCGTGGGTAATAAGTAGGAAAAAAAGATATAAAAAGGTACGAAATGGGAAGAGATAACATTCTGGTTTACAGATTAAACATGATTGAAAAGCCAGGGAAGGTAACTCATGATGGAAGTGGTACAAATAGACCGCACGTGCCACAAACATATTGCGATTTCGCGTTGGTTTTATATAAAGAAATTTAAGAAGAAGAAGAAGAAGAAGAAGACGAAAAAGAAAAGAAAGAAGACAAAGACGAAGAAGAAGAAGAAGAAGAGAAGGACGAAGAAGAAGAAGGAGAAGGAGAAGGAGAAGAAGAAGAAGAAGAAAGAAGAGGAAGAAGAAGAAGAAGAAGAAAGAAGAAAGAAAGAAGAAGAAGGAAGAAGAAGAAGAAGAAGAAAAAGAAGAAGACGAAGACAGAAGGACGAAGAAGAAGAAGAAGAAGAAGCAGAAGAAGAAGAAGGAAGAAAGAAGAGAAGTAGAAGAAGAAGAAGAGAAGAGAAAGAAGAAGAAGAAGAAGAAGAGAAGAAGACGAAAGAAGAAGAAGAAAGAAGAGAAAAACAAGACAAAGACCAAAGACAAAGGACAAAGACAAAGAAGAAGAAGAAGAAAGAAGAGAAGAAGAAGAAGTTATAGAAGAAGAAGAAGAAGAAGTAGAAGAAGAAGAAGAAGAAGAAGGACGGACGAGGAGGAGGAGGAGGAGGAGGAGGAGGCGGAGGGGAGGAGAGGAGGAGGAGAGGAGGAGGAGGAGGAGGAGGAGGAGAAGAAGAAGAAGAAGAAAGAAGAAGAAAAGAAGAAGAGAAGAAGAAGAGAAAAGAGGAAAAGAAGAAGAAGAAGAAGAAGAAGAAAGTAGAAGAAGACGAAGAAGAGAAGAAGAAGAAGAAGAAGAAAGAAGAAGAAGAAGAAGAAGAAAAAGAAGAAGACAAAGACGAAGAAGAGAAGAAGAAGAAGGAGAAGGAGAAGAAAGAAGAAGAAGAAGAAGAAGAGAAGAAGAAGAAGAAGAAGACAGGTATTTAGAACTGTCCCCTCATGGCGCATCAGTTGTTATGAAGGGCGGGGGGGGGGGGGGGGGTGAATGGGTGGTGGGGGTGGTTCCAAGTGTCGGTTGGTGGGAGTGAGACGAAAAGCCCCCCCCCCCCCCCCCCCCAGGAGCTGACGATAATTTGATTGTAAAAGATGCAGCGAAGGCCTCTCCTGGGAGAATAAGCTAAGATGATAGCACGGAGTTTCATCTCTCTTTTTCTTTTTTATTCTTTCTTTTTTTTGGGGAAAGTGGGGGAGGGGGGGGGGGGGGCAGAAGCCCTGCAACGCCCCCCACCCCTCCCATCCGCCTCTGCCCCCTTTTTCAGTGTTTTCGATAGCACTGGTCACAAACATCGGTTAAGGGGTGTTCCCCCGTAAACTAAAGAACAAGTCTTGTTTATTTTACGAGATTCGTTGTGTGTGTGTGTTTTGAAGATTCAAATGTGTGAGTCTCTACTCTTCTCTTCTCTTCTCCCTCTCTCTTCTCGTCTCTCTCGTCTCTCTCTCCTCTCTCTCTCTGTCAACTCTCTCTCACTCTCTCTCTCTCTGTTTGTCTGTCTCTCTCTTCTCTCTCATGTCTGTCTGTCTGTCTCTCTCTTTTCTCTCACTCCCACTCTCTCTCTCTATATCTGTCTTTGTACTAGCTGTCTGTCTGTTTGACACTCTATCTCTATCTCTCTCGTCTCTCTCTGTCTCTCTCTGTGTGTCTCTGTCTTTCTCTCTCGCTCTCTCTGTCTGTCTGTCTCTTCTTCTCTCCTCACGCCCACTCTCTCTCTCTCTATATCTGTCCCTTTGTACTAGCTGTCTGTCTGTTTGACCTCTCTCTCTCTCTCTCTCTCTGTGTGTCTCTGTGTTTTTGTCTGTCTCTCTCTCGCGTCTCTGTCTGTCTGTCCTGTCTCTCTTTCTATCACTCCCACTCTACATCTCTCTCTCTCTATCTGTATTTGTACATCTGTCTGTCTGTCTGTTTGACCTCTCTCTCTCTCATCTCCTCTCTCCTCTCTCGTCATCTTCTCTCTGCGCTCTTCCGTCTCTCTCTTCACTGTCTCTCTGTATGTAATCTTTGTTTCTGTCTGTCTGTCTGTTTTACTCTCTCTCTCTCTCTCTCTCTGTGTCTGTATGTCTCTCTGTCTCTTTGTCTGTCTGTCTTTCTCTCCCTCTCTGTCTGTATCTGTCTATGTCTGTCCCTCTTTCTCTCTGTCTCTCTCTTTCAAAAACAGTAGCAGAGATACGTAACTAAAGGCTTGATAGGACACGCAGGGGGAAGAAAATGGTACAGTGATTACACAGACACTTAGACGAAAGTATGGAGGAAGGAAAAAAAGAAGAAGAAGAAGAAGAAGAAGAAGAAGAAGAAGAAGAAGACTCATAGAAGAAGAAGCCATAGAACATAGAGAGGAAATAATCATAATGAAGAAAAGGAAGAAAGAGAAAATATGAAGACCAATAACCAGAGAACAAGAAGAATATTCTCTTCCCTAGACCCTATTACTATCTCTCTTCCTTCCTACTCCTACCATCCGCGCCGCATCATCAGTCCTCCGAAGAAGAAGAAGAAGAAGAAGAATGAAGAGAAAGACGAAGAAGAAGAAGAAGAAAGAACAAGAAGAACAATGAAGAACAAGAAGAACAAGAAGAACAAGAAGAAGAGGAAAAGGAAGAGGAAGAGGAAGAGGAAGAAAGAAGAGGAAAAGAAGAAGAAGAAGAAAAGAAGAAGAAGAGAAGAAGAAGAAGAGAAGAAGAAGAAGAAGAAGACGAAGGAAGACGAAGACGAAGACGAAGACGGAAACGAAGAAGAAGAAGAAGAGGAAGAAGAAGAAGAAGAAGAAGAAGAAGAGAAGAAGAAGAAGAAGAAGAAGAAGAAGAAGACGAAGAAGAAGAAGAAGAAGAGGAGAAACAACAAGGTGGGGACAAGGAGAAAGAAACTCCAGGATAATGGTCTATAAAGAAGAGGGTGATGGAGGGTGGGGAGGTGGGGGCAGTAGGTAGAAGTGGGGTGGGGTGGGGTGGGGTGGGGTGAAGGGGTAGTAACAGACAGTTCATGGGATGCGGGTGGGTGATGAATCGAAAAGAGAGGTGGTGTAACGAAAGATTGTTAAGTTGAAGAGAGAGAGACGGAGAGAGACGAGAGAGAGAGAGAGAGAGAGAGGAGAGAGAGAGAGAGAGAGAGAGAGAGAGAGAGATGAGAGAGAGAGGATAGAGAGCAGGAGAGAGAGAGAGAGAGGAGAGAGAGTGAGAGAGAGAGAGAGAGAGTGGTAGAGATAGACGAGAGAGAGAGAGAGAGAGAAGATGGAGAGAGATGAGTGGAGGTAGGAGAGAGAGAGAGGAGAGAGAGAGAGAGAGAGAGGAGAGAGAACTACCATTGACATACGTTAATAAAACAATTACTAAGTGATGTTAGTTTTCCAATATTTTTCTTGAATGTCATACTTGCTGTATTAATAACCAAACCTATGCGGTGTTTGATTGAAACGCAATGCTTGGAGCTAGGCAAAGCTGTCAATATTGTAAAGCAATTGGTTTTGTTTCTGATGTGCGTTTACTTAAAAACAATGCCTGTTTATATATAAAATAAATTCATCGGTGAATGAAATAGACAGCAAAATATCCGCATCATTCTCCAGCATACCTCCCTTAAAACTGAATTGTTTCATTCAAGCAGCATAAAATGGCCATTCTATGCCTATTTCATATACTATGTCTTTCTACACGCCATGCTCGTCGTTATACTGTGTTGTTTTGTTGATTGCTTTATGCTGCAAAAATTCCCGTAAAATGACAATAAAATTATTGATTGTTGATTGATTTGGTTGATTGGTTGATTTCTATCTGTCTCTTCCTTTTCGTTCTGTACACTACTATCACTTACTTCGCTGGCTATCCCGGTTCTATGCTTTGTTTTTTTCTACTCATTTTCTTCTATATGTTTACGACCAAACATGGTCGCTAAACGTTACTGTAGAGGATTCTGATTCGACTAGAGTTAAGCACACGCTGGCTCGGCATCACCACGCAAGCACGCCACGTATGCACGCACGCACCACACGCACGCACGCACGTACGTACGTAAACACACGCACACACACACACGCATACACCTTAAACACAATACACACACACCACGCACGTACACACACACACACACATGCGCACGCACGCACGCACGCACGCACCACACACACACGTGACCTACACCCACACACACACACACACACACACACACACACACCACACACATACCAGGGTCATGAACCCCCGTTTGGGGGTCTGTGAAGCACTTTAAATCTACAGAACCCTCTAAACGAATGTACAGGTGGTCCCAGGGATTGCACTAGACCAATTCGGTCTTGCAATGCCACTGGGACCTTCTATCCTGCCTCTAGGACCCTCTATTTTACTGTAAGTGAAGGAGTCCCTGGTATCCCTTGTTTTGCGGGACGATTGGGGAGCCCTGCACACACACACACACAAAACAACACCACACACACACACACACCACACACACCACCACACACACACCCACACGGATATAGGGACACGGCACAAGCGCGCGCACACGCACACACATATACACATACACGCGCACGCACGCACGCACGCACGCGCATTCACGCACACGCACACACACACACTACGCACTACACACCACACACACACACACACACACCACACCACACACACACACAAACAAAACACACACACACAAGTTACCACCACACACACACACGACAGACAGATGGACCACCCCGATTGCACACACACCGAAGACCATCTGATAACAGGCAGCACCGTTGACAAACACACCAAAAGACACCCATACATGACACACACTGGTGTATTTGTTCTTCAGTATCTTCACCACTCACACATTTCTGTTGTTCACACCACACACAACACACCTGGCACAACCCCACACACACCAACACACTCACACACTTGGTTCGTCGGCTTCTCCTGAAGGTTTCTCTCTCTCTCACTCTCTCTGTTTCTGCGCTGATGCGCGATCTCTCACATTTGGAAACGGTCTCTCCTCTCTCTCTCTCCTCTCATCTCCTAATCTCGTCCCTCTCTCTATCTCTCTCTCTCATGGACTACTCACATGTGCACAATGCGCTCGCTCTGTAGCGTCCCTCTATCTCATCTCTCTACGAGACAATAAGCCCCATTATGAGTAGTATTTATTTTTTTAATATGTGTATTCGCTTGCAAACAATATGACTAGGTCTGCTTTTGTTACGAGTGTATGTTTTACTTTTTAATTTGTTCATGCTACAAAATGAATAATGTAATTTAGGAATATGTTTCATTTTGCCATGTGTACATGTATTTACATTTTTAATTGTGCATGCTAAGATGAGTAGGTAAAGTCAATACTATATTTGACTTTATTACGTGCATGGTTTTCCGTTCAAATAAGTACATTTCTAATGATGAGTATGATTTATTTGAGGGTCTTTTGTTTTGTATCTTATATGGTTTGTGCACTTCTCTGAGTGTGAGTTTGAAAAGTAGGATTGGGTTTTATTTTCCCGTGCGTATGCGCTTACTTCACACAT
>CM065709.1:25123446-25128002 GCA_017654935.2 Phymorhynchus buccinoides | reverse complement strand
TTAATACATATTTAATAAACAATTAATACATAATTATATACTACAATGACAAAAAAATCCCACTAAGCAATTATACGATTCTAAATGGTTAACGAGAGACACAGATTCTGATGATAAGATTCTTATTAGTCCCCGAGCCGAAGGTTCGGGGAACTATTGTTTTTGTCTGGTGGTCCGTCCGTCCGTCCGGCGTCCGTCCGTCCGTCCGGTGTCCGTCCGTCCGTCCGGGTCCGGCGTGCCTCCGTCCGTCCGTCCGGCTATTCGTCCGTTTTTTCTCAAAAACTATTCAGTCTATCATCATCAAATTTAGTATACTTGTTTGCCAAGATACAAGCTATCCACTGATGTATTTAGTTTTACATTAAGGTCAAGGTCGCGCCAGTTACGGGGTTCAAACCCCGAAACACATAATCGCTAATATCTCGCGAAGTTTTGCATGTATTTTAATGCAGTTTTTTCACAACATTTCTTGATGAATGGTCTATAACACAGTTGTCATGAATGTTTCTGTGCGCGCGTGTGCGCATGATCGCGCGCGCTCAAATCACGGGTCCGAACCCCAAGGCTATATATAAAAAACCTATTCAGTTAGGTGCTGTTTTGATGCGTTTTTATGTTAGTTACGTGCTGTTTTGATGCGTTTTTATGTATGTGCACAGCCGACACATTCCGATTTCCGAGTAGCTCGGCGATGCTGCGAGGGGACTTTGCTACCGCTCGGCGTTGCACTTGTTCTCTTTTTTTTGGTTGCATTTAAAATTGTACTTGTTTGTTCAAAACAAACATTCTATGCGTTTTTTATTAACCTTGTAAATATTTTAATGCATGTGTGTTCTACGCCTGTAATCTTCTATGTGATATTATAACCGTTCAATGTATTTTTATTGTATGTTGAGTTTAACCCTTTCACCGCCAAAAAGTCGCATTTTAGCACCACAGTGATTTAACACCTATGTCACTAAAAGGCATCAATTGGGGTCTATTATCCAAAGACCCTGTTGTCTCAGTTTTGGGAAGTAAGGTTAGACCTTAATTTATATATGTCACATAAGAATCCCCCAATACTGCAGACAGATTTTGTTCTCTGCCCACGTACGTTTAATGGACATTTTTGGCTGAAATATGGCTGGCAGTCGAAAGGGTTAACGTCAATGTCTATGTCATAATCATGGCACCTGGACGCAACTTCTCTTCTGAGAGATAATAAAAATGTTTTGATTGATTGATTTTGAGTGATAATATATTTTGTTGGTGGGTTGGTGTTTTTTCCGATTGTGCAACATTTCTTTCTTTCCCTTGCGACACTTTAATCATCATTTACGCCCCTTCTTCACCCCCTCTTTTCTATCTATCTATCTTTTTCATTTTTAAATTAAAAAAACAACAACATATGATTAGCCTACACCCATTTCCCTCAAGCTTTACTAGAAATCTTTAACTCCGTCTGAACTTCGTTGATGTTCGTTTTTGGTTTTTTCTCCGTCAGATTGTGCAAAATTCGCTCTTCACTTTGCGATGCTTGAATTTGTATTCATCTTCGCCCCCCTACCCCGCCTTTTTCGAACCGTACGGGAGGGCTTTCTTTCTTTCTGTCTTTGTCTCTCTTTCTTTCTTTCTTTCTATCTTTCTTTCTCTCTATCTTTCTTTCTTTCTTCTTTCTTTCTTTCTGCGGGATCTCTCTTTTCTTATGTTTTTCTTCTTGCGATTCGTTGCTTTTTCTCTGGGGGGAGATCTGTTCGGGAGGAGAGATCTCTTATCTCTAATCTTTCTTTCTTTCTTGTCTTTCTTTCTTTCTCTCTCTTTCTTCTTTCTGACGGGACTTTGGGGGGGGGGCCTTTTTTTTTCTTTTTCTTTTTTTCCGGCGCTTTTCTTTTGTTTCGTTCTTTCTTTCTATCTTTCCTGAGTTTTCTGGGAGTCCTTCTTTCTTTTCGCTATCTTTCTTTCTTTTCTCTCTTTTCGTTTCTTTAGAGGGAAGAGAAGGATTTCTATCTTCTTCTTTCTCCCTATTTTCTTTCTTTGTTTTCTTTCTTTCTATCTATCTTTCTTTAGAGCGGGAGGGAAGGAGAGGGAGGGAGAAGCAGGGAGGGAGGGAGGCAGGGGGGGAGGGGGGGGAGAGGTTGGGGGAGGGGGGAGGGAGGGGAAAGGGAGGGAGGGATCTCATCTTGGAGGGGAGGGAGAGGGAGGGAGGGAGGGGAGGGAAGATCTATCTTTCCTTTCTCTCTTTCTTTCTCTAAGGGGGGGGAGGGTTTCTTTCTTTTTTTCTTTTTTTTCTTCTTTTGTTTTTTAGGGAGAGGAAGGGAGGGAGGGAGAGGAAGGGAGGGAGGGAGAGGAAGGGAGGGATTCTCTAGGAAATCTTTCTTTCTTTCTTCTCCTCAGGGATAGAGAGATCTTTCCTTTTTCTTCTTTCTTTCTTTCCTTCTGGAGGAGAGGGAGAGGGAGGGAGTGTCTTCTTTCTTGCGTGAGCGGGAGAGAGGGAGGGAGGGAGGGAGGGAGGGAGAGCAAAGGTAGAGATCTTTCTTTCTCTCTTTCTTACTCTCTTTCTGGAAGGGGAGAGGAGAGAGGGTCTTTTTGTTTTTTCTTTCTTTCTCTTGAGACTTTTTCTTTCTTCCTCAGTGGTAGGGTAGGTGAGGGAAAGGGAAGGGAGAGAGGGAGGTAGGTGAGAGAGGAGGGAGGGAGAGGTTCTCATCTCAGAGAGAGGGAGGGAGAAGAGAGAGAGATGGAGAGGAGAAGAGGGGAGAGAGGTGAGAGGGAGGTGAGGGGAGGGCGGGGAGAGAGGGGGTCGAGAAGGGAGATAGGGATGTCTCAGAGGGAGGGAGGGTGCAGGATTCTTTGGAGAAAGTTAGTGGAAGGGGAGTGTAGAATGCGTATGTATCTTTCTTTTGGATTTTCCCTTCCCCCTCCTCACGCTCCGTCTCCCCTCTCCTTTCTTTCGTCGAGGTTCTGGCATCTTTACTGGTGGCTTGTACGTCTTGAGGTGTCTTTCTCTCTTTTGCTGTCTCGCGGTAGGGGCTCCTCTTGATGGGGAGGGAGTCTGAGTCTCTTCCTCTTTTTTCGTTCTTTCTTTCTTTCTCATCTTTCTGTCAGCGCACTTTCTTTCTTTCTTTTCCTTCCTCTCTTTCTTTCTTTCTTTCTCCTCAGGATCACTCTGTTCTTCCTGTTCTTAAAAATCTTTCAAACATTCTTTTCACACTAATACTTCCATTTTATCAGAAGCTCTTTTCGTCAAGCGAAAAAAACAAATCGTTCTTTCTTTCGTATGAACTGGGTAATGAGAAGAACAGAAAAGGAAGAGGAGGGAAAAAAAGAGAAATCTTTCTCTCTTTCTTTTCGAAAAGTTCGAGAGAGAGTTTTCTCTCTTTTCTGTCTTTCTTGTCTTGCTTAGAGAGAGGGAGTTAGAAAACAAAAAGATATGAAGAATTTACAGACCCATTTTATTCGAGAGTCTTTTTCATAAAGAGAGAGAGACCGGTCTGAAATATGGTAATCGAAGAAGCAAAAGTGTGAAGATTTAGAGAACCTCACGGAAGCATAGAGAGCTCTCTCGGCTCTCTCATCAAATCTCGTCCGTCTCACCTTCATAGGCATCTAATCTCTCTCTCTCTCTGGTCTCTCTCTCTCAGTCTCTCTCTCTTCTCTCTCTTCCCTCTCCCTCTCTCTCTCTCCCTCTCGTCTCTCTCTCTCTAATCTCAGTCTCTCTCTCCTCTCCCGCTCTCTCTCTCTCTCCCTCTCCCCTCTCCCTGAGAGTCTCTCTCTCTTCCTCGTCAGGGGTATCATTCGTCTGACTCTCAGAAGGACGCGTCCTCCTCACCCTCGTGACTCTGCCAGGGCTTTTTGCTCTTGATTCTCTTTCTCTCTCTCTCCGTCTCATCCCTCTCATCTCTCTCTCTTCCCCCATTCATCTCTCTCTCCTGGCCCTCATTCTCAAAGGCTCTTTCTCTCTCTAGTCGCTCTCCTCTCTCTCTCTGTCTCTAAGACGGATCCATTTCTCTCTCTCCCTATCTCCTCTCTCATCGTCCCGCTCTCTCTCTCTCGCTCATCCATCCCTCGATGTCGCCTCTCCGCTCCAACTCTCGCTCTCTCCCCTCCTCTCTCTCTCTCTCTCTCTAGTCGCTCTCTCTCTCTCCCTCCCTCCTCCTCTCACTCAATCTCGCTCTCCTCCCTCTCTACCTCTCTCCTCTCTCTCTCTCGCTCTCTCTCTCTCTCATCTCTCTTCGCTCTTTCTCTCCTCTGTCTCTCTCCTCTCCTCTCGTCTTCTCTCCCGTCTCATCAGTCTCCACTCTCCCTCTATCTCTCTCTCCCTCTCCTCTCTCTCTCTCCTCTTCTCTCTCTCTCATCTCCTCTCTCTCTCTCCCTCTCTCTCTCTCATCCCTCTCCCTCTCCCTCTCACTCTCTCTCTCTCTCTCTCGCTCTCTCTCTCTCTCTTCACCTCTTTCTCTCGCTCCCTCTCTCCCTTTCTTTCTCTCTCCATCTCTCTCTCTCTCTCTCTCTCACTCTCTCTCTCTCTCATCTCTCTCTCTCACTCTCTCTCCTCATCGTCTACTCTCTCTCTCCGTCTC
>CM065709.1:25098446-25100946 GCA_017654935.2 Phymorhynchus buccinoides | reverse complement strand
ACGTAGCTGACAGGACAGAATAGACAGACGTAAACAAAACGAGGGACAAGCACACGACAAACGGAAAACAAAACTAAAAATACAAATAAGAACATCCTCTGGTGTATGTGACAACGAGCGAACATTCAGATACACAACATCTACATCAAACAAGCGCGAAATCGCAATAGTTTGTGGCACGCGGTCTATTTTTACCACTCCAATCATGAGTTACCTCCCCTGGCTTTTCAATAATTTTAATCTGTAAACCAGAATGTTATCTCTGCACCATTTCGTAACTTTTTATATCTTTTGGAAAACATTTAAAACTATGTATCCTACTTATACTCATCAAAAGAAGCACCGCATACTCGTCGTGTCTGTTGTAGTGTCTGTATTACGTATGTTTGTTATTTTGTACGCTTTTAAAATACATCATTTTAAAGAGCGGCCAGAAGTGTAGCCTCGATTTGAAGTGCGACAATTTTGTCAAAATGTGCGACAATTTTGGACCGACCGACAGACAGACAGACAGACCGACCGACAAAGTGAGTTATAGGTTTGTGGCTTGAGCCACAAACAAAAATATACAAGTCAAGCAAATTCACATTAATCAGGAAGATGAGGATTAAAACATTTTTTATAATATTTTGATATTGCGTCATTTTCTTTCCTTCATTCCTTCTTTCTTTCTTTCTTTCTTTTCTTTTCTGTCTTTCTTTCTTTACTTTCTTTCTTACTTTCTGTCTTTCCTTTTTTGTTTCAATTTGTTCTCTTTCTTCCGCTTTTGCTTACAAGCAAGTAATCTTCTATTTCTAATATCATCAATGGTGAACAGACGTTAAATAAACCACTGAACTAAGTAATCTTCTTTGCTTACTCTTTATGATTATTATTATTATTATTATTTATTGTTGATTGCATGCCATGTGTATTAATTATATCACAATGTTTATGTATGAAACTATTTGTATTTTGTCGTTGTAAGGCGCTTTGAGCCGAGTGCTATTAGGATATTGCGCCATATTAATACTATTTTCATTATTATTCTTATTCTCTCTGTGTGTATTTTTTTGTTTCTATGCTGGTTGTCTTTCTGTGTCTGTATTTCTGTTCTTTTTTTTTTCTCTTCTTTCTCTTTCTTCCGTTATTCTGTTGCTGTTGTTGCTGTTGCTGTTGCTGTTGTTGCTGTTGCTGTTGCTGTTGATGTTGTTGTTGTTGTTGTTGTTGCTGTTGTTGTTGTTGTTGTTGATGGTGATGCTGTTGTTGTTTTTGTCGTTGTTGTTTTTATTCCAGCTTTTTCGTTCGTTTTATTTTCGAAAATGCAGTCAACCAAGCAAACAAGCAAACAATCATCTTCTTCTTCTTCTTCTTCTTCTTCTTCTTCTTCTTCTTCTTCTTCTTCTTCTTCTTCTGCTTCTTCTTCTTCTTCTTCTTCTACTTCTTCGATCGCTCAGACAGTTTCCTGTCAATTATGAGCGCAGCGGCGTAATGCTGCCGTTATGCGACTAACTAAGAAATAGTTAGGCCCCAGCAAGTCCGACTTCGGCTGGAGGAGGAAACCTTTTTGAAAGTATTTCTTGAAAACAAAATGAAAAAAAAAGGCAGGAGAATGGACCCGGTAAGGCAGAAAGATAGTAAGATGACAGTAAGCAAAGGGAAAAGGCAGAGTCAAAGAGAGTGACAGATTAGAGGAAGTTACAAGCACAGAACATCCAGAAGGTGGGGGAACTATTTATGCAAAAGACCCCCCCGGTATCCCCACGGGGGGCCCTATCCATCTCTCTTTCAGTCTGTTTCCTTTTTTGTGTGTGCTTTGTCTAGCTTTGGAATTCCCTGTCTTCGTCCTCTGTTCAAATGATTTCCATTTTCTTTGCGTTGTACATGCTTTTTGCTTCTTCAATCTTGTTTGTTTGTGGGAGGTTTTCGTTTCACATTCCGTCCATCTTTTTTTCTTTCTTTCCTTTTTTTTTAAATTTGTCTTTTTTTTGTTCCTTCTTTTTTCAATATGTCTGTTCTTGTTCTTCTTCTTCTTCTTCTTTCTCCTCCTCTTCTTTCTTCATTCTTCTTCCTCCTTCATTCTACTCCTTCTTCTTCTTCTTCTTCTCCTCCTCCTTCTTCTTCTTCTCTTCTTCTTCTTCTTCTTCTTCTTCTTCTTCTTCTTCTTCTTCTTCTTCTTTCTTCTTCTTCTTCTTCTTCTTCTTCTTCTTCCTTCTCCTCCTCCTCCTCCTCATCCTCCTCCTTCTCCTCCTCCTCCTCCTCCTCCTCCTCCTCCTCCTCCTCCTCCTCCTCCTCCTCCTCCTCCTTCTTCTTCTTCTTCTTCTTCTTCTTCTTCTTCTTCTTCTTCTTCTTCTTCTTCTTCTTCTTCTTCTTCTTCTTCTTCTTCTTCTTGAAAAAAAAAAAAAAAGTCTTTTCTTCTTCTTCTTCTTCTTCTCCTCCTCCTCCTCCTCCTCCTTCTCCCTTCTCCTCCTCTTCCTCCTCTTTTTCTGTCTGTTATTTCGTTAAAACAGAATAATCTAAA
>CM065709.1:25062940-25080446 GCA_017654935.2 Phymorhynchus buccinoides | reverse complement strand
TTTTTCAAATAAAAGCGTCTACTAGCCCCACCCCCACCACCCCATCGTGCCCACTCCTTCTCTACTCTCTCTCTCTCTCTCTTCTCTCTCTCTCTCTCCTCTCTCTTCTCTCTCTCTCTCTCTCTCTCTCTCTCTCTCTCTCTACTCTCTCTCTCTCTCGCGCGCTGCGCGCGCGCGCGCGCAACAAAGCTGGACGTAGACATTGCAGTCAAACACACAGGAAAACTAATATGGTGTGGTGAAGGGGAGTGTGTCTGTGTGAGGAATAGAGTCCGAAGTAATGTGGCCTAAAGGTTCTTGTGAGGGTTAGCTTGAACAGGTGGGTATGAGAGCTGATTATTTGAAACATTCTGCAAGGACCTGGATATGGCGGATTTCGCGTGGTAAGGACGTTCCAAACTGATGGGCCGAAACCGAAAAGGGAAAAGGAGCGCCTCACCAAACCATTTTTGTTCGTCTTACTCGGAACACAGAGAATTTTGGAATCTGAAGATGACGCAATGCCTTGATGGAGCATAGACAGAAAGCATGGAGTCAGAATTGTAGCTAGGGGCATTTCCAGAGAAATAGAAGGACATTAGAGTGGGAAATTTGAAAATTTTGTAGTCAATACGTTGCTTTATGGAAAAAAGCCAATGAAGGATATCAGGACCCCCGTGGTGAACATGATGATACTTAGAGACCTTGAGGACAAGGTTGGCAGCAGATAGTTCTGGACTTTTTGAAGCTTGTCAATGAGGTGTGGGGGCAGCCATACAAGAGTGAATTTACAATAATCTAGTTTAGAGAGAACAAAGCGCCAGACTAGTATTTATTAGTATCTATAGACAGGAGATGGCGAAATCGTACCAATGCGACGCAGCTCAACAGTATGCTTGACCGAAAGATAGTTTGGAACTTGTGAAGCAACACTCATATCTGAGAGATGTGGCAAGCCAAGATTCTAGCAGAAGGAGGAAAAAGTTATTTGAGTGTCACAGACAGAGATGGAATCAGGCTTGGGTACGAAAGTTTTCTAGATGGAGAGTGGATGAACAAGGCCTCCGTTTTCGTCATTTCAGCTTCATTTTGTTTGTAGACATCCCTGATTTGACTGTTGCGAATGCAGAAGAAGTCAAGTGAAGGTATAGAAGGAAGAATGGTTAGAGTGCGCACGGTGTGTGTGGAGAGAGAGAGGGACAGAGAAGAGAGAGAGAGACAGACAGGACAGACAGAGAGTGAGGGTGTACAGAGACAGGCATGCATTCATACACAGACAGAGAAGACAGACAGACAGAAGGAGACAAAACAGAGGAGATGGTGGGTACAGAGGACATACATACATACATAACATATATAGACACAGACAGACAGGACAGACAGAGAGAGAGGGGATTATAGACAGAACATATATGCACATACATATAGACAGAGACAGAGAAGACAGGAGAGACAGACACAGAGAGAGGGGGGGGGGTACAAAGACATACAGACCATACATATATAGACACAGACAGAGAGAGAGACAGACAGACAGAGAGAGGGGATACAGAGACTACATTTACCATCCATACATATCTAGCACACAGACAGGACAGACAGTCACAGACACAGACACAGACCGACAGACACACACACACACACACACACACACAGAGAAGCTGAGAGAGAGAGGAGAGAGAGAGAGAGAGAGAGAGATAGAGAGAGAGAGACGAGAGAGAGAGAGAGAGAGAGATGAGAAAGAGAGAGAGAGGAGGAGAGGAGAGAAGAGAGGAGGAGAGAGAGAGAGGAGAGAGGAGAGAGAGAGAACACAGCGAGTCCAGAAACACATCATTGACGCACGGAATGGACTAGGGGGACTGAAAGCTAAAGAGGACTGGGGGGGGGGGGGAGGGAGCCTGGGTGTGGGGTGGAGCCGGGGGGGGAGGGGGTGGGGGGGGGCGGACAGGAAACGGAAACGTGAAAGACCAACAAGATCAACTTTGTTTGCACTAAGTTTACCTGGCATTTAGTTAGCGCCTTTTTTCGGGTACGCGGGGAGGGGGGCTCGGGGGAGGGGGTGGGGTGGTGGGGAGTGAGGTGGAGAGAGATATTAAAGGGTAGGGGTGAGGGGGGTGAATGTTAGGAGGGGTAGGGGTGAGGGAAAAAAAAAAACACAAAAAAAAAAGCCCCGGGGTGGTGGCTGTTGGGGTGAGAGTGAGAGAGTGGTGGGGGTGGGTGATTTGATGATTTTTTTTTTAAAGGGTGGGATGATGGTGCGGTTTCTGTGGTGAATAAGCGAGAGAGAGAGAGAGAGAGAGACGAGAGATGAGAGACGAGAGAGAGAGAGAGAGAGAGTTATGAGAGAGAGAGAAGAGAGACGGAGGGAAGGGTGAGAGAGATGAGAAAGAGAGAGAGCAGACGGAGGGAGGGAGAGAAAGGAGAGAGACAGAAAGAGATGAGACAAGAGAGAGACACAGAGAGAGAGAGCGAGGAGAGAGAGAGGAGACAAACAGAGAAGAGAGACGGAGAGACCAGAGAAGAGAGAGAGGGAGATCCGAGAGAGAGAGAGGACGAGGAGGAGCAGAGCGAGGGAGATGAGAGAGATCTGATGTGAGAGAGAGAGAGAGAGTATGTTTGCTGTTCGTTGTGATAGTGGCTTGAATTTTCTTCTTTTTCCCCCTTTGTTATGTATTATTGTAACCTGTATAATTCCGCACTCTCTTATGCTTTGTGTCATTGTATTTTGAGCTTGAGCACTCATAAGCTTTTTTGTTGTTGCTTCAGGTATGTCGTTGTTGTTGGTGATGTTTCTTTTGAAAATAAAACATTAAATCACACAGAGAGAGAGAGAGAGGAGAGAGAGAGAGAGGAGAGGAGAGAGAGATTGAGAGGAGAGAAGAGAGAGAGAGAGAGAGAGAGAGAGAGAGAGGGGGGGGGGGGGAGGAGAGAGGGAGAGAGAGGGGGAGAGGAGAGAGAGAGAGAAGAGCAGAGAGATGAGAGAGAGAGAGAGAGCGAGGAGAGAAAGAGACTTCAGACTTCAGAACTTTATTTTACAAGGATAAGAATTTAGGATGGGCCGAGTCTTCCATTATGTCCTTGGAGAGAGAGAGAGAGAGATGAGAGAAGAGAGAGAGAGAGAGAGAGAGAGGAAGTGAGAGAGAAAGAGAGATGAGAGAGAGAGAGAGGAGAGAGAGAGAGAGACAGACAGAGATACAGAGAGAGAGAGAGAGACACCGAGAGAGAAAGAAAGAGAGAGACAGACAGACAGACAGAGAAGAGACATAAAAAGAGGGACAGAGAGAGAGAAGGGAGAGAGATGAGTGAGGAAGGAGAATGAGTGAGAACGGAGAGCGGAGAGAGTTTGTTTGAGAGGGGTGAGGGAGGAGGAGAGAGAGGATTGAGAGCAGTGGAGGTGAGCGTGAGAGGTCGGAACACGAAAAATGAGAGAGCTAGGAGAGAGAGAGAGAGAGAGAGAGAGAGAGGAGAAACAGTACAGACAGACGACAGACAGACAGACAGACAAAACAGACAGAGCGGTAGAGAGAATGGGGGAGTGAGAGCGGAATCCAAGGACCCTGTGGTTTTTGCTAAGGGTCGATAGCTTTTATGCTGGTCACTGAATTTTGAAAACCGCTTACACGTAATGTGATCGACTAGTCTTTTTTTTCGAAACTGGTCCAAATGGATTGTGTCCTCTTCACGACGAGAGAGAGAGAAAACATGTAGTGCGGAGTGGTGGGGGGGATGGAGGAGATTGACAGTGAGAGAAGAGAGAGGAGGGGGGGATACAGAGAGAGAGGGGGAGGAGAGAAGGGAAGGGGTGAGGTAATGAAAGGAGAGAGGAAGGAGAGAGATGGAGAGAATGAGATGAGAGACAGAGACAACCGAGGAGAGAGGAAGAGATGAGAGAGAGAGAGAGAGAAAGAAAGAGTGTGGGGGTGAGCGTGGGGATGGAGAGGTGACAGAGATTAGAGGACCAAGGTGGATCAAAGAGAGAGAGAGAGAAGAGGAGAGGAGGAGAAGAGAGGAGAAGAGAAGGGGTTTTGCGAGTGTCATGAAAGGAGAGAGGAAGGGAGATGAGAGGGACACAGAGAGAGAGAGAGACAGACAGAGGGAGATGAGAGGAGAGGAAAAAGAAAGCAGTGGACGAGAGAGAGAGGGGTGGATACAGAGAGAGAGAGAGAGGAGAAGATGAGAGAGAAGAGAAGGGGTGAGGTCCTCATCAAGATAATGCTGCTGCTGCTACTGGATGAAGATGTTGATGATGATGATGATTATGATGATGATGATTGATGATGATTGATGACAGTGATGATGATTGATGACAGTGATGATGATGATGTGTTATGATGTTGATGTGTCTCCGGACGACGACCCGCATTGACGGTGATGATGACGACGACAATGCACACGCATGATGATGATGATGATATGGATGGTGGCAACGACGATGACGACGATGACGGTAATGATGATGATGACGATGACGACAATGATGATGATGTCAATGACTTACTTCACGTTCGTTTTATTTATCTGACCAGTTTCGAAGCCAAACGCATGATTCTGAAACAAGGGCATCACGCCAATGGATTCTACATCGTGCTGTACGGCAACGGTGAGTTTCGGTTTTTCAAGGCCGCATTCCACGCACCCATCTACGGCACAGTAATAGATGCAGATCCAAAAAAGTCCGAGGCATAGCAAAGGGTGAAGCACAACTGTCCAGATGAATATGATGAAACCCCATACCGGTTTCGTTTTCTATAAAACTTTCGGAAACTCCTCGTTAGAACCAGACCCTATATTACATCAAATCCCACTTTTAAAGACCCACTGAGCCGGCTGGATTAAGTCCCTTGTGTTTTTTGCTTTTTCTGGGTCGGTGGGCCCACATTCAGACTTTCCTCGTATACACGATCGAAGCTGCTCTCTTTAAAGTTATGTCTCGTTTTCGTGCAAGAGGACATTTGTATGGGAGCACCACTTGGTCAAAATAAGATTTCTTACTAGCTATAAGAGGGGGGGAAACACGTGAAAATCGTGATTTTGACACGTGACGTACTGGGTCTGTAACCCTTTCGCCGCCAGCCATTTTCAGCCAAAAAAATACCATTAAACTGAACTGGGTAGAGAACCAAAAATATCTACAATATTGGGAATTCCTCTGTGACACGCATAACATTAGGCCTCTATCCTTACCTCCCAAATTAAGAAAATAGGGTCTTTGGATAAACAGTTCCGGGAATTTGATGCCTTTTAGTGACATAGATGCCTTTTATAGTGAATAAACCATTGTGGTGCATAAATGCGACAGTGGCGGTGAAAGGGTTAAGCTATCTTCTTCAGGACTGTTCAAAGCGGATTTTGTATTTCTTTTGGAAAAAAACCCCACTTTTTTTCCCCCACAAGAAGAGTTTAATTAAGTGAGACGTGGAATTTGCCATTCTAACGGATTCAAAAACTTATGAACCTCACGTAACGCACACTCCTTGAAGTCGGTTTTCCCGGTGTGTGGCTCTTCCCACGTGCGCGGGGGTGAGGTTGATCCATTAAGCTTGTGAACAGCTGTGAAACGCGTTCGCAAAACAGCTAGAGAACGGTTCCTCGTAAAAGTAAACCCGTTAAACAGATAGGAACGGTGCGTAACTGCTTAGGAACGTGATCTTCCTCACATCCTTTCTCTCGGTGGCAGCTTTGAAACCTTGTCGTAACAGCTAGGAACGGTCGTGGCAGCTGTGAACGGTCGTAACAGCTATGAACGGTCGTAACAGCTGTGAACGGTCGTAACAGCTAGGAACGGTCGTAACAGCTAGGAACGGTCGTAACAGCTGTGAACGGACGTAACAGCTGTGAACGGTCGTAACAGCTGTGAACGGTCGTAACAGCTTTGAACGGTCGTAACAGCTGTGAACGGCGTTCGTAACAGCTGTGAACGGTCGTAACATCTATGAACGGTCGTAACATCTCTGAACGGTCGTAACAGCTAGGAACGGTCGTAACAGCTGTGAACGGTCGTAACAGCTAGGAACGGTCGTAACAGCTGTGAACGGTCGTAACAGCTGGTGAACGGACGTAACGTTCCGTCGTAGCTGTGAACGGTCGTAACAGCTGTGAACGGTCGTAACAGCTGTGAACGGTCGTAACAGTTGTGAACGGTCGTAACAGCTAGGAACGGTCGTAACAGCTAGGAACGGTCGTAACAGCTAGGAACGGTCGTAACAGCTAGGAACGGTCGTAACAGCTAGGAACGGTCGTAACAGCTGTGAACGGTCGTAACAGCTAGGAACGGTCGTAACAGCTGTGAACGGTCGTAACAGCTGTGAACGGTCGTAACAGCTGTGAACGGTCGTAACAGCTATGAACGGTCGTAACAGCTGTGATCGGTTGCAACAGCTCTGAACGGTCGTAACAATTATATATTTTTTAATTTAATATTGTTCTCTTTTCATGTTCTTCTTACTGTTTGTTTGTTTGTTTGTTCGATTGTTTATGCATTACATTAATATATAAAACATATTTGAAAATGAAGATAGCGCTTCATTCCTCTGCTTGGCCGTCCGTCACTGTTATTGTCTGTGCACTTTTGTTTCTTGAAGATAGGGCTTTATATAAGTTTTCTTGCTACCCTATTTAATGATCATTGTTGATTTTCATTTGTGACTTTGAGAAATAAAATGATATCTTAAGCCAACGGTCGTAACAGCTCTCACATACTCATTGTATTGATGTACTTGTGAAATGGGTTATTCCGTTTTCTTGCTGCGTTATCTTCTTCTTGTAGACATATTCCAGATGTTTGCCACAGTAGCGCTCGTGTAAGCAGCCTCTTTCGTCATCATCAGCATCATCAGCATCATCATCATCATCATCATCAACATCTTTAACATCACAACTCTTTAATTAATTATGTCACGTCATTTCGTCTTCTTCTGGTCTCTCTCTCTCTCTCTCTCTCTCTCTCTCTCTCTCTGTCTCTCTCTCTGTCTCTCTCTCTGTCTCTCTCTCTGTCTCTCTCTCTGTTTCTCCTCTCTCTGTCTCTCTCTCTCTCTCTCTCTCTCTCTCTCTCCTTCTCTCTCTCTCTCTCTCTCCTCTCTCTCTCTGATCCTCTCTCTCTCTCTCTCTCTCCTTCTCTATCTCTCTGTCTGCTCTCTCTCTGTCTCTCTCTCTCTCTCTCTCTCTTCTCGGGTCTCTCTCTCTCTCTCTCCCTCTCTCTCTCTCTCTCCCTCTCCCTCTCTCTCTCTCTCGCCTCTCTCTCTATCTCCCTCTCTCTCTCTCTCTCTCTCTCTCACTCTCTCTCTCTCTCTCTCTCTCTCTCTCTCTCTTCTCTCTCTCTCTCATACCAGGGGGACTTTTTTTTTATCAGTCACATCCCGCACGCGGAGATTAGTGGAAGCTTATCTCTGTACATAAGCCCCCCCCGCTGTAATGGGCGATGAGTGAGTGAATCGGCCAAGGCAAATCCTGACCCATGTTTCGTTTTCCCTTTGTTTTCAACAGCTAACTTAGCAGGGGGAGGTGATAATAAAATGACTGATAGAAGACCCGGTAGGGAGGAAAGGGGAGGGACGGGGGGGGGGGGAGGAAGGGAGGGGGGGGGGGGGGGCAAACGGAGGGAAATGTCTTTTCGGTTTCCTGTTGTCTGGCTACTGATAAATGTATCGATGGCTTGGAGTCAAAACGGACTATCTCTTAGTCTAAAAGGCCTGTTTTGAGAAAAACGCTGTTAAAGATTTTTGAAACATTCCTGTAAAACTTCTAAGCTTCCAAAAAATTACTTGAGAGTTTTGGAGTGTTGATGCATTGGTGTCCCAGCGATATTATTGCAAATTCGGGAGTTATTTGCAATACAAACAATAGGAGTATTTGACAGTTTTGTTAGGAGGGGGTGGGGGCAAATTTGGGAAACTAGCTATCAATAGTGGTCCTTTTGTTACAGGCAGCTGGGGAAACCTAGCTTTTGGTCTCCCTGCTCTTCTCTCATACCGACTTTTGAATGTTACGAGATTTTTGCGTGCTTAAATAAGGCGCACGGGTCCGACTAGCTTTGAATTTGAGTCCCCATCCGAAGAACATGGACGTTCAGTTCGATTTTCCCGTCGAACTTAGAAAGAAAGGGCGAGGCGAGGGGATTCGAACCCGGGTCACTCACGCTGCAGTCACGCCATTGGATGTGGCAGGCGAACGAACGTCTTAACAAACTCTCTCACCTTCCTTGCTATAGTCTTCCACAGAAGACTTAAGCTGAACTTATCATTTTCCTTTACTGTAGAAAATCATTCATTGTGCAGCTTTCCTTTTTGCTATTGGCCCCCAACTACTTATTAGGGTACTTTATAGTCACAGAGGCATCTCTGTGAGGATTCGGGTTGCTCCCACCTGGAGAGCGCGTCGCGTACAGCCAGAGGCGCGGCACCCGCTTTTTTTTTTTTTCTCTTTTTTTTTTGTCAATGCGATTTTTTGCATGGCTGATGAGGAAGGAAAATGGAAGGGGGGTGGAGGGGGGGGAGGGGGGGGGGGGGAATTTTGACTAAATGACAACTTTTTCGTTGCCACTGGGATTAACGCGTGCTAAGTGCATGGGCACACGGGGCATCGGTTTATCGTCTCATCCGAAAGATTCCACGTTCAGACCTTGTGTAAAGTGAGAGGAAAACATCCCTTGTACCCAGGTTGGTTTAAATGATTTTTTATTGACAAGCAAAACATATACACCAAATAAAATGAACAAACCCAGGTTCGAACTCAGGGTTTACTTGACACGAGGCGAACGCGTTACCTCTGTGCCACTCTACACTACAGTACTACAGGCTAGTGTCAACGCCGATACAAAGCCGTTGGAGGGAAGGGTCGTGGCTACCGCTGATTAAGAGAGGTGTTGAAGTGTTAAACTGACTGTTCTGCTTCTCTATCATCTCGAAACTTGGCCTTGGCTTGTGATGGCCGTCGCGAGTCGGATGGGTTGCATGATGAATGTCTGTGTTGCTAGGTGCTCGGCAGGGTTACTTCAGTTTTTAGTTTTTGCCATTCCCCGTGGGGATACCGGGGGGTGGGGCTTTCGTAAAAACAGTTCCCCCACCTTCTGGAAGTTCCGTGCTTGTATCTTCCTCTAAACTGCCAGTCTCTTTGACTCTGCCTTTTTCCTTTGCTTTCTATCATCTACTATCTTTCTGACTGAGTGGCCCATTCTGCTGCCTTTAAAAAAAAATCTTACAAATAATATATCTCCTTTGAGCTCCTCCGAAATCGGCCGTACGCAGCGGGGAGACCAGTGAGAACTGAAAACCGGACACTTACGTACCTTACCCATTATGACCATATGGCCTGGGAACGCAGAAGAAGAAGAAGTTTCTGCCATGGTTATGTTTTCTTGCAGGTGTACAAAGAAGTTCTAGAGAGAGCTGGACAGCAGAAAGTCTCCAGAAAAGACACCCCCACCCCCTATCCTCTCAATCAAATGTTTCGGCCCCAAACTCCTTGCATTCTAAGGCTCGGTGTCCATCTTGTGTCTTGCTAATACAAAGCATCTGTTTTGTTTCATTCTGTGTTTTTCTCACACCTGCTGCCATGTCATTCACACCGACTGGCGTGCGTTGTGTACGTAGTTGGTCCGCTGTCGCCCATGTTGTTTGGGTCTTGGGGAAGGGAGACCAATGAAGCAGACCTGCTTGTGTGCATGACCTGTCAGCAAGTCAAAAGCAGCAAGGCGTGTGCTACCTGTCACACGATTGTCAAACATGCTGGGTCCTCGGTAGAACACAGATGGACACAGATGGACACCGAGCATTAGTGACAAAGAACGAGGGGAAAGGGGGAGGGGAGTACAAGGGTTATGAGTTCAAATCCCAGTAGTGGCCACGAGGGAATAAAGGAAACAAAACAGTTGGAAGGTGTTTTTTAGAAGGTGGTGACAAAACATAGGATGATATGACAGTTACGACGTGGGTAAAATCTGCTGGGCCCGACCCACCCCGCCCCCCCCCCCGCCCCCTGCTGAGTGTAGTGAGTGTAAAAGGAGTTCAGGGCCAAGACACGTGCATGTTTTAGGTTTCGTTCGTTCGTGTGTGTGTGTGTGTTGGTTGGTGTAAAGATCGTCCAGAATCCCAGTTTCTTTACAGGTTCGTGTATAAAACATTCATTACCCGGCCAGAGGCCGAGGTATTGCGATCGGTTTGTGTGTGTGTGTGTGTGTTGTGTGTGTGTGTGTGTGTGTGTGTGTGTGTGTGTGTGTGCGTGTGTGTGTGTGTGTGTGTGTGTGTGTTTGTCCTGTGTGTGTGTGTGTCTGTGTGTCTGTGTATCGATTATCTTAAAAACTACTGTTTGGACTTTGATTAAAATTGGCAGAGGGGTAGACAGCTTGAAAAGGAAGCTTCCTTTCGTTAATCAACACCATGCTGACCTTGACCTTCAAGTGTGACCTTGTTCAGGTTTATATCAAAGACAAAGAGAGTTGAATGTGGTCTTGCTAAGATATGTTGTTGTTTGTTCTCTTTGCTAACGATCATCTTGTCTTTGGTGTTCTTGGTCTAGTTCCTGTTGTTGTTGTTGTTGTTGTTGTTGTTGTTCTTCTTCTTCTTCTTCTTCTTCTTCTTCTTCTTCTTCTTCTTCTTCTTCTTCTTCTTCTTCTTCTTCTTCTTCTTCTTCTTCTTCTGTTGAATCTTGAAGGGTCTTTCTTTTAAAGACCCACCAGATCACGTGTCAAAATCGCGGGTTTCACGGGTTTTCCCTCTTACAGCTGGTAAGAAATGTTGTTTTGACCAGGTTCGACTCCCATACAAATGCCCCCAAATTCAAACCGAGACATTTTAAAGAGCAGCCTCAATTTGAAGTTGGGGACATTTGTATGTGGGTCACAGCTACCCAGAAAAAAGGGACTGTGTATCTTTAAAGACCCACCAGATCACGTGTCAAATCACGGGTTTCACGTGTTTTCCCTCTTATAGCTGGTAAGAAATGTTGTTTTGACCAGGTTCACCTCCCATACAAATGCAAACCGAGACATAATTTTAAAGAGCAACCTCAATTTCAAGTTGGGGACATTTGTATGTGGGTCACTGCTACCTATAATTTTAAAAACCAAGGGACTTAATCGTGTGTCTTTAACGTCGGTTATTAGCCGAGGAACGCCGCCAGCATGCATGTCTGTATGCAGACATCATAGCCATGCAGTCAGTTATCTGTCTATAGCAATCGTCTGCCACATTTCCCCCTCCCTTTTAGCCCCCATACCTGCTAAATGGACTTTACCTTCTGGCTGGGAGGGATCATATTAAGGATAAGCGAGCTGCATTTAGAAGAGGGCTGGGGCATGGGTGGATGCCTCGTGCCTCCGTACGGGGAGCTGGACGACCCCGCCCCATCCACGAGGAGTCTCTTCCGGTAGGGATACCGGGGGGGGGGGGGGGGGGGGGGGGGGCCTTGGGGTGGCTTGGGCCTTTCCTGGCCCTTTCGGGGGGGGGGGGGTGGCATTCGTAAAAACAAACAATGTTCTCCCCCACCTTCTGGAAGTCCTGTGCTTGAAACTTCCCCTAATCTGCCACTCTCTGTGACTGCCTTTTCCCTTTGCTTTCTATCATCTACCGGTACTGTCTTTCTGACTTTTTGGCCCATTCTCCTGCCTTAAAAAAAAAAAATACTCCAAATATTTTTTCTCCTTTGAGCTCCTCCGAAATCGGAATGTGTCAGCTGTACGCAGCGGCGAGACCAGTGAAAACTGAAAACCGGAGACGTACGTACCTTACCCATTATGGCCATATGGCCTGGGAACGCAGAAGAAGAGCGAGAAGAGGGCTGCTGCGAGCGACTTACAATTTAGACCGACTTAGTCACAACATCCTTTCGCACCTTCCAACGCTTCGTTAAGTAAGGTCTCTGCTGCTGCCACATATGAACATTTTCCACTATTTCCCCATGGCAACACAGTGAATGGGCAAGTCATAAAGGTCTCTGTACACGTTAACAATATTCACAAAATATCACTATTTCCCCATGGCAACGCAGTGAGTGGGATGGCCAGTCATATAAAGGTCTCTGTACACGTTAACAACATTCACAAAATATCACTATTTCCCCATGGCAGCGCAGTGATAGGCCAGTCATAAAGGTCTCTGTACACGTTAACAATATTCACAAAATATCACTATTTCCCCATGGCACTCTGACGGATGAGTGATAGTGTTTTACAAGAAATCATAAAAAGGTCTGTGGCGCCACACGTTAGCAGTTATTCACCCAAAATAATCACTATTGGCAACATGGCACGCAGTGAATCTGGCAGTCATAAAATTCTGTGTACAACGTTAACAACATTCACAAAACAATCACGATTTCCCCATGGCAGCGCAGTGATAGGCACACAGTCATAAGGGTCTCTGTAAACCGTTAACACATTTCACAAAATATCACAATTTCCCCATGGCAGCGCAGTGATGGCCAGTCTCTTTTCTAAAGGTCTCTGTACACGTTAACAATATTCACAAAATATCACTATTTCCCCATGGCAACTCCGTGAGTTGTAAGTTAGTGGCCTAACACTTTGTGTTTTGCCATTGGGAAATAGAGATATTTTTGCGATTAATGTTAACGTGTACACAGACCTAAACCCTTTCGCCGCCAGCCATTTTTTACTGCACTCAGCAAAAAATACCATTGAAACTTCAACCACTCAAGAGAAACCAAAACCCACTGCATCCAAATTGGGAATTCCTCTGTGGCATGTCCATAACATTAGGCCTATCCTTACCTCCCAAAATTTCTAGAAAAATAGGGTCTTCGGATAACAGTGCCCTGATTTTGATGCCTTTAAAAAGTGACATGGGTGTTAAACCATTGTGGTTCTTGCACAAAAATGCGACATTGGCGGTGAAAGGGTTAATAGGACTGGCCTATCACGGTGTTGCCATGGAGGAAAGAGGGGGAAATGTTCACGTGTACGTAGACCTTTATCTGTCCAGTGTGAGCATGAGTAGCGTGCAAGTTATCAGGCACATCTTTGTCGTTCAAACTGATGCGTAGACTCGACATCAGCCCTACACTCCAATGGCTCTTGTTCATCATCATTGGTTGACATTAGCCTGTAGGAGGGGGCCAATAGTAGCATGAGAGCTGTACAACACGTGACCCAGCACCGCGAAAGGGACATTGCATTGAATGTCAAAATGACCGTTCTGAGACAATGGTCCAGTTAACATCTTCAGACAATTCTCTCTCCAATGATATACGAACCATTCTTGTAACTTTTTTTTTTCGTTTTAGAGTTACGAGCATTCAAAGATGGTAGGGTGACTGTCGGCCATTTTGAGACATCACAGTCTTGTTAAGTTTAGCCTAGCTGAAGAAAATGCGTCCACCTACTCAATTCAAAGCACTTGTTTTGGACTCTTTAGAGACCATGGCCTGTATTCACGTTGAGATAGCATGAGACTTGGCATCATGCTAACTTAGAAGCTCTTCCAAAAGTCCTATTAAATCCTATAGGACATTGGAAGAGCTTCTAAGTTAGCATCATGCTAAGTCTCATGCTATCTCAACGTGAATACAGGCCCATATTAATAAAGATTATCCTTTATAAATATATGAACGATGATATGTTAGAGAGCACGAAAATACCCATAATTCAACATTGATGGTAAATGAGATTTTTGAGTTTGCAAGCCTGTTGTGAGAAACTAGCCCGGCGACTTAATGTCCCTTTCGTGGTGCTGGGTCACATATGCATGCTTTAAGCTGGAGACAGACTATGCGACTGCCTCATATGACTCGATCAGGTCGTGACGTAGACCGAATTTTGTTTCCAGCACAGAAGAGGTCACAAGCCACCTGACTCGAACAGACTCGATCAGTGAAATTTAGAACCCGCCCTATTCGGCCCTGTCACCTGACTGGGCCCGACTGAGTCAGACTGAACGAGCAGCATGATATGCAAATGAGGTGAAACGTCACGACCTGATCGAGTCACATGAGGCAGTCACATAGTCTGTCGCCGGCTTTATTTACAGTATTGGAATTTCATGGTACAGCTTAGTCTTTTTGTGGAGGGGCTATGATTCTCAAAACTAGAGAGGGGGGGGGGGGGGTTTGCACTGGCTCTAGTGCTGCAGCCAAAGGGACTGGTTGGTCGGGGGGGGGGGGGGGTGGGTGAGGGGGCGTTGGAGGACCGTCCTCAATGGCAGCAGTCCCCAAATCCCTTTTCGCCGAGAGAGTGGGGATGTACCCTGGCCAAGGCATCTTCACTATGAACAAATTCTAGCCCAGCCGCCCAGAATTAGCAGCTATTCCGTCTGCTATCTGGCAGTCATGATTAAGAAACGACAGATTCGCATACAAACAGACAGACACAACAGAGATAATTTATAAATTTATTGATTACATTTTTTAAAATTATTATTTCTATTCTTTCCACTCTTAATTTTTTTTTTTTTTTTTTTTTTTTGCTGTCCCAATCTTCTGGGCCGTACAGTGGCGTTGCTCCCACGCCGCTCGTTCCGAATCCCAATTCGCAGCTACACCCGGGTTTGTTCAAGTCGCAGAAACCGAGACCAGCAGTCCAAGGGGAGAGAATCTATGTTAGGCCGTCAGGAGGCAACCACTCTTACATTCTTCTTTTTGTGTTCACAGTTGTGATAAGTTTCTAATTGACATTGCTTGATAATGCCTTTTAATTGTGTTCATTATTTACATAACTTGGTTTAAGCGCAGCCTCCCATCTATTCAATCAATCGTGCAATGTAAATGTGATTAAGGAGCACGGTATAAGCTTCGAGCTTGTTGTTGCTCTAATTGTCTTTCTGTTTGACTATGTTTTGAAATTAATACAGATTTGTTTAAGCCAACAGAGAGAGAGAGAGAGAGAGAAGATAGACACACAGACAGGCAGACAGACAGAGAGAGAGATAGACTCAGAGACAGAGACAGACAGTGTAGAGTGGCACAGTGGTATCGCGTGTTCGCTTCGTGTCAAGTAAACCCGAGTTCGAACCTGGGTACAGGGGATTTGTTCCTCTCATTCTGCACTAGGCCTTAACGGTCTGAACGTGGAGTCTTTCGGATGAGACGATAAACCGAGGTCCCGTGTACTCATGCACTTAGCATACGTTAAACCCAGTGGCAACGGAAAAGTTGTCATTTGGTCAAAATTTCCCCCCCCCCCCCCCTCCCCCCATCAGTCACACAAAAATCGCATGCAAAAAAAAACCCAAAAACCTTGGGTGCGCCGCGCCTCTGGTTGCGACGCGCTCTCCAAGTGTGGAGCAACCCGAATTTTCACAGAGAGACGCCTCTGTGAGTACCTAATACCTAATAGACAGACAGAAGCACAGACAGTTCTAAGCAAAGTGAATTAGAACGACACAGAGAGAGAAAACAAAACATGCATGAAATGTTTCCGTTGAATTTTGACTCGTAAATTACAAATCTGTTCTCCGGTGGGGAAAAACAATTAGACAAATCCCAAAAACTATTTCAACGGATCAGAATTTAATTGGGGGGAAAAAAGCGATAATGTATTGCTCAGAGAATATTTGATCACATAGCACAAAATTGAAATTGATTCAAGCAATCTTTACTAAGAACAAGAAATGGTGCGATGAATTTTGTTTCTTAAGTTGCTTGAAGGACAAACCTATTAGAAGGTTTGTTGTTGTTGTTGTTATTGTTGTTGTTGTTGTTGTTTATTGTTGTTGTTGTTTTGTGTTGTCTGTCGATCTTCTTCTTCTTGTTCCTCTTCTTTTTTCCCGTCTCCTCCTCCGTCCTGCTCCTCCTCCACCCTCCTCCACCTCCTCCTCCTCTTCTCCTCCTCCTCCTCATCCTCCTCCTCCTTCTCCTCCTCTCTCCTCCTCCTCCTCCTTCTCCTTTTCCTCCTCCTCCTTCCTCCTCCTCCTCCTCCTCTTCCTCCTCCTCCTCCTCCTCCTTCCTCCTCCTCCTCCTCCTCCTCCTCCTCCTCCTTCTCCTCCTCCTCCTCCTCTTCTCCTCCTCCTCCTCCTCCTCCTCCTCCTCCTCCTCTCCTCCTCCTCCTCCTCCGCCTCCTCTCCTCCTCATCCTCCTCATCCTCCTCCTCTCCTCCTCTCCTCCTCCACTCCTTCTCCTTCTCCTCCTCCTCCTCCTCCTCTCTCCTCATCCTCCTCCTCTCCCATCCTCCTTCTCCTCTTCCTCATCTTCCTCCTCCTCTCCTCCTTCTCTCCTCCTCTTCCCTCCACCTTCTCCCTCTTCTCCGCCTTTCTCCTCCTCCTTCTCCTCCCGCTCCTCCTCCTCCTCCTCCTTCTCCTCACCTCCTCTTCTTCTTTCCTCCTTCTCCTCCTCTCCTCCTCCTTCTCCTCCACCTCCTCTTCCTCATTCCTCCTCATCTCCTCCTTCTCCTCCTCCTCTCCTTCTCCTCCACCTCCTCCTCCTCCTCCTCCTCCTTCTCCTTCTCCTCTTCTCCTCCTCCTCCTTCCTCTTCTTCCTCCTCCTTCTTCCTCCTTCTCCTCCCCCTCCTCCTCTCACCTCTCCTTCTCCTCCTCCTCCTCTTCCTCTTTCCTCCTTCCTCCTCCTCCTCCTCCTCCTCCTTCCCTCCTCCTCTCTTCCTCCTCCTCCTCCTCCACCCTCCTCCTTCCTCTTCTCCTTCTCCTCCTCCTCCTCCTTCTCCTCCTCCTCCTCCTCCTTCCATCCTCCTCTTTTCTTCCTCTCTCCTCTCCTCCTCCTCCTCCTCCTCCTCCCTCTCCTTCTCTTAGCTCCTCCCCTCCTCCCTTCTCCTCCTCCTCCTCCTCCCCTCCTCCTCCTCCTCCTCCTCCTCCACCTCCTCTTCCTCCTCCCTCCTCTTCTCCTCCTCCTTCCTCCTCCTCCTCTTCCTCCTCCTCCTCCTCCTCCCTCCCCTCCTCCTCCTCCTCCTTCCTCTCCCCTCCTCCTCCTCCTCCTTCTCCTCCGTCCTCCCCTCCTCCTCTTCTCCCACTCCTCCTCCTCCCCCTCCTCATCATCATCATCATCATCCTCGTCCTCCTCCTCCTCCTCTCCTCCTCCCTCTCTCCAGCCAGTGAGAGTTTTGTACATTGTCCCAAAAAGCATTTTTTACAGCTGTTGCAATTGTCTAGACCTAATAAATAAATAATGCAAAGTTGCTTTTTTCCGATTCGATCACCGTGTGATCCGGAGTTAATGTTAAAACCGCTAGACTACATCCTCCTCCTCCTAACCTCCCTCATCCTCTCCCCCTCCTCTCTCCTCTCTCTCTCTCCTCTCCTCCTCCTCTCTCCTCTCTCTCTCTCCTCTCCTCCTCTCCTTCTCTCAATCTCCTCTCCCCCTCTCCTCCTCCTCCTCCTCCTCTCCTCTCTCCTCCTCCCTCCTCCTCTCTCCTCCTCCTCTCCTCCTCCTCCTCTCTCTCCTCCTCTCCTCTCCTCCTCTTCTCTCCTCCTCCCTCCTCCCTCCTCCTCCCTCTCCCTCCCTCCACTCCTCTCTCTCTCCCTCTCTTCTCCTCTCCTCCTCTCCTCTCTCCTCTCTCCTCCTCCTCCTCCTCTCTCCTCCTCTCTCTCTCCTCTCTCTCCTCCTCCTCCCCCTTCCTCCTCCTGTCCTCTTC
>CM065709.1:25050897-25054940 GCA_017654935.2 Phymorhynchus buccinoides | reverse complement strand
TTAGCCATGACAAGCTCCTATCATAACATCATCGGTCCTAAATCCTCCAAAACTCCGGAGTGTGGCTGCTCACGTGGCGGGGTAAATCAAAAACGGTCACACAGGTAGTGTTCTCATGATGATAAGGTTGGTTTAGCGTCTAATTAGGTGTAGCCTCTTATAGAGAGTAGTATTCTCATCCCTAGCTGGGGTCATATTGTACCATAGTGTTTCAAGTGCTTCAGCTGTTCTGATGAACACTGGAATCTTTAAGACAGGGTACGACAACAACCAACAACACCCCATGTGGTAGCACAGCACATATTGACTGCTGCGTCATTAGACAGACGCAACACAAACACACACACACACACACACACCACACACACAACACACAAACACACACACACCTACACACACACACACACACAAAAGCGCGCGCCCACCACATACACACACACATACGCACACATATACACACACACACGCACTCACACACACACAAACACACAAACACAAAAAAAAAACGACTCACACACACACACACACACACACATGCACACACACACACACACACACACACACACACAACACACACACACATACACATACATAACAACACACACACCCAACACACACACACCCACACACACCACACAGCTACTCGGAACGCACGCACACGCACACGCACAACCCCGCCCCCCCACACACAAACACACACACAAACACACACACGCACCACTGGACTGGACTGAAACCATGGTTATTTGTTAGATTATTATAAACTATAAACGCTGTAGCGCCCTACTGGACAGGACAACAGATACACACATATACACACTAAACACACCACACGCACACACACGCCCACGCGCACACGCACGCACACGCACGCACAGCACACAGACACGCACAGCCATGCACACGCACGGGCACGCACTAGACACGCAACACTACCACACACACACACACACACACACTCACACCACACACACAACACACACACACACACACACACACACACACACACACTCACACTCACACACACACACAACACACACACACAACAACACACACACACACACAGCACCTACAACACACACACACACACACACACACACACACACACACACACACACACACACACACACATAAAAGAAACCTTGTATCGTTTCGCAGTAGGGTTCAACAAAATACGCAGTACATTATTATATTGTACATATATTCCGTGAGAGGGGTTCGTGGGAGCAGTGATTTTCCACAATGTTTCGCCCATGATAAGGGCACTTCAGCGCTGTGTTAAGAGATGTCATCGCGGTAGCGATAGAGCTCCTTCGACATGACTGGAATATGACGTGAAGTAGTCTGTTTATTTCTTACAGATAGCTCTTGAATGTGTAGTGCAGACCTACTAGCAAGACACACACACAACCACACACCACACACACACACACACACACACACACAACACACACACACAACACACACACACAGAACACACACATACACACACACACAATACACACACACACACACACAATCACACACACATACACAAACACACAATTACACACACACCCACACACACACACACACACACACCACACAACACACACACCCACACACACACACACCCCACCACACACACACACACATTCACGGGCTCGTGAAGCTGAGGAGTGCGTTGAGAGAGAGAGTGGGGGAGGGATAGGGGAAGAGAGCACAGAGAGAGCATAGAGACAGAGGGAGAGATGAGAGAGAAAGAAGAGAGACGATGAGCTGTCGGAATAGAGATGGAGAAGATGGAGAGAGAGAGGGAGGTTGCAGGTTATACAGATAGACACACTGACATTCGTATGTACTTGCACGTAGTGCTCGCGAACACACAAACTGACGCACCTACGTGCGCCTGGACACACACACGCACACACACATGCGCACACATGCACACGCACGCACACGCACGCACGTACACACACACGCGCGCGCGCGCGCATCACGCACAGGGATGGCAGGATAAAACAAAAAAAGCCTTGTCAGCTTATTCTTTATACCCTCAATAAAGATCATTTTGACTTGACTTGACTTGACACACACACGCGCGCTCTGTCACATTCACCACAAACCCAAAACGCACGCATTTTGGAGCACACACGCACGCGCACTCGCACCCAGGCACACATGCAACACACACACACACACACACACACTTACACACACACACACACACACACACTATCTCTCTCTCACTTTCACACACACACACACATACACACACTCTCTCTCTCTCTCTCTCTCTCTTTCACACACACACACACACACACACACACACACACACACACACACACACACACATACACGCGCGCGCGCGCGCGGGCAGACACACTACACACACAAACGCACGCACGCACACACGCACACACTGAAGAAGCAGGAAGCAGGATGGAGGCGTGGTATGGAATTCCAGATTCCATTGTTTGCTTAGACGTGGTATTGGGTCTGGATCCCAGTTCCATGTTATCAGAGAGAGAGACGAGAGAGAGAGAGAGAGAGAGAAGAGAGAGAGAGAGAGAGAGATTGAGAGAGAGAGAGAGCGAGAGAGAGCGAGAGAGAGAGAGAGAGACAGAGACAGAGCACACAGAGAGAGACACAGAGAGAGACACACAGAGAGACACACAGAGAGACAGAGAGAAACAGAGAGCCAGAGAGACACAGAGAGAGAGAGAGAGAGAGCCAGAAAGAGACAGAGAGACAGAGACACAGAGAAGAGACAGAGAGAGAGAGAGACATGGAGACAGAGGCAGAGGGAGACCAGAGAGAGACAGAGAGAAGACAGAGAGAAAGACATAGAGAGAGAGTGGCAGATGAGAGAGAGAGAGAGAGACAGACAGACAGACAGACAGAGACACACACAGAGAGACAGAGACAGACAGAAAGATATAGAGAAAGATGAGTGGCAGAGAGGAGAGGGTGGGGGGACTGAGAGACACAGAAAGAAAGAGATAGAGACACAGAGAGAGAGAGAGAGAGAGGAGAGAGAGAGAGAGAGAGAGAGACGCGAGAGAGAGATGAGAGAGAGAGAGAGAGAGAGAGAGGAGAGAGAGAGGAGAGAGAGACTCAGCACTCGGAAAGTTTTCATTACAGTATTACGTTGGCCTTAGGCACAATACAACATTGAGAGGAAGAGGGGCGGGACATGACAAGAGAGAGAGACACACACAGAGAGAATCAAGAGAGAGAGAAAGAGGGAAGACAGGAGAGAGAGAGAGAGAGAAGGAGAGAGCAAAGTGAGGGCCAAAGAGAGAGAGAGAGAGAGAGAGGATGGAGAGAGAGAGAGACATGCGAGACAGACAGAGAAAGACAGAGACGGGGACAGAGAGGGACAGGGAGAGAGAGTGTGTGGCAAATGACAGAGAGACAGAGATGGAGAGACAGACATACAGATAGGAGAAAGACAGACCAGAGAGACAGAGAAGAGAGAGAGTGGAGAGGGAGACAGAGAGAGTGAGAGAGAGAGAGGAGAGAGGAGAGAAGAGAGAGAGAGAGAGAGAGAGAGAGAGAGAGAGAGAGGAAACAGACACAGTTCAGAGAGAGAGAGAGAGAGGAGAGAGAGAGAGAGAGGAGACGGAGAGAGAGAGAGTGAGAGCTGTAGAGAGAAAGAGAGAGAGAGAGTGAGAGAGAGAGAGGGAGAGAGAGAGAGAGAGAGAGAGTGACAGAGAAGAGAGACGGGAGAGTGAGAGAGAGAAGAGAGAGAGAGTGACACAGAGAGACGGAGAGTGAGAGAGAGAGAGAGAGACGAGGGAGAGAGAGAGAGAGGGAGGAGAGAGGGTGAGACAGAGAGAGACGGAGGAGAGAGAGAGAGATAGATAGAGAGAGAGAGAGAGAGGAAGAGAGAGGATAAGAGAGATGGGAGAGAGAGGAGAGAGGAGAGTGAGAGAGAGAGAGAGAGAGAAGAGAGAGGAGAGAGAGAAGAGTGACACAGAAGAGACGGAGAGTGAGGAGAGAGAGAGAGGAGGAGAGAGAGAGAGAGAGAGAGAAACAGAACACAGAGAGAGAGTGAGAGA
>CM065709.1:25013397-25023397 GCA_017654935.2 Phymorhynchus buccinoides | reverse complement strand
TAGGCCCCCTAAGACAACAACCGTTCCTCCTTTCTTCTTCTTCCACCGTTTGTTATTGTCTTTGGCTTGAACAAGACAGAGAGCCCATTCACCGGCAACACACACACACCACACACACACCACACACACACACACACAATACACAATACACACACACAAAGAGGGGTTTCACGCCATTAAAACAACAAACAATTTCCCCCCACAAGTGATTCCTAATCACGACCCACCACCACTCTGCAACTCTCTCGTCGAACGCTTACTATCTATGACAGTGCAGGCCCCTATTGTTCCACAGAATACTGTCACCCTTTTTAGAGACACACTGGCGCACCACGACGATTAACCCTTTCGCCGCCAGCCATTTGTCAGCCAACAAATACTATTAAGCTTGAAAGAAAAACAAATATCTGCAATATTGCGAATTCCTCTGTGACATACATAACATTAGGCCTATCCTTACCTCCCAAAATTAAGAGGGGTCTTCATGGAGTTGATGCCTTTTAGTGACATGGGTGCTAAACCATTGTGGTGCTAAAATGCGACATTGGCGGTGAAAGGGTTAAGTCCCTTGGTTTTTTTTCTGGGTAGCTGTGACCCATACATTACAAATGTCCCCAACTTCAAATTGATGTTTCGTTTTCAATTTGAGGACATTTGTATGGGAGTCAAACCTGGTCAAAACAAGAGTTCTTACCAGCGGGAAAACCCGTGATTTTGACACTTGATCTGGCAGGTCTTTTAAACGCGGAAGACTTCATGGAATACAAATTATCAAAGCTGCCAACCGCTGCTTGTTTGTGCCAGTGATATCATTATTTGTACTAAAGAACAAAGAAGACATGGGGTGGCATTTGCTTTGTTTTCAGGGCGGAGAAAATTGGGTGGGGTGGGGGAAATTGGGTGGGGGGGGTGGGGGGGGGGGTTCTCAAGAATATCTTACGAATAATTTTCTCCTTTGAGCTCATCCAAAATCAGAATTAAAATTATCAAAAGCTGCTTCTTCTCTTTTTTTTTTTTTTTTTTTTTTTTTTTTTTTTTTCTTTTTTTTTTTTTTTGGGGGGCAGGAAAAGGTAGGAAGATCAGACTTTATATCTCCTTCTGTTTCCCTCACCCCTTGTCTCTCTCTCTGTGTCTCTCTCCGACTCTCTCTCTCTCCCTCTCTGCTTCTCTCTCTCATTCTCTCTCTCTCTCTCTCATCTCCTCTCTCTCTCTCTCTCTCTCTCTCTCTCTCTCTTATAAATTAAGCTTAAATAAAAACCTTCATTTCATTCATTCAATCACTCTCCCGTCTCTCTCTCTTCGTCACTCACTCTCTCTAAACCTCTCTCTCTCTCTCTATCTCGTCTCTCTCTCGCTCTCTCTCAGCTTATATAATTAAGCTTAAATAAACCTCTTCATCTTTCCCCCCCTCTTCTTCTCGCTCATCTCACAGAGGCCCCGGGCCTCTTCTCTCTCATCCACCTCTCTCTCTTCTCTCTCGCTCTCCTCCGAGCTCATCTCTCTCTCTCTCTCTCTCTCTCTCTCAGCTTTATAAATTAAGCTTAAAACCATTCATTCATTCATTCTCTCTCTCTCTCTCTCTCTCTCTCCTTCTCTCTCTCTCTCCTCCTTCTCTCCCTCTCTCTCTCTCTCAGCTTTATAATTATGCTTAAACAAACCATTCATTCATTCTTTTTCTCCCCTCATTTCTCTCCCCTCCCTCTCTCTCTCTCTCTCTCTCTCTCTCTCTCTCTCTCTCTCTCTCTCAGCTTTTATAAATTAAGCTTAAATAAACCTCATTCATTCACTCTCTCTCTCTCTCTCTCTCTTCATCTCTCTCTCTCGATCTCATCTCTCTCTCTCTCTCTCTCTCTCAGCTTTATTATAAATTAAGCTTAAATAAACCATTCATTCATTTCACTCCACTCTCTCTCTCTCTCTCTCTCCGTCTCAAACTCTCTCTCCGTCGCTTCCTCTCGTCTCTCTCTCTCTCTCTCTCTCTCTCATCTCTCTCTCGTCTCTCTCTAGCTCAAGCTTTATAAATTAAGCTTAAATAAACCATTCATTCATTCACTCTCACTCTCTCACTCTCTCTCTCTCTCTCTCTCTCTCTCTCTCTCTCTCTTTCTCTCTCTCTCTCATCCCTCTCTCTCTCTCTCTCTCGCTCTCTCTCTCTCAGCTTTATAAATTATGCTTAAACAAACCATTCATTCATTCATTTTTTCTTTTCTCTCGCCCCCCCCCCCTCTCTCTCTCTCTCTCTCTCTCTTCTCTTTCTCTTCTCTCTCTCTCTCTCTTCTCTCTCTCTCTCCTCTCTCTCTCTCTCTCCGATACTCGAATCGTAAGATCTCTCTCAGCTCGTCTCTCTACTTCTGATCTCTTCTATCTCGCTCTCGTCTCTCTCTCCTCTCCTCTCCTCTCTCTCGTCTCTCTCTCTCTCTCTCTCTCTCTCGTCTCTCTCTCTCTCTCCGTCGTAGCTTTTTTTCTATGTGACAAGTGCTTCTGAGAAAACAGCAACATAGAAAAAATACTGTAGAAGAAAAAGGTCAAATAATATTAAATACAAAAAAAAAGAAACAGCAAAACGCAAATACAGGGGAGGTAAGGGGGAGATGTAGGAAAGAGAGAGAGAGAGAGAGAGAGAGAGAGAGAGGGGGGGGGGTGATCTTCCCGGGCAATATTCAAAAGCGCGGATTTTTGAACCGGATATGTTTCAAAAGCGCGTATAAACCCGTGATACGAAAGCGCGGAGGGTGGGTGACCTACCCGAAAATGAGTGTGGAGCACGGGAGACACGAGAAATGCAACTCGGGCAGCTGTTCATGATGAACATGCGATACTCATTCTTACAGGCCTGTTCTTACACCATGGAGTTGACTGTATCGAATACGAATAAAGGAAAGAAATCTCTAATGCACGATGGGTAGGGGAAGACGGGGGTTAAAAAGCGCATGGGCGGGTAAGAAGCCCACCCCAATTATCTCATGAAATAAAGAAAATTTCAGTCTCATTTTGCCCATGGACGAGCGTTAATGTCTAGCATTCGTCTCATGGGCAAATTTGACTGAAATTTTCTTTATTTCATGAGATAATTGGGGTGGGCTTCTTACCCGCCCATGCGCTTTTTACCCCGTCTTCACCTATGTCTACTGGAGTTGACAGCGTTTTGAAAGATGGCATAATATCGTGGCAACAACACAAAAATTGCAAAGGACGACTTCGAACTGACAGTGACATGACATATCTGATCCCAGTGACAATGGAACACAACCACGACGGCGACGGTGGGGTGAATTGGTAGGTGGGGGTTGGAAATCTGTGATCAAAATTGTAAAAAAAATAATTTTTAATCCGCGCTTATGTATGCCGATTTAACGCGCTTGCGTAAACATTTTACCGCGCTTCTGATATGCCAATACGCGCTTTCGTAAATCTCCCATCTTCCCATGTTCTTCAGAACTGCCCTCTGTATGATGGGATGCGGCAACAGACCTGGCCTGGAGGGACGGACGGACCTCAGAATGAACCAATCTCTGGGGGACGACGGACAGACGACCTTCACCGGACGTCCAGGTTTGCGACATCACGATGATGAAATTCTGCTTAAAGGCACAACAGGGCTATAAACGAGCCGATCCCAGGAATCGGGTAGTCAGTTTTGTGAGAGGAGAAGAGAGATAGAGAGAAGAGGAGGAGGAAGAGAGAATGGGAACGAAGCGTGAGAGAGAGAGAGAGAGAGAGAGGAGAGCGGTTATGGAGGGAAGGAGAGGAGAAGAGAGTCGAGAGAGAGAGAGAGGTGTGAGACCGGAGGCACGAGAGAGGAGGAGATGAGTGACGAGGAGAAGCTGGTAGATTGAGAGAGAGAGAAGAGAGAGAGAAGAGAAGAGAGACGAGGGAGTATGAGACAGCCAGCGAAGGAGACTCTATAGGTGACTACGCTTTTGCGGGGCTTGGGATAGGACAAGAGAGATGAATGAGAGCGAGCATGAAGCGAGAGAGAGAACAAGCGATCCTATATAGCAGTTTAGTTTTCTCCCTTCTTTTTTCGTTTGAAAAAAGGATGCTTTCGCTGCGAGCGCCAAGCAGAAACTGACATTTTTAGTTAAAGTTAAAGTGTTACGTCCTCTAGGCAAAGCCATACGGGACATTACTGTGACTTTAGATTCTTGACATGTTTAGCCTACTGCTTGCTTATATAGTGCCACCCGCGCTGGCTTTTAAAACGTCCTCCGGTCTGGAACAGACACATTATGGGACATTAGTAGACATAAAGATGGTGGGAACGATCCTGGAGGCAATGCCGCGAGGCAGTGCAACACCAGGAAAGTCCCAATTTTTTAACAATACAGATGTGGCATACCGAGTATCCAAGCGACGTCACTCGGTCTGAGGTTTTAAATGCGTGGCCAGTTGAACGCCAAAGATGAAGAGCAAGAAGAAGAAGAGAAGAGGAAGAAAAAAAGAAAAAAGAAGAAGAAAGAAAAAGGAAAAAGGAGAAGAAGAAGAAGAAGAAGAAGGAGGAGAAGAAGAAGAAGAAGAAGAAGAAGAAGAAGAAGAAGAAGAAGAAGAAGAAGAAGAAGAAGAAGAGAAGAAGAAGAAGAAGAAGAGGAAGAAGAAGAAAAGAAGAAGAAGAAGAAGGAGAAGAAGAGAAGGAGAAGAAGAACCAAGAAGAAGAAGAGGAAAAGAAGAAGAAGGAGAAGAAGAGAAGAAGAAAGAAGAAAGAAAGAAGGAAGAAGGAGAAAAAAGAAGAAGAAAGAAGAAGAAGAATAAGAAAAAGAAGAAGAAAGAAGAAGAAGAAGAAGAAAGAAGAAAGAAGAAAAGAGAAGAAGAAGAAGAAGAAGAAGAAGAGAAGAAGAAGAAGAAGAAGAAGAAGAAGAAGAAGAAGAAGAGGAAGAAGAAGAAAGAAGAAGAAGAAAATATTACATCACAGAGGAATATCCGGCGCAGAAAAGGGAATTAGCCTTGAAAGAACAACAACACCGACAAGAACAAAAATCTGGAAGGAACACATGAACAGGAAAAACGGAAAGAACAATAGGAACAAAAGATAGGATTCAAAACAACATGATGCAAATAAGAAACAGAATTAGTACATGTTATTAGAGAGATTAATGTGTGTTATGTCCATGGTAAAGAATAGATATAAAGACTTGAAAGAAATTTCCCCCCATTTTTTTTTTTTTTTTTTTTTTTTCCCAAAAAACATCTGACTTCAATTCTCGTTCTTGTTCATTCACATTTGGCACAGATTGTTCGCACAAATGTTGCACACGTACGACAAGCATGCACACACAGCGTTGTGGTTCTACTTGGTTCTACTTGGTTCTACTTTGTCTTCTTGCTAACCTCACAAATGTTGCACACGTACGACAAGCATGCACACACAGCGTTGTGGTTCTACTTGGTTCTACTTTGTCTTCTTGCTAACCTCAAGCTGATGTCTATATTCAGTTAAAAGCACTCCAATATAAGGTAGTCAGCATCAAATAACAAAGAAACAAACAAAGAAGAACAACAACAATTAAAAACAAAAGACATAAAATGTATCAACCAGGGACGGTATTCATGTTGAGATAGCATGAGACTTAGCATGATGCTAACTTAGAAGCTCTTCCAAAAGTCCTATTAAATCCTATAGGACATTGGAAGAGCTTCTAAGTTAGCATCATGCTAAGTCTCATGCTATCTCGACATGAATACCGTCCCAGAAAAAGGAATGGTTCCAATTTGTTTTCTTAATATAGAGACAACGAAACATCTGATCTCCGGCTCAAATTAAAAAAAAAAATTAAAATGGAAGACAGAAAGAGGAGTGAAAGATGAGAGCAGAGAAAACGGAGAGAGAGAAGTGACGAGGAGAGAGTAGAGAGACGAGAGAGGAGAGAGAGAGAGCAGAGAGGAGCGAGAGAGAGACAGAGTCGAAGAGAGAGAGGCGAGAGAGAGAGGAGAGAGAGGGTGGGGATGGGGGAGAGAGGAACGAGAGAGATGAATCGGAGAGCGAGAGCGACGGACAGAGAGACAGAGAGAAAGTGAAGAGAGAGAGAGAGAGAGAGAAGAGAGATGAGAGAGAAGAGAGAGGAGAGAGAGAGAGAGATGAGAGAGAGAGGAGAGAGAGAGAGAGGTGAGAACTTGCTCGCGACAGAGAGAGAGAAGGGAGAGAGACAGAGAGAGGACTAGAGAGAGAGGAGAGAGAGGGGAGAGGAGAGAGAGAGGAGAGAGAAGAGGTCTTGAGAGAGACAGAGAGAGAGACAGGAGAGAACGAGAGAGAGAGAGACAGAGAGACAGAGGACAGAGTGACTAGAGGAGAGAGAGGAGGAGAGAGTTAGAGAGAGACAGAGAGACAGAGAGACGAGAGAGAGAGAGAGAGGAGAGACAGACAGAGAGAGAGAGATCAGCTGACCGATAGGAGATGTGGAGAGAGACAGACAGATAGAAGAGAAGAAAGGAGAGAGAGGGAAGGAGAGAGAGAGGAGAGAGACAGAGACAGTCTAGACAGAGAGAGAGAGACAGAGAGAGAGAGAGACAGAGAGACAGAGAGACACGAGAGAGAGAGAGAGACAGAGAGAGAGAGAGAGAGATGAGAGAAGGGGGAGAGAGAGAGACCCGAGACAGAGAGAGACATAGAGGAGAGAGACAGAGAGAGAGAGAGAGAATGAGAGAGAGAGAGAGAGAGAGGGAGGGACAGACAGCTGAGGAGGAGAGAGAGAGAGAGAAGAGAGAGATAGAGAGACCCGTAGGAGAGAGAGAGACGAGGAGAGAGAGAGAGGGAGAGAGAGAGAGAGAGTTCTGGAGAGAGAGAGAGAGAGAGAGAGGAATTACTTGCCTAGAGTGTTTTTAAGGTCTTTGAAGAAGGTGATATTTCAAATTTAGTTTCCTTGTGATTTTGTGTTTGCACAAATGCAATGCCCTTTTTTTTTTAAAGTATTTAAATTAAATATTAATTTGAAGTTCACATTCAAAGATGTGTTTTTTTCATTTTTAGAAGTTAGCTTAAAAAAAATTATTTTATAAATTGTAATGTAGAAACGAAAATCCCATATGTTCCGCGTGTGTGTGTGTGTGTGTGTGTGTGTGTGTGTGTGCGGTGTTGTGTGTGTTTGTGTGTGTGTGTGTGTGTGTGTGTGTGTGTGTGCCGGCGCGTGCGTCTGTGCGTACGTGCGTGCGTGCGTGCTTGCATGTGTGCTCCTTGTGTTAAATAGCAGGCTATGATTTAGTCATTTCAATTTTATTTTTCTGATCGATTAAGATCAGAAAGTTCAAAATAGACAAACACGAAAGAGATGACGCTGAGAGAGAGAGGGAGAGAGAGAGAGAGATAGGAGAGAGAGAGAGAGAGAGAGCGAGAGAGAGAGAGAGAGAGGGAGAGAGAAAGAGAGAGAGAGAGAGACAGACAGAACAGACAGAAAGAAGCACAGAGACACAGAGAGAGAAAGACCAGACGAGGACCGAAGACGGAGAGCCGAACAGACAACACACAGAGACAGAAGAGAGAGACAGAGAGAGAGAGAGAGAGAGCAGAGACAGACCGAAACAACACAGACAGAACAGACGACACAACAAGAGACACAACAGATAGACCAGAGACAGAGAGAGAGACAGACAGACACACAGACAGACAGACGGACAGAGACAGACAGACAAGACAGAGACAGATACTGAGACAGACAGACAGACGTACAGACAGAGAGAGAGAGAGAGATGGGAAAAAGACAGAGACAGAGAAAGATAAACTTGAAAGATTTGACAAACCAGACCAGATTTATGGCCTACATGCAATTCGGTCGATTAAAAAAAAAGAAGCAAACCCATGCACTTGATAATATCAACGTCCAAGAGAGCATGGAGAGCTTTTTATTTTTATTCTAGTTACGGTCTCTCTCTCTCTCTCTCTCCTCTCTCCATCCTCTCTCTCTCTCTCTCTCTCTCTTCTCTCATCTCATCTCTCTCTCTCTCTCTCTCTCTCCGCTCCTCATCTCGCCTCTCTCTCTCTCCTCATCTCATTCTCTCTCATCTTCTCGCCGTGGTCCTCTCTTCTCAAATCTCAGAACTCATCGATACTCTCTCATATCTCTCCTCTCATCTCTCATCCAGCCTCCATCATAGTAATTAGTTATGTAATTGCATGCGTAAACCGAAGGACAAATTGGAAGTCTAGGCTCCCAGCCTAACAAATATCTATCCAATATGTAAAAAAAAAACAAAATGGTATCTAAGTCTGAAGTCTGAAAGGGGTTCCTCGTCTCGTCATCTCCACTCTACTATCCTCCAATCGAATCACTCATGCTCCTCACGGCTCATCAATCCTATTCTTCTCTCCGAATCGCAAATTCTGAATCCGTCTCTTCCTCTCCAATCCCGCTCTCTCCAGTCGACACTCTTCTCTCAAGCTCCCTCAGATTCATCACTCCTCATCTCCCCTCCATCCTCTCAGTCTCGTCTCCTCACTCTCTCACAACCTCGGATTCCTACCACACCGGACGTCCCCCTCCACACGCATCCCCACCTCCCTCTCCCTCTCTCAAAGACAAGCCCCTCACTCCACTTCAGCTCCCCCTCTCTCGCCCCTCTCATCTTCCTCCCTCCACCCTCTCCTCGGCTCTCCATCCGCGTCCCAAAGCTTCTCTCATCTCCCCTTCTCGCACCCTCTCCTCTCCCGGGTCTACTTCCCGTCCCTCCGCGCCGACCGATTCATCTCCTCTCGTCCCTCGGTCGTCATCTCCTCAATCCTGCTCCCCCTATCTCCAGTCTATCATCCCTCTCCTTCTCGTTCATCCCGCTCCTCTCGGGTCCTCTCTCCTCTGACTCGCTCCCTCTCTCTCTCGACCCTCTCCTATCCTCCGTTAATCACCTCCTCCCCTCTCAGACTCATGCCTCCTCTCCCCTCTCCTCTAGGAACATCGCCAAAAATCGATTCCTCTCTCTCCTCCTCTCCTCCCCCAAGTCCTCTCCGCCTCATCATGTCCCGAATAATCTTCCTCCCCTTGTACTCGTCCTCTGCTCACGCCGTCGTCAATCACTTACACTCCTCCCTCGAATATCAGTCTCGGATTCCTCATCACTCAACTCTCCTCCGGAGCTTCCCTCTCCTTCATGCGTCCCCGCTCATTCTCGCCCCTCGGTCTGCTTATCATCTCTCCGCTCCGCTACTCACTCCTTCGTCCGAATCCACTCCCGGCCCCTCTCAGCCTCTAACGTCTCCGTCGTCTCCGTCGGGCATATCGTTCTCATCTCCGTCTAATACCATCATCAAGCTCGCCTTCTCTCATCCCCCTCTCTCCTTCTCCTCTTTCTCCACAATCTCTCCGTCTCATCTCTCTCTCACGTTCATCAGTCCCTTCAAAATCGTCCCTTCCATCCCTCGCGTCCCGTCCGTCCTACGCGTCATATCCACTTCAAGTAGCAAGTTGCATAGATCCCGGGCCTCCGAGTCCGCCACACATCCTGCGATAGTATCCTCTCCAGTCCGTTCCCTCTTCCTACCTCGGGTCTAGAACTCCAACTCATCGCTGCATACTTCATTCTAGACCTACCACATCCTTAAATTCCACGACACCTCCGTCCCTCCCAGTCGTCCCCACACCAGAAAAAAAATTCTCTCTATCTTCTCTCTCTGCGTCCGCTTCTTACCTCTATCCTCTCTACATCCATCTCCTTATCATCTCAAATACGATCTCCTCTTGGGGACTCTTCTCTGATTTGGCCTCCGCTCGCTCTCCTCACCTCTCCCTCCAACATCGTCATCAGTCTTCGTTCTCCGTCCTCTCTCGGTCCCTTCATCCCCTCCCTTGCCTCTGCGCCTTCATCACCTTCATTCGCCGTCAAGCCACCTCTCATCTCAGATTCATCTCAATCCCTCACTTCTGAATCTCTCTAATTATCCCATCCCTCAATCTCCCCTCTCTCTCCTCTATCGTTCCCTCTCATCACCCGCCCCAGTATCACCTGTTCTCTCTCCATGCTCCTCAAATCTCGTCTCGTAACTTCTCTCGTGCCTCATGTGCGCGGTGTGGTTCACTTCTTT
>CM065709.1:25009934-25012897 GCA_017654935.2 Phymorhynchus buccinoides | reverse complement strand
TCTCTCTCTCTCTGCACCCAAACGTGAAAAACAGTCACCACACTTGAGGCAGATGACTGTGATCCCATTTACACCTCCAATCTCTTTCCCTTTCTCTTTCTCTCTCTTTTCATCGCTTTGTCCTCCAAACGACAGTTGAACAAACAGGAAATTGAAAAACCAACCCCATCACTACTCCATCACCACCTCTCACCTCCCTCCCACCTCTACCCCCCCGCCCCCCCTCATTCCCCTCGAGGCCGATCTTGCAATGATCGGCTACTGCGCATGCGCCATACAACACACGGAATGTGTCAGTGGCATTCTGGGAAACGGAAGTGAGGTAATTATTACGTCTTCAGCCGACATTTTTTATTATTTTTTGGATGATGATGATGATGATGATGATGATATTGATAAGGCGGAGCCGTTTCGTTGTGACAAGAAAAACGGTTGAATGTTTTGGATGAGTGAATTATTGATAGTGTTTGGAGAATGTTCGTCTTCTTTTTATTCTTCTTTCATTTGCAAAACCTTCTTCACAAAAAGAACACAGATGTGAATTAATGATTCACGCAAGTTTACGTTCCGGATGAATGGGGAGACGGAGCCTTTTAACTCCCGTGAATGCTTCCACAATATAAAAAAAATTTTTTTAAATGGCTGTAATGTTATTTCTGCTGAAGATTTGCGTCATTCGTTTTCTTCTCCGAAGCATACAATCACATGTTTGTTTGTTTTTTGGTTAATTAGGAGAATGCACGCGTGGCTGATGGACAGCCGCAGATGATTTGTATGGGGTTTAATTATTCATTCGATTTAAAGACCCACCAGATCACGACGTCGTGTCCCGAAATCACGGGTTTCACGTGATTTCCCACTTACAGCTGGTAGGAAATCTTGTTTTAGCCAGGTTCAACTCCCTTGCAAATGCCCCCAAAATTCAAAACAAAACAATTTAAAGAGCAGCTTCAATTTGAAGTTGGGGGCATTTATTTGTATGTGGGTCACAGCTACCTTGAAAAAACCCCAAGAGACTTAACCGTGGTGCGTTTAGGGTGTCATTAAAGATCCCCCACGTCACGTGTCACATTCCCCTCTTATGCTGGGAAGATTTATTAAAGACCCCCCACGTCACGTGTCACATTCCTCTTATGGGCTGGGAAGATTTATTAAAAGACCCACCACGTCACGTGTCACAGTCCCTCTTATGCTAGGAAGATTTCTCTAGATTTCTTACCAGCGATAAAGAGAGGGAAAACACGTGAAAACCATGATTTTGATACGTGACGTGGTGTGGGTCTTTAAGCGCTGTCATGATGAAATGGGGGGAATGCTTCTGTTGGTTTTGACAGTGTCGTGTTTTGTCACTGAGGTTGTGTGTGTTGAAAGTGTTGTAGAGCGCTGAAGTGTGCAATGCGACGTGGACATTCATAGAGTATCGTTGTTGTCTTTCTTTTCTGCGTCAGTTTTATGATGCTGCGATTTCATTTATGGTTGAAGAGAGAGAGAATGAGAGAGAGAGAGAAGAGAGGAGAGTAGAGAGAGATGAGAGAGAGAGAGAGAGAGAGAGAGAGAGAATAAGAGAGAGACAGACAGAGACAGAGAGAGCGTGTGTGTGTGTGTGCGTGTGCGTGCGTGCGCGCGCGCGGTGAGTGTGCGTGTGCGTGGTGTGCGTGCGTGCAGTCCGTACGTGTGGTGTGTGGTGCGTGCGTATGTTCGTGCGTGCGTGTGTATGTGTGTGTGTTTTTTCAACTCATACGCTGTGCACGCATACACACACGTGCGCGCACAATGAGAGAGACAAGAGAGAAAGAGTGGATCGCGCATGCGCGTTAACATCGCAGGAAAATGATATGTTTCTCACTTAATGATAACCTGTTCAACACATACATTTGCAACAAACAAACAAAACCCAAAAGGGGATGGCCTGATGACTTAAATGACGTAAGCTAACGAACATGCGACCAAAGCCTACACGTAAACGTCTTTTGCTTACCTAATCAAGTAGCTTAACCAGTAATATGTCATTACTTGTAAAACTATCATTTGGTATGTTTGGGCCACTCCTTTACCTGCCTACCCTTACAGACGCATGCGCGCACGTACACACACGCGCGCGCGCACCACGCAACGCACGCACACGGAGACATCACGCGCGCTCAGATAGAGAGAGAGAGAGAGAGAGAGAGAGGAGAGAGAGAAGAGAGAGAGAGAGAGAAGAGAGAGAGAGAGAGAGAAGAGAGAGAGAGAAGAGAGAAGAGAGAGAGAACACTGAACAGGGCACACTGAAACACTGTGAAAAAACTTTATTTAGCAAGGATGAAAATTTTAGGCAATGCCTATTCTTGCAATCTGGTCCGAGAGAGAGAGAGAGAGAGAGAGAGAGAGAGAGAGAGAGAGAGAGAGAGAGAGAGAGATGAGAGAGAGAGAGAGAGAGAGAGAGAGAGATAATGAGTACCGAGAAAGAGAGAGAATGAAATAGAGAGTAGAGAGAGAGAGAGAGAGAGAGAGATTGAGACAGAGACAGAGACAGAGAGAATAAATTTGATTTTGTAAACCTGTCCTTTTTTGGATCAACTCTCTGTTAGATTATTATTCATGATTTTAAATTAATGGAAGAGTAACTTGACCTTCAATGGTTGACTATTGTGCTGCTTCTTGGTTCTTCCACACGGACTAATATAAACTGCATACTTACTATGGGGAAGACGGGGTGAAAAGCGCATGGGCGGGTAAGAAGCCCACCCCAATTATCTCATGAAATAAAGAAAATTTCAGTCAAATTTGCCCATGAGACGAATGCTAAACATTAACGCTCGTCTCATGGGCAAAATGAGACTGAAATTTGCTTCATTTCATGAGATAATTGGGGTGGGCTTCTTACCCGCCCATGCGCTTTTTACCCCGTCTTCCCCTAGATACTGACTGTAAGTTTTTAGTTTCCCTCGAACCATCCGTGACTGGAACGGGCTACCTGAGGT
>CM065709.1:24949934-24952434 GCA_017654935.2 Phymorhynchus buccinoides | reverse complement strand
TCCCTCTCTGTTTCTGTCTGTTCTCTCTCTCTATCTCTCTCTCTCACTCTCTACTCTCTCTCTCCTCTCATGCTATCTCTCTCTCTCTCTCTCTCTTCCTCTCTCTCTCTCCATCTCCCCCTCACTCTCTCCTGTCTCTCTCTCTATCTCTCCACAAGATATTCAAGCTTGAACTTGTGTCATCTCCACATATGGAAAGTAGTGACGGCGCCATTAGCGCGACTGTCGCGTGACAATGTCTGTTTTCGGCGAAATTGTAGAATGTGTTTGTTTTAGCCATTCAATCTGAAAATAATTTGACTCTAGCCCTAACCCTATCCCTAGCCCTAACCCTAACACTAACCTTAAACCATCAAATACACAACAAATATAAAACTTTACTAACAAAAAAAATGAGTGTTCCGTGTTTCGGAGATGACCAAATGCAGTCTTGAACGCCTATAGTGTATTCCGGTCCCAGGCACACACAAAGGCACAGACGCACGCACGCACTCACGTACACACATACAGACACACACACACAAAAACACACCCACGCACACACACACACCCACGCACACACACACACACACTCGCACGCACACTCACTCACTCACGCACGCATGCACGCACACGCACAAACACACACACCACACACACAGCACAAACACAACACACACACCACACACACTACACACAGACGACACACCACACACACACACACACACACCATCACACCCACACACAAGCACACAACCACACACACATACACCACACACAACACACACAACACACCCATACACAGACACATACGCACACACCCACACACACACACCACCCCACACACAAACACACACACACACACACACACACACAACACACACAAACACACACACATACACCCACACACACACACTCACAATATACACAACAACATGCACACACACCACACACACACACACACACACATGACACAACACACACACACACACACAGACACATGCATACACACACACACACCACACACCCACAACACACACACACAAACACACGCACGCACAACACACACCATAGCATACACACACACACACCACACACACACCACACACACCACACACAAACACCAAACACACACACACACACAAACACACCACACCACACACACAAATATGCGCACGCACATACACACACACAACAACACATACACACAACAACACCAGCACAAAAAACACATGACACCAATCACACACACACAATACCACACACACACACACACACACACAACACACACACACACTACACACACACATACATACACACACACACACAAAAAAAACACCCACACACACACAACACACACACACACACACACTCAACACCACACCTGGGGTTTTCTTTGTTTGTTTTTGGTTTTTTTGCTTTTTGCTTCTTTTTTTTACTTCTTCTTACCTTTTTCGCGGGTGCATGTTTCCCAGCTGTCTGTCTGTCTGTCAAAAAAACATACAATTTACATTCAAACGAAAACAATTAATCGAGTGAATTGAGAGAGAAAGTAAATAAAAAAAAGAAAACAAAAAGTCGAACAAAAGGGAAATGGTTCAAATATGATCAGACATTTTTTTAAACGTCGTCGGAGGAGGAGAGAGAGAGAGAGAAAAAAAGACAAATTATGATACGTGCTTTTGCTTTTTAGCAATGAAAAAAAGAAGGCGGAAGGCTACTAATACTAACAAGGGATAGAAGGAGAAAGAAAATGCTAAATGGAAGGGGAGGGGGTGTGTGTTTTAGGCCGGGTTCACATTAGACGCCTAAGTTCCGTACTACGGAAAACCCTAAATAAGTGGAAGAAAGAAGGATAACAATGTTGAGTGGACCCCATACGCAGTTATAGGGGGAATAAATTTCGGAAATCAGAAATATATAATATGCGCAAATTTTTATTCGTTCCCTGAGCCTTTCTTTCACTTATTTATGGATTGCGCACGGGTTTCTGCATGGAATATCCGCTTATGTGTGTACACGGCCTAGTAGTTGGTGTGTGTGTGGGTGTAGTGGTATCTTTCGGTGTGTGTTGTGTGTGAATGTGTGTGTGTGTGTGTGTGTCGTGTGTGCGTGCGTTGCTCGTGCGTGGTGTCGTGCAGTGGCTTGTGCGTGTGTGTTTGCGTTGTAGCGTTGTGTGTTTGTGTGTGGGTGTGTGTGTGTGTGTGTTGTGCGTGTGTATGTGTGTGTGTGTGTGTGTGTGTGTGTGTGTGTGTGTGTGTGTGTGTGTGTGTGCGTGCGCAGCGCGTATGTGCGTGTGAGTGTGTGCGTGCGCGCGTGTGTGTGTGTGTCTATAAGAGAGGGAGAGGGGATGATCAATAAAATTGTCATTAGTGTCAATGCACCATTGGGCATCAATGCCCTGAGGGAGTAAACTACTTAATAATTCGTGACTTTCCAATTGAACGTGTAGAAGTTGAAGAGAACATGTGGGTAATCGGGAAATCCTCTAGAGATCTCTCTAGATCTCTCTCTCTCATCT
>CM065709.1:24939934-24942434 GCA_017654935.2 Phymorhynchus buccinoides | reverse complement strand
GAAGACCCTATTTTCTTAATTTTGGGAGGAGGTAAACACATGTCACTCACAGAAGAATTCCAATTATTGAAGGGTTTTTGTTTGTGGCTCAAGCCACAAACCTATAACTCACTTTGTCGGTCGGTGTCGGTCTGTCGGTCCACAATTGTCGCACATTTTGACAAAATTGTCGCACTTCAAATCGAGGCTACACTTCTGGCCGCTCTTTAAAATGATGTATTTTAAAAGCGTACAAAATAATAAAAAATATGTAATACAGACACTACAACAGACACGACGAGTATGCGGTGCTTCTTTCGATGAGTATAAGTAGGATACATAGTTTTAAATGTTTTCCAAAAGATATAAAAAGTTACGAAATGGTGCAGAGATAACATTCTGGTTTACAGATTAAAATTATTGAAAAAGCCAGGGGAGGTAACTCATGATTGGAGTGGTAAAAATAGACCGCGTGCCACAAAACTATTGCGATTTCGCGCTTGTTTCTCTACTACCCATATAAGTTTTATTGATTTTAGGGGGGTGGGGGGGGGGGGGCTGAAGAAATGGCTGGTGACGAAAGGGTAGTACACACTCAAAAATGAAGCCAGTTTTAAAAAAAAATCAAACCGCAAAAGGACGTTCAAAATGAGGTTTTGGTTCTATATATATGTTACGCCCAATCCGTAAAATTGCCTATTTCATGAAATGGGCAAAATGCTTTGCCCAATTTATGAAATGGACAATGTATATCACATTTTTTTTAATCCCCATTCACACAGGTATTGATTAAGATTGATTCAATGGTATCACACTTTTCTACATTGTATTTACACCCCTATCCTGCCCCCTAACTCGACCAGATGCTAAGCTGGGGCATGCCTGAGCTACATGTTCAATCGAACGTTTTATCAAATTAAGTCTGAATAAAATAATTTTAACTCATCTACAGATGAGATTTCTCATTCATGTGAACCAATTTTTGATCTATGTGTGCTGATGAACGAACACTATTTTTCTTTCATATGTCTTTTCTCAATTGCAAGTTATAAATTGGCTATTTCATGAACTGGGCAAACCATTTTGCCCATTTCATGAAATGAGCAATTTCATGGATTGGGCGTAACATATACACATGTACTCGTCTGTTTTGGGGTTTTTTCCCCCGTGTGTGTTCGCGACAGCTGTTGAAGATATCTATTAGTCATGATGTGTGTGTACATTAACCCCTTGACTGACATACAACGCATCACGTACTGACTTGATGACATCACTGATGACGTCATCAGATGAAGAGGAATAACTCTGATAAAAAAAAAATTATTATGCTGGTTTTTGCTCTTAACACAGTCAAAGAGCGTTATATCCCCAGACCATTTTGACCATTTTGACCAGATTGGCTCTACCACCAGTAAGTTGTCTTTTTCGTGGCATGATTTGTACAATTTTTGTTTTTCTTTAATTTTCTCTGGCAGTCGAGGGGTTAACCGACATTGACCTCTTCCCTCTGTGGTCGTGTTTAGAGTTGGAAACAGTAAACAGTTTTTATTTATGAACAAGCTGGCGCAACCATTCACAAATCATTCCTCCTTTCTTAGGCCTATTGTAATGAGAGACTTAGTGCGATTTTTCTCACACCAGAGGGCATGACGCTCGTGTGGGGCTAATCCTCTCTATATTATTAGTTGGGGATAAAGAAAGAGAGAGAGACAGTGAGTGGTCCTACCATCACTCTCTCTCTCACTACGCCCAAGTAAGAAAATCGCGTGATAAGCCCCTAGTGCATTGGCTGCCCTCTGGCGTGAAAAATATCGCCATAGGTTGACCATTAAACGACGAAGTTGTTTATTTACTCGCTTGTTTTTCAACACAAATGCTTGATTTTTGGGGTGCACGTGCTCGAATCGTTCATGAATAAAGTCATACAATTTCAGCGAGATTCAATGAACGGTTTTGAAAATATGAAGCAAAAGGTAAAAGTATGGGTGCAAACGCACACACACGCACACACAGAGATTATGTTGCAGAGAGAGAGAGAGAGAGAGAGAGAGAGAGAGAGAGAGAGAGAGAGAGAGAGAGAGAGAGAGAGAGAGAGAGAGAGAGAAACAGACACAGACAGAAGCAGAGACAGAGAGAGAGAGAGAGAGAGAGAGAGAGAGAGAGAGAGAGAGAGAGAGAGAGAGAGAGACAGAGAGAGAGTGAGAGAGAGACAGAGAGAGAGAGTGAGAAAGAGACAGAGACAGACACAGAGACAAGTCAGAGACAGAGAGGAAGAGACAGATAGAGTCAGAGACAGAGAAAGACAGACAGACAGAGAGAGAGAGACAGAGACAGAGAGAAAACTTGCATTTGTGTTAAAACGCTGGGTTGGTTCTGTTACAGTATGTGACAGTGTCTGTCTGCGTGTACGCGCGCGCGCGCGATTTATCAGTAGGCCTATATTTGTGTTTGTGGACCGCGGTTTTTTTTCTCTACATGCGTTAGTGCATGAGCGCATACAGTAACCGAACACGTGCTTGCA
>CM065709.1:24914934-24917434 GCA_017654935.2 Phymorhynchus buccinoides | reverse complement strand
TGTGAAAGGGGGCTTTAGGACAAGGCTTTGAAAAGCGTTGCTTGTGTGTCAACTCAAGTGACGGCTTTTATTTTTCTTCTTCTTCTTTTTTTTTTTTTTTTTTTTTTTTTTTTTTTTTTTTTTTAAAAAGCAGCCTTGTCCTTTTGTATGTTGTATGTTTTGTGTTTGGGTTTTTGTCTCTTCTTTTGTCTCTTTTCTGTCTCTGTTTGTCCTCTCTGTCTGTCTTCTCGCTTTATGTCTGTCCTCTCGTGTCTGTCTCTGTGTGTGTGTGCCTCTCTCTCTGAGTCTCTCTCTCTCTCTCTCTCTCTCTCTCTCTCTCTCTCTCTCTCTCTCTCTCTCTCTCTCTCTCTCTCTCTCTCTCTCTCTCTGAGTCTCTCTCTCTCTCTCTCTCTCTCTCTCTCTCTCTCTCTCTCTCTCTCTCTCTCTCTCTCTCTCTCTCTCTCTCTGGAGTCTCTCTCTCCTCCTCCCTCTCTCTGTCTCTCTCTCTCTCTCTATATATATATATATATATTTATATATATATATATATATATATATTTCTCTCTCTCCCTCCACCCTCTCTCTATCTCTCCACCCCCGCTCTCTGTCTCTGTCTCTCTCTCTCTCTCTCTCTCTATTTCTCTCTCTCTCCCTCCACCCTCTCTCTCTCTCTCTCCACCCCCCACCCCCTCTCTGTCTCTCTCTCTCTCTCTCTCTCTCTCTCTCTCTCTCTCTCTCTCTTTTCTCTCTCTCTCCCACCACCCTCTCTCTATCTCTCCACCCCCCCTCTCTGTCTCTCTCTCTCTCTCTCTCTCTCTCTCTCTCTCTCTCTCTCTCTCTCTCTCTCTCTCTCTCTCTCTCTCTCTCTCTCTCTCTCGCTCTCTCTTACTGTCTCACTTTCTCACTGTTTTTTCTCTGTGTGTCCCCTGTCCCTGAGTCTCTCTTTCTCTCTCTCTCTTTTTTTGTCCCTCTCTGTCTTTCTCTCTGTCAGTCTCTCTGTCTCCCTGTAATCTTTTTTCTGACTATTATTATCCACCCCCACCCCCCCTCCTCCCTCCCGCAACCCAACCCCCTTAACAAAAACACAACCCAAAGCCTTTTAGTAATCATCTAAGTACTCCGGCAAGCAAGCAGGTCCGATCAAGTCCCATAAACTTGTAATAGGGATCTACAACCCCCCCCCCCACACACACACACACACACACACTCACACACACACACACACACACCACCCCCCCAAAAAAAAAAAAAAAAAAAAAAATTCCATGCCCCAACCAAACTTTGTGGATTATCAGGGGATTTAAATGAACAGGAAACTCCCGTGTAGTCCCAGTATTAGGCACGGCTTAAAAAAAAGAAGAGAAAATCTTGCCTATAAATAATTTGCTATAATTAACGATAGAAGTTCAGGAAAAGTAAAGGTATTTATTAATCCCCGAGCGGAAGGTTCGGGGAACTATTGTTTTTGTCTGGTCCGTCCGGCGGCGTCCGTCTGGCGTGCCTCCGTCCGGCTATTCGTCCGTTTTTCTCAAAAACTATTCAGTCTATCATCATCAAATTTGGTATACTAGTTTGCCAAGATGCAAGCTATCCACTGATGTAGTTAGTTTTACATTAAGGTCAAGGTCGCGCCAGTTACGGGTTCACACCCCGAAACACATAATCGCTAATATCTCGCGAAGTTTTGCATGTATTTCAATGCAGTTTTTTTCACAACATTTCTTGATGAATGGTCTATAACACAGTTGTCATGAATTTTTCTGTGTGCGCATGATCGCGCGCGCTCAAATCACGGGTCCGAACCCCAAGTTACGTGCTGTTTTGATGCGTTTTTAATGTTTAGCGTGTAGTAAAAAAAGCAATACGCGCATCGCCAAGCTGCAGATAAGTTCCCCAGTCGCTAAACATGGGATAAGCCCGCTGTGCCCTAGGCCCTTTGTGTCACAGGCCCGATATGTCCGTGCGTGCGTACTGTTTTCAGTTCTCAATGGTCTCCCCGCTGTGTGTACAGCCGACACATTCTGATTTCGGAGTAGCTCGGCGATGCTGCGAGGGGACTTTGCAGCCAACCGGCGTTGCACTTGTTTATGCTTGGGGAGGTCGGGGTTGGGCAGGTTAGGAGAAGAGGATAGTAGTTTAGAAAAGAGTGGAGGTGTTTTGTTTTGGGAGAGGAGGGGGGGGGGGAGAGAGAGAGAGAAGAGGAGGGTGAGAAGGCTTAATATATGGGCGTAATAAAGGGGGGAGATGTGGAGGTGTGGGGGATTTAGGCAGCATTTTGCTAACCATGGTTTAGAGGGGGAAAGGTTAGGAACGTATTCGTGTGGTGCGCGCGCGCGCGCGCGCGCGTGTGTGTGTGTGTGTGTGTGTGTGTGTGTGTGTGTGTGTGTGTCTATGTCTATGTCTATGTGTGTCTGTGTGTGTGTGTGTGCGTGTGTGCGTGCGCGCGTGCACGCGTGCGTGTGCGCGCCCGTTGTGTTAGTCTACATGTAGTTTTGCGTCTGTTGTGTTGTTGTTCATGGTT
>CM065709.1:24907434-24909934 GCA_017654935.2 Phymorhynchus buccinoides | reverse complement strand
AGCGAAACGCAACGAATTTTTATTTATACAGAGTAATGAGATAAGCATTGCTTTTTTACACTCAGCCCTGTGGCCAGGCAAGAAAACTAACACACCAACAAATAAGTAATGCAAAAAACATTATAAAGTAAAGCAAGCATGAAAGCAATCCTTCAAACAACCATCATGAAAATTACAATATAATTATGCAAAATAGCGACGTAAGAGGGAGAAGAGTTCAGGACAACAGACAGACAATAATTTTATAAGGAATTTGAAAAAGTATGAGAGAGAGAGAGAGGGTGACGGACAGACAGCTTGACAGCTTGGGGAGGAAAGCTTGAGTGAGGGGGGGGGGGGGGGGGGGGGGGGAGATGTTGGGGAGAGAGAGAGTCAAAAACTTTACAAAAACACCTTTATTACACAATGATTAAGATTTTAGGCCAAGCCTATTCTTCCAATCTGTCCTTGGGACGAAAACTAGACTAATACAAAACAATTATTAGGCAAATAGATATATGAGCATGCATGATGATGCAACAAACACAACAACAAATTTAAGATATCGGATTACACTCAGCAACAAGTATTACAAACATCACTAGTATAATTTGATATATATCGCACAGTCATGTGCCCTCTACCACCATCACTACTTTTGCCCTTACTCAAATGCAAAAAGAGAGGAGGGGGGGGGGGGGGGGACTCTCTCTCTCATGAAGTTGCAAGCACAGACCTTCCAAAATTGCAGACCTGTTTACCCCCTACACAAGTCTACAGTAGTCTGGGTAGCTGAAATGAGTAGTTTGGGCGCAAAATGTGCAGTTTTATTCATTAAATCATCAAACAATGTTCAATAATTTTTAAGAAAAAGAGTAGAACCTAGCATTGTTTTCAATTTTGAAGAGTAGTAGTAGATCCAAAATGAGTAGAATACTACTAAACAAAAAAAGAGTAGAGTATTTTTTTTTTAAAACAGGTCAGCAAAAGGTAGGGGAATTATTATTTTACGAAAGGCAAGGGGTATCCATCCCCACGGGGGCCTTTATTTACTATTTTAGTATTGAACTAGTATAATCGGGAGTAGACAAAGACGGTAGGAAGGGTGGGGGGTGGGGGGGTGGAGGAAATGGCCACCGTTTTGGGCTGTCAAAATAAGATTTTCTTTGAGATATCTTGTTGACGGTTGACTACGGTGGTTCTTCTTTTTTTTCTCATACACTGGCGAGGAGGGAGGCCCCCCCCCCCCACCCCCCCCCCCCCCCCCCCCCCCCCCCTCCCCCCCCCCCCCCCCCTGGTACCCCCCCCCCCTCCCCGGACTACATCTCACAAAGGATGTTGAAAATCTTTACATTTTCTGTGGCTTATTTTCCCCCTCTCTCAAATACCCGGCGTAGACTACTTATTTTGCTACTTGTATCAATATTTTTAAATCTAATCAAAGAAACTCTACCCCTTTAATATTCTTTACAGCTACTGAGCTTGTGGTAGTGTGCATTTCTACTTGTTGTAGTATCAGTATTAGGTTAGGTTAGGTTAGGTGGATTATAGTCACAGAGGCGTCTCTGTGAAATTCGGGCTGCTCCCACTTGGAGAGCGCGTCGCAGCCAGAGGCGCGCCACCCAATTATTATTAAAAAAAACATTTGCATGCGATTTTTGTGTGACTGATGAGGAAGGAAGGGAGGGGGATACATTTTTGTTTACCAAATGACAACTTTTTTTTTCGTTGATACATTTTTTGTTTAGCTGACAACTTTTACTTACTGGGTTTAACGTGTGCTAAGCGCATGGGCACACGGGGCCTCGGTTTATCGTCTCATCCGAAAGACTCCACTCTCAGACCGTAAGGCCTAGTGCAAAGTGAGAGGAAAAATCACCTGTGCCCAGGTTCGAACTCGCGTTTACTTGACACGAAGAGAACGCCTTACCACTGTGCCACTCCACTTGTATCAATATTTTCAAATCTAATCAAAGGAGTTCTACCCCTTTAATATTCTTTACAGCTACTGAGCTAGTGGTAGTGTGCCTTTCTACTTGTTGTAGTATCAATATTGTCCTACCTAATAAAACGTCTATCCTTTCGCACACAGTCTCAGTTCGGGTCATCTTAAGAAGAGCTAGAAAAGTGTGTGTGTGTGTGTGTGTGGGGGGGGGGGGGGGGAGGGGGGGGGGGGGGGGGTGGTGGGGGAGGGGGGGGGGTGGGGGTGGGGGGGGGGGGGGGGGAGGGGGAAGGGGGGGGGGGGGGGGGGGGGGGGGGGGGGGGGGGGGGGGGGGGGGGGGTGTGGGGGGGGGGGGGGGGGGGGGGGGGGGGGGGGGGGGGGGGGGGGGGGGGGAGGGGGGGGGGGGGGGGGGGGGGGGGTCTGTCTATCTGTCTGTCTGCCTCTGTGTGTGTATGAATATATTTATATATAATTTGCTTTGCTTTGATAAAACTTTCCTGTGTCCAATGTCTGTATTTTGTGGTACGGAGGAGCTATTCACCGACACTTCTCTTTCACCGATATATAGTTATATATTAT
>CM065709.1:24889934-24899934 GCA_017654935.2 Phymorhynchus buccinoides | reverse complement strand
AGTATTCCGTCTCTCTGTCCTGTCTGTCCTTTCGCTCTTTCTTTCACTGAGAGAGAGAGAGGAGATAGAGAGAGTCCTCGCAGTGGGATTACTTTCTTGAACAGCGTGTGCCCGTGTGAGTTGGATATATATGAGAGAGAGAGAGAGAGAGAGAGAGAGAGAGAGAGAGAGAGAGAGAGACAGACAGACAGACAGACAGACAGACAGACAGACAGACAGACACAGAAAATGTAACAGAGAAAGGCAAAGAAGGAGAAAGGTGGCGGAGTTGTTAAGACGTCCGCCTGCCAAATGTAATGCGTGACTGCAACGTGAGTGACCCGGGTTCGAATCCCGGCCTCCGCCTCGCCCTTTCTTTCTAGTTTGACAGAAAAAATCGAACTGAACGTCCAGTCCTTCGGATGGGGACTTAAAGCTAGTCTGACCCGGCACCCGTGCGCTTTTCGCACGTAAAAATCCCACGGCAGTTGAAAGTCGGTAAGAGCAGGGAGAAATCCCGCTGCCTGGTATGGCCAAATTGATAGCTAGGTTTTCCAAGTGTGCCCACACCCCCCTCCCCCCCCCCCCCCCCCCCCCCCCCCCCCCACCCATGTGCCCCCCCATGTGCCCCCCCCCCCCCCCCACCCCCCCCCCCCCCCCCCCATAAAACTTTTTTTTTATTGAGTAGTAGGCGCTGCACTTGCGGCGATGCGCTCTCCGGGGGAGAGCAGTCCGAATTTCACAGAGATAAGTCTCTTTGACTAGAATATACCAAATACCAATACCAATACCAAGAAGGATTAAACAAGAAGAGATGTTTTGCTTCACTTGCAGAGTTTTATATAAACTGGGACGTTGCATTACAGCCCCCTCGTATTTCACGAGAGACAAATATTTCACGCAACACCGGCTGTAGGGCAAAGCAGAAAGGGTTAGGAGTTAGGACCACCCCGCAGGGCTGAGAATCATCAATGGGTTTTATAAATGACAAGTTGACGAATCGTTTATAGAGTTAATTGATAAGGTAATGAGGGTGAATGGAAATCAGTTTCAGGGGGGGGGAGGGGGGGTGGGGGGTGGGGTGGGGGGGGGGGATGGATAGACGAGAGGCAGACAGATAGACAGATATATCAAAGACAAATTTTCGCTCGCTGCACGCACGCGCGCACGCCCACAGCGCGCACGCATGTACCCACACGCGCGCGCGAGGAGAGAGAGAGAGAGAGAGAGAGAGAGAGAGAGAGAGAGATTAGAGAGAGAGAAGAGAGAGAGAAAGAAAGAAAGAAGAGAGAGAAGAGAAGAGAGAGAGAGAGGGGGGGGGGGTTATAAGGTATAAACAAAAAACAGACTTGATGCAAAAAAAGGGAGGGGCAGTTGTGTGTGTGTGGTGTGTGCGTGCGTGCGTGTGTCGTGTGTAGTGGGTGGGTGGGGGTGGGGTGGGGGAGGTGTGGGGGGGGGGGGTGGGCGTGCGGGGGGGGGTGGGGGGTGGGTGTGTATGGTGGGGGGGGTGGGGGGGGGGGGGCAGCGTAGAGAGAACGAGCGAAACCTCTAATCTTAATTTTATGGCCAAATCGTGATCGAATTTGAAGTTTACGGAATGCATGGCAATGGCAACAGACTGCTTGTGATACCGATAATACATATCCATTGGCTAGATTACTTTAAGAAGAATAACTGAAGTGTGTAATTTGTAGAATGGCGGGAAGGGGAGGGATAATAGTTGGGGGGGGGGGGGGGTGCGTTGGAGGAAGGAGGGAAGGGTCGTGTGTGCAAAAATGGAAAACAATATATATATAAGAGATGAGGGGGAGGGGGGGTATGTATGTGAGGAGAAACTGACATCAATCTTTTATTAATGAGTGACACGCGAGTTATGTGTGTATGTGCGCGCGCGCGCGCGCGCGCGCCGTGCGTGAGTGCGTGTGTGTGTGCGTGCGTGTGTGCGCATACGGCTTGTGTGAATGTGTTCGCGTACGCCGCGTGTGTGTGTGTTTTGTGTGTGTCTGTGTGTGTGTGGGTGTCCTGTGTGTGTGTGTTTAAGAAGAAGAAAAACTGAAACATATTTTTGTTATGAATGAGCGATACCCGAGTTGGTATGTGTGTGTGTGTGTGCGTGCGCGCGTGCGCCGTGCTAGTGTGTGTGTGTGCGCGCGCGTGCGTTTGCTGCGTGCGCATACGCTTGTGTGTGTGTGTGTGTGGTGTGTGTGTGTGTGTGTGTGTGTGTGTGTGTGCTGAAGGATGTGAGTTATTGTTTTAGTAATTATTTTGCTTCATACACGCTCACCCATATATCGTGCCACAGATACACACACACACATACACGCAAACGCATATCGTGCAAACACACACTTGCACGCACAGATGTGCATGCTCTTACACACCCCAAAATGTACTCTTTTCTTTCTCACCACACACACACACGCGCGCGCTACACCACACTCGCACACACGCTGCGCGCGCGCGCACGCAACACACACACACACACACCACACACACCACACACACACACACACACACACACACACACACACGGTGACACACACACACAGACACAGGGACACACACACACACACACACACACACACACACACACACACACACACACACACACACATCGATTTGGTATTCACTTCTTGTCTTTTTCATCATCATTTTCGGGGGGGGGGGGGGGGGGTTGAAGGTCAAATATCATAGTGGAATCTTATATTCTTCATTAAGTAATTGATACAAATATTGTCCTGAGCAAATCACATAATTATTGCGTTAATCAATAAAGAATAATCTTCACAGCGTGTTTTTTTTTAAAAAAACGCTCATGAAAAAAGAAAAGAAAAAAAACAGGGATTTAAAATTTGATCAACATTAATATTCACTTGTAAAGAAAACTATTTTTATTGACATAATTTTTCATTGATAGAGAGAGAGAGAGAGAGAGAGAGAGACCTGATGAGAGAGAGAGAGAGAGAGGGGAGGGGGAGAGGGTAAGAAAGAGAGAGAGAGATTCAAATTCAAATTCAAACAATGTTAAGTGAATAGGTCTTCTGCCCGTATCATGGCGGAGGAGGCTGGGGGAGGGGGTTACAATGCATAACAAGGGAGAGAGAGAGAGGACCATAGAGAGAGAGAGAGAGAGAGAGATAGGGAAGGGAGAGAGAGAGAAGGAGAGAGAGAGAGAGAGAGAGAGAGAGAGTGAGAGAGAGAGAGAACTCGGAAAACTTGAAAACTTAAACTTTATTTTTCAAGGATAAAGATTTTAGGCAACGCCTAGTCTTCCTATCTGTCCGAGAGAGAGAGAGAGAGAGACGAGAGAGAGAGGAGAGAGAGAAGAGAGAGAGAGAGGGAGAGAAGAAGAGAGAGAGAGAGAGAGAGAGAGAGAGGGGGGTGGGTGAGACAGAGACAGAGAGTGACGCCACACAGACTGGGCGATTGAACTTGTGCTGTTATAATGTTATTCCAAGGCAAAAAATAATACTCTGAAGATCTCTAATATAATTCCCGTGCATCTAATGGAATGTACATTGATCGAGAATGTCCAGCTTAATGTATCTCATGTTTAGTGGGTAGGTGGCGCTGGTAAGATGAATTATTATTTTCTTCTTTTTTTTCTCTTCTTCTTCTTCTTCTTCTTCTCTTCTTTCTTCTTCTTCTTCTTCTTCTTCTCTTCTTCTTAGTCTTCTTCTTCTTCTTCTCTTCTTATTCTTCTTCTTCTTCCCTTCTTCCTCTTCTTCTTCTTCTTCCTCTCTCTCTCCTCTTCTTCTTCCTCTTCTTCTTCTTCTTCTTCTTCCTCTTCTTCTTCTTCTTCTTCTTCTTCTCTCTTCTTCTTCTTCTTCTTCTTCTTCTCTTCTTCTTCTTCTTCTTCTTCTTCTTCTCTTCTTCTTCTTCTTCCTCTTCTTCTTCTTCTTCTTTCTTCCTTCTCTTCTTCTCTTCTTCTTCTTCTTCTTGTGTGTGGGAGTGTATCTGCATGTGTAATATATGGGTACGCGAGTATGTGTGTCTGTGTACTTGTGTGTATCTTGAGAGAGAGAGAGAGAGAGACGAGAGAGAAGAGAGAGAGAGGAGAGAGGAGAGAGAGAGAGAGAGAGAGAGAGAGTTCCTTGAGTTTGGCATTTTGCAATCATAGCCGACTTTTAGTAAAAAATATCCGGTGCCATAGCCGATGAGGTTTAACCGAGGCGTGGTCACCGCTACAAGCTATCTGTTTTAATAATAAAAAATCGGGACTTTACTGGTTTCGTACTGCCTCCTGTCATTGCCTCCAGTATTGTTCACACCATATTTGTATTTAACAAATGTCCCATATGTTTCATGATTCAGACCAAGAGGACGTAAAAAACCATTTTCGCGCTAAGCTATTATTAGTCACGAGCCTTCGAGGAACTATGTTTTGGTTCTGCATCCGTCCGCGGTGGCGGCTCCGTCCGTCCCGTCCGATCCGTCCGGCTTATTCGTCCGGTTTTTTCAAAAACTATTCAGTCTATCATCATCAAATTTGGTATACTAGTTTGCCAAGATGCAAGCTATCCATGATGAAATTGAAGTTTACATTAAGGTCGAAGGTCAGCCCCAGTTAAACGGTTTCGGAAAAAAACCCCGAAAACACATAATCGCTAATATTTCGCGGAAGTTTTGCATGTATTTCAATGCAGGTTTTTTTCACAACATTTCTTGATGAATGGTCTATAACACAGTTGTCATGAATTTTTCTGTGCGCTCGTGTGCGCATGATCGCGCGCGCTCAAATCACGGGTCAGAACCCCAAGGCTATATATAAAAAAAAACGATTCAGTTACGTGCTGTTTTGATGCGTTTTTATGTAGTTACGTGCTGTTTTTGATGCGTTTTTATGTACGTGTACAAGCGACACATTCCGATTTCGGAGTAGCTCGGCGATGCTGCTGCAGGGGACTTTGCAGGCCGCTCGGCGTTGCAACTGGTTTTCATTTTTGTTTTGTTTCTGATTTATTTACAACCCCCCTCCCCCCCCATTACACACCAACATTCCCTATTATTTTGATCTTGTTTGCTCGTTGGAGTAGGAGCTTGTTCTTGTTGTTGCTGTTGCTGATGACTACGGATGACGTCACGTGCACTGGTGACCAGAAGAATGGGTTGATAATAGTTATGTTGGTGGCTGAAAAGAAGAAAAACAGGGAAGAAAAAAAAGGAGAATTCGATTGAGAGAGAGAGGGGGGGAGAGAGAGAGAGAGAGAGAGAGAAGAGAGAGAGAGAGAGAGCGAACACTGAACATTAAAAAAGTTTTATAAGAAAGGTGATTTTAGGCAAAGCCTTTTTTTCCAATCAGAGAGAGAGGGAGAGAGAGAGGAGGGAGGGAGGGAGAGAGAGGGAGAGAAAGAGAGATGGGAGAGATAGAGAGAGAGGGAGGAGAGGAGAGAGAGAGAGAGACTGAACATTAAAAAAGTTTTATAAGAAAGGTGATTTTAGGCAGAGAGAGAAGCTTTTTTCCAATCAGCTCGAGAAAGAGAGAGAGATAGAGAGAGAGAAGAGAGAGAGAGAGAGAGAGAGAGAGAGAGAGAGAGCGAACACTGAACATTAAAAAAGTTTTATAAGAAAAGTGATTTAGGCAAAGCCTTTTTTTTTTCATCCAATCGAGAGAGGGAGATCGAGAGAGAGGAGAGGGAGAGGAGATGAGACCGAGAGAGAGATTAGGAGAGGGTTAGAGAGTGAGAGACAGAGAGAGCGAACACTGAACATTAAAAAAGTTTTATAAGAAAGTGATTTTAGGCAAGAGCCTTTTTTACCAATCAATCCGAGAGAGAGAGAGAGAGAGAGGAGAGAGAGAGAGAGGAGAGAGAGAGGAGAGGAGAGAGAGAGAGAGAGAGAGAGAGGAGAGAGAGAGAGAGAGCGAACACTGAACATTAAAAAAGTTTTATAAGAAAAGTTGATTTTAGGCAAAGCCTTTTTTTCCAATCAATCGAGAGAGAGAGGGAGAGAGAGCGAGAGAGAGAGACAGAGAGAGAGAGAAGAGCGAGAGAGAGACTGGAGAAAGAGAGTTTAAACACAAAAAATTATATTAAAGTCGTTATAAGAAAGGTGATTTTAGGCCAAGTGCCCGTTTTTCCAATCATCGAGAGAGATAGAGAAGAGAGAAAGAGAGAGAGAGAGAGAGGAGAGGATAGAGAGAGAGAGAGATGGGGGGGAGACAGACAGACGGACACACAGACATCACAGACAGACAGAACAGACAGACAGAAAAACAGCGGGGAGACACGAGACAGAGAGTCTACATAATTATTAACGTTGGTCCATGTCTGGCACACGCACACACACACACAACACAACCAAAACAAACAAAAAATAAAATACAAATCAATAAAACACTTTTGCTCCTAATGATGTAAGTGTATTGAATTAATGCAGCGCGGGGCTGAAATGCTTAATCATTACAAACAAAACAACACATCCAAAACAAAACTAAGCCTCTTGAAGAGAGTTCATTTGTTTGTTTGTTTTGTGGTGGGCTTTTGTTGTTGTTGTAATCCCGTAAAGATTTTGAACCGTGTGGTCGCCTCGGCTGAAGGCTGTAGAACACTAAGGCTACATCAAAATGTTGTTATGCTTTGCATTATTATGCAGGGATTGTCTTTAGCCATGTGACTAAAGCTCCTAGCATAACATCATCAGACCAACCCCTTCTCCCCCCAAAAATCCACCGAAGTCGGAGTGTGGCTGCCCACGTGGGCAGCCTAATGACCCCCCGGTCCCACTATCAAAAACGGTCACACACGTAATGTTCTCGACACCCTAGCTGGTGCCCAATGTCAATGTGTAAAGTGTTTCGGCTGTGCGGATGATCCCTGGATGGAGTCTTTAAGCCAGGGGTACAAGAAGAAAGAAGAAGAAGCATACAGAAAGGAACCGTGTAGCATTGGGCTTGAAGGGTCTGCTACACCTAAACTAAAGTTCGCTGGCAGTTGCGATGCGATTGTGACGATGCGGTAAATACTTCAGTGTAAAAACTCCCCCGTGAGGATACCGGGGGGGGGGGGGTCTTTTGTATAAATAGTTCCCCCCCCCTTCTGGAAGTTCTGTGCTTGCAACTTGCTCTAATCTCTCACTCTCTTTGACTCTGCCTTTTCCTTTGCTTGCAATCATCTATACTATCTTTCTGCCTTACACCGGGTCCATTCTCCTGCCTTGTTTTGTACCACACTGAAAAGAAACGCTTTCAAAAAGCATTTCCTCTACCACCGGAAGTCGGACTTGCTGCCTGGCCTAACTGTTTCTTTAGTTAGGCGCATAACGGCAGCATGACGCATCTGCGCTCATAATTGACAGGAATCTGTCTGAGCGATCGAAGAAGAAGAAGAAGAAGTGTAAAATCAATTCTACTACTGTCGCTCTATATACTCAAGAGGACCCAATAATACGTGAATTTCTCGTGAATCATCACGACTCGCATCGTCACAATCGCAACTCGCATTGACAGCGAATCGTATGTAGTGGTAGCGGGTCCCTTAAAGCCGTGCGGAATGGATAGAATCGAAGGAGAGGATGGATATGCGTGTTGGAGGGGGAGGGGGGGGAGAGATTAAAGAACCACCAGATCACCGTGACAAAATCACGGGTTTCACGTGTTTTCCCTCTTATAGCTGGAAAGAAATTTCGTTTTGACCAGGTTCAACTCCCATACAAATGCTCCCAAATGCAAAACCGAAACATCATTTTAAAGAGCAGCCTCAATTTGAAGTTGGGGCATTTGTATGTGGGTCCGCAGCTACCTAGAAACAAAAAAAAAAAAAAAAAAACAACCCTAAAGGGACTTAATCGTGGTGCGTCAGTGTGGTCTTTTAAAAGAGGCTTGAATATAAGTAATTCTCTTTCTCTTTATGTATTGACCTTTTCGTAATTTCATCCTTTTTTTTTTTGGGTCATCGCGAACTTCGGAGCACAAAGGAAACGTAATTATTTTGCGACATGAAGAAAAAGGAAAAATAAAGCAAAACAACAACAACAAAAACACCACGCCGGTGTAATTACATTTAATCGAGCTTATTCATTTTAAAGTGTTGACGGTAAATTGACCTAGAATTTAAATTACCTACAAAAACCCCGCAGTGAGGTTTTTAGTCCACGAACGCCGAAGGTTCGGGGAGCTATTGTTTTTGTCTGGTCCGTCCGTCCCGGTGTCCGTCCGTCCGTCCGTCCCGTGCCTCCGTCCGTCCGGCTATTCGTCCGTTTTTTCTCAAAAACTATTCAGTCTATCATCATCAAATTTGGTCTATACTAGTTTGCCAAGATGCAAGCTATCCACTGATGTATTTAGTTTTACATTAAGGTCAAGGTCGCGCCAGATACGGGGTTCAAACCCCGAAAAACACTAATCGCTAATATATCGCGCGAAGTTTTGCATGTATTTTAATGCAGTTTTTTCACAACATTTCTTGATGAATGGTATATAACACAGTTGTCATGAATTTTTTCTGTGCGCGCGTGTGCGCATGATCGCGTGCGCTCAAATCACGTGTCCGAACCCCAAGTCTATATATAAAAAAAAACTATTCAGTTACGTGCTGTTTTTGATGCGTTTTTATGTAAGTACGTGCTGTTTTGATGCGTTTTTTATGTATGTGTACAGCCGACACATTCCGATTTCCGAGTAGCCCGGCGATGCTGCGAGGGGACTTTGCATCCGCTCGGCGTTGCACTTGTTATTTCTTTTGTTCTATTGCTTTTATTTTCCTATATGAAAATCAAGACCAAGGTTGTATTTTTGCATACATTAGATATTCCCCATCCCCTTTTGTCCAATATAAGTCCACCCCCCACCCAAACCCCCTCCTCTTCACCCGCCATGCGGGACTCTTTGTATAGACTTAAGTGGGTTTCCCAGAGTGTATAAAATACATGACTGAGCTACCACACTCGAGAGAGATTACTTTTATGATTCATACATCACTACTTGTGGTCACTGCCATCGCATTTTCCCTCACCTCTCTTTCACCATCGAGGCGTGGTTACTGCTACTTATCTGTATCTAGAGTAAACCCCGGGACCACCCAGACTTGTGTTGCACTGCCTCCGGGTTTTGACTCCCGTATTGTTCGCACCATAGCTTGTCTTTACACCCGCCCCATATGTGTCTGATCAGACCCGCAGAGGATCGCAAGACTCCATTTCGTCGGAGAGAGGAGAGAAGGAGTGCGAGAGAGAGCAGAGAGCTGAGTATTGAGAGACAGGAGAGAGAGAGTCCCACAACCACCCCCCCCCCCGCCCCCCCCTACAACCCCCCCCACCCCCCCCCCCCCGCCCCCAACAGATTAGAGAGAGACCCTTCCCCCCTAGAGAGAGAGAGAGAGAGAGATAGAGCCCCCCCCTCAGAGAGAGAGAGACAGAGAAGCAGAGGGTGGAGAACCCCCCCCCCCCCCTTCGCTCTCTCTCTCTCCCCCCCCCCAACCCCCCCTCCCCGCCCCCCCCCCCCCCCCATCTCTCTCTCGCTCCCCGATCTTCACCCGCTCGCTCCCCCCCACCCTTCCCCCCCCCCCCCCCCCCCCCCCCCCCCCCCCCCCCCCCCCGCCCCCGCTTCCCACCCCCCCCCCCCCGACACCCACACCCACCCCCAACCCCCCCCCCCCCCCCCCCCCCCCCCCCCCCCCCTCCCACCCCCCCCCCCCCACCCCCCTCACCCACCCCCCCCCAACCCCCCCCCCCCCCCCCCACCCCCCCCATTCTCTCTCTCTCATGCAAATGTTCCATGTACTGTGAGTTTTCTTTCGTCGTTGTTCCTACACTACCCCATCAATGATGGGCCAACAACGTAAGATACCCGCCTACCCCCCACCCTCACCCCACCCCTCCTTATTTACACTCAATAACGGCCATAGCCCCCGGGCCACTCCTCTAATCCCCCGTGTTGCTTAGGAACAAAAATCCTTATTGTCTCTCTTCTGCTCTTCAACGATCGCCAAACTGCCTGCGGGGTAAAATAACACACACACAAACACAATAACAATATTGAAAAGCTCAATCTCTTTCGAACATGTGCGAAAACTGAAGTAGCCTA
>CM065709.1:24869225-24876725 GCA_017654935.2 Phymorhynchus buccinoides | reverse complement strand
AATAAATTGCGTTCGTCTCGAACCAAACACACACACAAAAAACCCCAACTTATATACATATTACCAAAAAAAAAAGAGAAAATAAGGAATGTGTGGGGTGCTTGAATTGATGGATTCTGACGTGCAGTGTTTTTCTCCTTTTAAAACAATTTTTTTAAATTTGTCATTCTTTATTTTTTGTTAGTTTCTTTGTCGTCTTTTTTTTCGTGCTTCTAATCTCTGTCCAGCTTCTTTCTTCTGCTCTTTTGTTCTTCAAATGATGGGGAGAAAATTGGAAGGGAAAAAACCAAACAAAGTAGAAAATTGATGGTTGAATCTTGTCGACATAATCATTGAAAGGAGAATGGACGGGCGAAGCGAAGAGAAAAGGTATTATAGGAAAAGGTACAAAATAATAAAATAAGAAGTGTTTTTTTGTTCAAGGGGGATACACAGACTGCGGCAGACAAGCAGACAGACAGACAGACAAGCAAACAGACAAAAAAGAGATAGAGACAGGCATGCAGACATGGCATAATATTATGTGTGTAAAGGACTCTCTCCGTGGATGCGGGTGTGGTGTTGTTGATGTTGTTGTTTGTCGCTCAGAATCAGACATTTGGTTTAAACGTTTTTTTATTCAACAATTTCAAATTATAAACAATAACGAGGTAACTGGGTAACAACAAGCATATAGCTTATAACGTACCCGTACACAATATAATTACATATGTGATTCAAATGACGGAAGGTGTGTTCTCACCCATTAGAAAATATTATTTCAATATTTAGAAACATTATTCACAAAACTAACAATTACGCAAAGTGAACAAAATAGACAAAAAACAAAACCAGAAAAGAAATGAAAGAGTGACACATAAAACAGAGGGAATGGACATCTCAACACGCAATCACGCCACTTAAAACAAACCATCTCAGCAAAAAAAAAAACAAAAGGACCAGTCGGGAGGAAGAGTGCGAGAAAACAAAAGGGGGATTGAGAGACAAATTAATGAACAATTTGATGACTCAATATGACACTCATTAAAACATCCCACAAAAGTAATTACAACCATATTTACATATCTAGAACAAGTTATTCAATCAATTAGACCAATATAGAGGTGCACCTGCGCTTTCACACAAAAATGATTGGAATGTTTGATTTGACATGATAATTTATTCTACGGGACATTTAAGCTCACTCCTATTGATTAGACACCCCCAAAAACAAAACAAAAAACAAAAAAAATTACTCCGTTTCATGACGCATGTAAATCCAAATTGAACTTATTAAAATTATATTAGTTATTGTTCTTTTAAAAAAACACCATTCTTCTCTCTTCTTTATCCCACACCCACACGGTCACCCCTCTTCGTCAATTACCCTCCCTCTCCCCCTCACTCTCCCCCTCACTCTCCCCCTCACTCTCCCCATTTATTTACTTTTTTTTTACTTAAAGATACACTGACGCACCATGATTCTTCTTCTTCTTTTTCGATCGCTCAAACAGTTTCCTGTCAATTATGAGCGCAGATGCGTCATGCTGCCGTTATGCGCCTAACTAAGAAATAGTTAGGCCCAGCAAGTCCGACTTCGGCTGGAGGAAATCTTTTTGAAAGTGTTTCGTGGGGGAAAAAAAGGCAGGAGAATGGACCGGTAAGGCAGAAAGATTGTAGACGACAGTAAGCAAAGGAAAAAGGCAGAGTCAAAGAGAGTGACACATTAGAGGAAGTTACAAGCAGAGAACTTCCAGAAGGTGGGGGAACTATTTATACAAAAGACCCCCCGGTATCCCCACGGGGGCACCACGATTAAGTCCCTTGGTTTATTCTGGGTAGCTGTGACCCACATACAGATGTCCCCAACTTCAAATTGAGGCTGCTCTTTAAAATGATGTTTCGGTTTGAATTTGGGGGCACTAGTATGGGAGTAAAACCTGGTCAAAACAAAATTTCTTTCTATTCAAGATTTTTGTTTGAATTTTTTTTAAATATATTATAATATTTTTTTAAAGATTTATTTCCAGCTATAACACGTGAAACCCGTGATTTTGACCCGTGATCTGGTGGGTCTTTAGAACCCTTTCACCGCCAATGTCGCAGTTTTGCACCACAATAGTTTAATTAACACCCATGTCACTAAAAAAAGAATCGAGCCAGGGCCTGTTATCTGAAGACCCTATTTTTTTGTAATGTTGGGAGGTAAGGATAGGCCTAATGTTGTACATGTCACAGAGGAATTTTGCAATATTGCAGATTATTTTTTTTCTGCGACTCGGGTAAGTTTAATATTTTTTTGGCTAAAAATGGCTGGCGATGAAAGCGTTTGAAGTAGTTTTTCTTTCTTTGATTGTTTTCTTTGAAACCGATTTATGTGTACGCGTATGTACAGTTTCATAGGGGTAAAAGTAGTAAGCTAATCTTGAATCTTTGTTTGTGTGTGTGCGCGCGCGCGTGTGTCTGTGTGCGTGCAAGCATGTGTGCGTGTATGCCTTTGATTTCCTCAGCCTTTTTCTCTGGTGCATAAGTTTTCTCCCCCCCCTTTAAAAAAAAAAAGTTTTAATGTACTAGCTTACCTGGTGCTTAAGAGTTGTTTCTCTTGTTTAACACCCGTTCAAGTAGGGGGCGTGGGTGTTTGTGTAAAAAATGGAGAAGATAATGATTGAACAGAAAAATCAATGGCTGGTACCCACGTGTCGTCATATCCGGCCACAAGGAGCGCCATATTATGGGAGACCGCCATCTTAGTCAGTAACCTTTCTTTGAAAAATGTCAGATCGATGCTGCGTATTTGGCTGTTCCAATTCGAAACTTATCTAAACTGTATTTATAACATCTGGATGTTTTCTTTACACATTTAGATAACATTTTCACTTTGTTTACACACAAATGACTAAGATGGCGACACTTCCGTTGGAAGGGTCGAGATGTGCACGCAGGTGGGGGGGAGCCATAGGGGATTAAGGTTTGGAGCGGGAAACAAAAAATTGTAAAAGAAAGCTGGGTGTAATTTCTTGTGTTTTTTTTTTGGGGGGGTATTTGGTATATATTCTAGTCACAGAAACTTATCTCTGTGAAATTCGGTCTGCTCTTCCCCGGAGAGCGCTTCGCCGCAAGTGCAGCGCCTACCCCAATTTTTTTTTTTTTTTTTTTTGGTGGGGGGGGGGGCACAGCACAGGGTGAGGAAGGAGTGTGGGCACATGTTGGAAAGTGTAAAAAGACAAGCTGGTGTAATTTTCTTGTGTTTTTTTTTTGTGGGGTGGGTATTTGGTATATTATAGCCACAGAGACTTATCTCTGTGAAATTCGGGCAGCTCTACCCCGGAGAGCGCATCGCCGCAAGTGCAGCGCAGCGCGCCACCCAATTTTTCTTTTTAATTGGGGGAGGGGGGGTGAGAGGGATGTGTGGGTACATTTGGAAAACTAGCTATCAATTTGGTCATACCAGCAGCGGGATTTCTCCCTGCTCTTACCGACTTTCCAACTGCCGTGGGAATCTGCGGCCTAGGGAGGTAAAACCAAAAAATGATAGGGAGATCTGAAGGTGGTATTACGCTCCGTGGTGGGGTGGAGGGGAGGGGGGGGGGGGGCTGAACTGTATGACAAAAGGAGACATTCATAGGCGGGGGTGGGGGGGGGGGGGGGATTGAGATATCTACTTATGTTGATGGAGTGACAAAAGTTAAAGACACACTGACCCACCGCGATCAAGTCCCTCGGTTGTTGTTTTCCCTGGGTAGCTGTGACCTCACATGCAATTGCCCCCACCACTGTCAAATCCATGGCTGCTCTTTTAAATGATGTGTCGGGTTGTCGACTCGGACGTTGTATGAGGAGTCACACACTGGCCAAACAAGATTTCTTGACGGCGATAAGAGGGAAACGCGTTAAACTCGTGATTATTGCGCACGCGATCTCTGGTGGGTCTTTAAAGACCCCCACGTCAAGGTACACATTCCCTCTTATGCTCAGAAAGATTGTCTTAAGGATTTCTTGACCCAGAGATAAGAGAAACTCGTGATTGTTCTGACTACGTGGATCTGGTGGTCTTTATGTTAATCATCTCACGTGTGCATATCATTTCTTTTACTTCATCCTGTCCAAAAGCGTGAGAAGCGATGTGACTGCTGCCGGGTGATCAAGAAGACAAATGCGTAATTCAGAAGCTGTTTGCTTCCACAATAACGTTGGAAGCCTTTCCCGCTGAATCAACAATACTTTTTGGAGGGTCTGGGTGTTAGATTCACTTGTGATAGTAAGTCCTGTGGGGGGGGGGGGTGGGGGGGGGGTGTTTGTGTGTGTTGTGTGTGTGTGTGTGTGTGTTCTCCTCTTCTTATTTTTTGGCTTACTAAAGTGCGCAGAATCTTCAACGTGAATTGAAGTTGGCTGCCTGTGCGAAGAACAGAGAAGTGGGTGTTGTGTCTGTGTGTTGTCTGTGTCTGTGTGTGTGTTTGGTGTGCGAGACTCAGATATGTGTGGGGAGGTTATATTGTAATTAATATTTATGGTAATAAAGCTAATAACTCTGAATTGAAACCTATGTTGGTGGTTTATGCTCTCTCACCCCCCTCTACCCCCTCTCTCTCTCCTCTCTCTCTCTCTCTCTCTCTCTCTCGTTCAGCTCTCTCCAACGTGCCCTGCCCTCCCTCTCTCTCTCTCCCCTCATTTTCTCTCTCCTCCTCTCTCTCTCTCCTCTGTCATTCGTCCTTTCCCATTTATCTTTCTCTGAATATCTTTTTGTATTCGTGCCTCTGTCTGTACAACAATGTCTGAAAAGAGTTCTCTCTATCTCTTTCTCTCTCTCTCCTCTCTCTCTCCACCCTCTCTCTTCTCTCTCTCCTCCCTCTCTCTCTCCACCCTCTCTCTCCCTCTCTCTCTCTCTCTCTCTCCTGATCCCTCTCTCGGCTGTAAATTTTGGTGCCATTCCTCAATGACAACCACTGTCTGAAGAGTCTCTCTCTCTCCTCTCTCTCTCTCCTCCCGTCTCCTCTCTCTCTCTCTCTCTCTCTCTCTTTTTTTCTCTTTCTCTCTCTTTCTCTCTCTCCTCTCTCGCTCTCTCTCGCTGTATTTGTGCCATTCTCAATACAACAATGTCTGAAGAGTTTCTCTCTCTCTCTTCCCGTATCTCTCTCTCCTCCAGTGTCTCTCTCCCTTCGTCTCTCTGTATCTTGTCCCTCTGTCGTATCTCCATCCCCCCCTCTCTCATTCTCCTGGTCTCTCTCATCTCTGTCTCTCTATCTTGCCGCCCCTATCTCTCTCTCTCTCCTTTCTCTATTCTTTTGTTTTTTGCCTCTTCTTTCTTTGCCCCCCCCTACTCTTCTTGGGCTCTTCTCTTGCCCTTCTTCTTCTCTTAATCTTGCTTCTTCTTGCCCCCTTCTTTTTTTGCCCCTTCTTGCCCCCCCCCTCTCCTTCTTGCCCCCTCTGTGCCGTCTCTCTTCTTTCTCTCGTCTTCTTTTCGGTGTCTCTCTTCTTCTTCTTCTTCTTCTTGTCTTGCCCCCCCCCCCCCCCCCCCCTCTTCTTCTTTTTTCTTGCCCCCCCCCCCCCCCCTACTGTTAGTTATTTGTTTATAATTATGTTGCTCTAATTTTGTTTGACTTTGGATTTGTTCCTGGTAATCATCATGCATTATCTATAATTGATCTGTTCGCCTTATCGTTTGTTTGGCATTATGTCTTGTTTCTGTCCTCAATTACAGATTGGTAAGAATTTGGCCTGGCCTATACAATTTTCCAATCCTTGCGTAATAAAGTTTTAAAATGTCAAGTGTCGAAGAGGTGTCTCCGTATCTTGTAATCTCTGTGTATCTTCTCTCTCTCTCTCCTCTCCTCTCTCTCATCTCTCTCTCTCTCTCTCCTCTCTCTCTCACACACACACACAACACACACACACACACACACACACACGCACCCATCACGCACACACACGGCACACACGACACAGGACCGGCACACGTAGAGCCGAACACACCACACTACTCCCACCACACTACACACATATGCACACACACACACCACACACACACACACACACACAACACACACACACTCACCCACCCTGTTTTACCGCAACTCCCCTTCATGCTGTCTTCACCCCCCCCCCACTCTCCCTTGCGTTCTATTCTTCCTATCTTGATGCATACCATAGGTTACCGCAATAGCGAGCGGTATCGTTAGTGTTGTCGATTCAAAGGGAAATTGAGCTAATACTACCTTTTTTACTGATGTGATTGTCATTCGGTGACTCCCCACCTTCTCTCTCTCTCTCTCCATCTCTCTCTCTCTCTCTCTCTTCGTCTCGTCTCATCTCTCTCTGTCTCTCTACTCTTCTCTCTCCTCCTCTATCTCCTCGTCTTCCTCTCTCTCCATCGTCTTCTCTCTCTCCTCTCTCTCTCTCTCTCTCTCCATCTTCTCTCCTCTCTCTCTCTCTCTCACTCTCTCTCATCCTCTCATCTCGGTCCTCTCTCTCTCTCTCTCTGTCTCTCTTCTTCTCTCTCTCTCTCTCTCTCCTCTCTCTCTTCGCGTCTCTCTCTCTCATCTCTCTCTCTTCTCTCTCTCTCTCTCTCTCTTCTTCCCTCTCTCTTCTTCTCTCTCTCTCTCTCTCTCATCTCCCCCTTCTCTCTCTCTCTCTCTCCTCTCTCTCTCTCTCTCTCTGGCCCCCCGCCCCCCTGCTTTGTCACGCCTCTTTATCTGTCCCTGTCTCCTCTCTCCTCTCCCCCCCCCCCTCTCTCATCTCTCACTGGGTTTTTCTGTGTCTCTGTTTCTCTCTCTTCCCTTTTTCCTTAATGGTTATAAAGGTGTACGGTTAACTGTTTTCTGACTATTCATAGCTACCAATAAACAACCCACACCAAGACCGTTTGGTAAAGGAAAATGTCCACCAAGGTGAACGATGATACCAAGCTGAGAGAATCTCGTTCAATCCGAGATTGCTTTTAGATGGAGTTTCAAAATGTGGTTCACTGCATTCGTTGGATTGTGCTAGTTGAGAATGATTATAAGGGTGTGCGGTTGACTGTTTTCTCTACTATAGCTACCAATAAACAACACGCACTCCACCGAAGAGTCTCGGCAGCAGAGCAGCGTCTCCTCGGTTGGCTGTGTTCTGACGGCCTAACATAGATTCGCTCCCCTTGCGACCTGACAAACCAGGGTGTGGCTGTGAATTGGGATTCAGAATGAGCGGCGTGGGAGCAACGCCACTGTGCGGCCCAGAAGATGGGACAGCACACCCACCCCCCCCCCCCCCCCCCCCCCACACAACACACACACACACACACACACATACATATACAAAACAAAACACACAAAAACCCATCATACACACGCGCACGTGCATGCACAGAGAGAGAGAGACAGAGACAGACAGACAGACAGAGACTCACAAAGAGAGACAGATACCAAGGTTTTTATACGAGTATAGAACAGCCATGGTTTTGGGACAATGGTACTAGATAAACACACAGACAGACAGACGAACAGATTGGTACATAAGCGCAAAGATGTAGATTAACAATCCCCT
>CM065709.1:24834225-24841725 GCA_017654935.2 Phymorhynchus buccinoides | reverse complement strand
CCTCCCTCTTCATCCTGCCACCCTCTAACACCCCCCTCTCCGCCCCCCCGCCACACGCACACACACACGCACACACACGAACAGACACCACAGACACCCGTAATCTCTCTCTCTCTCTCTCTCTCTCTCTCTCTCTCTCTCTCTCTCTCTCTCTCTCTCTCTCTCTCTCTCTCTCTCTCTCTCTCTCACACGCACGCACGCACGCACACGCACACGCACGCACGCACACGCACACGCACGCACGCACACACACACGCACACGCACACGCACGCACGCACACGCACGCACGCACACGCACGCACGCACACGCACACACACACACACACACACACACACACACACACACACACACAGAGCCCCTCTTTTCCTGATAAATGGGAAACAAAACATTGGCTCCGGTGCCTCTCATTACCACCCGCTTTGAGACAAGATGGACAGCGAGGAGGAGGGTGGAGGGGGGGGGGGGAGGGGATGAACGGAGTGGGAGTGGAATGATGGAAGAACAGGATGACGGATGTTACATTCCCTCCACGTTCGCACCCATCTATAATAGGAGGCTTTTCAGTTATGAAGAAACGATTCTGTTCGTCCTTTTTTGCTTTGTATTAGTTCCCGAGCGAAGCTTCTGGAAGCATTGTTTTTATTGCATCCGTCCGCGCGTGTGTGCGTGCGTGTGTGCGTCCGACTGGCCGTGTTTTCTTGAAAAGCGTTCAGTCTATTTCAATCACTTTTAGTGTACAAGTTTTAGAGGATATTAGCTATCGACTGATTGCTTTAGTTTTATTTCGAGGTCAAGGTCATGTTGATTAAGGGGTTCAAACCTCCAGTCTATTTCAATCACTTTTAGTGTACAGGTTTTTAGAGGATATTAGCTATCGACTGGATTGCTTTAGTTTTATTTCGAGGTCAAGGTCATGCTGATTAAGGGGTTCAAATCTCCAGTCTATTTCAATCACTTTTAGTGTACAGGTTTTTAGAGGTTATTAGCTATCGACTGATTGCTTTAGGTCAAAGTCATGCTGATTAAGAAGGGGTTCAAACCTCAACACACTTAATAGTTAATATCTCACAAAGTTTTGAACGTATTTCAATGTAGTTTGAGGGTTTTTTCAGAACGTTTTCCCACAAAAGTGCTATGATATCATAACCTTCGATTTCCCATGCGTCCGTACGTGCGTGCGTGTGAAATATGGGGTCTGAACCCCAACGCGAACAACTGTGTGGAGTTGCTTCAAATTGTATGTGGGTGGTACAACGGTAGTCACAAATGATTCTGTATTAAACCTATATACCATGCTGACCTTTCACCTTGAAGTTTGACCTCGAAAACCGAAATATGTTCTTGTGGATCTTTCGCATCGTTTGACTTACAATGCTCAAACTTGGTGTATGGGTGTGGTGCATAGGCTTGTGGCGAATCTATATTATATTGGGTACTGATCAAGGTCAAGGTCAAGACGTTAGACCTTGGACGTGCGATATCATTGTTTTAGCCATATCCTCCACATTTTTGCAGTTACAATCCAAAACTTTGCTGTATTCGTAGATTGGGGTCAAGGTCATTTGTGGTGCAATTCGCAGATGTGTGCGACCTTGACCGTACCTGGATCAGCACCGCATGCGAGGGAATTTTGCACCCGCTCGGGTTCAGCTTTGGGGTTTTTGTTGTTGTGTGTTTTGTTGTGTTGGGGGGGGGGTGGTTGTTTATGTTTTGCGCGTTGATAAGATTAATTAAAAACAGAACACTAGATCCGGTGCAACTCGTTTTGAATCGCTTTGGATAAAACACAAAATAGAGTGAGGAAGGGTAAAGTGGGGGGGGGGGGGGGGGGGGGGGGGGGGGGGGGGGAGGGGGAGTTGAGTTAGGGGGGGGGGGTGTCGGGAGGGGGGGGGGGGGGAGAATGGAGAGAAAGAGGTTGTAGTATTCCTCCCACGATTTCACCCATCCATAATAGAGAGCTCGGAGAGTTATTTTTTTTTCTGGTGATGCGATAGTGAATACAACACCGTGAGATGAAGCAGATACGGATGCAGAGAAAGGGGGGTGGGGGTGAGGAGAGACATTGAGGGGGTGGGAGGGTCCAGCAATGAAAAAACGATTTTTTTCTTTTTTCTTCCCCCCCCTCCCCCCCCCCTTCACCCCTTTTTGTGACGAATGCTGGAAGAGAAACGTTAGAAATTGTGCTCCTTATTAATGCCCGCTTTGACAAGGACGTAGAGAGAGAGAGAGAGAGAGAGAGAGAGAGAGAGAGAGAGAGAGAGAGAGAGAGAGAGAGAGAGAGAGAAACAAATAGAGACACCGAATGAATCAGTGTCACAGCATATAAAACAAAATTGACCGCTCCCCACCCCGCCCCCCCCCCGTCTCCTCTTCACCTCCTCATCTCCTCCCCCTCCCCCATCCAACTCCTTCATTATTTCTCTGCCCCTCTCCTACCCCCCCCCCTCCCTCCCCTCCCCCACCCCCCCCCCCCCCCCCCCCCCCTACCCCTTTTTTTGATAAATGTGGAAACAAAACATTACGACTGGTGTGTGTTTAGTTATTCGGACCACGATGCATTCACGCTTTTTTCTTCTCATCCATAATAGTAATTCTTTTTGTGTGTGTGTGATTGAAGAGAGGAGATCGTGTAAATACTGATTGAGAAAGTGTATGAGGTGTGAGGCACAGAGAGAGAGAGAGAGAGAGAGGGGGAGGAGAGAGAGAGAGAGAGAGAGAGAGAGACGGAGAGAGAGAGAGAGACGGGAAGAGAGAGAGAGAGAGAGAGAGAGAGAGAGACGATGAGAGAGAGAGAGGGGGGTGGGAGAGAGAGAGATAGAGAGGGGGGGGAGAGAGAGAGATTGACGGGGAGGATGACAGAGACAGATAGGTCTGATTCTCAACGGTTTCGGTGATGAGGCCAAAAGTCCCAATTGAAAGAATGCAATCCCTTGTTTCAAAGAGATAGGGTGGGGTGAGGGAGGTGGAAAGAGAGAGAGAAAGAGAAAGAGAGAGAGGGTTGGGGACAGAGAGAGAGGCAGAGAGAGACAGATCGACAAGAGAAAAATAGCAGAAACACACACACACACACACACACACACACACCCACACACACACACACACACACACACGACACACACACACACACACACACACAGAGAGAGAGATATATATATATATATATATATAGAGAGAGAGAGAGAGAGAGAGAGAGAGAGAGAGGGGGGGGGGGTATAACACTGAACACTGAAAAACTTTATTTAACAAAAAGATAAAGATTTTAGGCGAAAAGAGGAAGAGAGAGAGAGAGAGAGAGAGAGAGAGAGAGAGAGAGAGAGAGAGAGAGAAAACATGAACAACGTTTTAATGAACCGGCCCATCTGCCCATGTCAAAGAGAACAGTGGGAAGGGGGAATTGTTAAATCAAACCAAAAAGGGGGGGGGGGTATCCATAACACAAGATATTAAGCAAGTATTAGATATTAGAGAGAGAGAGAGAGAGAGAGAGAGAGAGAGAGAGAGAGAGAGAGTGAGAGAGAGACAGACAGACATATAGACAGAGAAAGAAACACAGAGAGAGAGAGAGACAGACAGAGAGACAGAAACAGAGAGAGGCGGAGAAGAGAGTAAAATTGATGTGGACGAGGGGGGGGGGGGAGAGATGGAATGTCGCCTGCATGAAGGATGGGGCATTGCGTGAGATCAAGATCTCATCCATAATCTCCATAATCAGCGCCCTGCTTGCTTGCACCCCCACCCCCCATCCCCCCTTCTATTCTTGTGATGGAAAAGAACGAGCTTTAAAAAATGAATGAAGATTATTTTGGTGTGGGGAGGGGGGGGGGGGTCAGTTTAGTTGGAGTGAGGGGGTGGGGAGAGAGAAGAGGAGGCTGTGTCTTTATTTCAGATAGAGTAATGCTGGAGAGAACTGGATGCGGAGAGAGTGAGAGAGAGAAGAGAGAGAGAGAGAGAGAGAGAGAGACAGACAGACAGACAGACAGACAGACATAACAGACAGACAGAGAGAGACAGACATAGAAAGAGAAAAAGGAGAGAGGGGGAAGAGAGAGATGCAGAGTTATAGGAAAGAGTGAGAGAGAGAGAGAGAGAGAGAGAGAGAGAGAGAGAGAGAGAGAGAGAGAGAGTGGAAGAGACAAAGAGAGAAACACTGACACTGACAATACTTTAATGACAAAGGCCAGCAGCCCCTATCACAACTGAACGTATAGATTTCTATAATCAAACGTTTAAAAAAAGAAGATTAATCAAATCAAGTATGCAGAAACAAGTCTATTCATAGTAAATATTAAATAAGTAGGAAGAGACGGGCAGAGAGAGAGAGAGAGACATACAGACAGACAGACAGACAGAGAGAGACAGAAAGCGAACTAACGAAAGACAGAGAGAGAGGGAAAGGGAGAGGTGAGAGAGTAGAAAAAACAGAAGAAGAAAATAGAACTTAATAGACACACGAGCGATTCTGAATGTTAGAAAATGCAACACGCAATAACATCAATCATCCAGATGATTAAAGACGGACTATTACCATTGAACTGATGATCTATTTTTTCTTCATTCTCGTTCCTCTCTCTCTCTTTCTCTCTGTCTCTGTCGCTCTCCGTCCTCTCTCTCTCTCTCTCTCTCTCGTCTCTTTCTCGTCTTCTCATCTCCTCTCTCTCTCTCTCTCATTCCCTCTCCTCTCCTCTCGCTCTCTCTCTCTCTCTCTCTCTCTCTCTCTCTCTCTCTCTCTCTCTCTCTCCCCCGTCCCCTCTCTCATGACCCGGTCCTCTTCTATGGGCTAATCCGTCGGCCTAAAAGTCTCTCTCTCTGTGAATTAAAACTTTGTTCAATTTTGTTCAATTTGTTCAATCTCTCTCTCTTCCTCTCTCTCTATCTCTTACAACCAAGACTTTATCTCGTCCGTCTGGGTCTCTCTCGTCGCTCTCTCTGTGTCTCTCTCTCTCTCTGTCCGATCTCTCTCGCTCGTCATCTCTCCTCTCTCTCGTCTCTCTCTCCCTCTCGCCTCTCTCTCTCTCTCTCTCCTCTCTCTCCCTCCCTTCTCTCTCTCTCTCACTTCAACTCTCTCTCTCTCTCTCTCTCTCATCTCTCGCTCTACTCTCAGCGTCTCTCTCTCGTCCTCTCTCTCTCTCTCTCTCTCTCTCTCTCTCATATACTTATGAATTGTATGTTTCTATACTATTTGTCTTATTGTATCATTTCTTGATTGATTTATCGGGTTGTTTCCGCGTGTTCTTGTATGCTGTTATTTATCTATTCACTTTATTATTACTTGTTTTCTGGCCCAACCCCCCTGTTCCCATTTGACACGGGGCACATGGCCTAGATCAAATAAACCATTTTCAATTTTAATTTATCTTTCTTCTTCTTCTTCTTCTTCTTCTTCTTCTTCTTCTTCTTCTTCATTCTTCTTACAATTCTCTCCCTCTCTCTTTCCTCTGTCTGTCCGGGTGGATTCTTTTTTCTCTCTCTTCTCTCTCTCTCTCTCCCCCTCTCTCTCCTCTCCGCTCTCTCTCTCTCTCTCTCTCCCTCTCTCTCCCGCTCTCTCTCTCTCTCTCTCTCTCTCTCTCTCTCTCTCTCTCTCTCTCTCTCTCTCTCTCTGTCTCGCTGTGGACAGTGACAAACTAGCAGTGACCAACAGCCTGACTGAGAGTGATATCATGTTCCTCATTAGTTAGGAGAGTAGAACATCTGAATGCTTCATTCTAACCTGACCAGAGAGACAGACAGAGTTACGAGATAAAGAGAGAGCGACGAGAGAGAGGGAGAGAGAGAGAGAGAGAGAGAGAGGAGAGAGAAGAGAGAGAGAGAGAGAGAGAGAGAATGTTAGTAAGTAGCGTCTCTATTTTGAAGGGATTCAGATTGGAACCAAACCAAAATAACTTGCATGCAAAGATGAGGAACGAGATGAGAATTGGCTAAGGTAGGATGGGGGATGGGGTAGGGGTGGGGTGGGGGGGTGCAAGGGTCACAAACAAGGAAGGGGAGAGGTGGAGGGGGGTGCTAAGGGGTCATAGTCATAAATCACGCAATGAATAATAATAACCGTCACCGAAATGAAGAAAGAGAGAGGGTGGGGGGGGGGGGGGGGGGGGGGGGGGGGGGGGGGGGTGGGGGGGGTGGGGGGGGTCGGGGGGGGGGGGGGGGGGGAGAAGAGAAGAATATGAAGCCGATCATCCCTCATCTATCATTGAAGAATTTGAGGGGAGCCGAGTTTTCAAAAAGAAAACGGGAGAATGTGAGAGAGAGAGAGAGAGAGAAGAGAGAGAGAGAGAGAGAGAGAGAGAGAGAGAGAGAGAGAGAGAGAGAGAGGGGGGGAGGGGAGAGAGATGGAGGGACGAGAGAGAGAGAGCAGAAAAGAGAGAGAGAGAGAGGGGGGAGGGGGGGGAGATGGAGGGAGAGGGAGAGAAAGAGAGAGAGAGAGAGAGATGAAGGCGGAGAGAGAGACAGAGAGTCACACAGAGAAAGAGACGGATAGACAGACTCAGATATAGAGGGACTTAGAGATAGAGAAAGACAGAGAGAGAGAGAGAAAGAACAGAGAGAGGAGAGAGAGAGAGAGAGAGAGAGAGAGAGACAGAGAAACCAAGCAAACAGAGAGAGACTGTGGGTGGAGCGGTGCATTCTTGAATGTGATGAAACCAGACAAGCGAACCTTCGATTTTCTGCCTGCAACTCCGAAACACTGACAGCATCGTGACTTGTATGAATGAATTTCCCCGTTGGGGGGGTATGCCCGGGGTGGGGGGGGGTGGGGGGGGGGGGTGTCTTTCGTAAAAATAGCTCCCCCACCTTCTGGAAGTTCTGCGCTTGTAACTTCCTCTAATCTGCCACTCTCTTTGACTCTGCCTTTTCCCTTTGCTTACTGTCATCTACTAACTTCTGACTTATTGGCCCATTCTCCTGCCTTTAAAAACACAGACAAATCTTCGAAATATTTTGTTCTCCCTTGAGCTCCTCCGCAATCGGAATGTGGTATTTGGTATATTCTAGTCACAGAGACCTATCTCTGTGAAATTCGGGCTGCTCTCCCCCGGAGAGCGCGTCGCCGCAAGTGCAGCGCCACCCATTTAAAAAAGAAAATGTCGGCTGTACGCTGCGGGGAGACCAGTGAAAACTGAAAACCGGACACGTACGTACCTTACCCATTTGGCCATATGGCCTGGGAACGCAGAAGAAGAAGAAGACGTATGAATGAATGAATAGAGAAGATATTATTGGACACGATATCTTGATTGGGAGCTGGGTGGGATGTGAGGCGGGTGCGATATGGGGAGGGGGAGATAGAGGGGGGGGGCCAGGGGGGTGGACAGTAGTTGTGATACTTGAGAAGCCCTTGCATATTGCGATTGGTTCTCGATCTGAAGATGGGTGAAGATGATGTGGCATTCCCGGTCAGCATTATCATTTCGAGAGGGGTTGTGGTACGGGGGGGGTGGGGGGGGGGGGTGAGAGGAAGAGGGTGGAGAGAGAGAGACAGAGAGAGAGAGAGAGAGACAAT
>CM065709.1:24824225-24831725 GCA_017654935.2 Phymorhynchus buccinoides | reverse complement strand
CTCAAATCACGGGTCCGAACCCCAAGGCTATGACTTGAAAATTTCACAAAGCATTGTTGGAAACTTCATGGTTTGAAACTCTATCTGTTTACTGATGATTTGATGTAAATATTACAAGTGAACCCGTAAGCCTAGACTCCACCAACACGGCTGGAAACACCCAGAGACAGAGAAAGAGACAGATTGAGAAATGAGAGCGGTGAGGAGAGAGAGAACAGAGACACGCGAGAGAGGGAGAGACTGAGAGACACAGAGAGAGAGACAGAGAGAGAGAGAGAGAGAGAGAGAGAGCGGTGAGGAGAGAGAGAGAGAGAGAGCGAGAGAGAGAGAGGGGGGTAGCAAACAGTTGGCTGTAGCACTGTGGCTCACACTTGACTACTGAGTTCCTGCGCGCCGAGTCTTGCTTGCCTCAGTGACTGGCTGGATGGGGGAAGGAGATGCATTAGGGGAGGAGGTGAGTGGGTTTCACGATAGTGCATAGGTGGAAACTAAATGATACCAATTGAACGGCCGTGCCTAGGCCCTTTGTGTCACAGGCCCGATATGTCCCACTTCTTTCCGGCCGTCCATCCGTCCGTAAGGCGTGCGTCCTGTTTTCAGTTCTCAATGGTCTCCACGCTGTGTGTACAGCCGACACATTCCGATTTCGGAGTAGCCTTGCGATGCTGCGAGGGGACTTTCCAGACGCTCGGCGTTGCATTTGTTAATAATTTTATTTTATCTTTTTTTTTTTTTCGTCTTGTCATTTCATTCTTCGTTGGTCGTCTTTGTGTTGTACTTCCTTCTCCTCTCTCTCTCTCTCTCCTCTCTCTCTCGTCTCTCTCTGCCCCACTCTCATCTCTCTTATTTTTCTCTCTCTCTCTCTCTGGTCTCTCTACTCTCTCTCTCTCTCTCTCTCTCTCCTCTCTCTCTCTCTCTCTCTCTCAGTCTCTCTCTCTCTCACTCTCTCACTCTTAAGGGAGGGATAGAGAAAGAGTTAGAGAGAGATAGAAACAAACAGAGAAAGAGATAAGACAGGGAGAAAAGGAAAGAGAGAGACGTGAGCGAGCAAGAGAGACGGACAGACAGACAAACAAACAGAGAGAGACAGAGACACGACACTCCAACAAACAAATAAAATGGACCCAAAACGCGTTTTCGTGACTGGGACCCTGTTTTACATGTATTTAGCGTCAAATTGGTTGTTCGTATTTGCATGCCAAAGTGTGTGTAGGGGGGGAGGGGGGGGGTGGGGGGGGGGGGGGGTTTAAACACGTCCAATTAATAGAAAATCTGTTAAAGGGGTGGAGAATTGTTTTGCCGAAAATGTTGGGTTCCGTTGTTGGGGTGTGTGGGGGGTGGGTTTTTTTTTTGGGGGGGGTGTTTTTTTTGTTTTTTTTTTAACTCCTCGAGTCAGGCTGTGGGACCTGCTTAATCATTGCGAATCTTGTTATTAATACAATACAAAGGAGTCTGATCCGAATACACTCGCAAACGTTTGTTATTGTTTGCGCACTCGTGCGTGCGTGTGTGTCACAGTGTGTGTGTCCAGTCGCAGTGTGGTGTGTGTGTGTGTGTGTCTGTCAGTCCCTGTCTTTTCTGTGTGTCTCTGTCTCTCTCTTTTTCTTTGACTTTTATTTTATTTTCTTTGCTCTCTCTCTGTCTCAATCTCTCCCCTCTCTCTCTCTCAATCTCTCTCTCTCTCTCTCTCTCTCATCACTCTCTCCCTCTCTCTATCCTCTCTTCTCCTCTCTCTCTTTCTCTATCTCCTCCTCTCTCTCTCAATCTCTCTCTCTCTTCTCTCTCTCTCTCTCTCTCTCTCTTTCTTTCTCTCTCTCATGCCTCTTACCTCAACTCTACCTCATTCCCCCCTTTCTCTCTCTCTCCCTCCCTCTATCTATCACTCTCTCTCTCTTCTCCCTTCTCCCTTTCTTTTTCCCTACCCCCCACCCCTTGGTCCCCTCCTCAACCTTCTCGCTCTTTCTCTATCTCTATTCCGAACATTAGTCCAATCGCTCTCAAAATGAATATTCTCTCATCGTGTTTCCCATCAACAAAGCTTATGACTGCTACATGTGTAAATTGCCTAAATGTTTGACATGCCTAGTTTTTAAATTCGAGGTAAATATGCAAATCTAACACGCACACCCCACACCCCTTTTCCTCTCCATTTTCCCCGGTTCTTTTCCGGCCTTTTGTGGTCGTTTTGTTTCAGTCGTTTCTTGCCTTTCTTAATACAGATTGAGCACATTAAACCTTCTTCGTTTTCTGTATTTAAAAGTTAATTTTCATCCATTGTAAACAATTAGTCCATCAAATATGCATTTGCTGATAGTAGAATACTAAAGGCGCGACTGAGAAAACGCAATCAACCAAGGACGTTGAGGGGTGGGGGGGGGGGGGTGGTGGTGGGGGGGGGTTGAGGGGGGGGGGGGGGGGGGCGGGGGGGGTAATAGAGAGGGCAGGCAGGGGGTTTTGAATCTTCATCTTAACCAAATTCGATTTCAAGGAGGCAAGATAAGCTATCTTGAACAACGATTTTAATCTCATATTAAGCTAAATGGCTACAGTGACACTAATCCTGACAGATGAGCCCATTTACCTACCTTACGTAATAGTTTTGCTTAACATGAAGATTCGATGATTTGGAGAAATAAATTATTATACGCAGCCTCAGCATTTTGATTGATTCAGGGCTTTTTTAAGGTCTGACGAGGAATGTGGCTCGAGAAAAAGAAGACAGTTATTTATCGCATATTGATATGGGAGTTTTTAAAGTATATTTCAGGCTGGTTTTTTTACTCTCTTTTTCAAAAATATATTTTATAGGTAATTGTAGACAAAACTTTTTTTTTCTCCAAATAATTATGAAGGTAGTCATAGACAAAAAATAAAAATGCCGGCTCCAAAGTTTTCGAATGGTCGACTTAGGACAATGATTTTTACCGCCAGGGGGGCGCATTCAAACCGGTAGGGGCTTAGCGCGCGATATTCTTAGTTGTGGGCGTAGTGAGAGAGGAAGAGAGGAGAGGGGGAGGGGCTTATCTCCCTCTCTCTCTTCTCTCTCTCTCTCCTCTCTCTCTCTCTCTCTCTTCTCTCTCCTCTCTCTCTCTCCTCTCTCGCTCTCACTACGCCCAACTAAGAATATTGCGCGCTAAGCCCCTACCGGTTTGACTGCCCCCTAGGCGGTCAAATGCGCGTCCTAAGTTTGCTCCAGGTTATCCATGGCTCGTTTTTGTAAGCATAGTGAAGGTTTATATGGGTATGAGAGTACTTGACCTCACCGCAAAAGGATCGTTTCATGAAATCAGTGGCCATAATGAACTAGTCTGTGTTAATTTTGAAGTGTTTTATTTACACTCCTCGCCTCGGGGTGGGGGGTGGGGGTGGGCAGAGACAGAGTGGACGGTCAGAGGAGACAGGATACAGGATATGTTTAATGAAAGAAATCTCACTGTCCCTCCGGTCGGCATTGGAAACAAAAGTAAATCGGCACTATTTTATTTTTTAAAAATTCAGAACACTGAACATTTAATTTTTCATAAAGTTTTGTTTCTGAGGTTAACAAAATACAGACATTGGACACAGAAAAGTTTTATCAAAGCAAATTATATATATAAATGCTATTTCTTGTTACCCACCCCTATAATGTGAATCGTGTTGGCTTCGTGGAAGATTTCTTCTTAAAGGGGATTCAATAATTTGTGTGTGTGCGTGTGTGCGTGCGTGTGCGTAGTGTGTGCGTATAGTGCGGGGTGATAGAGAGAAAAAGTACAGACAGAGGGACAGATAAAGGTATTCAACAATCAAGCTAACCTAATCTCTCTCTCGGAGATGCCTCTCTCTCTCTCCTCTCTCTCTCCTGTCTCTCTACTCTCTCTCGCCGCTCTCCTCTGCTCTCTCTCTCTCGTCCCTTTTCTGTGTGTCTCTGTCTCTCTCTTTTCACTTGACTTGATTTTATTTTCTTTTATTTCTCTGCTTCTCTCTTCTCTCCTCTCTCTCTCTGGGACTCTCTCACTCTCTCTCTTCTCTCTCTCTCTCTCTCTCTCTCTCTTTTCCGCTCATTCTCTTCTCTCTCTTCTCAGATTCTCTCTCGTTCTCCTCTCTAGTATTCTCTCTCATCGTTCACCCCCCCCCTCTCTCTCCCCCCTCTCCCTATCCTCTCCTCTCCCCTCTCTTCTCTTTCTCCTTCCCCCTTCGTCTCTTTCCCTAGGTCCCCTCCCCACCCCCGACCCCTCAACACTGTCCCCTCCTTCTCTTCCCTATATTTACAGGCAAAATCGAAAAAGACATAATATCGAAAAAGGAAAAGGGAAAGGGGGAAAACAATCTACATATAGACATATGATCTTCCTAATTAGATGATATCTCCTGGTGTGTCTCGGCTTCCATGCTCTCTCTCTCTCTCATATCGTCTCTCTCTCTCTCTCTCTCTCCTTCTTCCTACTTCGCCTCTACTCTCTCTTCTCTCTCCCTCTCGTCTCTCTACTCGCCCCCTCGGCCTCTCTCCCCCTCTCTCTCCTCTCCTCTCTCTCTCTCCCCTCCCTCTCGCCCTCTCTCTTCTCTTAATCCTTTGCTTACCTCTCTATCTCTCTCTTGCCCTCTCTTCTCTTCGTCTCGCCCTCTCTCTCTCTCTCTCCCTCTTTTCTCCCTCTCTCCTCTCTCTATCTTCTCTCTTTCCTTCGTCTCTCGCCTCTCCTCCTCCCTCTCTCTTCTTCTCCTCCCCCCTCTCTCTTCTCCCATCTCTCTCGTCTTTTATTCCTCTCTCTCTCTGTCCTCGTGTCTTCTCTCTCTCTCTCGCTTCTCACCTACTCACTCTCTCATCACTCATCTCCATCTCCTCATACATCTCTACGTTCTCTCGTTCCATCTCTGGGTAGTGGTGGTTGGGTTGGACTAAATCCGCTATTAGAGGGAGACTAGAGTACATGGTATAGGTGTGTAACCTTCTGGAGAAAGCAGTCTCTGTGTAGTGTTGTGTTTCAGTGATCTCATTAGATTGATTGAGGAGTCGGACTCGAGTGGGTGGGGATTTGTGTGGTAGGGCCCCTAGTGTTCATGCTCCTCGCGGCGCGCGCTTGTCTCACCTTGTTGTCTCTGTTCTCTGTGTGTTCTCGCCCTATCCTCGTCTCCTCTAATTGAAACAGTGTATGTATGTTGGGTGTGCCGTAATGCTCCTGTCTCTCTCTGCCTCCCCCACTCTCCTCTCTCGCGCCTTCTCTGCCTACATGCAGCTCCACAGCGCGCGTGCTGTGCTCACTGTCCTCCTCTTCTATCTCTCTTTCTCTCTTCTCTGCTCTCTCTCTCTATCTCACTATATTTTCTACACTGGCGACGACTCTCCTCTTCTCTCTCTTTTTTGAACTCTCTCTCTTGCGCCTCTTGCTCTCTCTCGTCTCTCTCTCTCTCTCTCTCTCTATCTGGCCATCATCCCCTCTCTCGCTCCCTCTCTCTCTCTTTCTCTCTCTCTGTCTCTCTCCGCTCTCTCTCGTCTCTCTTCTCTACTCTCTCTCTCTCGTTATCATCTCTCTCCTCTCTCTCTCTCTCGTTCTCTTCGTCTCGCTTTTCATCTCTCGTTCTCTCTCCTCTCTCTCTTCTCCGCTCTCTCTCTCCTGCGTCCGTCTCTCTCTCTTCTCTCGTCTCTTCTCTCTCTCTTCATCTGCTCTCTCTGTCTCTCTCGTTCTCTCTCTGTCCTCTCTCTCTCTCTCTCTCTCCGGTTCTCTCTCTTGTTCTCTCTCTCTCTCCTCTCTCGTTCTCTCATCGTTCTCCTCTCTCCTCTCCTCTCCTCTTCTCTCTCATTCTTCGGTCTCTCTCTCTCTCGGTCTGCGTCTCGTTCTCGCATCTCGTCATCTCTTCTCCTCTCTCTCTCCTTCTCTCAGTTCTTCTCGTCTCTCTCTTTCTCTGTTCTCTTCCTCTCTCTCCTCTGCTCGTCAGCCTCTTTCTCTCTCTCTCTCTTTCATCTTCGTTCTCTCATCGATCTCTTCGTTCTTTCTCTCTACTCTCTCTTCTTCATCTCTGCTCTCTCTCTCATCCTCTCTCTCTCTCTCTCGTCTCGGGTTCTCTCTCTCTCTCGTTTCCTCGCTCCTTTCTCTCTCTGTGTGTCTGTCTCTCGGTCTCATCTCTCTCTCTCTCTGTGTTTCTCTTGAGGCTTTCTCTCCTTGAGCTCTTCTCTTTCTCTCTCTCTCTCGTCTCTCTCTCTCCTCTCTCTTCTCTCTCTCTCTCTCTCTCTCTCTCTCTCTCTCTCTCTCTCCATCTCTCTTCCTCTCTCTGTCTGTCTATCTTCTCTCTCTCTCAGTCTCTTTCTCCCTCTCTCTCTCTCTCTCTCTCGTCTCTCCTTGCTCTCATCTCATCTATAAATCTCTCTCTCTCTCTCTCTCTCTCTACTCTCGTTCTCTCTGCTCTCTTTCCTCTCTCCTCTTTCTCTCCTCTCTTTCTCTCTTCTCATCTCTCTCTCTCTCTCTCCTCTCTCTGTCTCTCTCCTCTCTCTCTCTCTCTCTCTCTCTCTCTCTCGGTCTCTCTCGATCTCTCTCTCTCTCGTCTGTTCATCGTTTCTCTTCTCTCCTCTCTCTCTCTCGTCTCTCTCTCATCCTCTCTCATCTCTCTCTCTCTTTTCTGTCTCTCTCTCTCTCTCGGTGGTGCTGAACATAACTTTAACGCATTGTAAAGTGAACCTCGCGCAAACTTTAAAACCCGTGGTGGGTGGGACAGTGAAAGCTCAAATGATCACGAAATTGGGACATGGGCGGGATCTCCCCAAAATAATTGACTGTACGCGGGTGGTGGTGGTGTGTGGTGGTGTGGTATGAGGTGGAGGTAGGGAGGAGGGGTGGGGGTGGGGGGTAGACAGAGACAATTGCGGTGTTCAGGGAGAGACACAGACAGACAGAACAGACAAACAAGGTTGTGTCAGAGTAAAAGAAATAAATTGCTCAAGATGTCACGAAATTGGGACACGATTTTGTGGCCCCTGAACTTATTGACGCGAGGAACAGAGGGGTAGGACAGCGAGGGGGGGGGGGGAGAGAGAGGAGAGTGTGCGAGAGAGAAGAGAGAGAGAGGAGAGAGAGAGAGAGAGAAGAGAGAGATAGAGAGAGAGAGAGAGGGGGGGGGGGGGCAGACAGACAGAGAGGCAGTGAGTGACAATGACAATTGTTTATTCATTAAGGCCTTTGCCCCCTCATGAAGGGGGTACAGGATAGCAAAATATAACAAGAGTACTGACTGTAACAATGTTTGCAAAATGCAAATTTCTTACGACATCAGAGGCAGAGAGAGAGAGAGAGAGATGGGGGGGCAGAATATTTTATTGGCATAGCTCTTCCTTCTGCTTCTGCCCAGGAAGTTGCAATTGGGTACTAAAGTAACTACTCGTTCTAAATTAATTATTGCAAAAACAAAAATGCAGAGAGAGTGAGGGGGGGGGGGGGGGGGGGCGGGGGGTGGGGGGGGGGGGGGGGGGGGGGGGGGGGGTTAGCCTCTTTCTATTAGCTTCGCTGGGGGGAAGGGTTAGAGAGATGTGCT
>CM065709.1:24818640-24823725 GCA_017654935.2 Phymorhynchus buccinoides | reverse complement strand
TTTTGTGTGTGTGTCGTCCTTTCTGTCTGGTCTGTCTTTGCACGCGAGTGTGTGTATTTAAGAGATAGGTGGAACGCGAGATGAAGATGGATGAGGAAGAGACGGAAAGAAAATAATCAGAAGCAATTTACATATAAGATGTGTTTCAGCATTGTTGTTGTTGAAGGGTGTGTGTTTGTTTAGGGGCTTCTCTTTTTTTCTTTTTGCTTTTTGTTGTTGGGGGGGGGTGGGGGGGGGGTGGGGGAGAGGTGTGTTGGTTTTTTGTAGGTGATGGGTTTTTTGTTAATTTAAGAAGTATTATCGATATATTTTTGCACACAGTCTGTACCCGCCGTTTTTTTTTCACCGGTTTTTTTCGTTTTTTCCTCTCTCTCTTCTTTGCTATTTCGATAATGGTCCTCTCCTGCTCATTCTCCTCCTCTTCTTCTTCACCTTTTTTTTTTTTTCTTTCTTCTTCTTCTTCTCTCTCTCTATTCTCTTCTTCTTCTTCTTCTTCTTCTTCTTCTTCCTTCTTTCAGTACTTTGCTTCTTCTTCTCTTCTTCTTCTTCTTCTTTCTTCTTCATCATCTTCATCATCATGCATCGTCTTCTTCTTCATCTTCTTCTTCTTCTTCTTCTTTACTTCTTCTACTTCTTCTTGCAATGTCGTCTTCCTCTTGTTTTTCTTCTTCTTTTTTTTTTCTTTCAGTGCTTTACTTCTTCTTTTTCGTTCCTCTTCTCTTCCTCTCTCTTCTCCTTACTCTTCTCTTCCTCTCTCTCCTTCCTCTTCCTATTCCTCTCTCTCCTTCCTCTTCTTCTTCTTCTTCCTCTTCTTGCAATGTCTTCTTCTTCGTCTTCTTCTGTCTTCTTCATCTTCTTCATCATCATCTTCTTCTTCTCCTCCTCCTCTTTTCTTCCTCTTCTTCTTCTTCTTCTTCTTCTTCTTCTTCTTCTTCTTCTTCTTCTTTGCAATTTTTCGTCTTCTTCTTCTTCATTTCTGCTTCATTCCTTCATTCTCTTTCTTTTTCTTCTTCTTCTTCTTCGTCTTCCTCTTCATCTTCTTCTCTTTCTTCTTCTTCTCTTCTTCTTCTTCTTTCTTCTTTCCTCTTCCTTCTTCTTCCTTCTTCTTCTCTTCCTTCTTCTTCTTCTTCTCCTCGCAAGTTCTTCTTCTTCTTCTCTTCTTCTCTTCTTCTTCATACTTCTTCATCTTTCTTCTTTTCTTTCTTCTTCTTCTTCTTCTTCTTCCTCTTCTTCTTCTTCTTCTTCTTCTTCTTCTTCTTCTTCTTCTCTTATTCGTTTCCTTCTTCTTCTTCTTCTTCGTCTGCCTCTTTCTTCCTTCTGCTCTCTTCTTCGTTTTCTTCTTCTTTCTTCTTCTTCTTCTTCTTCTTCTTGCAAATTCTCTTTTTTCTTCCGGTCTTACTTCTTTCTTCTTATTCCTCTTCTTCTATCTTCTTTCTTCATTCTTCTTCTTCTTTCTTTTTCTTCTTCTTCTTCTTCTTCTTTCGTCTTCTCTTTTTCTTCTTCTTCTTCTTCATCATATTCTTCTTCTTCTTCTTCTTCTCTTCATTCTTCTTCTTCCTCTTCTTCTTCCTCTTCTTCTTCTTCATTCTCCTTCTTCTTCTTCTTCTTTCCTTTTCTTCTTCTTCTTCTTTTTTTTTTTTTCTTCTTTTCTTCTTCTTCTTCTTTCTCCTTCTTCTTCTTCTTCTTCTTTCGTCGTCTTCAGTCTTATACTTCTTCTTCTTCTTCCTCTCCTCCTTCTCCTCTTCTTTTTCTTGCTTGCAATGTCTTTCTTCTCCGCCCTTCTTCATTCTTTTTCTTTTTCTTCTTCTTCATGCTTCTTCTTGTTCTTTTGCTTGTCAATCTTCTTTCTTCTTCGTCTTCTTCTTCTTCCCCTCCTCCTCCTCCTGCTCCTCCTTCTTCTTCTTCTCCCTCTTTTTCTATTTCTTCTTCTTCTTCTTCTTGTAATGTTGGCCTGTTTTGACATTAGAAAATAACATAATTATGTTTTGATGTATCGGCGTGCACTCTCATCCCCCCTGAACCTATCAGAAACAAAAACAAGCTAACAAACAAAATGAACAAAAACAATGGTTACATATTTTTTTCTTCAAAAATGGTCGGAGGTGCGTTAAGGGGGGGTGGGGACGGGGTAAATAAGATGTATATGATAAATCGAGATTCCACTGCAGAAAAACGAACAGACTTCCGTTTCGGATGTGTTTTTTTAGTCCCCGAGTCGAAGGTTCGGGGAACTATTGTTTCTCTCTGGTCCGTCCGGTGTCCGTCCGTCCGGTTATTCGTACGTTTTTCTCAAAAACTATTCAGTCTATCATCATCAAATTTAGTATACTAGTGTGCCAAGATTGCAAGCTATCCACTGATGTATTTTATTGTTTCATTAATGTCAAGGTCACTCCAGTTACGGGGTTCAAACCCCCAAAAACATAATCGCTAATATCTCGCGAGGTTGTGTATGTATTTGAATGCAGTTTTTTTTCACAACATTTTCTGATGAATGTTCTATAACACAGTTGTCATGAATTGTCTGCGCGCGCGTGTGCGCATGATAGCGCGCGCTCAAATCACGGGTCCGAAACCCAAGGCTATGACTTGAAAATTTCAAAAAGGATTGTTGGAAACTTCATGGTTCGAAACTCTTATCTGTTGACTGATGATTTGATGTAAACATTACAAGTGAACCCGGTAAGCCTAGACTCCACCATCACGGCTGGAAACACCCAGAGACAGACAGAGAAAGAGTACAGACTGAGAATGAGCGCGGGAGGGAGAGAGACACACACACCAGAGAGAGAGCGAGAGAGAGAGAGATGAGAGAGAGAGAGAGAGAGAGAGAGAGAGAGAGAGAGAGAGAGCGGTGAGAGAGAGAGAGAGAGAGCGAGAGAGAGAGAGGGGGGGTAGCAAACAGTTGGCTGTAGCACTGTGGCTCACACTTGACTACTGAGTTCCTGCGCGCCGAGTCTTGCTTGCTATCAGTGACTGGCTGGATGGGGGAAGGAGATGCATTTAGGGGGAGGGAGGTGAGTGGGGTTCACGATAGGTGCATAGCGTGGAAACTAAATGATAACCAATTGAAACGCCGTGCCCTAGGCCCTTTGTGTCACTGGCCCGATATGTCCCACTTCTTTCCGGCTGTCCATCCTTCCGTGCGTGCGTCCTGTTTTCCGTTCTCAATGGTCTCCCCGCTGTGTGTAATTCGACACATTCCGATTTCGGAGTAGCCTTGCGATGCTGCGAGGGGACTTTCCAGACGCTCGGCGTTGCATTTGTTAATAATTTTATTTTATCTTTTTTTTTTTTTCGTCTTGTCATTTCATTCTTCGTTGTCGTCTTTGTTGTTCTTCCATCTCTCTCTCTCTCTCTCTCTCTCTCTCTCTCGTCTATCTCTCTCTCTCCATCTCTCTCTCCTCTCTCTCTCTCTATCCTCTCCTTCTCTCTCTCTCTCTCTCTCTCCCTCTCTCTCCAACTCGCTCTCACTCTCTAAGGGAGGGATAGAGAAAGAGTTAGAGAGAGATTAGAAACAAACAGAGAAAGAGATAAGACAGGGAGAAAAGGAAAGAGAGAGACAGACAGATAGAGATAGAGACAGACAGACTGACAAACAAACAGAGAGAGACAGAGACACGACACTCCAACAAACAAATAAAATGGACCCAAAACGCGTTTTCGTGACTGGGACCCTGTTTTACATGTTTAGCGTCAAATGTGTTCGTCGATTTGCATGCCAAAATGTGTGCGTGGGGGAGGAGGGGGGCGGGGAGTTAAAACACGTTAATAGAAAATCTGTTAAAGGCGGAGAATTGTTTGCCGAAAATGTTGGTTTATTGGGTGATGTGTGGGGGGGTGGTTTTTTTGGGGGTGTGTTGTTTTTGTTAACTCCTCGAGTCAGGCTGGTGGGGACCTGCTTAATCATTGCGAAATCTTGTTATTAATACAATACAAAGGAGTCTGATCCGAATACACTCTCCAAACGTTTGTTATCTGTTAATAATCCCATAAATGCACTCGTGCGTGCGTGTGTGTCACAGTGTGTGTGTCACCGCAGTGGTGTGTGTGTGTGTGTGTGGTCTGTCAGTCCCTGTCTTTTCTGTGTGTCTCTGGTCTCTACCTTTTTCTTTGACTTTTATTTTAGTTTCTTTGCTCTCTCTCTGTCTCAATCTCCCCCTCTCTCTCTCTCAATTCTCTCTCTCTCTCTCTCTCTCCTCTCATCCTCTCTTCTATCAATCTCTCTCTCTCTTTCTTTTTCTCTCTCCTCTCTCTCTCATCTCTCCTCTCTCTCTCTCTCTCTCTCCCTCTCTCTCTCTCTTTCTCTCTCTCATCCCTCTTACCTCAACTCTACCTCATCACCCATTTCTCTCTCTCCCCCTCCATATCTCCTCTCCCTTCTCTCTCCCTTCCCCTTTTCTTTTTCCCTACCCCCCACCCCGCACCCCCTCCTCACCTTCTCTCTTTCTCTATTCCGAACATTAGTCCAATCGCTCAAAATGAATATTCTCATCGTGTTTCCCATCAACAAAGCTTATGACTGCTACATGTGTAAATTGCCTAAATGTTTGACATGCCTAGTTTAAATTCGAGGTAAATATGCAAATTAAGTCACACTCACTCCCACATGGGACCCCTTTATACTCTCGCACTTTTCCCGGTTCTTTCTCGGCTTTGTGGTGTCGGTTTTTTCAGTTTTGCCTTTCTTACTGTAGATTGAGCATTTAAACCTCTATCGTTTTCTGTATGTTTCACAGTTAATTGCTTCTAATCCATTTAAACAATTAACAACCTAATTTATGCATTCGCTAATGCAGTATAATATAAAGGTACGACTACTCAAAACCCCCGCAATCAACCAAGACGTTGAGGGGGGTGTGCGTGGGGTGGGGGGGGGGGGGGAGAGAGTGCATGCAGGGGGTTGAATCTTCATCTTAACCAAATTCGATTGTGTGTGTTGTGTGTTTCAAGGAGGCAAGATAAGCTATCTTGAACAACGATTTTTAATCTCATATTTACGTGGCCTAAATGGCTACAGTGACACTAATCCTGACAGATGAGCCCATTTACCTATCCTTACGTAATAGTTTTGCTCTAACATGA
>CM065709.1:24806140-24813640 GCA_017654935.2 Phymorhynchus buccinoides | reverse complement strand
GCCGGACGGACGGACGGACCAGACCAAAAACAATAGTTCCCCGAACCTTCGGCTCGGGGACTAATAAAAAAAAAGAAGAGCTTTGCGAAAGGAGCAAGGGTTATTTACGAGCCTCTAAGATTCCGAGACAAGAGATGATAAATGATGCGTTGGGGGGTGGGGGGGGGGGGGGCGGGGACAGAGAGAAAGAGAGAAAGAGAGGAGAGAGGCAGTAGTAATCTGGCCAATAAGTGTAGTCTCCCTAACACTCCCACCCCAGGAGCGGAGCTGGAGGGAAGGGGGGGGGGGGGTCATGTGTTTCCGCCCCCCCCCACCCCCCACTCTACCCCAAGATGTACCTTATACAAGTAGTGAAAAGTAAGAACATGATTCACTAATTTGAAAACATTTCTGAGGGCTTTTTATAATATAAAAAAAAAGGCATTGCCCCTTAAACCCGGAAAGTTGTTTTTATATCGTACGCTATTATATCACGAGTGTGACTGATATTTGTCCATTTCTTCTACATTTTTTTAATCTTAATTGATTTTTTGGTAAGATTAAGTGGTTTATAAACACTGTATATTGTTGTGTTGGGATGTATTATATTGGAATATCACGGTACAGCTTTAGTTTTTCGTTCATCAAATCCCTTTTTGCCGAGAGAGTGGGGATGTACCCAGGGCAAGGCATCTCCCTACTCAACTAATTCTTGCCCAGCCCCCCAGAATAGTACCTGCCCCCCTCGTGCTATCTGGCAGTCATTGTCGGAAAACGACAGACAAGCAACAACATGTTGCTAGGTTAGGTTAGGTACATTATAGTCACAGAGGCGTCTCTGTGAAATTCGGGTTGCTCCCACCTGGAGAGCGCGTCGCAGCCAGACTTTTTTTTTTTTTTTTTTTTTTTTTTTTTTTTTTTGCATGCGACTTTTGTGACTGATGAGGAAGGGAGGGAGGGGGGTAAATTTTTACCAAATGACGACTTTTTTCGTTGCCACTGGGTTTAACGTGTGGCTAAGTGCTTGGGCACACGGGACCTCGGTTTATCGTCTCATCCGAAAGACTCCACGTTCAGACCGCAAGGCCTAGTGCAAAGTGAGAGGAAAAATCCCCTGTACCCAGGTTCGAACTCGGGTTTACTTGACACGAAGCGGCGAACGCGCTACCACTGTGCCACTCTACACTTGTTGTGTATTTTTGTGCAGGTGATAGTGAGTGGCGTGCCCTCTGCGTATCGCAGTACGCTGGTGGTAGAGAGTGTGGGGTCCGGGGACTTTGGCCTCTACTTCTGCTTCGTCTACAACTTGCTGGCTAACATGACTCACATCGCCAACATCACCACTACGTGTGAGTCAAACGTGCATAGTAACGGAAAGCTGTTTCTTTCATGCAGTTTTGTTATCTTTTTCCCTCCCTGTGGGGATACCGGGGGGTGTCTTTCGTGAAAACAGTTCCCCCACCTTCTGGAAGTTCTGTGCTTGAAACTTCCCCTAATCTGCCACTCTCTGTGACTCTGCCTTTTCCTTTTGCTTTCTATAATCCGCTGGTACTATCTTTCTGACTTATTGGCGCCATTCTCCTGCCTTTTTTCAAAAAAAATCCTCCAAATAGTTTTTCTCCTTTGAGCTGCTCCGAAATCGGAATGTGTCTGCTGTACGGAGCAGGGAGACCAGTGAAAACTGAAAGCCGGACACATGCATACCTTACCCATTATGGCCATATGTCCTGGGAATGCAGAAGAAGAGAGGAGATGACGAAATTGAACAAAGGGTAATTACTCTCTTTTTCTAATTAACTCCCCTCCACCAAAGTTGATTACGATACCATTCACCTAGCAGTGCGTGGGTCAGAACCAAAGTGAGACAAGCAAAGCATCATTCTTATAAAAGAATGTGCCAAGCTCGCCTTTATGACCCTCACCCACACAGTACACATGATGTCAGCTATCCAGTGTTTTTGAGTTATCCGTTTTTGAGTTATCAATTCCACTGTATTATCATTTACCCAATTTTCTTCAGTTATGTATCAGTTTGGCCCCATCTCTAATGATTCCCCATTTCTGTGTGTGTGTGAGCATGAATGTGTGCATACATGTGTGCTTGTGTGTATTTTGGTTTTGTGGGTCGTGTGTGCACGCATGTGTGTGTCTGTGTGCGTGTCTGTGTGTCTGTCTGCGTGCGTACGTTGTGTGTGAGGGTGTTTGTGTATGTGGTCAGTCCATGCGGCTCGGTTGCTGTGGCTTACCGAATGGGGTATGAACGAGTTGGCGTCAATAACTGTGTGTGTTTATGTGTGTGCGTGTGCGTGTGTGTGTGTGTTAGAGAGAGAGAGAGAGAGTTGCTTTGTATATGCGCTGTTGCTGGTTGGTGTCACTCTTGAATGTTGTTTTTTGTTGTCTGTTGATGAATAATTGATTGTAAAGCGCTTTGGGCTCATCTGAGGTAAAGCGCTATATAAATGTACTATTATTATTATTATTATTATTCTATATGTCCCCAATTTTGTCTATGTGTCCCCGTCTAGTCTCCATGTGGCCCCCGTCTCTACTGTCTCTGTCAGTTTTATCTTTTTTTCCAGCGGTACTGGAAAATCTCCCACTTTCCAAATTATGAGATATACCTTGGAGTCCATTCACAATAGCAGTATACCTGTCCAGTTTTGACATAAAAACTCTCGGTGAATACGTAATCAATGTGATCAATAGTTATCAGAAAGTGGTCATTGTTTATACAGTGGAACCTCCCTTATAAGACCTTCAAAAATCATCCCAAGTAAGGGAGGGGTCTTATAAGGGAGGGGTCTTATAAGGGAGGTAATTTTAATACTTGCAAAGAAGGGCAATGTCTCAGAGAAGTAGGTCTTATGTGGGAGGGAGTCTTATAATGGGAGGTCTTATAAGGGAGGTCATTTTAATACTTACAAAATAGGGCAATGCCTCAGAGAAGTAGGTCTTATGTGGGAGGGAGTCTTATAAGGGAGGTAATTTTAATACTTGCAAAGAAGGGCAATGTCTCAGAGAAGTAGGTCTTATGTGTCAGGGAGTCTTATAATGGGAGGTCTTATAAGGGAGGTAATTTTAATACTTACAAAGAAGGGCGATGCCTCAGAGAAGTAGATCTTATGTGGGAGCAGACCTGTTTACTCTACTCTTTTCGAGTAGTATTCTACTCAATTTGGACCTCTACTACTCTTCAAAATTGAAAATAATGCTGTCATTACTCATTTCAGTGAACATTGTTTGATGGTTTAATGAACAGGACTACACATTTTGAGCCACCAAAACTACTCATTTCAGCTATCCAGACTACTCAAGACTTGTGTAGGGGGTAAACAGGTCTGATATGCTCTGAAAATAAACCAACATAGAACTACTCCTCATTTCAGTTATCCAGACTACTCAAGACTTGTGTAGGGGGTAAACAGGTCTGATATGCTCTAAAAATAAACCAACATAGAACTACTCCTCATTTCAGCTATCCAGACTACTCAAGACTTGTGTAGGGGGTAAACAGGTCTGATATGCTCTGAAAATAAACCAACATAGAACTACTCCTCATTTCAGCTATCCAGACTACTCAAGACTTGTGTAGGGGGTAAACAGGTCTGATATGCTCTGAAAATAAACCAACATAGAACTACTCCTCATTTCAGCTATCAAGACTACTCAAGACTTGTGTAGGGGGTAAACAGGTCTGTGGGAGGGAGTCTTATAATGGGAGGTCTTTTATGGGAGGTTCCACTGTGCATTGATGTTTTTGTTGTTGTTTTTTGCAGCTGAACCAGAATCCCCGATCAATCTGCAGACGGTGGGGCGTACCTGGGAGTCCATCCACCTGCAGTGGAATCCAGGATTCGACGGCGGATTTGCCCAGAAATTCCAGATCACTGTGCACGAGTTTGGGTCCCAGGGCAGCTACGATGTGCCCGCCACGCCCCTGTTTGCTCACGAGTTTAACATTACTGGTGAGGAGAGAGAGAGAGACAGTGAGGGAGAGAGAGAGAGAGAGAGTGCATGAGTTTGGGTCCCAGGGCAGCTACGATGTGCCCACCACGCCCCTGTTTTGCTCACGAGTTTAACGTTACTGGTGAGGAGAGAGTGAGGGAGAGAGAGTGCACGAGTTTGGTCCCAGGGCAGCTACGATGTGCCCGCCACGCCCCTGTTTTGCTCATGAGTTTAACGTTACTGGTGAGGAGAGAGTGAGGGAGAGAGAGAGAGTGCACGAGTTTCGGTCCCGGGGCAGCTACGATGTGCCCGCCACGCCCCTGTTTTGCTCACGAGTTTAACGTTACTGGTGAGGAGAAGCCAAATGGAGAAAGAGATTTGCTTGAGTTTAGAATCTAAAGGCAGCCGCGAGTAAGATGGATCGAAGAAAGATAGGGGCATGAGTTTTGAGTTTAAAAAATTATCTCCCTTGGTCTGTCAAATCTTTGTTACTGCCATCTATGTAGCTACTGTAATAAACAAAATGAACCATTATTTTCTTTGATTTTGTTTCCCTCATAATCACTTGAATATTGTTCCCCCCGAAGTTTGAGTATGGCTGCTTATATGGCGGGGTAATCAAGAACGTTCACACGCGTAATGTTCTCATTCCTAGCTGATGCATTTGTGCCATAGTGTTCAAGTGCTTCGGTTGTTGGGATGATCCCTGGAGTCTTTCAGCCAGGGTACATCAACAACTCGAATATTGTTCATGTCAGTGTGTGTAAATGTGTGTAATGCATTTTTAAAACTCAGCTCATTTCATAGTCAGTTTATTCCGTACATACACTTGCTCTCAAAATAGTTTCGCTTTCTAGTTAAGATGAAACAGATACGAACAAATATTTCTCCCCAAAAAAGTTGCATTGCATTTTAAGCACTTCTACAAAACATTCCCCCGAAGTCGGAGTGTGGCTGCCCACGTGGCGGGGTAATCAAAAACGGTCACACACGTAATGTTCTCATCCGTAGCTGATGCACTTGTACCATAGTGTTCAAGTGCTTCCGCTGTTGGGATGATTCCTGGAGTCTTTTAGCCAGGGTACGCAAACAACGTCTACAAAACATGAAGTCAGTTATATATTTCTGGTGGCGCGCCTCTGGCTGCGATGCGCTCTCCAGGTGGGAGCAACCCGAATTTCACGGAGACGCCTCTGTGACTATAAAGTACCGAATACCAAATACCAATATTTTTTATTTGTGAACACTTGTCCACAATAGTACATCTTTTATAAAAATAAAACTTAACGTGTTTCTTTCCTTACATTTCTTGTTGACAGGATTAAAACCGTCGACTCGTTACGAGTTCTCGGTGTTCGGGAGGAACGAGTTGGGAAGGGGGCCCCGATCTCTCACCATCGCCACACAGACCGGGGGTATGAACATGACTATGCGTTTGTCTGTACGTGTTTTGTTTGTCTGTTTGTCAGTCTGTGTTTGTGATGATAAAACAAATTTTAAAACAGTCTCACTCAGCTAAAGCACAGGCTCACCTAGGAGCTTTCGGGGGCGTTGCGCTCCCTTCGTCAGCGTCGTCTGCTGAGAGGCCACTGGCGGTTCAGTGCACACGGTCGTGAGTACAGCTCAAGGCTGCACCCACGGCGTTTGTGATGTTTGGGGTTAATAATTAAGCGTCTTTGGTTCTGTAAGCAACCACTTCTGGCATGGATGCTCCTTCTTGCAGGATGTCCTGAACTGCAGGATTTTTAAATTGCCTAGAGCCGGCGTCGCCGGATTATGAGAATTTGAGTAGCAACCATTTTTTTACACACACACACACGCACACGCACACACACACGCACACGCACACGCGCACACACACACACACACACAACACACACACACACACACACACACACACACACACACACAAACACGCTTGTACAATAAAAAGGGCCTATGTAAGCATTTGCTATATTCAAAGGAATGTAGCACTTGTACTAGTCTAGAGGGGTGAAAAAAGAGCAGTAAATGTGTGTGTGTGCGCTGCCCCTGCACTCCGCCGGGGCCGCCCCCTTGCAGGACTTGAAATTTCCATGTATGCTCCTGCTTTCAGGATGTCCTGAAATGCAAGATTTTTTATATGCCTGGAGTCGGCGTCGCCAGATTATGATAATTTGAGAAGCAACAAATTTCCTGTTTATAAACGTTTTGTCGGTTTCTCGCATGTGTAGAATATAAATGAAATGAATACAGATAAATATTTACATGCCTTTACCAGGAACTTTATATTTTTAGGATTGTTTAAGTCACGTTGTTAACTGGGCGGCCCCTGGACGCCTTGACTTGCAGGATTTTTTTAATTTCACAGGAGCACCCAGGAATTTCACAGGAGCACCCATGCTTCTAGACATTGCTGCCTCGGGCTAGCATCATTCCTGGCATGTGCCTTATAGCACGTAAAAAAACATAACAAACCGTTGATATATAATTTTTGACCTTTTCAGAACTACAGATCCCAACTCTACCACATGGCGTCACAGGGCGTTTCTTCTTCTTATTATTATTATTATTCGTCGATCGCTCAGACGGTTTCCTGTCAATAATGAGCGCAGATGTGTCATGCTGCCGTTACGCGCCTAACTAAGAAATGGGTCCAGCGTGTTCGTCTTGAGCTGGAGAATTATTTTTGGGAAGAGTAAAAGGCAGGAGAATGGACCAGTAACTAGTCAGAAAGATAGTAGATGATAGAAAGCAAAGGGAAAAGGCAGAGTCAAAGAGAGTGGCAGATTAGAGGAAGTTACAAGCACAACTTCCAGAAGGTGGGGGAACTATTTTTACGAAAGACAACCCCCCCCCCCCCCCCCGGAATCCCCACAGGGAGAGACTCATGGAGGGGGCGGGGTCGTCCAGCTCCCCCCCGTATGGAAGCACGAGGCGGGTGGGGTAACTATTTGTTCAAAAGACACACACACCCCATGGGGGGTCTCGCAGGGAGTGTAAACTCTTAACATTGTTTTTCAGAACTGGAGGTCCCCACGCTAAGGAACACGCTGTTTCTCAAACTGGAAATCCCCCACATTAAGCTACGATGTTTCTTTTTCAGAACTGGAAATCCACCACATTAAGCTACGATGTTTCTTTTTCAGAACTGGAAATCCCCCACATTAAGCTACAATGTTTCTTTTTCAGAACTGGAAATCCACCACATTAAGCTACGATGTTTCTTTTTCAGAACTGGAAATCCACCACATTAAGCGACGATGTTTCTTTTTCAGAACTGGAAATCCACCACATTAAGCTACGATGTTTCTTTTTCAGAACTGGAAATCCACCACATTAAGCTACGATGTTTCTTTTTCAGAACTGGAAATCCACCACATTAAGCTACGATGTTTCTTTTTCAGAACTGGAAATCCACCACATTAAGCGACGCTGTTTCTTTTTCAGAACTGGAAATCCACCACATTAAGCTACGATGTTTCTTTTTCAGAACTGGAAATCCACCACATTAAGCTACGATGTTTCTTTTTCAGAACTGGAAATCCACCACATTAAGCTACGATGTTTCTTTTTCAGAACTGGAAATCCACCACA
>CM065709.1:24789412-24790640 GCA_017654935.2 Phymorhynchus buccinoides | reverse complement strand
TCTTATGCACCTAGGACCTGCACTGTTTCCTCTTAAAAGCTGCGTGCGACCCCCCAAGGATGGCCGGGACCACCCACCCCCCCCCCCCCCCCCCCCCCCCCCTCCACCCCCCCCCCCCCCCCCCCCCCCCCCCCCCCCCCCCCCCCCCCCCCCCCCCCCCCCCCCCCCCCCCGAAAATAATACTTGGCTGATCCTAACCCTATCACTAAATTTGACCCCAACAATAACAGAAGGTTGCTCCTCAGTGAACATTTTCAATGCCAACATTGGGAGAGGATGGGGTGGGGGTGGGGGTGAGTACAAGTTTGTTCTCCCTAATATCGAAATGTCGTTCCCTTGAAGGCACGGCCGGACTATAAAAGAGGGGAGGCGCTGTGTCACAATAATATCAGTATTGTTCAAAAAAATCGAGACTTTCCTGGTGTTGCACTGCCTCCGGACATTGCCTCCAGGATCGTCCCCACCATCTTTATATCTACTAATGTCCCATATGAGCGTTTTTCAAAAAAGGCCGAAAAATGTGTCTTAACAAATGAAAAAAATCTGGGAGAGGTTATTGACAGCAAATTTGTAGTTGCTACAAATTAATGAAGAATTTGATATGTTACCTGTAAATTGCACACACAAATAAGTTTCTATTTCTTCATTTTCACACACTACAAGGGGTGCCCCAAAATGCCTGTCTTTTGATGTGCACTGAAATTTTGAAGACATCTCAGCAAGCAAAGTGAAAGTATTTGATACCAAAATAATATGAAAAAGAATGTAATTAACGTGTACATCGGAAAATTGATGAGTATGCCTTTGAGAAAAAATTGTCTGCATTTTGACGGCACTTTGAAGCACCAAATTTCAATGTCCGTCAGAATTATGTCACTATCGTTACGAAGACACGTTTTCCTCAATAGCTAATGACTAGTCTATTTTTCAATGTTAAGACTTTGCAAAGATTTACATCACTTCTCCTCTCAACGACTGAATGTGAAACTGGAACGCTTAGCAACGTCTGTTGAGCATTTTAGGTCCGTTTTTCTGATCCGAGTAAGGCACTTTTCTTTAAAATGTCACTATCGTTACGCTAATTTCGATGCTAAAAACTATTAAAATAAAAACGTGAATAGATTCAAAGGAACGGTCCTCAGGATTACTTTCAATTTAGATCTAAACATTTTTCACTTGTCTACCCTACAAAGAGAAATAAAAAAATTTAATGCATTTTGTCACTATC
>CM065709.1:24744412-24779412 GCA_017654935.2 Phymorhynchus buccinoides | reverse complement strand
TCGTGGAAATGGGACAGTAGTTCTTGACGTGGCAGACGTCGTCGTGGATGATTCCTGGAACACGTTGCGTACCCTGGACTCGCGGATACGCTGTCGATTGCGGGAACACTTCGGACGGGATCCGAGTCTTTGAAACTGCGTCGTGATGCTGGAGTTAGCATCGTCAAAGTTCAGGGCGTAGATACGAGCAGCATTGTGAGACAGCCTAAAGGTTGCCTTGGGTGCTCCTGTAGTCCCGCTGGTTGTTCTGCGCGTTTGAGCGACGAACTATATCGAAAGATCATTAACTTCCGGCTTAGCACCGTCGATCGATTTGCTTGCGCAAACGATGGATCCACCGATGACGCTAATATCAATAGATATTTGCGCCCCCCCCCCCCCCCCCCCCCCCCCCCCCCCCCCCCCCCCCCCCCCCCCCCACTCCCTCTCTCTCGGAACGGAAAATGGTGCTTTACGTCCTCTCGGTCTGGAACAGACACATATGGGACATTTGTAAATACAAAGATGGTGGGAACAATACTGGAAGCAATGCCCGGAGGCAGTGCAACACCAGTAAAGTCCCGAGTTTTTATCAATATAGATATGTGTAGCAGTAACCACGCCTCGGACAAACCTCATCGGCTATGGTACCGCCACACTGTGATTAATTAGTGAAATAAGAGGTGCTGCTGGTGGATGGAAGTTCAGTTTAACGTCGCGTATCGGCTTTCGCCATGTACGACGGGCTGAACCAACCAACCAGGGTATAAACAAAAATTTATGTTCCTGAATCACTGTCTTAGCCAAAAGGCCGAGAAGCGATCAGGAAGTTTTCAAAGTAAAGAGGTGCTGCAGGTGGGATGGAAGTTCAGTTTAACGTCGCGTATCGGCTTTCGCCATGTACGACGGGCTGAACAAACCAACCAGGGTATAAACAAAAAATTATGTTCCTGAATCACTGTCTTAGCCAAAAGGCCGAGAAGCGATCAGAATATGAACATCATTATAAGCTGCTGGTGTTGTATGTGTGTGTTTATATACCGTGTATGTCCCCCCGCCCCCCTCTCTCTCTCTCTCTCTCTCTCTCTCTGTGCCGTTTGGTTTGTGTGTGTGTGTGTGTGTGTGTGCGCGCGCGCGCGATCGCGCGCGTGTGTGTATGTCCATTATTAGACTTGGTTGATCTACTTCTATTTCTTCCCATTCGCTAAGTACTCACAGACAACCCCCCACTCACAAACCCCGCACAGACCACAGGTGTAGCAATAAACAATGGAGACAGGACCACAACACCGAAATCTCCGGCAACCATCTGAAAAGCTTTTACTACAATAATAGTTAGTACTTAGTCGTCTACTACTACCTATGCTGTGCCGCTAAAAGCTTTTGATCATCAACCAACTCCACTGACATCCCCTATGGGACATTGAATTTATGGCGGGGGGAGGGGGGGGGGGGACATAACCGTCGTCCGCAAACAAACGGCTACTATACTTAACGGTACTTTTACTAGGTTTACCTGAAATAGTACATCGCTTTGGGTCAACCTCTCTCTCTCTCTCTCTCTCTCTCTCTCTCTCTCTCTCTATTTATTTTATTTATTTGTTTATTGTTTGTTTATTCGGTTGGTTAGTTCTCTCCACGTCGTTGCGATAATTATTACTGTTAATCGTTGTTTCTGTTGGCGATGTTCCTGTGTCTCAATGTTCATTTATAGCATTAGTTATGTATTGCATGCTTAGAACCAAGGACAGAATGGAAGACCTTAATTCTTTTCCTTGTAAAAATTTTCTGAAGTCTGAAGTCTCTCTCTGTGTTTGTGTATGTCTACTCTTCGAGTACAAAGCACCCTGCTACCCCCCTGTGTGACTGTTGGCCTCTTCTCCCCATTACGTCTTCATCTAAATTAAGTATAGGCAGGAATCTGCGCGTGCCCATTTTTGGCTCCGAAAAGGGGGGGTTCAGGTTAGACTATGTTGTTGTTAGACTTCTTCTTTCTTCTTCCGATTGGGGATGTTTATCCTGCCCCCACGCCCAAAGTCTTCGTTTAGACTGCTATTGGCGAACAGGATGCATGCTTTGTGAGTTTGTGTCATCCATTCCACCACTCTCTCTCTCTCTCTCTCTCTCTCTCTCTCTCTCTCTCTCTCTCTTCTCTCATCTCTCTCTCTCTCTCTCATCTCTCTCTCTCTCTCTCTCTCTCTCTCTCGGTCCTCTCTCTCCCTCTACATCGTAAAATAAAGTTTCTGAACTCTCTCTCTCTCTCTCTCTCTCTCTCTCTCTCTCTCTCTCTCTCTCTCTCTCTCTCTCTCTCTCTCTCTCTCTCTCTCTCTCTCTCTCTCTCGTAAAATAAAGTTTCTGAACTCTCTCTCTCTCTCTCTCTCTCTCTCTCTCTCTCTCTCTCTCTCTCTCTCTTTTTATACCTAAAAGAAAAAGAAAACTTATGGAAAGTTTTCGCCAAGTCAGTCGGACAAAAAGAAATGAGGTCACGCACTTGAAAAGACTTAGTTACTTACAGTACCTATTACAATGCGTAACGTTAGTCAAGATTTTTCCTCTCTCTAATAAAAGTGACTGCTCATGCATGACAGCTTTTGGCACGATGAGGGTAATACAGTGCTACTGAGCTTGGAATGTTTTGTGAGGTACAACAACATCAACAACACATCTCATCTGTATCGTTAAGAATTCGGGACTTTCTTGGAGTTGCACTGCCTCCGGGCATTGCCTCCAGGATCGTTCCCACCATCTTTATATCTACTAATGTTTCAGACCGGAGGACGTTAAACGGATTTTCATCATGAGAGCTAGAAATGGTTTTTAAGGTACACAACATCGAAGGTGCACAACCACAGCAAAATAAGATATGCGTTTAAGTATGCCATAGTAGTAGTAGTAGTCACGGCAGTTGTTGTTGTTGCTGATTGTCACGGTTATGTGCATTTTTACCGGCCAAACGAAGTCTGACCGATACGCCTATTGTTTTGTCTGCTCATGTTATTGGATTTTTATGTTTTTATTCCATTTCAATTCTGTGTAAAGCGCCCTGTAGCCTACATAGTAGGATGGGCATTATATAAAGTTTCCTCATTATTATTATTATTATTATAGAGACTCAACAATAAAACTAAACTGGAAGTTCGAAATACCGTAAAGAAGAAGCCATTATTGTTTACACTATACTCTGCTCGCAACCAACGCGCTCGCGCGAATCAAGCAAGGTCGGAAGGGGAGTGTGTGGGGGAGGGGAGGGGGGGACTGGGAGGGAAGGCCTGAGCCCCCTCCCGACCTAAACTCGAACGGCTTGCTTGCCAAGGCGTGTGAAAAGTTTGAGCCGAGAGAAAGCCTTGTGAGGACGAAGTGTGCATAGTAGACTTCAGTCCCACTTTGATGCGATCCGAGTCCTAAAACTCCCGAGTTGTTTGACAAGAGGTGTTTGTATTGATTTCGTCATCAGATCCATCCACCTTGCTGCTTTCTCCTTCTCTCTTACTGTTCCCCAACGTGAAAGCGGATTAACGCAGCAGGAGGAGGAACTTCCAACAATCGACGTGTAGTGTGGGAGTAGGCTAGTTGTGTAGTGCGGAGACTTGGCCGAGGGTTGTATTGCTGGTGTGGTGGTGGTGTGAGTGAGTGGGTGTGTGTGAATGGCGAGGCTTTGTTCGGGTCAGCTAGACACGACCGACTCGACTGACTGACTGACACGAACCTTGTCGTGGACACAGCAGGTTGTAGTGGCCATTTTCCCTCTCCTCACCGCACGCCTCCTAGTTCTTGGTCCTTTTCCTACCGTCCCTTTCTTCTTGTTTCCACCAAGGGCCACCGGTGTGTGACGTACTTACGGGGATTGTTTTACCTTGAAATGAGTTTTGATGAATTGTGTGTAAGGAATGTGGACAAGGAAAATTTTTACAAACGTTCCAAAACAACTTAAACTTCGTCTATAAAAACAATCTCGAGCTGCTAAACTAAGGACTCCCTGAAGGCTGAGGAAAAGAAAGGCTCGGTAGGAGATTGAGTGGTCTTCCAAGGCCTAGGATCGCGGCGTTTGGGGTGAAAAGCTTTGCACTGTGTGATATCTGTCCTCTTGTCTTTATTTAAAAGTTACACTGTTATTAAGTGTTTGATAATTCTTGAAATTGTGTAAGAACTTGGCTGTTTAGTGTTATATAATATAGGCCAAACGTATCAAAACAAATCGCACGAGGATTTGAGCTAATCTTGGGCTTCCCGATTCTCTGTAATCTCTTGAACCTGAAGCCAAAAAAGCATTCCAGGATACATAGGCCTAAGTCCCAATTTGGACTGGAAAGCCAGCTTTCTTGCGAGTTCTGCAATCTTTTTTGTTATTCATCAACAGTTTTGCGTCAGTTACAACATCATATGAAGTGTATTAATCCTGTGAAGTTTTTCACACTTTTTCAGTGTCTGGAGCTCTGAGCCTTTTTCTGCTGTTCAAACTGAACAATAATGCGTTTGAAGACCTATAGGCCTACTGGAGGCGGCTGTGAATCTGGTAATTTGTGTGGGGGGTTCGTTTCTCATAGTCTAGGCCTACCCCAAGCAACAAGTAAAGCAGCTAGGCAATTTATTGACTGAACTTCTCCAAGAACCAAGTGTTCTGAGGATTGGATTAACACATGTCTGAGTGCTGGTGATATTGAGTAAGACTGCCTAAGAGAGCTCCAGAGAACTTTGGATTATTAATACAGCGGAGTACTGCGGGTGGATTTACTGCTGGAAAAAAGCTAACCCAGTTGCTCAAAATGGCAGATGGTGAGTATTGAAATAATGAAAATGCTTGCTTCTGTTCCCCCCCCCACACACACACACCCTCTCTCTCTGGACAGCTCTCTCTCTCTCTCTCTCTCTCTCTCTCTCTCTCTCTCTCTCTCTCTCTCACTCTCTCTCTCTCCCTAACTCTCTCTCTCGCTCTCTCTCAGTGTGTGTATGTGATTTAATCAAAGTTCTGTTTAATCTAGATATCAACTGCACTTAAATGATTTTCATGCATTGCAGTGTGTCCTCAGGAGGGTTGCCTCTTGACGACCTACCATTGACTGCTCCCTGCCTACAGGTAGACTGCTATTTCAGTATATTTGTGCCAAGCAGATCTATGCAGACAAGCTCCGAGTTTGGACTCAGTCAAAATGAGGGGCATGGAAGTAAAGCTGATGATGAAACAGTGACAGGAATAAACAAAATATAACCCTAATTGTCCTTTGCTGATCTACGATCGCAAAGGAGTATGTTTTCGTTCGTGTACATGTATACATGGTTTTTTTTTCTTCTGTCTGTCACAAGGATATCTCCTGAACCGCTTGACCGAATCACTTCAAATTTTGTGTGGTGGTGTGTCACCATGAGACGAAGGCATCCGCGCATAAATTAGCGCCGTCGTTGCCATGACCTTGTTTATACCTGTACTTGATGTGTTAGATGCTTTATTTTAAACCTGAATAGCTTCGCCAACCACAACACCTGATCGGTCCTGTACCACACACACATGCGCGCACGCACATATATGTGCACACACAGAGACGTGTGCGCACCCGCGCGCGCACTTCCACCGGTCACCACCACCCCTAATTCTAAAGAAAGGTGCTGTAATAATATAAATACTGTGTATTATTATTATTATTATTGCCATCAGGGCTCACAGCAAATTTGAAGCGATTCGGTCAAAACACGGCAGAGTTATAAGGCCCGTTTTGTGTTTCACACAGACACACACACACAGACACTTGGCTTTTTAGTATATGATGCCCTGTGAAGACTCAAGCCGAGTCAAGGTCATGGAACTTCTAAATAACAATGTGCACAGGTGTATTGAAAACCTGGCTCTGCAACGTTGAGGATTCAATGCCAGAATGTACTATTGAGGTGTAGCTGTAAGCCACAAGGTACTATTGAGGTGTAGCTGTAAGCCACAAGGTACTATTGAGGGGTAGCTGTAAGCCACAAGGTACTATTGAGGTGTAGCTGTAAGCCACAAGGTACTATTGAGGTGTAGCTGTAAGCCACAAGGTACTATTGAGGTGTGGCTGTAAGCCACAAGGTACTATTGAGGTGTAGCTGTAAGCCACAAGGTACTATTGAGGTGTGGCTGTAAGCCACAAGGTACTATTGAGGGGTAGCTGTAAGCCACAAGGTACTAGTATTATCTAAGTACCCTCTTTACCCTTCTGTGATCATAGAACTTCAATGATCGCGTTTGGGGCAGTGGGTGGATGCCTCATGCCTCCATTTGGGGAGCTGGACAACCCTGTCCCCTCCACGAGTCTCTCCCCATGGGAATACCGGTGTGTTTGTCTTTCATAAAAATAGTTCCCCTACCTTCTGTAAGTTCTGTGCTTGTAAAGTCTTCTAATCTGCCACTCTCTTTGACTCTGCCTTTTCCCTTTGCTTTCTATCATCTAGTATCTTTCTGCCTTATTGGCCCATTCTCCTGCCTTTAAAGAAAAAATCTTCTAAATAATCTTTCTCCTTTGAGCTCCTCCGAAATCGGAATGTGCCGGCTGTGTGCAGCGGGGAGATCAGTGAAAGCTGAAAACCGGACACATATCACATACCTTTCCCATTATGGCCTGGGAACGCAGAAGAAGAAGAAGTGATAACGTTTACTGGTAATTATCAGTAAAGCAAAATACTGATGTCAAAGCCAAAATACTGAGAGAATGATCAACTTTAATTCAATTCAAGTCGGTCCCATATATGTCCGGAATTAATATAAAGCTGTCAGTTTGTTGAATCTGTTTCAAGGGAAGTAAATCTGTGTGCCCACCACACTTTGGTCACTTCTAAACTTGCTTCGCTCCCTTAGACCACACTTTTGCCTCTTACTTTGCGTTTGTAGTGATTTAAAGTGGGGAAACTAATTGTCTACATGTATACAAAAGTCTGATCTTCCACTTCCCTATGTCTAGACCTGAAGTAAAAACCTGTACTCTTCTTTCATTTCTCCTTTTGTTTAAGTCTGTTTATGTATGTTTTGTTTGTCACTTTGTGTGTATCCTACTGTATGGCTGAAGCGATTTTGTGAGTTTTTAAAAATAATAATTATTTCAAAATTGTTACGATACGAATGAGCTAATGCCTTCTGGACCCTTGATGTGCAATACATGCGTGCAGAATGTGGCCAGGTATTAGCCCTTTCACCGCCAGCCATATTTCAGCCAAACATTTCCATTAAATTTACCTGGGTAGAGAACAAAATCCATCTGCAGTATTGGGGATTCTTCTGTGACATATATATAAAATAAGGTCTATCCTTACTTCCCAAAACTATGACACTAGGGTCTTTGGATAATAGACCCCAATTTGATGCCTTTTGGTGACATGGGTGTTATAATCACTGTGGTGCTAAAATGTGACTTTGGCGGTGAAAGGGTTAATAATGTGCAGCAGACCTGTTTACTCTACTCTTTTCAAGTAGTATTCTACTCAATAGGGCATTTGCCACGTGAGGACGACCTTGAAATCCACTGAGTTGAATTAGAAAGGTCAGCGTAACTCGGGCAGAACGAGTGCGGGCAAATTAGTAGTCTAGTATAGAGAACTAACACTCGTGGCAAATGCCCTATTGGGACCTCTACTACTCTTCAAAATTGAAAATAATGCTATAATTACTCATTTTCAGTGAACATTGTTTGATGGTTTAATGAATAAGACTACACATTTTGAGCCCAAGCTACTCATTTCAGCTATCCAGACTACTCAAGACTTGTGTAGGGGGTAAAGTAAACAGGTCTGATTTACAGGTAAGTCTAGAGCTCTGCCACAGATCAATACTCTGAGCTTTGCAGGTTGCTTTCCATTGACATCACAGAACAGAACAGAACAGAATCAGACACACACACACACACAGTGTGACTCTGGCACTGGTGCTGGGGTTTTTCTAGGGCTGGTGGGATTCCATAGGCTCTTGGTATTATAATGCTATATATACAGTATATAAAAGAGACCATATATTTATTATATATTATATATTAAATTCTTTGCATAGAATTTGTATGATCTCTTTAGCTAGATATCTCTTTTAACTTCCTTTTCTGTCACTCTCTTTGACTCAGCCTTTTCCCTTTGCTTACTGTCATCTACTATCTTTCTGCCTTACCTGTCCATTTTCCTGCCTTTTTTTAAGAAACACTTTCAGCAAAATTTTGTTCCAGCCGAAGTCGGACTTGCTGGGCCTAGCTATTTCTTAGTTAGGCGCATAACAGCAACATGACTGTCTGAGCGATTGAAGAAGAAGGATCAAAAACTGGACAAGAATCCCGTCGGCAAAGGTAAAGATGTGCCACCCCCCCCTGCATTTCTCGGTTAATTCTATTTTTCCGTTTTTGCCTTTCTTGCCATACATAAAGCTGTATTTTAGGAACATATTCAGCTAATAACCTTTTTGGAATACTAACCCTAACCCTAGCCCTAAACCTAACCCTACCCCCCACTATGTACTGCAGTACACCGCGATTTGTCACAGTTGTGGTTCGTTGCGTTTTTCCGTCTTATAGAGTGGGGGGTAGGGTTAGGGTTAGGGCTAGGGTTAGGGTTAGTATTCCAAAAAGATTATTAGCTAAAAATGTTCCTAAAATACAGCTTTATACAGTAAGAAAGGCAATAACGGAAAAATAGAATTCACTGAGATAGGTAGGGGGGGTGGCACATCTTGACCTTTACCATCCCATTTTTAGACAAAGAAAAATGAACTGTACATAGCATGTGCCTATGAACTGGGTGAGGCCAGGTAGAGCAAGCTCTGAGAGACTGACTGCTGTAAACAGGGTGTGGATCCACCCTGCTTGCTGTGATCTGACACCCCAGGCTGTCTCTGTTTCTCCGTGACGAGAGAGAGAGATGGAGGACTGTAGAATATTAGATTGTATTTAAATCGTACACATTTCACCATCATTCTTGATTGTTGTTCGGGTTCTGTGGCAGTATTATAATTGTGACTGTTGTTTTGGTTCCAAGATTTCCATGGATGTTTTTTTTTAAATTTTCCGTATGGATAAAAATTCCATCTCAGTTTGTGCAGATCTATAGCTCACGTTTTGTGTCACTTTGTCAGGACAATTGTAGAATTAAAATCTTCCAAGAGTCAAGGTTTTTTTTTAGCTTTCCACAGTTTGAAAGCCCGGGAAAGAGCTCTCGAGTCTCGAGTTTTCATTGATTTTACTTCAGCAGTTTAGGGTTTAGTGCAGGGTTAAATTATAATCTTTGTTGGGAATTTTTATAGTCTGTAGTGTGTGTGGATTTGACTCGCAATGGATGGCTATTTGTGTAATGATGCTGTGACTTGAGTAACATACAGAAATAGGAATGGTGAGAATGTTGTGGTTTCCATAAACCCGGGGAGTATTGGCGATGTAGTTTGTGCTGTGAACATCATGTCGCACAGGATCAAGTGATGATGATGATGATGAAGAGGCAAGTTTAGTTAGATGATTGTGCTGCATTGCATCGTCAATGTCACTTTGTGGACTGGCATTCTCTCTCTGTCTGTCTGTCTGCCTAGCTGTCTCTCTCTCTCTCTCTCTCTCTCTCTCTCTCTCTCTCTCTCTCTCTCTCTCTCTCTCTCTCTCTCTCATATTTCTCTCTCTTTCTCTTTCTCTCTCTCGCATTGCCTCCATGTCATTTATAGGACCTGTTTTGGGTTGATGACATTAAACTTGTCCAGTCTCTCTCTCTCTCTCTCTCTCTCTCTCTCTCTCTCTCTCTCTCTCTCTCTCTCTCTCTCTCTCTCTCTCTCATATTTCTCTCTCTCTGTTTTGTGTGCACATGTATGCATGTGTCATTGCAATACATGTATGACATACATGTGCGTGTGAGTGAAAGAGCGCTCAGAGAGAGAGAGAGAGAACACAAGTGAGTGAATGAGACTGAGAGAGAGAACAGCAACACAGCTCTGTGTGTGTGTGAGAGAGCTGTGTGTGTGTGTGTGTATGCGTGTGTTGACAAGATCATTCAAAGACCTGTCACATTGGTGGAATTTGTGTTATGGGCTGAGCTAAACCAATGTACCTGGGACACCCCACCCTGTCACATCAATTTGTAACTAGGTTAACATCTCACATTTTTGGGTGTGGGATGTTGACTTAAGTACTGTACCAGTATTATTACAGTGTATCTGTCTCTAACTCTCAGAATTTCTCTCTTGTAATTGTATTTTTTTTTTTTTTTAAATGTCATTCATTGATACAATACATCATCATCACATGTCATGTATCTATTCTATCTCACTGTTTCTGTATAGATCTCTCAGTGACTCTTCTCTCTCTCTCTCTCTCTCTCTCTCTCTCTCTCTCTCCCTCTCCCTCTCTCTCTCTGTTCTGATATAATACCGTACTTGGGAGGGGAGGGGGAGAGAAGTTTTGCACTTTCGCTGTTTGGAACTGGTTTCCCCATTACATTTTCAGTGAGTAACTTTACTGCCTCTTCACTCTTCAAAAGAAGACATAAACATACTCATACAGTATGTATCCAGCCATTCTTTATTTTCATGCACGCACACACGCTCTCTCTCTCTCTCTCTCTCTCTCTCTCTCTCTCTCTCTCTCTCTCTCTCTCTCTCTCTCTCTCTCTCTCTCTCTCTCTCTCTCTCTCTCTCTCTCTCTCTCTCTCTCCTCCAGTTGATGAAATAAGTGGAAAATGACACCCCAAACATTGAATGATTGACACAGCACCCCTTAATTTCTCCCCTTTCCCACCAATTTGCTTGCCAATACCACGATCAACTTATGAGAGGTTTTGGGTGGTTCCCATACAAAGATATTGATTTCTTCTTCTTTTTTTTTTACTTCAAAATAATTTCTTTCTTGCATTAAGAAGCTTTATTGATCAACCCCATCATCAGTGAAGTTAAGGTTTCCATGGAAACAAATTACCTATTCCATTTGTTGCTGCGGGCGGTTTTGCTGGTGAATTTTTTATGGGCCTGTAATTGTAATTGTTGGTCGATGTATTGTATGCCAATCTGTCATTTCTGACCATCGCTGGAGTGAGTGGTGGTGATTGTGGTGATGGTAATGGTGTGCGTGTGCATGCATGTGGGGGGGGAGGGGGTATGTGTATGCCTACTTGCATACATCAGGGCTCCCTATGAAGTATTAAAATTCTAAAGGACCCTCTAAAAGAATGCAGGGGGTCCCAGGGATGCACTAGAAGTATTCTTTTTAGCATTCGTAATGCCACTGGGACCTTCTAACCCTCCTCTAGGACCCTCTATTCTGTAAGTGGAGTCCCTGGGACTCCTTGTTTTGCGGGACGATTGGGAGCCCTGATGGCAATGGTGTGTGTGTGTGTGTACGTACATGCGTGTGTACGTATCTGCGTGTAGGTGTGGTTGTATGTGTATGCCTACAAGTTTGCATACAATGTGTGTGAGCGATTATTTTTGTTGAATTTCTTGCTTTTAAATTATTTTTGTTGTTAAGCGCATAGAGCTCCACATTTGGTGGAGGAGTACGCTATACAAATGATTCACTATTATTATTATTATTATTATTATTATCACTGCCAGATAGCACAGTGGGCAGCTGCTATTCCAGCAGGCTGGGCTAGAATTTGTTATTAAATAATGGAGATGCCTTGCCCAGGGTACATCCCCACTCTCAAGCTAGAGGGGTTTGACTTTTTAAAGGACAGCTGGTGTTGGGGAAGGTCCCCAAAGGCCAACCCCGTTCCTTTGGTTGCAGCAGTGAAAACCAGTTTCTGCGACATAGCAGACCAGATCCAGATCCAGAAAAATTATTCAACAACATTGTATAAAAAAAATTGGTAAAGGTAAAGATCCCTGCATTTCTCGGTTAATTCCATTTTTTCGTTTTTGCCTTTCTTACCAAACATAAAGCTGTATTTTATTAACCTTTTCAGCTAATTATCTTTTTGGAATAATAACCCTAATCCTAACCCTACCCTCCCCCCCCCCCCCCCCCCCCCCCTATAAGACGGAAAAAACGCAATGAACCATGACTGTGACAAATGTCGCAGTGTACTGCAGTACATAGTACATAGGGTCCTATTAGATAATGGCCTTTATCATGACTGCAATTAATTATTCAACAAAGATAATTAGCTGAAAATGTTCATAAAATACAGCTTCATATTTGGTAAGAAAGGCAAAAACGGAAAAATGGAATTAACCGAGAAATGTAGGGGGGGGGGGGGGGGGGGCACATCTTGACCTTTACCAAAAAATGGTATGTAAAATTAATTGTGCTCTTAATTAAAAATTGAAGTTCTTTCAAGTTTGGGACGTTCCTACTCTCCTAGTCGTGGGTTGACACAAAATCAAGCCATTTTTAAGTTAAGCCAAAGATATTCTAAAAGAGTAAGATGGATTACTTAAGAGCTCGGCGAACCGGGCTGATAGAGTTATCGTTAGTGGGGCCAGTACACTTTTCACAGTGGAGGCTATCCAAAAACTCAGACTGGAACTTGAACGGAGAATTCAACTGGCCTATCGATGTGTAAAATGTGTACTGTTTCAAAGGGACATAACCAGTGTTTCTGTCCTCACTACTCATATAGGGAAAAGAGACTGGGTGCTTATCTTCCCCTGTACAGTCTTTGCTGAAAATGTTTGTTAATCCACATGTATGCACGGTCCAGTGATGTCCCGGTCATAGGCCATTGGCCTATTAAAATGGTCAACTTAGGACGATGATTTGACTGCCAGGGGTCAATCAAACCTGTAGCCCTGGGCTTAGTGCGTGATATTCTTAGTTGGGCGTAGTGAGAGAGGGAGGGACTCATCTCCCTCCCTCTCTCTCTCTCTCTCTCTCTCTCACTACGCCCAACTAAGAATATCACGCACTAAGCCCAGGGTTACAGGTTTGATTGCCCCCTGGCGGTCAAATCATCGTCCTAAGTTGACCATTGAAAATGTCCTATTGTGTTCTCTCCTGCCAGAACGAATGTCTGATTAAATTTGTAGCACTGGCACACTTTGTCTTGTTGATTTCTGCAAGGGCCAGGGCCTGTATTCACGTTGAGATAGCATGAGACTTAGCATGATGCTAACTTAGAAGCTCTTCCAATGTCCTATAGGATTTAATAGGACTTTTGGAAGAGCTTCTAAGTTAGCATCATGCTAAGTCTCATGCTATCTCAACGTGAATACAGGCCCAGGACATTATCCTATTACTTTCTCTTGTCTTAGGACAGTTTGTCCTGTCAGTTTTCGATCCTCCAGTACATCACTGTGCGCCTGTTGCTTGTGTGGGCTTTGGTGTGCAGTGATCGCGCTAGGAATTTTGAAAACCAGTCCCTTCAGCGACAATGCCCCGCATCAATCGGTGTCAAAACCAGTCCCAGGGAAACAAAAACCAGTGAAAACCACAATATCAAAGCCTCTGGTAAACAATTTATCACTCCCAGCAAAACATGAATCCCTGGGACTTTCAGGTCAATTGTTTTCTTCCTTTTTTATATAAATTTTTTTTTAAATTTCCCTCTCTCATTCCTCCACTCCACAATTCCTTACATTCTCTCACACACTCATCCATCAACATGCATTTTTCAATCTTAAGCATATTAATTAATATAATTTGTACATGCTTAATAAATATATGAATCAGTCAAACAATAAATTCCATTTACAGGTCAATTGTTTTCAGCATTTTGGTTTTGCAATCAGTATTTTACTGATAATTACCAGTAAACGGGATCACTGGGTGTGGTAAGAAAATAAGATGCTCTTGCCTATAGTTCTACTAGCACTTTAGAGACAGTTTTACTTACTCAGATAAAACTCCAGGTGTGCCCTGGAAGCAAGTGCTGCTGTTATAAATGTTAGCTTTTTGTAAGTAAATGCAAACTACAAAGGTTTGCCAAGCACAGATTGTTCCTGCAGCTCTGCCATGGTAATGCAGGTGTTTGCTTAGATGGAAGGTGAACAGATTGAGTAAACAGTGAGCCAGTACAGGGGCTGCAGGGCTGTCTGTGTAAACTGTGAGTCACTCATGGCTTGCCAGCGTCTGTTACAGAATGTGATGCACAGATACTGAGATAGATCAGAGAAAATGGACTCTAGATTTGATAAAATCTCCATTTCTTACAATCAAAAAAATGGAGTGTGTTGTGTGTACATGCACACTAGTATACATATGTACGCCATGCATGCACGCACGCACACGCTTGCACGTTTGCGTGTGAGTTGTGTGCACAACAGGGGTCCGGGTATATGCATGCACACACACTCATCAATCAAGGTTTTGTATGCATGCATGCATGCATGATGTTGTGCACACAAAATCATGTCCTTGGCTCCTCTTTCGCACGCACAGTATGCAGGCATAGACATGCTTAATTGTACACAGAAATTCATAGTCATAATATTATATCCATACATGTGTAATATTTCCTTTTTTACTCTATAATCTTTTTGAAATCTAGTATACTATAGTTTCTTCCCTTACCTGGTCAGATGCAAAATTTAAAACTGTCTCACCCTCTCTCAAACCAGCTTTAATTTAAGCTAAGCTAAAGATTTCCTTGTAGGTCTGGGTGACAGACTTTTCCCTGTCAATATTTGGTTTGGTTTGTGGGACTGGAGTTTTAATCTTATCAGCGGGAAGATTAGACATTGGTTTAGAAGAGAGAGAGAGAGAGAGAGAGAGAGAGAGAGAGGGGAGGGGAGTGAGTGAGTGTGTGGTGGGGGGGGGAGACACTCATTCAGAGAGAGACTTGTAAAGTAAGATAGTGAATGGAAATAGAGAGAGAGGCAAGAGAGAGAGGTGTGTGGGGGGCATAAGAGGATTTAATCCTATCAGAAGTAGACTGATGATAAAGCTCATTGTGTAGCAGGGACAGGACACGTACAAATGTTTTACTGTCTTTCCGTCAATCTGTGACTCATAACTTATACATTTTATCAAGACATACAGTAAAAATCGCTTAAGTCACAATAGGGCGTTTGCCACGAGTGTTCGTTCACTATACTAGACTACTAATTTGCCCGAGCTCGTTCTGCCCGAGTTGCGCTGACCTCTCTAATTCAACTCTCTAAATTCAACTCAGTGAAATTCAAGGTCGCCGGCGCGTGGCAAATGCCCTATTGAAGGGACTGAAATTTAATTTTGATATTTTAACCAGTATTTTGAGTTAAAAAGACTTCTCAACATAGAGATTATTATACTCATTGCAACTTGTGGCGGTGCCATAGCCGATGAGGTTTAACCGAGGCGTGGTCACCGCTACACCTATCTGTATTAATTTTAAAAAATCGGGACTTTACTGGTTTCGTACTGCCTCCGGGCATTGCCTCCAGTATTGTTCCCACCATATTTGTATTTACAAATGTCCCATAATTATGTGTCTGATTCAGACCAAGAGGATGTAAAACTCCATTTTCGCCTCATCGCGTGGAGATAATTATACTGGGACCCAAAAAGTTATTGTGAGTTATCCAGTGTTTTTGAGTTATCCGTTTTTGAGTTATCAGTTCTCCACTCTGTGTGTGTGTGTGTGTGTGTGTACTTTTGGGGTCCAACTAAGTGTTCTAAAGATGTTCCATTCATCGGTTGACAATGAGGACACTGGGCCATTGACTGTTTGTTGGATCCAATGTAGCTGAATCGATTCATGTTTGTAAACGAATTCAAAAGGGGAAACATCCAGGCTTAAGTAAAGTAAACGGACTGAGTGTAATTAACACAGCTTTACTCCTTTAGTCTTGAATAGAATGCCCGCCCACCCACCTCTCTCTCTCTCTCTCTCTCTCTCTCTCTCTCTCTCTCTCTCCTCTCTCTCTCTCTCTCTCTCCCTCCCTCTCTCTCTCTCTCTCTCTCTCTCTCTCTCTCTGTCTCTCTCTCTCTCTCTCTCTCTCTCTCTCTCTCTCTCTCTCTCTCTCTCTCTCTCTCTCTCTCTCTCTCTCTCTCTCTCTCTCTCTCTCTCATGGGACTTTCCCACAATCATTAAAGGATTGAACATTTCTGTGTACAACGTGATCGATCATGCATGACCTTGTAGTTGTCACTGAATAAACATAAATTCCCTCTCTTCTTTCTTTAAGCACACACAGACACACACACACACACACACACACACACACACACACACACACACACACACACACACATACACACACATAGTGACAGACACACACACACACACACACACACACAGTGATACACACACTCACAGTCACACACACACGCAGACACAGTGAGACACACACACAGTGACACACACACACACACACACACACACACACACACACACACACACACACACACAGTGACACACACACTATCACATTTAGTGAAAGTAGTTTAACATCCTCCAACATTCAGTATACTGACGTTTCTCATATTGTACAGTATAATTTTCTGTAAAACTTGGGGTTTCTGGAGGTAAAATTATCTCTCCCTCTCAATTACGGTATTTTACGGATTATGCCCGGTAGTATAACTAAAGCGATACTTTGTCTAGACCGAGACCCCTACTACACCTTATGTGACTATAGTAAAAAGAAACAAAATTAAAAAAATAATTTAAAAAAGAATATAGAAAAAAAAAAGACCTATAATAACAAAATCAACATTTTGTGTACACTTTTTATAAATAATCAGATTTGCATTATTATATACACATGTATACAGTGGGACCTCCCTTATAAGACCTTTAAAAATCATCCAAAATGAGGTCTTATGTTATAAGGGAGGGGTCTTGTGAAGTTTAGTTTTACGTCATCTCGCCGTCTCGGCCGAAGCATTGGGACATTACAAATTTAGATAGTGGTGGAGGGGTCTTATAAGGGAGGTAATTTTACTACTTGTAAAGAAGGGCAATGTCTCAGACTCAGAGAAACAGGTCTTATGTGGGAAGGAGTCTTATAATGGGAGGTCTTATAAGGGAGGTACTTTTAATACTTGCAAAGAAGGGCAATGTCTCAGACTCAGAGAAGCAGGTCTTATGTGGGAAGGAGTCTTATAATGGGAGGTCTTGTAAGGGAGGTAATTTTAATACTTGCAAAGAAGGGCAATGTCTCAGACTCAAAGAAGCAGGTCTTATGTGGGAAGGAGTCTTATAATGGGAGGTCTTATAAGGGAGGTTGCACTGTACTAGCCCGTAAGATACAGTAGTTTCAATCCCTTGGGATTTCCCCCACACCCTTCAGAACTTTTATTTCCAATCACGCGGTCAAGTTTCAGTTCACCCCAAATCGCGAAATAAGCACACTAAGCATACATGCTGTCTCAATCTAATTCTTGCTGTCAACCCGGAGACAACTCGCTGTCTAGTGACTCGATGCAACTGTTAGTGCTAACCGACAGAGGTGTTAAATTCCTCGCTTACCTAGGACAAAACGTTTGAATAAAGAAAATCACTGTCAGCACACTGATAGATCTTCTATATGTAATTTACTTGCTCTGGATTTAGGTTTATGGATTTAAAAAAGTACAGTGGAAACTTCAAAAATCATCCAAATTGAGGTCTTATCAGGGAGGTAATTTTAATACTTAAAAAGAAAGGCAATGTCTCGAGAAGTCGGTCTTATAATATGGGAGGGAGTCTTATAAGGGAGGCTCCACTGTAATGGGAGGTCTTATAGGGGAGGCTCCACTGTAATGGGAGGTCTTATAGGGGAGGTTCCACTGTAATGGGAGGTCTTATAAGGGAGGTTCTGTAATGGGAGGTCTTATAGGGGAGGTTCCACTGTAATGGGAGGTCTTATAAGGGAGGTTCCACTGTAATGGGAGGTCTGTAATAATAAGGGAGGTTCCACTGTAATGGGAGGTCTTATAAGGGAGGTTCCACTGTAATAAGGGGTTCCAGTAATGGGAGGTCTTATAAGGGAGGGTCCACTGTAATGGGAGGTCTTATAAGGGAGGTTCCACTGTAATGGGAGGTCTTATAAGGGAGGTTCCACTGTAATGGGAGGTCTTATAAGGGAGGTTCCACTGTAATGGGAGGTCTTATAGGGGAGGTCCACTGTAATGGGAGGTCTTATATAGGGAGGCTCCACTGTAATGGGAGGTCTTATAGGGGAGGTTCCACTGTAATGGGAGGTCTTATAAGGGAGGTTCCACTGTAATGGGAGGTCTTATAAGGGAGGTCCACTGTAATGGGAGGTCTTATAAGGGAGGTTCCACTGTAATGGGAGGTCTTATAAGGGAGGTTCCACTGTAATGGGAGGTCTTATAAGGGAGGTTCCACTGTAATGGGAGGTCCACTTATATAAGGGAGGTTCCACTGTAATGGGAGGTCTTATAGGGGAGGTTCCACTGTAATGGGAGGTCTTATAAGGGAGGTTCCACTGTAATGGGAGGTCTTATAAGGGAGGTTCCACTGTAATGGGAGGTCTTATAGGGGAGGTTCCACTGTAATGGGAGGTCTTATAAGGGAGGTTCCACTGTAATGGGAGGTCTTATAAGGGAGGTTCCACTGTAATGGGAGGTCTTATAAGGGAGGTTCCACTGTAATGGGAGGTCTTATAAGGGAGGTTCCACTGTAATGGGAGGTCTTATAAGGGAGGTTCCACTGTAATGGGAGGTCTTATAGGGGAGGTTTCACTGTAATGGGAGGTCTTTAAGTATAGGTTCCACTGTAATGGGAGGTCTTATAATTTAGGTTCCACTGTAATGGGAGGTCTTATAAGGGAGGTTCCACTGTAATGGGAAGTCTTATGGGAGGTTCCACTGTAATGGGAAGTCTTATAAGGGAGGTTCCACTGTAATGGGAAGTCTTATAAGGGAGGTTCCACTGTAATGGGATCTTATAAGGGAGGTTCAACTGTAATGGGAGGTCTTATAACAGAGGTGACACTAATGAGGTCAGAGGGAGTTTCCACTGTAATGGGAGGTCTTATCAAGCCACTGTAATGGGAGGTCATAAGGGAACTGTAATGGGAGGTCTTATAAATTGTTCCACTGTAAAGGGAGGTCTTATAAGGGAGGTTCCACTGTAATGGGAGGTCTTATAGGGGAGGTTCCACTGTAATGGGAGGTCTTATAAGGGAGGTTCCACTGTAATGGGGGGTCTTATAGGGGGGTTCCACTGTAATGGGAGGTCTTATAGGGGAGGTTCCACTGTAATGGGAGGTCTTATAAGGGAGGTTCCACTGTAATGAGAGGTCTTATAGGGAGGAGTACTGTGTATATGAACCACCTTACTGATAATTTTATAATTTAGGGAATCCTCTCACAGAACCGAAAAATGGCAGGTGTGTGGGGGGGGTTTGGGTGGGAGTGAACAAAGGGATTGTGACACGTACCACACATATTGTGACAGACTGACACTATGACAGAGGATGTTATTAATCAGCTTATCAAGCAAAGAGCAGAACTTGGCAATATATCAATTGTATGCAAAGTAGGCGTGGTTGACACTGAAGGTTTGGTAATGTGAAGGGGGGGAGGGGGGGCGGGGAGATCACGTGATCGAGGAGGGCTTGAAGGTGTAGACAAAGAGAGAGAGAGAATGGGAGGAGACTGTGGAGAAGAGAGAGAGGGAGAGAGAGAGAAGGGAAGAGAGAGAGAGGAGAATGAATGTAGGCTGACATCGAGTGAGACTGAATGGCCATCCACACATCCACTAAAATCGTACAACTGTAGATACAATTCGATAGAGAACAAATGTGATTCTTCAGACACGTGATCAATCTAATTATTCTGCAAAGAGGAGAGAGAGAGAGAGAGAGAGAGAGAGAGAGAGAGACTCAGACATTAACAACTTTATTCTGCAAAGGGAGAGATAGAGAGACTCAGACACTAACAACTTTATTCTGCAAAGGGAGAGAGATAGAGAGACTCAGACATTAACAACTTTATTCTACAAAGGGAGAGATAGAGAGACTCAGACACTAACAACTTTATTCTGCAAAGGGAGAGAGATAGACTCAGACACTAACAACTTTATTCTGCAAAGGGAGAGAGATAGAGAGACTCAAACATTAACAACTTTATTCTACAATGGGAGAGAGAGAGATAGAGAGACTCAGACACTAGCAACTTTATTCTGCAAAGGGAGAGAGAGCGAGAGACTCGGACATTAACAACTTTATTCTGCAAAGGGAGAGAGATAGAGAGACTCAGACATTAACAACTTTATTCTGCAAAAGGGAGAGAGATAGAGAGACTCAGACATTAACAACTTTATTCTGCAAAGGGAGAGAGAGAGAGAGACTCAGACACTAGCAACTTTATTCTGCAAAGGGAGAGAGAGAGAGAGAGACTCACACTAGCAACTTTATTCTGCAAAGGGAGAGAGAGATACAGAGACTCAGATATTAACAACTTTATTCTGCAAAGGGAGAGAGAGATAGAGATACTCAGACATTAACAACTTTATTCTGCAAAGGGAGAGAGAGAGAGAGAGAGATTCAGACACTAACAACTTTATTCTGCAAAGGATGAGACAGAGGGAGAGACAAAGAGAGAGGGGGGGGCGAGAGCAGTCAGAATCAGTGAATAGGGTGGCTAATGAGGGTGAGGCCCAATCATACACATAATGAGATTAACCCCCCAGGTCCTGTTATTAGTCAGCCACGTGCCCTTCCCCATCACACAGCCCTCTCTTCCTGAGCTTGTGTTCTAACTTCTATTCATCCTCTCTCATTCCCCCAGACTGTGGTGGGTGTTGTTCGGGGACAAAGGGGTGGGGAGGTTTTTGTCATATATATATAACTAATTGATCGATTATCATATAGTAAAAAGCCAAGTGTCCGTGTGTCTGTCTGTCTGTCTGAAACACAAAACGGGCCTTATAACTCCGCCATTTTTCGACCGAATCGCTTCAAATTTGCTGTGAGCCCTAACAGGGCGATGGCAACGGCAACCGAGGCAGCCGTGTCATTTGCGCGGTTCGGTAAATGCGCGAAACTCACATCCGCCGGACTCTCAGCGCCCGTATCTCCGGCGTTTCTGGGCCGATTGCCTTCGAATTTCGCAGCTAGATCACTAGTGACTATCGGTGTACCAAACTGGAACTAGTGGAAGCGAATCGCTTCACAAACGCGTGCGCTATACGCCGCTTCACCTTTGCACGAATAACTCCGAATCGCCTCAAATTTGCTGTCAGGCTTCCTATGGCCTGGGCAAAGCCTAGCAGCAAATGGGAAGAGAATCGGGAGAGCGTGTCACTCTCAGAGGGTCCTTTAGAATTTTAGTACTTCATAGACCCCCAAATGGGGGTCCCTGGGAGCCCTGTTGGTTGACATTAGCCTGTAGTAAGGGCCAACAGTAATATGAGAGCTGTACAACAGATGGTTTTCTACAGTGCTGCAGCCAAAGGGATGGGCTGGCCTTTGGGGACCTTCCTCAATGCCAGCTAGCTGTGTCCTCAAATCCCTTTGGCCAAGAGAGTGGGGATGTACCCTGGGCAAGGCATCCCCGCTATTTAATCAAATTGTAGCCCAGCCCGCCAGAATAGTATCTGCCCCCCTCTGCTAATGCGGCAGGCATTGTTGGAAGCGACAGACTAGCACAAAAAAATAGTAGCATACAATGGTTTATAAATGTATGGTTAATTAATGTTTTATAGGAAAAGGTCTCAGGGTAGGTAATACTGTTAACCATTTCACCGCCAATGTCGCATTTTAGCACCACAATGGTTAAACACCCATGTCACTAAAAGGCATCAAACCAGGACCTGTTATCCCAAAACCCTATTTTCTTAATTTTGGGAGATAAGGATCTAGGCCTAATGTTATATATGTCACAGAGGAATTCGCAATATTGCAGATATTTTATTTTCTCTACCCAGTTAAGTTTAATGGTATGTTTTGGCTGAAAAATGGCTGGCGGCGAAAGGGTTAAAGTCTAGAGGTAGAACACTCAACAGTAGGCCTAGTAGAAGGTTTCCAGAGCTGGTTGTCAATAAGTATTCCATTCCCAGCCCCTGTGTAAAAAAAACCATGATGTTGTTGCACGTGCAGAAAGCTGGGTGAGGTTGTAAAGTCCTACCTAACCAGCCCTGGTGATGTGCCAGTAGACGACCTAATTGGGTAGAAAACAAATGAGGCAGGGATGGATGGATGGAGAGAGAGAGAGAGAGAGAGAGAGAGTGAACTCGGAACTCGAAAATATTTTAATGACTTAGGCCAACAGCCCCCTATCATGACAAGAAAACACTAACACAGAACATACACAACAGTAGCACATAGTTTTCAATACCAACATGTGCACGCACACACGCACACACACAGTGACACGCACACACTCCATAACACCATCACACACACACACACACACACACACACACACACACACACACACACACACACACACACACACTCGATAACACCATCCCATACGCACGCACATACGCACACCCTCACGTGCACTCACACACACACACGCATACACACTCATTACACTTACACGCGCGCGCACAAAAAAGCACATGCGGGGGGGAGAGAGAGAGAGAGAAGAAGAAGAGAGATCTATGCAAGATAATGTGGGTTCAAGGGAAGTGAGAAATTAGGAAGAAGAAATTGATAGCCCTGACATAAGCCATGCTTTCTCTTTTGGCACCAACGATCCACCATCCACCGTTACATCTTCCAGTGCCTGCTTCCTGGCATGTTATGTGGTTCTGTGCCAGAATCCCTGTTAGTCATGAATGCATGGTTTTCGGGTCAAAGGCCTGTTCAGCCATGCCATAGTGTGTAAAGGCATTTTTAAGAACGTTAATGGTTTCACCTGAATTATGAAGCTTCGTAGTTGCTGTAGTTATATTAGCATGTTTAGCAAAGTCCCCAGTGTTCAAAAACTTCTTTAACCCTTTCACCACCAAAGTCGCACTTTAGCACCACAGTGATTTAACACAGATAATATGTCACTAAAAGGCATCAAATTGGGGTCTATTATCCAAAGACCCTATTGTCTTAGTTTTGGGAAGTAAGGATAGACCTTATTTTATGTATGTCACAGAAGAATCCCCAATACTGCAGATGGATTTCGTTCTCTACCCAGGTAATTTTGTTGGAAATTTTAGGCTGAAATAGTGCTGGCGGTGAAAGGGTTAAATTTGTCATTTAGTTTGCTTCACGTACCAGAGTTCAACTCCAGTTCAGCGTCTGTTCGCAAAATGTATTCAAATAGTTTGTTTCAACTTTGCCCTTTTCTACTTCACCAATGTTATGCTACAGTGGAACCTCTCTTATAAGACCATCCCAAATGAGGTCTTATAAGGGAGGGGTCTTATAAGGGAGGTAATTTTAATTCTTAACAAAGAAGGGAAATGTCTCAAGAGAAGTAGGTCTTATGTGGGAGGGAGGTCTTATAAGGGAGGGGTCTTATAAGGGAGGGGTCTTATAAGGGAGGTAATTTTAATACTTAACAAAGGGAAATGTCTCAAGAGAAGTAGGTCTTATGTGGGAGGGAGGTCTTATAAGGGAGGTTCCACTGTACCATCATGGTTGGTCTGCATTCACCTTACCTCCCTCCCCACCCCACCCCCCTCCATACTCTCTTTCCCACTCTTGTTTCCTTTCTCTGTCCCCATCTCTCCCCCCTCCTTACCTCCCCTTCCAAATCTCCCCTGTCTGTGCCACGTCCTTCTGAGTTCAGTGCTGGCTCTGGACACAGAGTATGGTTACAGTGTAAGGCCAGGTTCACATTATCTAGACGCAGTTATATAAGTTCCGTACAGAAAACCCTAAATAAGTGGAACAAAGAAGAATAAAAGTTTACGCATGCATATATATATATATAGGGGGAATTCGGACACGTGCGGCAAATCTTTTCCCTTTCAATGTTTCACTTATTTATGGATTGCGCACAGGTTTCAGCATGGAATATCCGCTTATGTGTGTACACGGCCTTACTGTGTTACCATAATGGTCCTCGTTAGCTAGGTATTGATTGATGATTGATTTTTTTTTTGTGAGGGTGTTTGTGTATGTGTGTTGGTGTATGTGGTCAGTCCATGCGGCTCGGTTGCTGTGGCTTGCCGAATGGGGTATGAACGAGTTGGCTTCGATAAATGTGTGTGTTTATGTGTGTGTGTGTGTTAGAGAGAGAGAGAGAGAGAGTTGCTTTGTATATATATGCGCTGTTGCTGGTTGGTGTCATTCTTGAATGCTGTTTTTGTTGTCTGTTGATGAATCATTGATTGTAAAGTGCTTTGGGCTCATCTGAGGTAAAGCGCTATATAAATGTACAATTATTGTATTATTATATGATGAGAATTCTCTGTTCATCCCAATGGACATACATTGGCCATCTTGTACTTTAGACACACTCACCCCTCATGTTTTCGACCCTCAATCCAGGGGCTGCATGTGGCTGTGCCTGAAGCCTGAATTCAGGCAATTTGATGCTGGTTCAGGCAGTGGTCTGCCTGAAGATAAAGGGCTTCGCACACTAGTGTCAAGATCTCGAGATCGCAGCGATTTTTTGCTGCAGTTTGATGCGCCGCTTGCGCGTGAGAGATTCGCGGCGCGGCAGGATTTTGTATGCGTAGCTGCGCGATTTTTTTGTTGCTCGAGAATAGAACCGGCTCTAATTTTGATGCTCAAGATCGCAGAGATCGTGAAACTAGCCAATCACAACGGACGGAAGGACCATAACTCTGATTGAATGTCAGACTTGCTCGAACCTGAAATAAAGCATCTGACGCTAGAGTAATCTTTCCTTGCTTTCCAAATAAGGAAGTTCGAGCGACAAGAGGCGAAGCGACAAGAGTCGTGTGAGAGAAGACCACTGCCTCGCTACAATGTGTGCTGTGATGCAGGCGTCAACGCGTCAAGGCGTTGCTCTGAGAAACAATTGACGCCTGATGCTAGTGTGCGAAGGCCTTAAGGTTCTTCTCGTGCTCTTTTTGCTCTTAAATTGACCGTTGTAGCAAAGGGTTATGATGGAAAGTTCAGGCAAACGCTTTGCTCACTGCATGCACCCATGCCTCAGTCTCAATGTCTGCTTCTTTCAGTTTCATGAAAATGATCCTAGGCTGATCCTATCCCTATCCTTTTCCCCCGAGAATGACAGATTGTTTTTTCTTTGTTAAATTGTTTCGATGCGAAAAATTTGAGAGGAGGCCAGGGGTTGTGTAAAGTACAGGATATCCAGACTTTCAGTTTCACGTGTTATAATATTGTGATGCATCCTAGAATCAGAATGTAACACAGCCTCTCTCAACTTCTGACTGTTGAGTTGGTGTCTATGCAGAGTAGAGGTGTGTGTGTGGTGTGGTATGGAACATTGCCAGAATTGTGTTGAAATGTTTTTAGAAAAGAGAGAAAATAACCACTCTAGAACACCTGTGAAAACTTGTAACGTTAGGAACTGTGCTGTAAAAGCTGCAAAAGTGTTCAGAACTTTTCGAAATTGTGGCAATTAGTGAGATTCAAAACAAACAAAAAAGGTGAGGGCTTGTGTTGTTTTTGTCATCCCAGTAAGAATGGGAGTAGATTGTACAGTGGAACCTCCCTTATAATAAGACCTTTAAAAAATCATCCAAAATGAGGTCTTAAATGGGAGGGAGTTGTATAAGGGAGGTAATCAATGATCGCGTTTACTGGTAATTAACAGTAAAATTTTACCTGACAGTCCCAGGGACGGATACTGTTTTGCTAGGACTGGTAAATTCAGACCTGCCACTTGCTCTGATTTCAGAGGAGCAGCTCAGATATGTTGAGCATTGCTCCTAGCTCCTCTTGCAACCTCCCCAGCTGCTATATTTTAAAATCTGTCTTGTATACATTTTACACTCAATTTCACAACAAAGAGCATGCATTCAAAGCACCAGCTAATGGACATCTAAGGGTCAGCATGAGACAGTGAGGGGCTACACGAAGCATAGGCCTATCTCAGGCTAAATGACCAACAAATATTGTAGATTGGTCAATATTTCTTTCTCTAAAATGGATCTCAAATTGACAATGGTCAATATTTCTTACTCTAAAATGGATCTCAAACTGACAAAAACGACTGCATGTTTGAAGAACAAAAGAGAAGGCCGCACATTTCGAAGTGGCAATGGATTTTACTGGGGGGCCAGTGCCAGCCCCTAGATTCTCGCTCTTCTTTTTTATTCTCAGAATGTGGCAGGTCTGTAAATTGTTTAACAGAGGCTTTGATATTGTGTCTTTCACTGGTTTTTGTTTCCCTGGGACTGGTTTTGACACCGGTTGTTGGGGGACATTGTCTTTGATTGCACTGGTTTTGAAACTGGTTGTTGGGGGACATTGTCTTTGATTGCACTGGTTTTGACACCGGTTGTTGGGGGACATTGTCTTTGATTGGACTGGTTTTGACACCGGTTGTTGGGGGACATTGTCTTTGATTGCACTGGTTTTGACACCGGTTGTTGGGGGACATTGTCTTTGATTGGACTGGTTTTCAACATTCCTAGCGCGACCACTGGGTAATTTTAATACTTACAAAGAAGGGCAATGTCTCAGAGAAGTAGGTTTTATATGGGAGGGAGTCTTATAATGGGGGGGGGGGGTCTTATAAGGAAGGTTCCATTGTATTGGGAACGAGAGCCTAGTACAGTGGAACCTCCCTTATAAGACCTTCAAAAATCATCCAAAATGAGGTTGTAAATGGGAGGGAGTTGTATAAGGGAGGTAATTTTAATACTTGGCCTGGGAATGCAAAAGAAGAAGAAGGCGATTATTATGTTCCCATGCTGGGGCAGTGGGTGGATGCCTCGTGCCTCCATATGGGGAGCTAGACAACTTGCTTCCTCCAGGAGTCTCTCCCTGTGGGGATACCGGGGAATCTTTCATACAAATAGCTCCTATACCTTCTGGAAGTTCTGTGCTTGTAACTTCCTCTAATCTGTCTCTCTCTTTTACTTTGCCTTTCTGTCATCCATTCTCTTGCCTTTTTCTCCTGCCTTTTTTCCCCCCAAAATCTTCCAAATGATTTTCTCGTTTGAGCTCCTCCGAAATCGGAATGTGCCTGCTGTATTTAGCGGGGAGACCAGTGAGAACTGAAAACCTTACCCATTATGGCTGTATGGTCCGGGAATGCAGAAGAAGAAGAAGCGTGAATAATTGATGAAATCTGTGTTTCTCAGGATTTCTATAGTGTAACTGTAAGCATCTGTCATGAATTCAGTTTGTGTTGTTATTTGTTGCAGGTCAGTCTGACAAGGACCCGGTCCTGACGGTGAAGGATGTGATCATCATCGCCTCTGTGTGTGCCGTCATCATCATCACCCTCCTCATCATCCTCATCTGCTTCATCTGTCGACGAAGGGCCAACGGTAAGTCAGTATTGATGATAAGGTCGGGTTCACATTAGACGTGTAAGTTCCATACGGAAAACCCTAAATAAGTGGAAGAAAGAAGGATAAAAGTTTACGCACATAGAGGGAATTCGGACACATGCACAAATATTTTCCCTTCTTTGTTTCTTTTATTTATGGATTGCGCACTGGTTTCCGCATGGAATATCCGCTTATGTGTGTACACAGCCTTATGATGTTGTTAATTAAATGCAGTATTTATTTACAATGACGAAAACGATAACAGTAATGTATTGGTCATGTGATCATCGTTGCTTGTGCGTTTTCATCATCATCGATGGAGAGGTAGTGGTGAGTCGTTACTGATGATAGTGATGACGATAATGTTGCTAAAGTTTGTAAAGATGTGATCATCATCGCCTGTGTGTGTGCCGTCATCATCATCATCACCCTCCTCGACCTAGTCATCCTCATCTGCTTCATCTGTCGACGTAGGGCCAACGGTAAGTCAGTCATGATGATAGTGACGTTAATTAATGCAGTAATGATTATTTACAATGATGAAAACGATAACAGTAATGATGTTGGTCATGTGATCATCATGTGTGTGCCGTCATCATCATCATCACACTCCTCATCATCCTCATCTTCTTCATCTGTCGACGAAGGGCCAATGGTAAGTCAGTCACGATGACAGTGATGGTGTAAATGCAGTAATGATTATAATGATGAAAAATTATTATAAAGATAGCGATATTGATAATAAAATGTGATCATCGTTCCTTGTGTCTTGTCATCATCATCATCATTGAGAAATAGCTAGCAGTATGTAATGACAATAATGATGGCGATAATATTGACAATGATATTAACCCTTTCAGCGCCAATGTCGACTTTTGTCACCACATTGGTTTTACACCCATGTCACTAGAGGGCATCAGGTCAGAGCCTGTTGTCTGGAGACCCTGTTTTCTTGATTTGGGGAGGTGGGGATGGGCCTGATGTTACAGATGTCACAGAGGAATTCTCAATATTGCAGAGAATTTTTTGTCTCTACCCAGTTAGGTTTAAGGGTATTTTTTGGCCGAAAATTGGCTGGCGGTGAAAGGGTTAAGGATGTGAACATTATCACCTGTGTGTATTCTATGATCATCATCAACACTCTCCTCAGCACCCTATTTTAGCATAAATTTAGCAAAAACTATCGCTATCACACATGAACTGAGTTAACTAGTCTTTCCCACACTTTTTTATTTACTACAGTGGAACTTCCCTTATAAGACCTTCAAAAATCATCCAAAATGAGGTCTTATAAGGGAGGTAATTTTAATACTTACAAAGAAGGGCAATGTCTCAGAGAAGTAGGTCTTATGTGGGGGGAAGTCTTATAAGGGAGGTTCCACTGTAGTTTCAAGACAAGTGCTGAGCTTGCCAGAAATTCTTGTACAGTGGAACATTACATAGGCATTCTATAAATAAAAAAGAGGGTGGGGGGGGAAGAAAATATCTGGTTTCTGACAGTTTGTTCATTAGCAGGTAAGTAAGCAGAATCGTTAATCTCATCACCTCCAGAGTCTGTGCCAAGCGGTTGTCTGCATGAGGGAGTGTGTGTGTGAGAGAGAGAGAGAGAGAGAGAGAGAGTGTGTGTGGGTGAGAGAGAGAGAGAGAGAGTGTGTGTGTGTGTGTGAGAGAGAGAGAGGGAGTGTGTGTGTGTGTGAGAGAGAGAGAGTGTGTGTGTGTGTGTGTGTGAGAGAGAGAGTGTGTGTGTGTGAGAGAGAGAGAGAGAGAGAGAGTGTGTGTGTGTGTGTGTGTGTGTGTCATGATTCATTGATTGGCATGTATTTGTGTGTGTTTGTGTAATTTAATGCATTCTTTTCATGACTCGTATTTGTTGAGCACTGTGATTGCCTTGTGTGTGCACGTGCGTTGTCAAGTGGATCTGATCTTGGACTTGTTTCAAGAATGTTTCAAAGAATTCTTTTTGCCAAGGTGCTTGAACTATAAACTAACATAAAAGTGAAGCTCTTTGCCTTGTGATTGACATTTTTTTTAAAGCTAAACACTTGTGCTTGAAACTTAGTTTCTGTCTTTGATTATTCCCATGTTGATTTTTTTACACACACACACACCTCCTCTCTCTCCTCCCTCTCCCCCTCTCTCTCTCTCTCTCTCTCTATTTGAATTTGAATCTCTCTCTGTCTCTCTCTCTCTCTCCCCTCTCTCTCTCTCTCTATTTCTCAATATCTCTCTGTCTCTCTCCTTCTCTCTCCTCTCTCTCTCTCTATTTGAATCTCTCTCTCTCTCTCTCCCTCTCTCTCTCTCTCTCTCTCTCTCTCTCTCTCTCTCTCTCTCCTCCTCTCTCTCTCTCTCTCTCTCTCTCTTTGACCACGTTGTACATTAGCCTTGGAGCAAGTTTACTATTTAAAGCAAAAAAGAAAACGAAATGGAAGAGGTTTGTAAAGTTTTAAGGAAAATAAAAGAAACATTGTTTTAAACACAGTTGAAATGCAGGCTTATCCCCCCCAACACCCTTATATTCTGTGCATACTGCATGGTATTAATTGATTGATATGTGTAAAGAAATGTCAATACACATGCACACGCATGCGCGCGCACACACATACACACACACACACGCACGCACGCACACACACACACACAACAAGCACGGAAATTGGTATTTTTGATATGTGTAAAAAAAATTACACGCACACACGCGCACACGCACACACACACACACACACGCACACATACATACACACACACACATACACATACACACCGCACAAAAATTGGTATTTTTGATTTGTTTGAAACAATTTACTCATCTTCCTTCATGTTCTGTTTCAGCGAAAGATTACGAGAATTCAGCAATGTAAGTACATTTTTTATCTGTCTTTTCATATTATTTACGGTATATGACTTGAGATGTTTTCATTTCCTATTTATCTTAAATAGCTTTTCTTGACCTTGTTGTATCTATTATTTATAATAACCATGCGTTTGTGTTTTCTTTTTGTATGTTTAAAAGTTGTTACAATTAATGTTGCCTTAAATACACAGATTTTAAGATGAGTCAGTGATTTTGTTGTGCCTTTTATTTTTCTTTACTTTAAATTCAGTAAATGTTGACTTTAGTTGTCTTGTGTTGAACATGTGCAGGGCTCCCAGGGACCCCCATTTGGGGGTCTATGAAGTACTAAAATTCTAAAGGACCCTCTAGAAGAATGTGCAGGGGTTCCCAGGGATGAACTAGAACAATTATTTTTAGCATTCACAATGCCATTGGGACCCTCTATCCTGCCTCTAGGACCCTCTATACTGTAAGCGAAGGAGTCCCTGGGACCCATCGTTTTGCGGGACGATTGGGAACCCTGGTATGCCATAATATATATATTAATTATTATACTGGTAATATGGTAATAATGCCTTTATAATCAGAAGTTTGGTATTTCTACGCAATTTGTGTGTGTGTTGGGGGGGGGGGGGGGGGGGGGGGGGGGGGGGGGGGTGTATCACTGTAAGCAGAGTGGTTTTGGGCAATCAGGCTGTCTCCTGCTTCGTCTCATTATAAGACGCTGTGGTCTGGGGGGGTCTCAGGGGGGGGGGGGGGGGGGGAGGGAGTAAAAACCGTATAGCGTTGTGGTCTCAGTTTTCGGGGGGGGGGGGAGTAAAAACCCGTATAGCGTTGTAGTTCTTGTACTGTCCGTAAAAAGTTATGAATGCACTATTTATTATTTTCCACCATCAAGTAGTACAGTGGAACCTCCCTTATAAGACCTTCAAAGATCATCCCAGATGAGGTCTTATAAGGGAGGGGTCTGATAAAGGAGGTCATTTTAATACTTACAAAGCAGGACAATGTCTCAGAGACGTAGGTCTTATGTGGGAGGGAGTCTGCAGGGCTCCCAATCGTCCCGTAAAACAAGGGGTCCCAGGGACTCCTTCACTTACAGCATAGAGGGTCCTAGAGGCAGGATAGAGGGTCCTAGTGGCATTGCGAAAGCTAAAAAGAATTTTTCTTTTGCATCCCTGGGACCCCCTGCACATGCACATACTGTTTTTAGAGGGTCCTTTATAATATTAGTACTTCATAGACCCCCAAATGGGGGTCCCTGGGAGCCCTGGTCTTGTAATGGGAAGTCTTACGTTCCACTGTAGTCCGTAAAAAGTTATTAATGCACTACTTATTATTTTCCTGCCATTAAGTAGAATTCATCTTTATCCTCGTTTGGTTTTTTCCCCCTCAGCAGTCCCCCACCCGCTTCGAACGGCGGAGTACCCAACAAGAAAATGCAGACGGGCCAGGGTCAAGCACAAGGTTACGACAGTACAGGTTTGTAGGATGTTGCATGAATTATCTTCCCTTGAGACACCACAAAGTTTTGGGGTTTTTTCCCCTCGGATTATGTCACTTTTTGTTTGTGCACGCTAATAACACTCCCCTTTCTGTATGCGTAGTATGATTAGTTTTGTAACTCGGCTGTGGGCATGCGTAATTTTACTAATTAGCATTTGTCGTTCAGGCATCAGAATTGTCCCAAAACAACACCAAAATTTTCATCAGTGATCACGATACTGACAAAAAATTGACCTGTCAGTCCCCGGACTGATAAATGGTTTCTTCTTCTTCTTCTTCGATTGCTCAGTTTCCTGTCAATTATGAGCGCAGATGCGTCATGCTGCCGTTATGCGCCTAACTAAGAAATAGTTAGGCCCAGCATGTCCGACTTCAGCTGGAGGAAATCTTTTTGAAAATGTTATCTTGAATAAAAGGCAGGAGAATGGACCGGTAAGGCAGAAAAATAGTACCCCTCCCCGTCTCCATGGGGGGAATAAATGGTTTTAACAAAGGCTTTTGATATTGTGAGTTTCTGTAGTTTTCACTGATTTTTGTTTCCTTGGGACTGGTTTTGACACCGGTTGTTGGGGGACATTGTCACTGATGGAACTGGTTTGCTGACAAATTGTTGTTTCTTTGGCAGAGGTTTAACTCCCCCCTCCTCCAAACATGATTTTATTCTCTCAATTAAGACTTCACGGATTAAAGGCAGTTCTGGTGTCTGAATATTTGTAGATCAGTCACATTGTAGTGGGCATGCATAGTTTGTTTTCCTAATCTATGTTATTGAGTGTGCTGATCATTCTGTTTGTTTTTTTTGGAGTGTTTGTGTGTGTGTGTGTTTTCAATGTTTGCATTGCATTCAACAGTTTTCAATGAGTTTGTGTCTATGAAGCAAATTCGAAAGAAGTGCTGCTTCAGACCTGTTTGCCCTTACGGATTTAGCTCTAAAAACATTCAGTAGCTCTAACTGACCGTATTGTTTGGACTATTTCACCCAAATTTCAGATTTTGTTATTATATTTTCTTACTCCCCCGAAGACGGAGTGTGGCTGCCCACGTGGCGGGGTAATCAAAAACGGTCACACACGTAATGTTCTCATCCCTAGCTGATGCATTTGTACCTTAGTGTTCAAGTGCTTCTCGCTGTTGGGATGATCCCTGGAGTCTTTTAGCCAGGGTAAGCCAACCAACCATATTTTCTGACTATTTTATTAGTCATATTATAAGGTGCAGGGGTCTGAATCTGGGATCAAAAGTATTGCCTTATAGTCCAAAGCATACGGTAATTGTAATTTATTTCTGTATATTTTAGGTGTGCGATTTTTAAAAAAATATCTTTTTAAGGAATGGTACAATATTTGACACAATGTTGTTTTTATTATTTATCAAAATCTGTTACTTTCAAAGTGGGAGACAATTTGCAATGAGCGCTTCGTGCCGCCCAATTGGAGATCACTTCCTTGGCTTCAATGATATTGCTTCCCTTTGTCAAATAAGAAGTGCAAAATCTATTTGTGCCACGCGTGAGTGAGACAAACGATTGAGTTTCGCATTTGATAAATTTTAGGAAAACATATTTTAAAAAAATTTTTTAAGAAAACAACATAATTATCTTCAGAAAGCTTAAGCATATTGCATTTTTTTTTTTTTTTTCAATTTATAGTTTGCTACAGAAATGAAAGATGCAGTTTATTATTTTTTGAACATTATCAAAAAGGGTTAACAGGTCTAGTATAGCAGATTTATTTTGTGCATGTGCTTTTACTGTGTGCAAACATCTAAGGTGTTAATATAAATTATACATACATACATTGTTTGACTTGTTTCTTTTTTTCAAGTTTCTCTACCACTCCCCTCCTCCTCTCCAATCCCCCATTCTCTTCTCTCTCTCCCCCCCCCCCTCTCTCCCCCCCCCCTCTCTCTCTCTCTCTCTCCTCTCTCTCTCTCTCTCTCTCGTCTCTCCTCTCTCTCTCTCTCTCTCTGAATTTTTCCTGTTTTTGTGTGCCTGTTTTTTCAATCTCTTAACATGGTGAAATTTGAATAGACCTAGAAATGTTTGTTCCATATCTCTTTTCTGTAGAACTTTGTGGTTTGGGTGTTGGACTCTGTAAACATTAATGTTTTAATAATGAGAGAGAGAGAGCACTGAACACTGAACAACTTTTTTTTTAACAAGAGAGAGAGACAGAGGGAGAGAGAGGAGGCGGGAGGAGAGAGAGAGATGGAGCAAGAATGAGAGAGAGGCTGATAAGAGAGAGACTGAGAGGGGAGAAGTATTAGGTACTTTATAGTCACAGAGGCATCTCTGTGAAATTCGGGTTGCTCCCACCTGGAGAGCGCGTTGCAGCCAGAGGCGCGCCACCCAATTTTTTTAATTTTTTTTTTGCATGCGATTTTTTGGGTGTGACTGATTAGGAAGGAAAGGGGGGGGGGGGGGGGGGGAGTAAATGTTGACCAAATGACAACTTTTTTGTTGCCACTGGGTTTAGCGTGTGCTAAGTGCATGGGCACACAGGACCTCGGTTTATCGTCTCATCCGAAAGACTCCACATTCAGACCGTAAGGCCTAGTGCAGAGTGAGAGGAAAAATCCCCTGTGGTTCGAACTCGGGTTTAGACACAAAGAAAAACTCTACTCTCCCCTGTACCCAGGTTCGAACTCGGGTTTACTTGACACAAAGCGAACGCGTTACACTGTGCTACTCTACTCTGTAATGGTGGAGAGACACAGAGAGAGAAGAACCCTAAGACTAAGAGAGAGAGAGGGACTCAGAGAAAGAAAAGAACCATGAGAGAGAGAGAGAGAGACTCAGAGAGAGAAAAGAACCATGAGAGAGAGAGAGAGGGAGACTCAGAGAGAGAAAAGAACCAGAGAGAGAGAGAGAGAGAGGAACTCTAAGAGAAGGAGAGAAACAGAAACGAAGATGAATAAAACCAAACATTATGTATGCGTGGTTGTACAAAGTTAGTGTGTGCGCACATTAGCACACGACAGACTTTTTCTGCAGCCATCCTGCGTTGTTTTGTGTATTTTCGCCCCACGTTTCTTTCATTTTATTTTGTCTTTCAGTTATTTACCATCACACAGTCCCACTAGACTGTAAGTGTTTGAATCAGTTTTTCCCATTATCCCAGAGAAAGAAGAAGAAAACACACCTCCCCCTCTCCCTTTGCACCCCTTCCCTTTCTTCTCCTCACTCTCCTTCCCCCCCATTCCCTGCTTTCCTCTCAGTTATTACATCTGTTCAGCCAACGATGTAACCAGAATTTGTTTTGGTGTGATTCCACCTATCCTCAGCTTCACTCCTGCTTCTGTATCAGAAATCGCTTTCTACTTTCTGTGCTTCCCTCCCCCCCTCCCTCACACACACACACACACACACACACACACACACACACACACACACACACACACACACACACACACACACACACACAACACACAGTACAGTCAAACCTCTATTATAAGACCCTCCATTAAAAGACATCCTCTCATTTAAGACCGATTTTTTTGGAACGGATTAATGTAGCTTACT
>CM065709.1:24699412-24741912 GCA_017654935.2 Phymorhynchus buccinoides | reverse complement strand
ACATTTCATACAAGCACAATACAGTGATTATGTGTAAAATATGGACAAATGTGGTAAAGGAAGAGGGAGTTGGGGGGGGGGGGGGGATAATGACGGAGACAGAGAGATAACAGAGACACCAGAATCGAGAGATAAAACACAGAGAGAGAGAGAGGGAGGGAGAGAGAGAGAGAGAGAGAGAGAGAGAGAGAGAGAGAGAGACAGAGAGAGAGAGGGAGGGGCAGAGAGAGAGAGAGAGAGAGAGAGAGAGAGTCATAGTTTACTCGGACATGAGAGAGAAAGAAAAATATCAGAACAAAATTGTGTGTGTGTCCGTTGTTTATGGCAATATAGACCCTACTAGCTATAAAAGTATAATACTCTCAAGAAAGGCAAAACCACAGTCTGTTAAACTTTGAGATGTTTTTTTTTTTGTTTTGTTTTTTCATAAACTGTAGAATGGATTTAAACCAAAATTGGCATTCTTTGTGAAAAAAGCTGAATAACTAACTATACTGTACCTTGATGATCAAACAGAAAGAATGTCCTAATGTCATCATGGCACTTATTATTATTTCTAGCTTTGATTTCAATCTACCCAAGAAGGATTAGTTGGGGGGGGGGGGGGGGATGCGTTACAAAGGTATGCGCGCAAATACACATGCACGCGCGCACACACACACACAGCTCTTTGCTGTTTCTAGTTCAGCTCAGGGCATACTCAGAGCTGGGAGACTTTCAGTATAGATAGTGAATTCAGTATATATATGTCCAACTGGAACGTGTAAAGATATCCCTGCTTCCTTTTTGAGTATAGCTGATAATGTTTTCAGTATAACTGAAGTGTTCTGCTCCCATCCATGCTGATAAAATATATATATAAGATATATATACAAGAAATTGGAAAGTGACAGAACACTGAGAGAGGGTAGCAAAAAGAAAGAGAGTGAGACTACTAACTCTTTGTGAGGGTGATAGAACCCGTGGCCATAACTTTAAGCTGTACAAAAAAGATACTAACACCAGACTAGCACAAAACTTTTTTACTAATAGAGTAATAAATGCATGGAATAACCTTCCCGATGAAGCAGTTAATGCAAAGTCATTAAATTCATTCAAAAATATCATAGACAAGTTTTTCCAAAACAAAATGTATTCAGTTAATTTACAGATTTAAAGGAATAAAACACAGATGCCTTAGTAGTCATCAGTGAATGAAGCCAAACCAAATAAAAATCAAAAACATATTTAGAGGGCAAAAGGCTAAACAAAATAGCCTATAGTGCCATTTATGCTATGCTATGCTAAAAAAACGAAAGAAGAGAGAGAGAGATAAGGAAGCGGAAGAGAAAGTGGAAGGAGGGACAGAAAGACAGTGACACACACACTGTATTAGTGTATACACATAGAGAGGGTGGGGGTGGGGTGGAGGCCTGGAGGGGAGAGGAATGATTTATTGAATGGGGTAATGTGTTGGAAGATAACATAACTCCGCTCACTCACCTCTCTGCCGGCAAGGGCAGAAGCACAGGCGGGCATGCAAGAGGCAAGGGTGGTGCACACAAGCATGCATACACATGTATATGCACACCCACACATGTACACACACACACACACACACATATGTACACATAGACACGCGCACACAGAGACATGCACGCACATACACTCAAACACACATATGCACACATATTTTCTTTGGGTGAAAAATATGAGTAAAAATAAATCCAACTGTTTTCAATGTTCCCATAGTTTTCATCTGTGTGTGAATGTGTGAGTCCGCATATGCATATGTGTGCGCGCGCATTCATGCAAGTGTAAGTGTGTATACTGTGTGTGAGTTTCTGTGTCTGTGACATTTTCATTTGTGTTTATCTTTTAAAAAACAGACAGGAAAGTTAAAAGAAACCCAATGAACTCTTCTGCTATTTCCTCACTTACTGATTGATGATGATTTGCCAAGGCTTTTCTCAAGTGTGTGTGTGCATGTGAGAGAGAGAAAGAGAGAGAGAGAGGAGAGAGAGAGAGAGAGATATTGAGACTGGGTTGTTATTGTTGTTGTGTTTGTGTGTGAGAGAGAGAGAGAGAGAGAGAGAGAGAGAGAGAGAGAGAGAGAGAGAGAGAGAGAGAAAAAAAGATTGAGACTGGGTTGTTGTTGTGTTTGTGTGAGAGAGAGAGAGAGAGAGAGAGAGAGAGAGAGAGAGAGAGAGAGAGAGAGAGACTCAAAGAGAGATTGAGACTGGGTTGTTGTCATTGTGTTTGTGTGTGTGTGTGAGAGAGAGAGAGAGAGAGAGAGGGGTGGTGGTGGTGGGGGGGGTGGTGTCAATTGATGAATGTGTAACTTGTGACCTGAGCAGTGAATACCGATGGTTTTGAGAAACACAAATCAGTGAATACCTTGATTTAACATAATTGGGGTGGTTGTTTCGTGAATTGCATGACTGTGTAATGCACCGAAGATTCATCCCAATTTTTTTTCATCGTTCCCTTGTTATGAGCTTATAAATCTGGCCCAGGTTCAGTGTGTGTGTGTGAATCACTCCCAAGCTTTGCATTTATTATTATTGCGCATTAATGTTATCATTTGATTGACATTGTCCAAACCGTAGGCTTGGCATTTTCGCAAAGCGTGTGTGTTTGTAATGGCATGTAGAAACATATTTATTGTTCAACAGCTTTGCATCAAATGTAAATATGAACATGGCTTTTTTGTTTGTTTGGCTTGACTATATATTGTGGACTCTATTAACACCCAGAATCCAGCTTTTATTTCCTCCATGACTTGCTGGATCCATGCCTTTGAAGTATTTTTGTTTTTGGCTGTGAAAAAAAAATCATCTTGCACGGTTGCATTTGAAGTTAGGGGGAAGAGGGGCTTTTTATTTGTTGAAGAATATATGGAAAATGATTTGAAACTAAAACACAGTCAGTTGACCTCTCTCTCTCTCTCTCTCTCTCTCTCTCTCTCTCTCTCTCTCTCTCTCTCTCTCTCTCTCTCTGTCTCTCTCTCTCTCTCCCTCTCTCTCTCCCTCTCTCTCTCCCTCTCTCTCTCTCTCTCCCCCCTCCCCCCTCCCTCTCAATCTCCCTCTCTCTGACTTGTCTTTTTCACAGTTTACCCTACGTACTTGGATTTTTAATTTGGAGCTCTTGATCTGTCTTTCTCTCTCTCTTTCTCGCTCTCTCTCTCTCTCTCACTCTCTCTCTCACACACTCTCTCTCTCTCTCTCTCTCTCTCTCTCTCTCTCTCTCTCTCTCTCTCTCTCTCTCTCTCTCTCTCTCTCTCTCTCTCTCTCTCTCCTGATATATAAACTTAACCCTGTTAGAAAAAGAGTGCAAGGTTTGTTTTCCTGGTTGTGTTGTGTTACAGTGTCTAAGCTCCGATACATGTGCTCTGCTTGAAGAGTTACATTGCCATCTGTTTCTCACATTTGCCTCATTCACACGCACGCACACACACACACACATTAAAACAATTGCGCAGTAGGAATTCACGCAGTAAAATACACAAAAACAAAGAGAGTGCAGATTATGAGGAAGTTACAAGCACAGAACTTCCAGAAGGTGGAGGAACTATTTTTACGAAAGACACCCCCACCCCCGGTATCCCCATGGGGACTTTTGCGTTCAAATCTTTGACTTGATTGTTGAATTAACCACTATGGTATTAGGACATCAGTATGCTGGCTTACAGGCTGTTTATTTTCAATTTCAAAGTAACAATTTTAGAACATCCCAATGCTACGTTTTTTTGGGGGGGCACACGAAGTTAATGAAAATGTGAGCGTGGGAATAGAGTACAGTGGATCCTCCCTTATAAGACCTCCCATTATAAGACTCCCTCCCACATAAGACCTACTTCTCTGAGACATTGCCCTTCTTTGTAAGTATTAAAATGACCTCCCTAATAAGACCCCTCCATTATAAGACCTCATTTTGGATGGGTTTTTTTAAGGTCTTATAAGGGAGGTTCCACTGTAGTAGAATTTGACAGTGAGGCAATAAAATACAGCGAAATTTTCTAACTGCCTGGAAGTAAAGTAAAATACTAACTAACGGTAATCAGAAGTCAGACAATAGAATGAAAGAGAGCGGAGGAAAGCCCTATCTAAAAATAAAAATAAAAAAGGGGGGAGGGGGGGGGAAGGGGAAAAAAAGAGAAAAGGAACAAGGAGGAAAGGAAGGAAAAAAGAAGAGAAAGCGTTAAAAATGAAGGCGGTGGTGGTGGGTTGCATGATGAGTGAGCAAGATAGCTGAGAGCGGATGAATGATTGGGTGTGGTGTGAGAGTTACATATTTGTTAATGTAAATTTATGTTTCATACTTTTACTTTATTTTTTTTTTTTTACATGGTGGAAGACAAGTTTCCATGTGCGTTGTACAATGCCAATAGACAATAAAGAAACTTATGACTTAATTTTGAGTTCCAGAATGAGCCTTGTTTAATTAGGCTTACACTTACTGACTTAGTAATATTGTTAACGTGTTGCTAATAATAAGTTGATTTCCACTCATTGCGTAACTTAGTTGCATTGCATAGCATCCATATATAGCAAGCTTATAAAATGTGCCTATTCACATAGCATTGGCATCTGTTTTCTCTTCGACTAGATGATAGTTAACACTGCTTTACTTATTGTTTTAAGATGGATACCAATTCCCTCCCCCCTCAATCTCATGTCATTTGTTCTGCCTTTTGTTTAAAAATATTGATTTTTGATTACTATCCGATAGAGACGCAAAATCAAGCATTGTAATTTAGATTTAGGTTGTTTTATTAAAAAAATGTGTAAGTGCACAAAATTGCAGTATAAATAATAACCCGTTGTGCATATTCAGTGTTCTATGATTTAGATTAGTTGTGAATAAACGGGCGTTCTTCTAAACACGTCTCGGGGGTTGCTTGTTTTTTGTTACTTTACCAGAAGCATGTTCAATGGCTTTCCATTTTCCCCATCCTCCCCTTTGGAATGTGTCACTTGTTTTCTGTGTTTTGAACCAAAGCATGTCTTTATCAATTTGTTTTTTGCAAACTTTCTTTTTCTTCCCCACTGGTTTTGAAAGGTCGGCATGTTTCGAATGAGAATTCCCGCGGCTGCTTTTGTATCGGGCATGATTAGATTTCTGTTATGAATGCGAGGGTTTCATTTTCTAATTTTTGCTGGTGCCTTTGAATTATTTTTTTATATCAAGGCTTTCACGAAGGTATTTGTGTACAGTTATATCATTGTCAATAAGATTGTTTTGAAATTTCGCTCTTTTAATTTAATATCAGTTTCAAATTTTCGTTTGAATTCTATCATTTAGTAATAGCTTATAATCAAATCAGAATCTTTTTTTAATGTAAAAATCATATCGGCTTTATCAATCGTTTTAACCGCTACACAGCTTCAATGTCTAAGCATTCTTGCTTTTTTTTTCGCTTTTCATATTGTAATGCAACACTTAGTTTATGCAGCATCTGGCATGGCCTGCATCATATTAAGTCAGGAATGTATTCGAAATGATAAAATAATGTTGTTGATTTGAATGCAGATATATGACATTTTCAGTTTCCATTCTGTTCTGTTTGATAGATTATAAATTCAATTGACTGTGACTATGGTAGTGCCTCAGTATTTGGGATGAGTTGTATTTTTGCTTGCAATGTTTTTTACCATTATCTTTTAAAAGAAATAATTGTTTCCCAAACACACAACCTGCTACAGCAAATTTCTATATTTTTAAAACTTCAAAAGAAGAAAAAGTTAAGTAAAAAAAAAAAGTGAATATTTCTCAAAAGACTTGTAACTTTGACTCAGTCTAAAGTTACAAAAGTTGGCAAAGCAAGTCTTCGATTAAGTAAAAACATAACTTCCATGTTTTGATTATAACATTTTTTAAAAAAGTGAAACTGACGGTATTTTATGTTTAATCAATTTTGGGAAAAGAAAGATTTTCCCGTTTTTACTGGGGAAAAAGCTGCTACTGTTTCTAGAACCTCCATTTTTATTGTAACAAAACTTTGCAGATTATTTAAAACACCTTTTTTTTTTAAAAAGAAATCAAAGTTTCAGTTTTATATTAAAAAGGGAACTTTCAGTTTTCAACTGATATGAAACCTTTTTCTCTTTTTTAACAAAATTAAACGTCATTTTCCGATTTAACTGAAAAATCCCATTTTTTATTGAAATAAGCTTCTTTTTTTCTCTGATTCAAAAGAAAATCTTAAGTTTTCAATTGAAATCAAACTTCCCTTTATTTTTATATATAGCAATTATATTTCCATTTTTCAGTAACTTACCAATTTTGATTGAAAAGAACTTCAGATTTTGATTAAAAAGTAAGTAAATATTATTTTTCCATTCAAAAAGAAATTCTATTTTTCTTTCGATACAAACGAAAGCCTCCCACTTTTTTCTGGGGACACCCCTTTGGTACTTATCACATTTAACGTCTAGAACAATAAAAGGCTTAATATCAGGTATGATTGTACCCCCTACCTACCCACCACTTGTCTGTACATATAGATGGGCGCTACCCGACGTTCCCTAGCAGTTCTAGCGACTATCCTCCAAATTACTGGGAGGCCGGAGGAGGGGGAGGGGGAGGGGGAGGAGGGCCTTCCCACCAGCCTTCCCACCAGCCTTCCCACCAGCCTTCCCATCAGCCCTACGAGATCCACCATCGCGATCGCCACGGCAACAACGTGTCCTTCGACTCCCAGCTGGACCGCCACATGTACGACTTGGAGATGACGACGCCGACGCGTCGCAATGACATGGCTCTGTGTAGGTGTCGGATTATAATGAACGCTATTACCATAAAACCTCGACTATAAGTCGCACCAGTATATAAGCTGCATCCCCTAACTCTTTCGTTCCTGAGAACCGCTTTGGAGGTTGAATGGGAGCAACTGCAGATTCCTAGCTTTATAGAGCTCTCTATCTCCCTATTCCTGGGTTTCCAGAGAGAGTAAAACTGTATAAAGGGGTGTTATGTTATTGTGAATATGCGGCATGTTTTCAGCAGCCTGTTTCTCTTTCATAAACAATACTTGCCCCAGTAAGAAAAGGGAAAAACCCTCATTGCATTGCAATTATAGAAGAGCAAAGTAATAACAGTTGCATCATGTTGCATGATATCACGAGCAAAAGAGGCCCGTAGGAATCAACGGGATAACATTTATCGGCAGCTAAAGAGGTTCTCAGGAATGAACAGTAGTTGAAACTTCTCTAAATACAGAAACAAAGAGACTTTATATTAAATTGACAAAATATTAGGTATGTATTCACAAATAAGCCGCACCAGTTTATAAGCCGCAGAGAAAATTATATGTGCACAAAGCAGCTCAAATATATGAATTTTCCTATCAGAATATGAGTCTTTAATGTTTTCAGACACTTTTAACATGAGACTAGCGCAACGCCGGGTCCCAGTAACGCCTAGTAACGGTAACGCCAAGTACTGGTAACGCCGAGGACAGCAAATTTGAAGCGATTCGGTTAAGAAACGGCGGAGTTGTATAGCGCGCGCGTTTCTGAACCAATTCGCTTCCGGGTTGGTACACGGATAGTCACCTTCCCCGGTGATCTTCCTGCCAAATTCGAAGGCAATCGGTCCAGAAACACCGGAGATACGGGCGCCGAGAGGCTGGCGGTTTCGCACATTTGCCGAACCGCGCAAATGACACGGCCGCCTCGGTTGCCGTTGCCATTGCCCCGTCAGGGCTCACAGCAAATTTGAAGCGATTCGGTCGAAAAACGGCGGAGTTATAAGGCCCGTTTCGGGTTTCAGACACACACAGACACACGGACGGACACTTGGCTTTTTACTATATGATTTGAATCTATTGATTATCAAAACCAGTTTTATGTCTAAAGAAACTCCAAAATAGGCTGAAGAATGTGGCCACAAACAGATTTAATCATGCTGATAAACGTAGAATGGAAAAGAATCCACAGATAAGCCGCATCAGTCTATAAGCCAGACAGGTCAAAGTTATGGGGAAAAGTAGCGGCTTATAGTCCGCATTTTACGGCACTACAAATAATCAAAATTGTTGACCATAGTCATAACGAACAATATTGCATGTAATCAAAAAATATTTGACGATAATCATAATAATAATTATATTGCAAACAATTTTAAAAAAATCATAATAATATTGCAAATGGTAAAAAAAATATTTAATGATAATCATAATAATATTGCAAACGATATAAAAATGTGACGATAATCATAATAATATTGCAAACGATAAAAACATTTTTTGACAATAATCATAATTAGCAGTACAGTGGAAATCACTTTGGTCAAAATTGGAGGGAGTAACATTTTATTTTGAGATAGCCCATATTTTTATATAAACAGACTTTTTTAGTGTAGAAATGATCAAACTGGGATCACAAATTTATTGCGAATTATCCGGTCTTTTTGAGTTATCCGTTTTTTAATCATTTTAGAAGATTTAGCTGAAATTCAAATGGTCAAAGATGTAATATTCGCCTGGGTTCCTAGCCACTGTGGAATCAGTGGCAATGAAAAGGTAGATAAATGTGCTAATAAAACACTTAATGACCCTGTCAAACGCTCCCATAACTTACCATACTCTGATTTAAAACCTTTAGTCAATAAGTATGTAAAAAGGCTTTGGCAAGATGACTGGGATCAGGAAACGGAAAATAAACTGCATGAGATCCTTCCTGACCTTTCAGAGTGGTTGCCCTCGGTTTGTGGAAATCGAAAGGAAGAAATTGTTTTAACTAGACTACACATCGGTCATAGTTTTTTTTAACTCATTCTTTTCTTTTAAAGGGTGAAGAGTCCCTATTGTTTTAGCTGTGATTGTTTTTATACGCTTAAGCATGTGCTAACGGAGTGTGACAACCTCAGTGAGGTCAGGCATAAATATTTTGACAAAATGCCTTTGGACAAGCTTTTTAATGATACTTCTCCGTCTGTAATATTTGAATTTTTAAAGGAGGTCAACATTTTTTATAAGATATAGTTTTAACGTTTTATAAATTGGTGTGATTTTTAACATCTGAGATCAGTTTAAGTTCTGTTGTGACTCGTGCAGAATAGCTCTGAGATCACCGTCTTACGGTGGACAGAGCTTGTCTCTTTTAACAATCTATCTATCTTTAATCAGCAGGAATCCACTGTATTACAAATAACTAAAATATTTGATGATAATCATAAAGAACTATATATTGTCCTAGTTCACCCCAAAAAAGGGATGCCCCTGTACTATGTCAAGGAGTCCTTGGATCCCTGAGAGTGATAAACTTGACATCCATAGGATACGAAACCAAAGAGTCTTATATATATATATATATATGCACCACGATTCAATGCTGACTAACAGCATTTGATATCCACAGGATATGAAGCCAAAGATAGCAGTATATGACCCAGAAAGGGACATTAAGTGTCAAACTGACCATTCTGAGAAAATTGTACATTTGAAAACTTCAGACAATTCTCTCTTTCTAATGAGCCAAGAACCATTCTTGTATCTTTATCCGTTCCAGAGTTATGAGTACTTAAATTTAGTAAGGTGGGCGTCTAGCCTAGCCGAGCTGAAGAAAATGCATTGACCTACTTGTTGTAACCCTTTCACCGCCAAGGTCGCATTTATGCACCACAGTGATTTAACACCTATGTCAATAAAAGGCATCGTATCAGGGACTGTAATCCAAAGACCCTATTTTCTTATTTTTGGGGAGGTAAGGATAGGCCTAATGTTACACATGTCACAGAGGAACTCCCAATATTGCATATCATTTTTCTTCGATCTCTACCCAGTTAAGTTTAATGGCAATTTTTGGTTGAAAAATGGCTGGCGGCAAAAGGGTTAAAGCACTTGTAAGACCATTTAGAGACCATATTAAAGATCATCCTTTATAAATATGAAAAATAAGGTGCTAGAGAACACGAAAACACCCATAACTCAACATTGACAAAAAATGAGATTTCTGACTTTCCAAGCCTGTTGTGAGAAACTAGCCCAGCGACTTAATGTCCCTTTCGTGGTGCTGGGTCACATATAAGCACCGTGATTCGATATTGATTGAAAAGCGTGATGCCTCTGATACTGGTAGGGGTTTTGTTTCCTTGTTACTCTTCAGGGTTAGATTATTGGGTGTCACGTTGGCTGGAATTGGTTCTCACCCAGATGAAATCGTGAGCTGGGTTTATATCAAAATTCTTGGCTAGGAATCTTGTTTTGTGGTGGTTTATTTTTGGGAGAGATCCTTAAAAAGAAATCCTATCACTTTAGTTTCCATCTCTCAGTCTCTCTGACTGTCTCTCTCTCTCTCTCTCTCTTACTGTCTCTCTCTCTCTCTCTCTCTCTCTCTCTCTGTCTCTCTCTCTCTCTCTCTCTCTCTCTCTCTCTCTCTCTCTACTGTCTCTCTCTCTCTCTCTCTCTCTCTCTCTCTCTCTCTCTCTCTCTCTCTCTCTCTCTCTCTCTCACCATTCTCTCTTCCCCACTCTCTCACTTGCTTTCCTTCAAATTGTGTACTCTCTCTCTGAGTCTCTCTCTCTCTCTCCTCTCTCTCTTCTCTCTCTCTCTCTCTCTGAGTCTCTCTCTCTCTCTCCCTCCCTCTCTCTCTCTCTCTCTCTCTCTCCCTCTCTCTCTCTCTCTCTCTCCCTCTCTCTCTCTCTCTCTCTCTCTCTCCTCTCTCTCTCCTCTCTCTCTCTCTTCTCTCTCTCCTCTCTCTCTCTCTCTCTCTCTCTCTCTCTCTCTCTCTCTCTCTCTCTCTCTCTCTCTCTCTCTCTCTCTCTCTCTCTCTCTCTCTTACCATTCTCTTCCCCACTCTCTCACTTGCTTTCCTTCAATATTTGTACTCTCTCTCTCTCTCTCTCTCTCTCTCTCTCTCTCTCTCTCTCTCTCTCTCTCTCTCCTCTCTCTCTCTCTCTCTCTCTCTCTCTCTCTCTCTCTCTCTCTCTCTCTCTCTCTCTCTCTCTCTCTCTCTCCCCACATTGTTTATGCACCCTTTACACATCCTCCCTGGCCCTTTCACCCATTCATCGTTCCCCTTTGTACTGTGGCCCAAGGCCGAAGCGCAAATAAAAACCTTTCAGTGTTCAGTGTTCTCTCTCTCTCTCTCTCTCTCTCTCTCTCTCTCTCTCTCTCTCTCTCTCTCTCCCTCTCTCACCTCTCTCTCTCTCTCTCTCTCTCTCTCTCTCTCTCTCTCTCTCTCCCTCTCTCTTGGCTTCCTCTCTTCTCTCTGAATCCCCTATTGTTTATGCACCCTTTACACATCCTCCCTGGCCCTTTCACCCATTCATCGTTCCCCTTTGTACTGTGGCCCAAGGCCGAAGCGCAAATAAAAACCTTTCAGTGTTCAGTGTTCTCTCTCTCTCTCTCTCTCTCTCTCTCTCTCTCTCTCTCTCTCTCTCTCTCTCTCTCTCGATTTGTTAAGATATGATTGTGTGTGTGTGTTGTTGGTTTTTTCTAAACTGTCAACTTATCTCAAAAGAGTCAAATGTTCTGCTAAGTTTGCCGAATTATGAACCCACCCCGTAAGGTAAACCATAAACAACCTACCAAACCACATTTTGCCCGTTGATGCGTAAAATGATCTGTCACGATTTTCTCCATCCAGAATTGATTTTTTACATTGAGCATCAGGCAATTAGGAAAGAGGTTGAACATGGCTGTGAATATTGTTGGCCACTTTCGCCCCGAGCTGTCAGTTTTAGCCGGTCTTGGATTACATGTCAAGTTCAAGTTTAAGTATGCTTTAACCCTTTCACAGCCAGCCATATTTCAGCCAAATATTTCCATTACGTTTACTTGGGCAGAGAACAAAATCTGTCTGCAGTATTGGGGATTCTTATGTGACATACATAAAATAAGGTCTATCCTTACTTCCCCAAACTGAGACAATAGGGTCTTTGGATAATAGACCCCAATCTGATGCCTTTTAGTAACATAGGTGTTAAATCACTGTGGTGCTAAGATGCGACTTTGGCAGTGAAAGGGTTAATATCTCCAGAAGATAAATTCAGGTTAGGTGCAGCAACATGACAGAGATACAACATAACTGGAAGGGCATTAATCAAACGTGTGAAACGAAATTATACCAATCAAGTCATTATCATTGAGATTCACAGGGTTCCCACAAGTCCTTGAAAACTTGAAAAGTCCTGGAAAACTAGCAAGGCCTTTTCCAGGGCTTGAAAAGTGCTGGAAAAACAGCACAGGCCCTAAAGCTCCTGGAAAAGTCCTTGAATTTTCTTAAGTTGCTGACCAGATTCTCAAGTTTCAAGCAAGCAAAACCAACACTCGATCTCTTTAGTTAGCACTTGTTGTTTTTTAAATTCAGACTTTTGACCGCCTGGTATTGTGACAGCAGACGACCATGCTACTGCATGTGGACTTTTGGTGTGTGCAGGTTTTGTAGTTTCAAGTCATTAGAATAGTTCGATATTATCATGCCTCTTACCGTAATGCTTATTATCCATCATTACAAGCAGTATTTTCAGTCCTTGAAATTTTCCAGCATGGTCCTGGAAAAGTCCTTGAATTTTTCTTTGAGAGATCTGTGGGAACCCTGGATTCATTACATCAACTTAGAAATGTGCACATTTAAAACACATACACACAAGCGCACGTACGCACACACACACACACACACACACACACACACACACACACACACACACACACATGCAGAGACAGACAGATAGACAATGAGAGAAAAGAGAGAGAGAGAGAGAGAGAATGCAAATTTTATGCAAGTGATTTGTTCAAATAGTCCAAGGCCCCTTATGAAGGGGCAAGTGAAGAAACATGGATTGATGACGATTATTAACTTGTAGCAATCCATCAGATAACAAAGAGAGAGAGAGAGATCGAGATCAATAACCATTATTAACTTGTAGCGATCCATCAGATAGCAAAAAGAGAGAGGGAGAGAGAGAGATCAATGACCATTATTAACTTGTAGCAATCCATCAGATAAGAGAGAGAGAGAGAGAGAGAGATCAATGACCATTATTAACTTGTAGCGATCCATCAGATAGCAAAGAGAGAGAGAGAGAGAGAGAGAGAGATATCAATAACCATTATTAACTTGTAGCGATCCATCAGATAGCAAAGAGAGAGAGAGAGAGAGAGAGAGATCAATGACCATTATTAACTTGTAGCGATCCATCAGATAGCAAAGAGAGAGAGAGAGAGAGATCAACAACCATTATTAACTTGTAGCAATCCATCAGATAACAAAGAGAGAGAGAGAGAGAGAGATCAATAACCATTATTAACTTGTAGCGATTCATCAGATAACAAAGAGAGAGAGAGAGAGAGAGAGATCAACAACCATTATTAACTTGTAGCAATCCATCAGATAACAAAGAGAGAGAGAGAGAGAGATCAATAACCATTATTAACTTGTAGCGATCCATCAGATAGCAAAGAGAGAGAGAGAGAGAGAGAGAGATCAATAACCATTATTAACTTGTAGCGATCCATCAGATAACAAAGAGAGAGAGAGAGAGAGAGATCAATGACCATTATTAACTTGTAGCAATCCATCAGATAGCAAAAAGAGAGAGAGAGAGAGATCAACAACCATTATTAACTTGTAGCAATCCATCAGATAACAAAGAGAGAGAGAGAGAGAGATCAACAACCATTATTAACTTGTAGCAATCCATCAGATAACAGAGAGAGAGAGAGAGAGATCAATAACCATTATTAACTTGTAGCAATCCATCAGATAACAGAGAGAGTGAGAGAGAGAGATCAACCACCATTATTAACTTGTAGCGATCCATCAGATAGCAAAGAGAAAGAGAGAGATCAATAACCATTATTAACTTGTAGCGATCCATCAGATAACAAAGAGAGAGAGAGAGAGAGATCAATAACCATTATTAACTTGCAGCAGTCCATCAGATAACAAAACAACTGGAACACATCTCGTGCTCAACAATCAATACACATGATACTAGTATCTCCACACATTGCAATTACTGCATTGTTAGTCATAAGCCGTGGGATGGGTGTGTCCCAGCTTAGTGGTGGTGTGCTGTGTGAGAGATGGAGAGAGAGAGAGAGAAGGATCGTGTGGTTGGAGAGAGGGAAGGAAAAACAGGCACAGAGAGAGAGAGAGAGCACTCACGCACATTAACTCTTCTAGTGCCGTATATTCTTTGACGGTTCTTAGTTATCCGTTGCATCTCAACTGGTAACTTTTTTTTTTTTTGAGTGCTCATGCGTTGTTTTTAGCGGAACATTCACTGACATATATTATATATATATGCTCTGAAAATAAACAAACATAATTATGGCAGGGATCTTGGCAGTGAATGTCTTCAGGTGGGAGTGAATGTTTTCGCCCATGGTGCTAGAAGAGTTAACTCATTCGCATCGCAACGATTTTGAATTATTAAAAAAAACACATATCATTCCAGCCACGCACACAAACAAACCAGACATAAACAAAATGAGAAATGAAAAAAGATTACGGGTTTTAACTTCAGGGTTTAGACATAGGGAATGGTAGATCAGACTTTTTATAGACTATATATATAGAAAAACTCTACACCGATTGGTTTACCCACAACAAACCACTACAAAAGCTAAGTCGGAGGCAAAATTGTGTAAGGGAGTGAAGCGAGTTTAGAAGTGACCAAGGTATGGTGTGCACACGGATTTACTTCCCTTGAAGCAAATGGATCAAATTGACAGCTATCTATTAATTCCGGACATATATGGCTTATGGCCGAAACAACTTGAATGAGTTAATACTAAAGAGAGATACACTCACAAGGAAGACAGACAGAAAAGGAAACACTTATGAGAGAGAGAAACAGAGCGAGACGGAGAGAGAGAGAGGGGGTCAGGCTGTGAATGCTATTGATGTTGCTTTAAATCAAAGCAACACTTCAGGTTATGAGCAAGGTGGTGGTTGTGATGGCATGACAATTGCATTTTAGTAGGTGAGCTGCTGAATTTATTACTAGTTCCCTTTTAGCATTGCATATGTTTGTGTGTGTGAGAGAGAGAGAGAGAGAGAGTGTGTGTGCGTGTGTGTGTGTGCATGTAGCCTTCTGGAGAGAGATTTAAATTAGAGATTAAAATGTGAAAAAAGTTTTTGTTTTTTGTTTTTTTAGCATTAATAATCTAATACTATAGCTGCCCAATATAATAGGTTCAGAAAAGGGATTACTTGCGTGATATTATTAGTTTCTACACAAAGGAAGTTTAATGTTTCCGCATTTACAGTAAGGCATTTTGTTGTTTATTTGTTTTGTTTATTTATTTGTGTGTGTGTCAATGGTCATTGTTCACACAAATTGTTGCCAGCTAATATCCTGTGTGATTCGGTTATCTTCACTCTTGAACAATTAACTCCATGTGTATGGGTGTACTATGTTGATCTGTAGATACCACACGTGAATACTTGGGCTTTGGGGATCCCTGTTTCTCACTCATTAACCCTTTCGCCGCCAGCCATTTTTCAGCAAAAACATTCCATGAAACTTACCTGGGTGGAGAACAAAATCCATCTGCAGTATTGGGGATTCTTCTGTGACCAGGCATGGGAATTGTCCGCGAATTCGCGGATTTCCGCGAACCAAAAAATTCAAATTGTTACTAAATACTTCGTTTTTGTTACTGAATACTTCAATTGGGGGGCTTTTCAGAGTTTATTGTCTCTGACAATTCCCATGCCTGGTGACATATATAAAATAAGGTCTAACCTTCCTTCCCCAATCTAAGACAATAGGGTCTTTGGATAATATACCCCAATGTGATGCCTTTGAGTGTGGGTGCTACTCTTTCCTTTTTACACTGATTTCAGTATTTTTAATTTTACCAGAAACTGAACTTCAGATTTTTTTCATTTATCGCCACAACAAAAAATTGACCACAAGCGATTTGGGGCGTTTTGAACTTGGTTGTTCTATCTTGGAAGTCTACAAAGGCATTGTAGTAATTTCAAAAGGCTTATCAGACTCGAACTGTCTCTGTCTATCATTTTAACTGTCTGTCTTGTTATCTCTCTCTCTAAACTTGCCCCCACTGAATCGTCTGATGGGGCTCAGCCCCTGTACTACCGGGGTCATGGGTCCCTGGACCCCTGCCTTTCAGGGTTTTTTTCATTTGGGGGAGTTGCACCCATGTTTTAATGACACAGGTGTTAAATCACTGTGGTGCAAAAATGCGACATTGGCGGTGAAAGGGTTTTAACTCATTTGTCTAGTGTGTGTTTGGCTTTTGGGGAAAATCAATCTTTTTTTTCTCATTGTTGGTTGATTAAGTCCAAGTTGTGCAAAATTCTTTTTTTTTGCTCTTTCACGCGGTTTTTGGAGTGGTGTGCTGCTTTTTGTGATGCACATGCTGACGATAACATCATGTCCAGATGTAATTTTCGTAACTGTTACATTTTCATGGATGCTCCTGCTTTCAGGATTTCCTGAAATGCAGGATTTTTGTATTGCCTGGAGCCGGCGTCGCCGGATTATGAGAATTTGAGAAGCAAGAAATTTCCCATTTATAAACGTTTTGTCGGTTTCCCGCATGTGTAGAGTATAAAATAAATGAATACAGATAAATATTGACATGCCTTTACCAGGAACTTTATATTTTTAGGATTGTTTTAAGTCAAGTTGTTAACTGGGCGGCCCCTGGACCCTTGCCTTGCAGGATTTTTTTAATTTCCCAGGATCACCCATGTATTCTTTTCTATTGACAATTGGAAATTAAACGAATATTTTTTTCATTCCTGGATTGCAGGTTCAATCAATCAATCAATCAATCAATATTTATTGTCCTCACTATAAAATATAAAGAAATATGGTGTTGTATAGATATTTATGGTCAAAATAAGTTATTATTTTTCTATCTTTCCCCATGGCAACACAGTCAATAATGCTAGTAATAATATGACTTGCATATTGTCACTGTGGTGCCTGTCATGTTCTCTCTCTCTCTCTCTCTCTCTCTCTCTCTCTCTGTGAGGGCTGAGTGTAAAAATGCAATGCTTATCTCATTACCCTGTATAAATACAAATTTGTTTCCCCTCTCTCTCTCTCTCTCTCTCTCTCTCTCTCTCTCTCTCTCTCTCTCTCTCTCTCTCTCTCTCTCACACACACACACACACTCGCACATACACATAATTATTTTCTCATTCTCACTCTTGAGTCTCTCTCACTCACACACACACACTCTCTTGTTTTCTTTCTCACACACCTCTCTCTCTCTCTCTCTCTCTCTCTCTCTCTCTCTCTCTCTCTCTCTCTCTCTCTCTCTCTCTCTCTCTCTCTCTCTCTCTCTCTCTCTCAGAGTTAATGAATCATTTCCTAATTGTTGTGACACCCTGTCAGACGACATCACAGAAAGTTCAGTGTGCCGAAATGTCATGACACGGCATGACATTTAGAAACGGCATAATCATCATCGCTGGCTCTTCACGCTAAAGTCAATTAATGAACTCTTTTTTTCTAACCGTGGGGTTTTCTCTGTGAGAGACAAAAATCATGAATGCTTAAAACTAATTAATGTCTCCATATCTCGAAGAACTCTTTCGACATCCAGTGGAAAATGTCAATTTCTGGCAAGCGTTTTATAGCCTTGTTGTTTTGAAACCCAAATGTGGAGCTCTATGCACTTAACAAAAAATTAAAAAAAAGTTCAAGAAAGACATAATTGCTCACACACATGCAAATAGGCATACGCACACATGCATACATACGTACACAAACACGCTAGAATGTCACCAGGTGCATCTGTGCTATATGCCTTTTCCTACAATAATTAATTGACGGGATGCAACACCTTTAGGTACCGTATTTTTCTGACTATAAGGCGCGTGCACACACCCATAAATTTTACACAAAATTCAAATTTTGTTACTTATATTTTCTTACTATATTATTAGTCATGTTGTAAGGCGCAGGGGTCCCAGTCTGGGGAAAAAAGTATCACCTTTGTTATAGTCTGTAAATTACGGTACCAAACTTTCTTTTATCTTGAGAATCTTTTCTTTTCTGTTCATAGCTTTTGGGGGGGGGGAAGAAGAAATTTGTCTCATAAAAGTGTTTGGAGTCGTCACAATACAATCGTGTATCCGTGGATGCTCCTTCTTGCAGGATGTCCTGAATTGCAGGATTTTTAAATTGCCTAGAGCCGGCGTCGCCGGATTATGAGTATTTGAGAAGCAACGGTTTTCTTACACACACACACTTGTACAATAAAAAGGGCCTATATAAGCATTTGCTATATTCAAAGGAATGTAGCACTTGTACTAGTCTAGAGGGGTGAAAAAGAGCAGTAAGTGCGTGTGCGCTGCCCCTGCACTCTGCCGGGGCCACCCCCTTGCAGGATTTTTGAAATTTCCCAGGAGCACCTATGTGTATTTCATTCCCCATTTAGAGAGGGTTTATGTGCATTATATGTCACGCAGACCTGTTTACTCTACTCTTTTCGAGTAGTATTCTACTCAATTTGGACCTCTACTACTCTTCAAAATTGAAAATAATGCAAGATTCTACTCATTTTCAGTGAACATTGTTTGATGGTTTAATGAATAGCACTACACATTTCTCACCCAAACTACTCATTTCAGCTATCCAGACTACTCCTGACTCGTGTAGGGGGTAACCAGGTCTGTGTGTGTAGTTGTTTAGAGAGAGAATGTGTGTGTATGTGTTGATGGTTTCGTTAGTTTGTTGTGGTGTGGGGTTGGGTTTTTGTTTGTGTGTGTGTGTGTTTTGTTTCTGTTTTATTTTGTCTCAAACAAAGCGTTGACCTGGTCTTTGCTGTTTGTTGCAGATGGCCGAATGGACTCTTACCGCGGGCAGCAAGGTAAAGCACCTTTTTTTCCCTTGTTTGTTAGTTGCATTATTGAGAATCGGAAGGGATGGGGAGGGGAGAGGATACTGTTTTTGTATCTTGAATATGTTGTTGTTGTTGTCTTACCCTGGCTAATAGACTCCAGGGATCATCCCAACAGCGGGAACAGCATCTAGGCACCCTAAAGAATGATTCTGCCAAGTTTCGTTCAGATTGGTTCAATGGTTTAGGCGCTGTTTGGTCACACATAGACGTACTCATATACGCGTGATACGGACAGCAAAGAAACGCACAGCCCTTGTCCCCCTCTTATAGAACTGGGACTACAAAAAGGGAAGAGACTTGAGTCAAACTGTCTGGATTACTGGGGTGTCAGGGATACTGAGGTTCCCGTTAGGCGGGGTTCGACTGTAGAGTTTAAAGGGCCACCCTGATGGATGAGTTTTTTTTTATAAGAAACACGTCCAGATCACCAGGAAAACACCCTTTACAGAGATTACAATACTCACTTTGCTCTGGTTTCCTAGAAAATAAACCGTCAAAACGGCGATTCCTCCTTGGCGGAGGTGCCAGAGAGAGTAGCCATGTTGGATGGGGTGGGTGGAGGACACTCATTGGGGTTGAAGCGTTTTCTTTTTTTGTAGTGCAGTAAAAAACAAATTGGGAACTATTTCCTTTGTTGTGAGCGAAACTCCTTTGGATAAAAACTGTATAAAATAAAAAAATAACTAAATAAAAAGGCTTGTATTGCGAAATTTCGTGCTAACTATTCGGCGGCCATTAGAAAAGAGACGGCACACGCCTTTGCGTGAAGAATTTGACTTCCAGCACCTCCGCCAAGGAGGTGTCGCCGATTTGACAGTTTGATTTCTTGGAAACCAGAGCAAAGTCAGTGTTGCAATCTCTGTAAAGGGTGTTTTCCTGGTGATCTCGACGTGTTTCTTACAAAAACTCATCCGTCATGGTGCCCCTTTAAGAGGTCGGCAGGTCTGATGGAATGTGTTGTATTTTGAGAGGTAATTGTGGGGCAGTGGGTGGATGCCTCGTGCCTCCATGCGGGGACGACCCCGCCCCCTCCATGAGTCACTCGCCGTGGGGATACCTGGGGAGGGGGGGGGGGGGTCATTCATAAAAATAGTTCCCCCACCTTCTGGAAGTTCTGTGCTTGCAACTTCCTCTAATCTGCCACTCTGCCTTTTCCCTTTGCTTTCTATCATCTATCTTTCTGACTTATCTTTCTGACCCATTCTCCTGCCTTTTTTTCAAAATAATCTTCCAAATAATGTTTCTCCTTTGATCTCCTCCGAAATTGAAAATGTGTCGGCTGTATGCAGCGGGGAGACCAGTGAAAACTGAAAACCGGACACATACGTACCTTACCCATTATGGCCATATGGCCTGGGAATGCAGAAGAAGAGGGGTAATTGCCTAAACATACTATCACGAAAGGAATGAAGAAGGGTAATACAGTGGAACCTCCCTTATAAGACCCTCAAAAATCTTCCAAAATGAGGTCTTATAAGGGAGGGGTCTTGTAAGGGAGGTAATTTTAATGCTTACAAGAAAGGGCAATGTCTCAGAGAAGTAGGTCTTACATGGGAGGGAGTCTTATATAAATGGGATGTCTTATAAAAGAGGGGTCTTATAAAGGAAGTAATTTTAATAATTACAAAGAAGGGCAATGTCTCAGAGAAGTACTGGTAGGTCTTATGTGGGAGGGAGTCTTATAATGGAGGTTCCACTGTGGTAGGTTTAGGCAATTACTCTTCGAAACTTTCTCTGTGCACAGAGTCTATCAACATGCAGAGTAGAAAGTCTTGTGTTGTTTTCAATCTTGCTCTGTGTAAATAATCCAACGTATTGTTGGTTTTTCTCTCTCTCCCTCTCTCAGGCATGGGAATTGTCAGAGACAAAAAAACTCTGAAAAGCCCCCCAATTGAAGTATTTAGTAACAAAAACGAAGTATTTAGTAACAAAAACGAAGTATTTAGTAACAATTTCAATTTTTTTTCTCGCGGAATTCGCGGACAATTCCCATGCCTGCTCTCTGCAGTCCATCGGCTTGCACAGTAGAAAGTGGCACTGTCTTGTTTTCAACCTTACTCTGTGTAATGTAACATATTCATGGATGCTCTTGCTTTCAGGATGTCCTGAAGTTCAGGATTTTTTTGATTGCCTGGAGCCGGCGTCGCCGGATTATAAGAATTTAAGAACATGCATTTCGCTGGTTATAGAGGTCATGAAGTTTGACCAGAAGTGAAAGTGCAACGAGAGCCTGTCAATTACATCGGAAACTGTTGTTTCCCTTCAGCATCCAGGGGGCATTGTCCCCCGGAACCCCCAGGAAGTCCCTGCACTCCGCCGGGGCTTGGACCACTGCCTTGCAGGATTTTTTTAATTTCCCAGGTGCACCCATGCATATTGGTTTTCTCTCTGCAGAGTCTATTGGCATACAGAGTAGTGCCACTGTCTTGTTTTCAATCTCGCTCTGTGTAAATAATCCAACATATTGTTTTTTTCTCTCTCTCTCCCTCCCTCTCTGCAGAGTCCATCGGCATGCACGGTCGTCCGATGAGCCCCAAGGACAAGTACCTTGACCTGGAGGACCCCAACGACCCCAGTCTGCAGAGCCAGGAGAGCGGATACTCCACCGGAGACCCCAACAAGCCCAAAAAGGTTATCTATGAAGTCGTTGTCTGAGTGAGCCAAATTCTATGGAGTTCGTTGTCGTGGTCGTGAGTGAGCAAAAAAAAAAAACACCCCACAAAGGCTGTTGTGCTGGTTCTTTCATTCATTCATTCATATCTATGGAGTTGTTGTCTGAGTGAGCCAAATTATGTGGAGTTCGTTGTCTTGAGTGAGCCAAAAAAACGACAACAAAGTAGTCTGTTTTGCTGGTTCTTTCATTCATTCATTCGTTCATATCCATGGAGTTGGTGTCTGAGCAAAACAACAAAAGTAGTTGTGATAGCCCTTCAGTCAGTGAGTTTTTTCCTCGATGCATCCATCTTGGTGCTGTTGTGTGCCCCTAGTTTATTATTTTCTTCTTCTACTTCCTTCCTTCCTTCTTCGTTCCATCTATCTCCGCCATCTTCCATATCTCTCCGCTGCATTGCTTCATAATAATATATTCGCACACATCATCGTCATCATTCGATGGGTCGGTGTTGTGGTTTTTGATGGCTGGTGGTGATGTGATGTGGTGTGTTTGATTTCGGTTTTGTGGCGACTCGAATAACTTGAGCGTGAGGAAAATCCAAACGATTCATCTTTTGTGGTTGAAGAGTACTATTATTTTTAATTTTTGTTTAGAGTTTTTTAATTTTGAGAGGGGTGTGAGTTTGTAAGCAAGCTCTGATGGATTGGTCGCTCTTTGCAACGCTATAGATCTAGCATGGGATTATAATCGACATGAAAATGTGTTGAATTCTCTGTGGCGAGTTGCACTTTTTTCCCTTCTTTTTTTGTTTTCTTTTGAAGGAACATGTGTGTGCAAAGTTAACACTCGGTGGACGAACACGATGAATGAAGACTACAAAGACATTTCTCGAACGCTTCCTTAGATTTGAAAGAAACATTTGATGGAAACGACTGATAAACTTTGATGGAGAGCTAGTGTTGTCTGGTGTATACATGTGTGTGTGTGCTTTTTGCCATGTTGATGTTTCCATGGGTTGAGAGCAAAGAGCACGTTTTTTGGGGGGGTGTTTTTTACGTGGTTGGAGGCATGCGATGGAACGCTGAACTGACCAGCTTATTGGGTGCATTTAGAACTCTTGATAAAGAGAAAAATGACAGCCGTGACAGACTAACTTTCAATCACAGATTTGCCTTTCCAGTTCCAGCATCAGTGTCCCGAGATTGAGAAACGTGCAGATCGTGTGTAGATGCTCCAGGATTTTGGAAAGTGATCTTTTGTGGCATTCGACACATTGAAACAGCAGACTCTATACATAAACAAAATGTGGCAAAAACAAAAAGAGTGAAGAATGATGGAGGAGGGTATGTCGTTGTTAAAGAAAGAAGCATTTTGTGTGGGCGAGTGAACCCTGTGCTATGTATGCTGTGTGTCTCTGACAATAGCTGCCATTGCACAACAAAGACTTTTTCTATAAAATTGAGAAAGAGGGGGGTGGAGAGAGAGAGAGAGAGAGGAAGGGAGGGTGTACGTGCTAAACGTGTATGTATAAACAGACCTTGTGCTTCCTGGGACAAATTCTGTGGTCCTTGTAGGGGGGGGGGGGGGGGGGGGGAGAAAAATTAACCCCAAAATTTAACTGCCTTTTTCTGTGTATGTCTGCAATCATTTGTGTGGTATAAGTTTGGGGGAGTCAAAGTGATCTTTATTGAGGGTTAAAGAGTAAAGTGACGAAGCTTTTTTTTCTTTCGATCCTGCCCTCATGAAAAAATAAAGTTTTGAGGACGGGTGATTCCTGTTGATATCATGGAACCTGAACTTGCGATATAAAGTTGTGATTGTCTTACCATCAAAAGATTTCCATCCTTTATATGGATCTGCATGATCCTAAGTCAAACTGAATCTCTGTGATTATCATTCAGTAAAAAGGCTGAAATTATAGTTTTTCGAAGGCCCCTGTGAAAGTCCCATCGGGTAAACTCTTTATACAATGGTTGTTGCCAGAATAGAGACTTGGTAAAAGAGTATTAAAAATACATGCTTAACCTCTTCGCTGCCGACGGCGTATATATACGTCCTCTATGGCTTGTACCCACGTGTCGTTTATATCCGGCCACAAGGAGCGCCATATTATGGGAGACCGCCATCTTAGTCAGTAACTTTGTTTGAAAAATGCCAGATCGATGCTGCGTATTTGGCTGTTCCAATTCGAAACTTATCTAAACTGCATTTATAACATCTGGATGTTTTCTTTACACATTTAGATAACATTTTCACTTTGTTTACACACAAATAAGGACTAAGATGGCGACACTTCCGTTGGAAGGGTGGAGATGCGCACGCAGGTGGGCGGGAGCCATAGCGCTTCAGTACTTGCCAGCGACGTACATATACGTCGCAGCTAAGTAGCGATATTGCCGCGTTCAAAAATCGTGCGGCAAACCGGCGGCGCATGCGCAAGTAGTAGGCAGCAGCGAAGGGGTTAAGAAAAAAAAAAGAAGCAGAAAGCTACCTCGACTTGCGATCAGGGTTAAAATGTGTGACTATATGTCAGCCCTGAGGCTGAGAGATTGTTCTCGAGTCATTTGGTTTGCGTTTCTTTTCAAACCTGAATGGTTTGGGTGGGTTTGGGTGGTTTTTTGGTCCCTCATTATCATGTGACACGGTTTGGCATGAGCAAATGAGCGCTTCTAGTACAGAAGGGAAAATGAATATATTCACACAAATTGTGTCGTGTTTTACCAAAATGTTTTACAGTCGCAAACAAAACTCGATACCCCATAGCAGCATTTTGTCGTTTAATGATTTGTGACAGTGCATGGGAAAAACAGACATGGAATTTTGGCATAAATTGAGATTATAATTTTTCATGGTGGAGCAAAGATTCCTTGTTGATACACAGAAAACCGAATTGAGTTATCTTGTTTAGTTTTTATTTTATAATTAGTTGAAGTTTGGCATTCGAAATAGATCATTTTCAGAAACTGGGCATAGAAGATACAATTTTGCCTCTTTGTTTCTATTGACTTGACTTAGAAAACAATCAAATAAACAAAGAAATCATTCACAGTTGTCTTTCATGTTGTGGATACTGGTAGAACACATAAATATGCTCTAAATAGAACATTGATATTTGGGGGGTTGTTGACTATTTTTTGCTTTTGCTAAAAACATTCTGAGCGACTTACGTAGGTTTTTCCCATGCACCATCACATTTGGCAAATGAAAGAAGGAAAAGCATGCCCCATAGCATCATTTTATCGTTTAATGATTTGGCAAGCCTGAATGCTGCATAGTGTTAGCAATCAATATAACCAAGAGGCCCAGCCAAAGACTGTACAGGGGAAGATAAACATCCGGTCTCTTTTCCCTATATGAGTAGTGAGGACAGAAACACTGGTTATGTCCCTTTGAAACGTGACACATTTTACACATCGATAGGCCAGTTCAATTCTCCGTTCAAGTTCCAGTCCGAGTTTTTGGATAGCCTCCACTGTGAATAGTGTACACGTCCGCACTAACGATAACTCTATCAGCCCGGTTCGCCGAGCTTTTAAGTAATCCATCTTACCCTTTTAGAATATCTTTGGCCCAGCCCAATGATAATTAAAGGGTGTTGTATCATGGAAGCAGAGACGATGTTCACCCAAATTGTGCATGTTTTACCATCTCGATGCCCCACCTATAGCAGCATTTTGTCGTTTAATGATTTGGCAAGCCTGAATGTTGCATAGTGTTAGCAATCAATATAACCAAGAGGCCCAGCCCAATGATAATTAAAGGGTGTTGTATAATAATAATTGATAGCATTTCTATAGCGCCTTTCTATAATTATTTTACACTCAAGGCGCTTCCATTCACTGATACACCCGCAGTCACACAAAACATTATTACCCAACCATTCACCCAGGTACAAGATCAAGAAGGAAAAGATTACAACCCGAATGAGCTTTGAAAAGTAGTGAGTCTTGAGTTTAGCTTTGAAAGTAGAAATAGTTTGCTCATTGCGGAGATCGACTGGGAGGGAATTCCAAACAGCAGGGGAACTGAAACTGTATCATGGAAGCACAGGCGATGATGTCACACTAAGAAGATATAGGACATGGAGAGAGGGGGGAACAAAATAGGTGTGTGGCCAGAATTTTGAACGAGCACGATTGAATATTCACAAGGCAGCAGAAATGTCTCTGTTCGTAAATGAAAAATGTCCATTTGTTATTGGGGGGGTGGGGTTGGAGGGGGGAGGGTATTACAATGAAATATGGAATGGTAGGAGAGTGGATAGGGTACGGGTAATCTGGGGGTGGGGGGGTGGGATTTACAATGTTGTGGACATCCATTGAATGGATCAGGTCTCAATGTTGTTTTTAACAAGTGATTTTAATGTGCTCATGTTGTTTATATTTGAATTTATTGCATGCCGTTCATCACCATTTTTATATCTTTTCTTGTTTTTCCTTCTTTCATTTTATACTTTGTATAAATTTTAAAAAAATGAATTAAACAAAATGTTTGAAAAAATTATTTAAAAAGTTTTATGAAAGGAATTTTTTAATGTGTAGGTTAAACAAATTATAAAATAATAGACTTGACTTTGATGTGAATTTTTTCAGTAGGTAAATCTTCGAAGAATCTGAAATGTAAATGGAAATAAAGGATAATATTTGCATCATGTAACCCAGACATATTTGTAAAAATGTCTTTTTTAATTGAAATTTAAAAAATATTAAATTTTTGGGGGGACAATTAATAGTGAACTACCACGATCTCAGAAAAAAGACTTGTGGTTTAAATTGGAATTATTTATTTTAAATTTCGTCGGTTGTGTGTCGAGCCAACTCTATCACACATATTCTTACAGATGTTTAGTTTCTTGGTCAATTTTTGTTTGAAAACAGAAGGCAATAAAAATGCCTACATGTTATAAATAATACGCAAATGGACCGGTAACAACAGTTGTTTGCAATGAAACGCATTGTGTATGGCATAACTATCGTTTTTATTGATTTGTACTTGTTGTCTATGTAAAATCTCTTAACGGTATTCCCATCGAAATTTGGTTAACCCGCTTTGTGGGCCATGTTTTGCTTTTGTTGTTGATGGGTTTTTTTTCCGAACAAACGGAACAAATTTCTGTTGTCATTTTTTTTAATTTTCTATCTGTAGAACATTGTCACCGAGTGTGAAGAGAAACTAATGGCGTGAATGTGAAATGTTCGTGAAAGAGAGAGAGGGGAAAGCGAGAATTGTGGCACAATCATGAGGCGTGACATCGATTTAGATCGATCGAGATTAAGGCCGTGTACACACATAAGCGGATATTCCATGCGGAAACCTGTGCGCAATCCATAAATAAGTGAAACAAAAAAGATTTGCCCAGTGAAACAAAAAAGGGAAAAGATTTGCGCATGTGTCCGAATTTCCCCGTAATCTTCCCGCGTAAACTTTTATCCTTCTTTTTTTCCCACTTATTTAGGGTTTTCTGTACAGAGCTTATGCGTCCCGGCCTAACTAACAATATATAATTCATCTTCGTCTGTGATGATGATCTCAGTGACGTGAAGAGGTGTGTGTCCTGTGTTGTAGCAGAATGTGTATCATTACATGTTTGAATCATGTCAAATCTGTCCCCGCCCACTTCTATATTATTATTTGTTGTTAAATGAATAAATAATAATTAGTAATGCTTATATAGCGCATAATCTTGCTAAGCAACTCGATGCGCTTTTCACTCACCATTCGTACAAACATTTCTAACAGACTGGTTCACGTATCCTCACCATACATCTCTATGAAAATGAATACATTAGAGAATGCATTGCATATAATCATAACACAACACACTGACACCCACCTCCCTTCAAACCGCCCCACCCCACCCCACACACATGAACCTCATACTCAACGTCATTGAGCTGGAAAACAAGAGTGGGGAAAGGATCACTTTACAGAGAGAAAGCTTTCCTGAAGAAGTGGGACTTGAATGAAGGAAGAGTGAAAGCAAATAAGAAATAATATCAATAGCAAATGACGATTGTAAAGCTGAGCTTTTTTTCTTTCTTTCTAGTGTCTATTTTTTGGCATTTGTAGGGGAAATATGTTGCATTTCTTTATTAACATGGTTTTCTGAACATTCAGTTTTTACCCCCACCCTCCCAATATTGTTTTTATCAAGTTATGTAATGTGCCCTTAAAAGCTTTTATCAAGGGTTGACATAAGTATGAAGTTAGAACCGCACAATTAATGATTTTCAGCAGCAATGGAAAATCATGTGTCTTCTGGGCGACTGAGGCATTTGCACTGGCTCAGAGTACCGCTGCCAAGGGATTACACAAAACTAGCTGCCTTCAAGTCCTCATGGCCGATAATTTGGCTAAGTTTGCGTTCATGTAATGAAAACAAATTCAGACTTGATCGAATGACTAAAAGTAGGCATATGCAGATAACTAAATCGATTTTAGAATGTTTGAAATCCAGTTGTTATTTTTAAGCCAAACTTGTTTTTGGCATATTCTAGACAGACTTCTGTGAAATTCGAGCTGCTCTATCTACCCTGGTGCATACCGTGGCAAGCGCAGTGTCTACCAGGTGTTTTTTGGTCTGGTGAGATGAACTAGGCCATTTTAGAACTAAAAAAAGGTTTTTCAAAAACGTTTAATAATTTTTACCTTGTATTTCAGTTTTTCTTATGCGAGAGCCTTTACGTCTTTTTTTGTCCATTTTTTAGCTAAGAAAAGGATTTTTGTTTGATTGCTACTATGTTTGAACGATAACATATCACGGGATAAATCCAACGAACATAGTGCAAAGAAAATGCTCAGTGTATGTGCCTTGCTTTTGAGAGCTTTAAACTACATAGATATTCATAAGAACATGGCAGAAATGTTAACACCCCCCCCCCTCTTTTCCCCCCCCCCCCCCCCCCCCCCTTTTTTCTTCCTCGTCTTTCTTTCCCCCACCCTTTAATTACATGATACACTTTATTTGCCAATTTTCGTCTTTCTCTTTAAACATCGACTTAACCCTAACCCTTATCACTATACCTAAACACAACGCTGATTTCTTACTTCTTATTTGAGCCTTGTCTGATGGTGTTTTTGCACTCCCACATTTACACATCTTTACTCATCAATTTAATATCCAATAATCCTTTACCCCACGTTTTAGATTACACACTTCTCAACCTTCCCATCTTCCGATCAGGTACCGAGCAGAGCTTCGCCCTGACATACAAAATAAAACGATAACATATCACGGGATAAATCCAACGAAAATAGTGCAAAGAAAATGCTCAGTGTATGTGCCTTGCTTTTGAGAGCTTTAAACTACATAGAAATTCATAAGAACATGGCAGAAATGTTAACACGGTAGGGTTTTTTTATGGGGTGTTTTTTCTTGAAAATCGTTAAAAAGAAAGGATTCCCCCTCACCCCTTCTTATTTCGGTTGTAATCTGATCTACGATGTGTGCTTACTCATTCAGGACGCAATAATTGTACATTTTTTTATTGTTGTTTTGAAGTGTTAATTAATCATGTCTGAATGTTCTTGTGTGTGTGCGAGTTTGTATATGCGTTGTTGCTGGTTTGTGTCATTCTTAAACACTATTTTTTGTTGTCTACTTGTTGATGGATATTCGAGTGTAAAGCGCTTTGGGCTCATTTGAGGTAAAGCGCTATGTAAATGTACTATTATTATTCTTTTCTCTATGGAGGCATTTTGCGTGGGTTTGTGGCATTTCCTGTTAAGCATACAAATTACAGAGTTAAATTCAATCATCTGACTGTTGGTTAAAATTTGTCCCGATATGTCTAAAAAATTGTATTGAGTCATATTGTGAGGCGTCTCCTACAGATTTGATTTTGAGGGTGTAACGTTGATTTCGTGACTGCTCTGTAAATGGAGTTGTTGTTTTCCTTTCTTTACATCAATGTTGGTGTTTCTGCATAATTTTCTTTTAACCCCCGCCCCCGCCCCCCCAATCATTAAAATCATTCCCTTTTGCCAAATAATCTTTGAAAACCAACATTTTTCGAGCATTTGATACTGTGCGGTGGAACCTCCCTTGTGCCACCTCCCATTATAAGACTCCCTCCCATATAAGACCTACTTCTCTGAGACATTGCCCTTCTTTGTAAGTATTAAAATTACCTCCCTTATAAGACCCCTCCCTTATAAGACCTCATTTTTGGATGAGTTTTGAAGGTCTTATAAGGGAGGTTCCACTGTATTGATTTGGTATAGTTTTGAAGAAGAGAATAAATACACGTGAAATGGATGCCTTATTAGAAACTTTGGTGTCATACGTTGTGGATGGGTTGGGTCGGGGTTTTTCTGCATAAAGTTTTTCTGTTGTTTTCTCTGAAATATTTTTAATTTTTGCTGTCATTTTATTTTTCTCTCTCCCTCTCCATCAGTTTTTGTTCTCTTTCATTTAAATTTTAACCATTTTGTTGCCATTTCTTAAACTAAAATTTGAGAAAGACTAAAGTTAAAGCCTTGGTGAATAAACGTGCTTTGGAAAGAAAATATATTTTATGTTTATCTTTTCAAAAGCATGTTTACCCCAAGGTAGTCTTTCTCAAATGTTAGTGCATTGTTTTTCCTTCAGTAAAAAGAATATTTTGTTGTGAGCACTCTGCATTTTTTTTTGTTATAGGATGACACTTTGATTACAAGAGAGGTTTCCGTTTGATATGAATTCTGATTACAATTGAATACACAACTCCAACACTTTCCCAAAGTGTTACATTTTTCAATCAAAATGGAATGTACAGAGTATTTTTGATGATGAGCATTAAAATGTCTTATCGTCAAATACTGTGGACATTTTTTTTTTTTTTTTTTTTTTTTAAAGATAACTTTTGACTCATGTTCAAGACTTGTGAAAGTTTATTACAAATTTGTACATAATTTTTGTGAACTGTGTATAAAATGTCATTGAGAGAGAGGGAAGGAAAGGGAATACGAAAGAGAGGGGAGATAGAAGAAGGTATGGTTGTGTGGACATATTTTTTTTTACGGTATGGTTATGGACATTTTTTTTAAACTTGGTTTTGTGGCGCATACAATACAAACTAGAAAGAAAATGTGTGCAATATAACTGTTATGCATCCATGCGTGATGGATTTGTGTGTGTGTGCGCGCATGCGCACCGTCCGTGCATTTGGGACTGGGAGTGTGTGTCTTTGACAGGTTTTTAAAGTTTGCATTTGAATGTGGTGTCGAATTGTACAGTGGAACCTCCCTTATAAGGCCTTCAAAAATCATCCAAAATGAGGTCTTGTAAGGGAGGGGTCTTATAAGAGAGGTAATATTAATACTTACAAAGAGTTTGGCATATACATCTGTATCGTTCAAAATTCGTGACTTTCCTGGAGTTGCACTGCCTTCGGACATTGCCTCCAGGATCGTTCCCACCATCTTTATATCTGCTAATGTCCCATATGTGTCCTGTTTCAGACCGGAGGACGTTAAACGGATTTTCATTCATCCAAAATGAGGTCTTGTAAGGGAGGGGTCTTATAAGAGAGGTAATTTTATTACTTACAAGAAGGGCAATGTCTCAGAGAAGTAGGTCTTATATGGGAGGGGGTCTTCTAAGGGAGGTTCGACTGTATTGTGATGGACGCAAAGAGCTGAAGTTGTTATCGTGTACTGCACGCTTCATTTTACAGTGTTGCGAGCCCGCTACGCCGCATATGATTCGATCCCGATTGCGATGCGATTGTGACGATGTCTGCGAGTCATGATTCACGTGAAATACTTCCGTCTAAAAAAGTATTTCTACTATTTTCACTCACTATACTCAAATAGACCCGACGAATACATTAACAGACCTGTTTACTCTACTCTTTTCGAGTAGTATTCCACTCAATTTGGACCTCTACTACTCTTCAAAATTGAAAATAATGCTCTAGTTACTCATTTTCAGTGAACATTGTTTGATGGTCTAATGACTAAAACTACACATTTTGAGCCCAAACTACTCATTTCAGCTACCCAGACTACCCAAGACTGGTGTAGGGGGTAAACAGGTCTGCATTAATCAAATACAATGTCTGATACAAAAACAATAGATATTTGATCAGATTCATGTACAGGAGACTACAAAAATAACAGATATTTCATCAGATTCGTGTACAGGAGACTACAAAAATAACAGATATTTCATCAGATTCGTGTACAGGAGACTACAACAATAACAGATATTTCATCAGATTCATGTACAGGAGACTACAAGAATAATAGATATTTCATCAGATTCATGTACAGGAGACTACAACAATAACATATTTCATCAGATTCATGTACAGGAGACTACAAGAATAATAGACATTTCATCAGATTCGTGTACAGGAGACTACAAGAATAATAGACATTTCATCAGATTCGTGTACAGGAGACTACAAGAATAATAGATATTTCATCAGATTCGTGTACAGGAGACTACAAGAATAATAGACATTTCATCAGATTCGTGTACAGGAGACTACAAGAATAATAGATTTGTGTACAAGAGACTACAAATATAGTGAACAAAACTCGTAGGATATCATCAGATTCATTTAACCCTTTCACCACCAAAGTCGCATTTTAGCACCACATTGATTTAACACCTATGTCACTAAAAGGCATCAAATTGGCGTCTATTATCCAAAGACCCTGTTGTCTTAGTTTTGGGAAGTAAGGGTAGACCTTATTTTATATATGTCACAAAGGAATCCACAATACTGCAGATGGATTTTGTTCTCCACCCAGGTACATTTAATGGAAATGTTTGGCTGAAATATGGCTGGAGGTGAAAGGGTTAAGCAGTTGAATTTCACAAGAATCATGTCTCACAAATGTCCAATTGCATGGCGTTGGGATCAAATCATATTCAGTGTAGCAGGACTCCTTTACTCCCATGCTGAGATAGGCAGACTACATTATTGCAGCATTACGTAAGTAGCCCATACAAACTGTTTTCGTGGGTTAAGCGGAGAAAATTAAACTGTTTCCCCAGTCAATTTCTGTGATGAAAGCGTCGCTGAATTAATGCGTTTAACGTTCTGAAACCCCTATCGGCTAATTATTGCTTGCGTGTGTTAGTTAACATGACTGTAGTTGAAATTGTAATGCTCATTTTTTGCTTACTTATAGATTTAAGATTGGGAGTCCCCCCCATGGGGATATGGGGGAGGGGGGGAGGGGTCTTTTGTACAAATAGTCCCCCCACCTTCTGGAAGTTCTGTGCTTGTAACTTCCTCTAATCTGTAACTCTCTTTGACTCTGCCTTTTCCCTTTGCTTTCTGTCATCTACTATCTTTCTGCCTTAATGGTCCATTCTCCTGCCTTTTTTTATGAAACACTTTCAAAAACATTTCCTCCAGCCGAAGTCGGACTTGCTGGGCCCAACTATTTCTTAGTTAAGCGCATAGCGGCAGCATGACGCATCTGCGCTCATAATTGACAGGAAACTGAGTGATCGAAGAAGAAGATTGGGAGTGGGAGGGGTAAGCATGGACAAGGAGAATGGCGGCTAGCTCTTGAAAGAAAGTAAAAGATAAGTAATTTTAGGGTGTTTGGTTGTTGTTTTTAATGTTTTAAGGGTTAAGTGCAGAAACCAAAGGGACGCAAAGGCATTCTCGTTTTTCAATATGTTTTTCAATGTTTTGTTGATTTCCGTTTTGTTTTCTTGTTATTAGGAATTGAGGCATTGTTCTTAAACTTGATGCATTATGTTAACATGGTACAATTAGGGTGCGAAAGGAAACAAAAAAAGGTGAATTTACGCAACGACAAAACGTGTGCTTTGAAGAAGTTTGAAATTTGGAGCCAGTGTTTGTTGTGTGCGTTTATCCGTACGTTCAGTGTGTTTGTTGTTGTGTTTGTTTGTGTGTTCGGTGTGGGTTCGCAAACTGTTTATGAATGTTCCTACTGATCAATACCCACTACACTGTACATATAGTAAGTGTGGAAGCAGTCTGACTGCGACTGCACCAGATATTAATATAACACAGCATGTCTTAGACGTTAATGTAAATATGTACATTGTGCGTACATTAAATGAATGAGTGTTGTTGTTGTTGCTGCTGCTGCTGCTTATGAAGAGGAAAAAATGGTTTTATGATCAAATATAGTTTGAACATTGATGGGGTTTTGTTGTTGTTGTTTTATATATAAGTAATACGTTTTTTGTGGGTTTCTTTGTTTGAAGAGAAAAAAAGCTGATTTGAAAGGAGAGGTTAAACTAGTTAGTATGTCTTGTAGTAAGTGTAAATCCGATTTTTTAAAAACTGCAAGTTGCTAATAGTAATACAGCAAAAGTGAAAAGAGTCTAATTTTGTTGAAATATTATGGTCACAATAGGTTAAAAGAAAAGAGAAGCAGCGCATGCGTGTGTTTACAAAAAAGAAAGGAACGAAAATTGGATTGATGAGTGTGGAGGAGGAGGGGGGGGGTTGAGTGCATTTGTGTGAGTATTAGTGAAATATGTGTGATTATCAATGTCGAAAAGCGTTATGTGCCAGTGATTGAATGAGAAGGAATGAATTGGCAGCGTGAATATGTCTGTGAATGTGCATGTGGGCATGCAATGTAAAGTGTGGTGAGGGAGTGTGTGTGCATGCGGAACCGAGTGGATGAGTGCTTGCAAGTGCATACATGCAGTTGTGAGAGGAAGGGGGTGGGGGTATATAAAATTAATATGAGTGTATAAGCGAGTATGTGGAAGAATGTGTGTTGCGGGTGTGAAAGACTTGTCAATTTTGTATGTGCAGTGTCCTCAATCTTACCAAATTTGTGAGTATTTGGTCATTAATGAAATTTCAAGAACGTTGCTACTTGAAATTTGAGGAAGCTAAAAAGACAAACTATTACGAATGGGGAAATAACGAATAAGTCCACCTAATTTTTTCCCACGTATATTTTGATACATCATGTACGTATATATATATATACATACTCTTGCCATGTTTGTGCAAACTTTTTATGTGTGATGTGTGCCAGAAATGTGTTGCTAAACATTGAGAATGAGACAGAATACTGCCCTAAAAAGTGAGAGATAGAGAGAGAGATGAACTATATTTTTTGTGCATGAGCATGTTTCTTATGTTTAGATCCTTGTTTCCAACTAGCAAAATTGTGTTTCGAAATTGATGTATGAAATATCAATAAATCAAAATATTCTTGACTCTGGTTGCTTTTTTGGTGTTGTGATTGTACTTTTTTATGTGTTGGTTTTTTTTTGCTTTTTTCTCTCTCGAGATCTTTGTCTGTGTGTGTGACTGTGAATGAAGAAGTGCATAATGTGCATGTAATTGCCCTGCAATGAGGTATGTTAATGAGTTATGCTTTAACATTATTCAATTATCAAAGCAAGAATGTTTTGAAATTATTTGTTATGTGAACTATATTAGCTACAAACTCTCTCTCTCTCTCTCTCTCTCTCTCTCTCTCTCTCTCTCTCTCTCTCTCTCTCTCCCAGTCACAGTTGCATACACACACAACACTCTCACATATATACACACTCATAACACTCACAAGTACTACACACATACAAGCACACAAATCTCTCTCTCTCTCTCTCTCTCTCTCTCTCTCTCTCTCTCTCTCTCTCTCTCTCTCTCTCTCTCTCTCTCTCTCCCAGCCACTCACACTAATACACACACACACACACACACACAATTTCTTTCTCTCTCTCTCTCTCTCTCTCTCTCTCTCTCTCTCTCTCTCTCACACACACACACACACACACACACACACAAGACAAAAATATGAAATGAAAATTTTGAAACTTGTGCTAGAATGATATTTTTTAAAATTGGATTATAAACAACACCCATGTTTTCATTTAAATTTGTAAGGAAGCACTGGTAGATTTGGATCTCCTTTGTTTTGTTGTTTCCTTAGTTTTACAGCTGAACTGTTTGCAAAATAAATATGACTCATAACTTTTTGTGAGCAGTTTACACATTAAACCTTATACCTTCAAGAATCTTTTATCGCTACAAAAAAAATTTAAAAAAATTAACTCGAATCTAATTTCATGCGCATTTATGTGTTAATTATTTTTCTTTCTTTTGTTGTTGTTGTAATTATTCGTTCGTCATGATGAAAGCTTATTCTTTGCTTCTGTCTCTCCCTGTAGCTAAAACCTTGCACCTTTTTCATCTCATCGATTCACTCCTGATCTCTTATTTCTGTCAGCATATTACATGTGACTGGTGCATGAGAAAACCTGGTGTAAGTCACTCAAAAAGTTGGTGGGTTGTTTTTTTTGGGGGGGTTACAATGAAAAACTACTCATTAATAATGATTTAACATTTATTTTATTTTATTTTTTATTAAAGCATATTTAGCTTAGTGTCTATCATACACGCTTACACAGAACAACAAAATTTGAAGAAATGTTTTTAAATCTATAGGTTTTCATCTTTAGTGGGGGGGTTTTGGGGGGGGTTAGGTGTTGGGTTTTTTTGCTTGCTTGAATTCAAGTCAACAACAACAAAAAGAAAAAGAAAAAAGTCAACAAAGGTGTACTTTAGACCCCCCCCCCCCCCCCTCATGCAAGCAAACTTGTACTTTAGATACCCCGCTCGTGTTTACGTCCCTCAATCTCAAAATAGGTTTCAGTTTTATAAAAAATAAAAAAGTCTTAGGCTGATCCTAACCCTATTTCTTTCCCGAGAAATGGCAGAATGTTGCTTCTCAGTGAAATTTCTCAACTCGAAATTTTGAGAGGGAGGGGGGGGGGGGGGGAAGTGTTATTGGGTGCTTAAAGTGCAACATAGCCAAAGGGCCTTTCAGACCAGTTTACTCTCCTCTTTTCAAGTAGTATTCTACTCAATTTGGACCTCTACTACTCTTCAAAATTGAAAATAATGCTCTAACTTCTCATTTTTCAGTGAACATTGTTTAATGGTTTAACCCTTTCACCGCCAGCTATATTTCAGCCAAAAATTGCCATTAAATTTACCTGCCCAGGTAGAGAACAAAATCCACCTGCAGTATTGGGAATTCTTCTGTGACATAATAAAATAAGGTCTATCCTTACTTCCCAAAACTAAGACAATAGAGTCTTTGGATAATAGACCCCAATTTGATGCCTTTTAGTGACATAGGTGCTAAATCACTGTGGTGCTAAAAAGCGACTTTGGCGGTGAAAGGGTTAATGAATAAAACTACACATTTTTACGCCAAAGCTACTCATTTCAGCTATCCAGACTACTCAAGACTTGCGTAGGGTGTAAACAGGTCTGGCGCCTTTACAAGAATAGAATAATAATAATAATTGACAGCATTTCTATAGCGCCTTTCTATAATTATTTTACACTCAAGGCTCTTCCATTCACTGATACACCCGCAGTCACACAAAACATTATTACCCAACCATTCACCCAGGTACAAGATCAAGAAGGGAAAATTTACAAACCGAATGAGCTTTGAAAAGTAGTGAGTCTTGAGTTTAGCTTTGAAACTAGAGATAGTTGGTTCATGGCGGAGATCGACTGGGAGGGAATTCCAAACAGCAGGGGCACTGAAACAATCTTTGTTATACTGTGTTTGGCTACAACACGTCGTCAATGTGCGTCAAAACTTGGCTGTACACCGTTTTCCCATGCTCCGAGTCACATAGCTACTAAGTCGAGTGTACCGTCATGCCTACAGTGAATGTGAGTCAGTGGCAAAAAACAACAACTGGCATGCACCTGATGTGCACGCGCATTCATCATGCTTTCTCATTTTCATACTGGAATATTTATGTCTCTCTCTCTCTCTCTCTCTCTCTCTCTCTCTCTCTCTCTCTCTGAAGACAGGCACGTGTGTACGCGCGCACACATATACACACACCATACACTCACACACCACAGACACTCTCTCTCTCTCTCTCTCTCTCTCTCTCTCTCTCTCTCACACACACACACACACACACACACAAGCAAGCGCGCACGCACACAACTCACTCTCTCTCTCTCTCTCTCTCTCTCTCTCTCTCTCTCTCTCTCTCTCTCTCTCTCTGAAGACAGGCACGTGTGTACGCGCGCACACACATACATACACCACACCATACCACCACACTACCAAACACTCGCACACCACAGACACACACCACACACACACACACACACACACTCTCTCTCTCTCTCTCTCTCTCTCTCTCTCTCTCTCTCTCTCTCTCTCTCTCTCTCTCTCTCTCTCTCACACACACACACACACACACACACACACACACACACCCAACCTCACAGCAACTTGGTTTCTTTTCCACAGCCTCGTCGATGCTGCAACATACATGTAAAAGTTAAATATATTTATATTAAATTAAACACAACTTCAAATAGCATAATAGCAACGATGAAGTTAGTATACCAAGAAACCAAAATAGAAAACAAAAGATATAATTATAAACAAGGGGGGGACATTGTTCAAACAACTAAAAAGAATTACAACAAAATACTAACCTTTTGAGAGAAAAAAAAAGTTTTTCTAAATGTAATTTAAGTTTACAGCTAAACGTTTCAGAGCAAAATGTCTTTCCAAATGTAATTTAACTTTACAACTAACCTTTTCAGACAAAACATATTTTTCTAAATGTAATTTGAGTTTACAACTAATCTTTTCAAAGAAAAGTCTTTCTTTCAAATGTAATTTAAGTTTACAACTAAACTTTTCAGAGAAAAAATCTTTTTCTAAATGTAGTTTCACTCTAAAACTAAACTTGTCAGAGAGGTCTTTTTCTAAATGTAATTTAACTTTACAACTCAACTTTTCAGAGAAAACACAATCTTTTTCTAAATGTTATTTAACTTTACAACTAACCTTTTTCTAAGAAAGTTATTTTTCTAAATGTAATTTAACTTTACAACTAACCTTTTCTGGCACGTATTTATTTTTATTTTTACACTGCTTATAGTCCCGTCAACAGCAATGCTCTTCTCAGGACTGTCACCACAGTAAACATCAAACACATCAATAACACCTCCAACACATATTTAGTATACAAACACACACGACAAACAAGAAAGCTAGATGGCATAGCGCATTTCCCATTGAGGTCTTTAGCGAATAAAGTTAAAGCAATGCTAAAGAGGTCAAGCCATTCCGCTTTTTAAAAAAACTTTCATCGCCTCTGTCGCCTCTTGGCACCACAATGATTTAACACCCATGTCACTGAAAGGCATCAAATGAGGGTCTGGTACCCAGTGACCTTATGTTCTTAATTTTGGGAGGCAAGGATAGGCCCTGTTTTATGCACGTCACAGAGGAATCCCCAATATTGCAGACGAAATCTGTTCTCTACCCGGGTAAGTTTAATGGTAATGTTTGGCTGAGCGTTGAAAGGGTTAACCAAAGATGTAGAACGGAATCTCTGGCTTAATTTATCACTCCCAGGTTACAAAACAATCGTATAAAATGAACACAAATAACCAATACTAAAGTGATATATGTTGTACATGTACAAATGCACAATACATAACCGAAAATAACTAAGGCCGGCCATAATAATATAGGCTAATACACACTGCAGAATGGCTTGTACCCACGTGTCGTCATATCCGGCCACAAGGAGCGTGCCATATTATGGGAGACCGCCATCTTAGTCAGTAACTTTGTTTGAAAAATGCCAGATCGATGCTGTTTACACACAAATCTGACTAAGATGGCGACACTTCCGTTGGAAGGGTCGAGATGCGCACGTAGGTGGGGGGGGGGGGGGGGGGGGAGCCATAGGCACAGACTGCCCCATTCAAGCGCTTAAAGTCTCATTGCCTAACCGTCTGTCCACAACAACAAAACCTGGCATGTCCTTACTGCAAAAGGCACAAAAGTGTACAAGAGGTTTTATTTATCAGAAACAAAGACAGAAGAATGGACCGATAATGGAGAAAGACAGAAGATGAGAGAAAACAAGGGGGAAAGGCAGAGTCAAAGAGAGGGACATATTAGAAGAAGTTACAAGCGCATAACTTCCAGAAGGTGGGGGAACTATTTATACAAAAGACTCCCCGGTATCCCCCACTTATTAACTTCACAGATTAGTAATGTCCCATATGCGTCCAGACGGACCGAGAGGACATTTCGCATCCCCAAGGGGAGGGACTCGTGGAGTGCGGGGTCGACCAGCTCCCCGAATGGAGGCACAAGGCATCCACCCACTGCCGGGTTCCTCTCCCTGAAAAGCTCCCCCACCATGCCAGGTGGAAGCCCGCAGGGCAGGAGAGGTATTAGATACTCTATAGTCACAGAGGCGTCTCTGTGAAATTCGGGTTGCTCCCACCTGGAGAGCGCGTCGCAGCCAGAGGCGTGCCACCCAATTTTTTTTATGCATGCAATTTTTGTGTGACTGGTGAGGAAGGAAAAGGGGGGGGGGGGGGGGGGGGGGAAATTTTGACCAAATGACAACTTTTTCGTTGCCACTGGGTTTAGCGTGTGCTAAGTGCATGGGCACACGGGACCTCGGTTTATCGTCTCATCCGAAAGACTCCACGTTCAGACCGTAAGGCCTAGTGCAAAGTGAGAGGAAAAAGTCCCCTGTACCCAGGTTCGAACTCGGGTTTACTTGACACGAAGCGAAGGCGTTACCTCTGTGCCACTCTACACCTCAAGTTATCCGGAGGGTGGAGGGGGACAACAATCTTAGTTACTTGGTGGGACTCATCAGCTTCATGTAATAATAATAATAATAGTGGTACATTTATATAGCGCTTTACCTCCAATGAGCCTAAAGCGCTTTACAATCAATTATTCATCAACAAGTAGATAACAAAAATAGTATTTAAGAATGACACAAACCAGCAACAACGCATATACAAAGCAACACTCTCTCTCTCTCTCTCTCTCTCTCTCTCTCTCTCTCTCTCTCTCTCTCTCTCTCTCTCTCTCTCTCTCTCTCTCTCTCTCTCTCCATTCTCTTCACCACTCTCTCACTTTCTTGCCTTCAATATTTGTACCACTACTCTGTGCCGGCTGACAAACTCTCTCTCTCTAAAATCTCTCTCTCCCTCTCTCTCTCGGAGGATCTTATCTAATCTCCCTCTCTCAATCTTTAATTTGACTAAAAACACTAAAAAGAGCGCAGTAGTTCTCTACGACGACTTCTCAGTTTCTCAACGAAAATAATTCATACTAAAGTGATTGGTCTAAATTATAAATAAAAAATTACAAAAATTAAAAAATAATAATAAAGAGATATAGGCCAACTCATCTTGTCATATAGCTTGCGAGCACTTTTGGGGGGTAAAGGTGCAACCCCCCTCCCCTCCCTCCCTACCACCATAAACTTATAGTCCCTCGCCAATGCGGTACTGGGGCGAAGGACAACTGTTATGATCTGGCGCCTGTGCCGAGAAAAATAAACCATTATACGGAGGCCACTTTCGCAAAGACCATGTGACACACATTATCACAATGCTTGTTTGGGTTTTGGTTTTCCCTCGAAAACAACAACACAAAACAAGACGGTAAGCCATGTCGACCATACTCCCAGTTCAACGCAAAGCAACAACAACAACAAAAACAGGAATTGGCTGGCTGTGGCCTGTATCGTCCGCCACACATTTTGAGTTTCAGCTTAAAACGGGGAACTTTTGTTGTTGTCTGTGTCCGTCCGTGCGTGCGTCCATGCGTCCGTCAAAGAGAACTAACTCACGCGAGGGAACTGTAAAACTTTATCGGGTTTATTTCCCTTGTTGGTTGTTTTTAAAAAAATCAAACTCACTGGGGGTGCGTTAGTATAGCTTGCCATTTGAGTAAACTTAAATCATGGACCTCGTCATCAGACCACGAGAGGGGAGTTGGGGGGGGGGGGGGGGGGGGCAGACAATAAAATTAAAACAGTAATTCATGTAAAATTATTCTGCCCATTTTCCTTCTGAACATATTCGATATCTTTTGGCAACGATGTTTATATTGTAATATAAAAAAACAGAACACGAGGAAACGGACCAATAGATCTTTATTATTTTTTTTAAATGTGGGTCTTTCCTGGTATGCATTGCAGTACCTCCAGGATCAGCCTTCTATCTAAGCTATATATAATCCACAAATGTCCTTTATGTGCCTGTTCCAGGTGGGAGGACGTTTAAAGGCACGACAGGGATATAAAAGGAGGGAGGCGAGCAAAAACGGCATTGGGTTCACATCTGTATTGTTAGAAAATCGGGGCTTTCCTGGTGTTGCACTGCCTCCGGGCATTGCCTCCAGGATCGTTCCCACCATCTTTATATCTACTAATGTCCCATATGTGTCTGTTCAAGACCGGAGGACGTTAAGCAGAATTTCATTCAAAACAGCATTGGGTTCACATCTCTATTGTTAGAAATTCGGGACTTTCCTGGTGTTGCACTGCCTCCGGGCATTGCCTCCAGGATCGTTCCCACCATCTTTATATCTACTAATGTCCCATATGAGTCTGTTCCAGACCGGAGGACCGGAGGACGTTAAGCAGAATTTCATTCAAAACAGCTCTGGGTTCACATCTGTATTGTTAGAAATTCGGGACTTTCCTGGTGTTGCACTGCCTCCGGGCATTGCCTCCAGGATCGTTCCAACCATCTTCATATCTGCTAATGTCCCATATGTGTCTGTTCCAGACCAGAAGACGTTAAACAGATTTTCTTCCAAAACGGCAGAATCACACTCAGTGAGTGATGTCCTGATACCCAGATCATAGAAAACAGTCCTATTTAAAACTGGAAATGTCCTTTCCGCTGTGTTGTCCCCTTACAAGGACAAATGTCCTGTTGGAATTTAACACTGGAGACATTTGTCCTATGGCTCCCCCCCACCTGCGTGCGCATCTCGACCCTTACAACGGAAGTGTCGCCATCTTAGTCAGATTTGTGTGTAAACAGCATCGATCTGGCATTTTTTAAACAAAGTTACTGACTAAGATGGCGGTCTCCCATAATATGGCACGCTCCTTGTGGCCGGATATGACGACACGTGGGTACAAGCCATTGATTTCTGCAAGAACCAAGACATTTTGTCGTACGTGTTTTGGTGTTTTTTTAACTTTCAGGAGAGTTTGTCCTAACACTTTTCGATCCTTGGTGCATCACCGACTCGTTGAAAACGCGATTGAATTGCTTGCAATTTGGGGTA
>CM065709.1:24676912-24694412 GCA_017654935.2 Phymorhynchus buccinoides | reverse complement strand
TGGTGGTGCCCCCCGATCCGCTGATGCCGCGCGCGACGAGTTACGCCGGTACCGAGCCCAGATTGAAACGGACACGGACATGGACACGGACGCGGACGCGAGCGAGCTGCCTTACACGGAGTACATCGGCACGCTGGAGAGAGGGAGGATCAGGACCCCCGTCCGCTACCTGCAGCCCTGGGAGTGCTTCCACAACCGGGAGATCATCCTGCCGGACCTGCCCAGCACTCCCCACAAGATGGTCTTCCTGGACTACCGGCCCGGAGAGAGCCAGGACGGCGCTGGTAGCGCTGAGGTGGAGGAGACGATTGAAGTGTACAGGTCCGGTTACAATCCACCATCAAGATCCTCCACCCCAAAACGGGTCTCCTCTCTTTCTAGAAAACGCGCTTCTTCGGTTTCTTCTCCTTCCTCCTCTTCCCCTACCACCACCACCCACGCCTCCCCTTCTTCCTCCACCCACACCACCTCCATCTCTACGCCCACCACCTCCTCCAAACTCAAGACCATTTACTCCCGGGGGGTGAGGTCCATCCCCGCGCCCGTCATTCAGATGCCTCTGAAATCCGCCCTGAAGAAGAAACCCCAAATCGAGAGTTCGGAAATCGAGGGCAAAGAGACCTCTACTTCTGCTGCTTCGAAGTGTCCGGCGTGTCAGAACCACCAATCGCAAAAAGACAGTAAAAGTGCCAAGGACACGACCACGACCATGACTCAAGACCAGCTTCAGTCGGCTCGGTCTCTCTCTCAGCATTCCTTACCGGGGACTTCCTCATCGACCGAGTCAGCCAATCTTCCCAGAGAAGAGGACACGGACCTCCTCCTCCTCCTCCAACAACAGGACTCAGAAAACCTCTACGATTCTCACGTCTACGACGTGCCCAGTGATCTCGTCCCCAGGCTGGCAGGACGCGACGCGGACAACAACCAAACCTCCTCCTCCGCTTCCGGCAAAACCTACGACAAACTCCACCACCACCGCCGCGGAGGAAACAAACCTCCCCCGGTCCCACCGACCCGCCGCAACGACAAACCTAAACCCGACCATGGCCGCAGAGCCATCACTCCCGAACTGCGGCGGAGGTTCGTATCCGAGTCCTCCAAGTCCTCAACCTCTAGAGGCGGCGGGGAGAAAGTCGAAGAGAGGTATTCCACCTTCCCGACGCGGAAGCGCCACCATCATTACGAGGAGGTGATTCTTCGTCACTTAGAGAACATGCCTTCTCCCAAAGACAGCGACTCGCCGCCGCTGGAAATCAGCCACATTGACATTTTCGCCGCCAGCGGCGAGAAAGCTCGGTTGACGGAGGGGGACAGCGAAGACGTCGAAACGGAAGAGAGCATTTACGAAGCTCTCAACCCGGCTTTTCTCCCCGACTCGTGGAATCTAGATCGAGATCACAGCGGGGGGTCCCTGGGTAGTGTCCAGAGCGCTCACATGAGCCACCAGAGCTACGCCAGCTACGGCTGCACGTGCCTGAGCGGTGACCTCCAGCGTCTGACCCTCGGTGAGGTCAGCAAAGACGGTGACGTCACGGCGGAAGCGGAAGTGGGAGGGGAAGGGAAGAGGCCGGGGTTCTTGGCTGACAACCCCATTACGCTGATCCTGTGAAAACATTGTACTGCGTGTTTCTATTATTGGGCTTTTTATTATTCGTTTATGTGAAGCTCCTTTCAAAATGGAATTGAAAGAAGAAGAAAAAAGGATTTCAAGTTTTGTCGATTCGTCGATATTTATACAAACAACATGAAGTTTCTTGAGTTCTCTGATGTTTTCACAGAAGAAATAGGTGATGGGGGGGGAAAAAGCATGCATGCCAAAATGCGAAGTCTTCGCCGAAAGCATGAGTGTGGGAGTGGAAAACGGCTTTTGTTCGTAACACAGAAGGCCCAAGACGTTCCAATAGTTGTGCATGTCACGCGCGCGGGCGCACGCACACACACACACGCGCGCGCGCACGCGCACACGCACACACGCACGCACACGCACACGCACACACACGCACACGCACGCACGCACACACACACACACACACACACACACACACACACGCACCACTTTATAAACATGTGCAAAACAGTCTAACACTTTTTTTTTATGAGTGTGAAATTAATTAATACGAATCGCTGACGTGGACAACCATTTGAAACAACCATCTTTGGGAAGAACCATGCTTTTAGCCTACTCCAAAAATCATCACCAGAACTGCAAGTATGCAGCGACATCCAATAATTGAAAGCGAACCTTATGTATACTGTGCAACAAGCAAACATTGTGACTGGGTAAGTTGTGGATACGACACCAGATGTATCAGTGTGCAGTGGAATATGTTGTAAGAATTGTATAAGAATCGTCCTCGATTCTACCCATGTGTCTGGCTATTTCACACGCACGCACACACACACACGCACGAACGCGCGGTGCGCGAACACACACACACACACACACACACACACACACACACACACACACACACACACACACACACACACACACGCACGCACGCACGCACGCACGAACGCACGCGCACGCACGCACGCACGCACACACACACACACACACACACACACACACACACACACACACACACACACACACACACACACACACACACACACACACACACACACACACACACACGCACACGCACGCACGCGCGCACACACACACACACACACACACACGAATTCTTGAACTGTTTGGGTTATCTTTATGACCATTATTATTTTGTTCGTTTGACCTCCCAATGCTCACATTTGGTTTGGTTGTTATGCCTAATGTGTCAACGTCATTATCATAGATTAAAGAAAAATATTCAATTTGCCCAAACAATAATGATCGCTTCAGATGCCATAATTGTATTGCTATGATTATTCACAATTTCGTCATAACCAGCTTTAATCTTCTTTAATCTTTGGAGAAAAGTATGTTGGTTAATCCCTAAATCCCCAATTGATTTTACCCTTGTGTGTGTGTGTGTGTGTGTGTGTGTGTGTGTGTGTGTGTGTGTGTGTGTGTGTGTGTGTGTGTGTGTGTGTGTGTGTGTGTGTGTGCGTGTGTGTGTGTGTGTGTGTCGCGCGCGCGTGTGTACGTCAGTATGTGTGAGCGTGCATGTGCGTGCGTGTGTGTGTGTGTGTGTGTGTGTGTGTGTGTGTGTGTTGCACAGGTGTTCTAAAACAAGCATAACCTAGCCTCCCCCGCCCCCCCCGCTCCACACACATTGTTTATTATTCCCTATTTATATATATGCTTTTGAACACTCGCGCGCGCGTGTCTGTGTGAGCCTACACTCGCGTGTGTGTGCTGTATGCACGTGCTCGTGAGTGCATGCGCGCGCGTGTGTGTGCACATTAGGTTCTGAACCTATAAAAACTGCCACGTGGTTTCAGTACATATACTAGTAACAGGTGGAGAGGAGGGACGGGTTAGAGATAGGGAGTGGAGGAGCTCAGGATGGAGAGGTGGGGGGAGAGGGGAGGGATAGGAGGAGGGAGGGGGGGGGGGTTGAGCGATTGAGATGGAAGAAACCCAATGCGAAGTTATTCCCCTTTGTTTCAGTCTTTGTTTCTGATGTAATAATTATGTCCCTCAGACGGTTGTTGGTGTTTTTTGTGATCTTATGTGTTTTCGCCGTTTTGCGTAAGATGTAGGCCTAATGCTTACATGTTGTTGGGTTCATGTTTTGGGGGGGTCCAATACCGTAGCTGCTGAATGATTGTGACTGTCTAAAACTGATAAAGATATGTGTGTCATGGTGTATGCAACGCCATTGTGATCATTCGGTGTGTGTGTGTGCGCGTGTGCGTGCGTGCGTGCGTGCGTGCGCGCGTGCGCGCGCGTGTGTGTGTAGTGTGTGTGTTTAAAAACAATCCATTTAATCCTTTAACATGTGTGTATGTGCGCGCGCACGAGCACATGTGTGTGTATGTGTGTTCGTGTGTGTTCGTTCTTTAATTTAACGTCTATCCACCTTACAGTGATCTTAGACACACACACCAAACCAAAAAAAGCACGTATCTGTGTGATAGCAGATAGCATGGCAGGCAGATACTATTCTGGCGGGCTGGGCGAGAATTAGTTTATAGTAGGAGATGCCTTGCCCAGGGTACATCCTCACTCTCTCGGCCAAAGGGATTTGAGGACGAGAGTTGGCGTTGGGGAAGGTCCCCAAAGGCCAGCCAATCCATTTGGCTGCAGCACCAGAGCCGGTGCGAGGACCCCCTCGTTCGGGAGTCAAAGTCTTCCACGAAAGACTAAGCTGTAGCATGATATTCCAATACTGTAGAATGTCGTGCATAGTACAGCTCTCATTTACTATTGGCCCTTTCCTGTTAGTTTCTTTAAAAGATACAGAAAACAGAGTTTGAATAGCTTTTCTTAATTTGGTTTTACAGTCATCTGAATTTTAACTTCTAAGATGCATCAACTGTAGAAACCAGGCGAAATTGATATGAAATAGAGAGAGAGAGAGAGAGAGAGAGAGAGAGAGAGAGAGAGAGAGAGAGAGAGAGAGAGAGAGAGAGAGAGAGAGAGAGAGAGAGAGAGAGAGAGAGAGAGAGAGAGAGAGAGAGAGAGAGAGAGAGAGAGAGAGAGAGAGAGAGAGAGAGAGAGAGAGAGAGAGAGAGAGCAACGGTTTATTTTCTTTAGGCCACTAGCCCCTAGAAACAGGGTCAAGGAACGGCGAAAACTATCATACGATATTTACTACACAACTCAATTAGATAACAACATCATTATGGAGACATACTATCTTGTTGGTGAGCGAAAAAATGATAACACCAAACGTATACTAGGCAAGCCAACATCTGAGAGAGAGAGAGAGAGAGAGAGAGAGAGAGAGAGAGAGAGAGAGAGAGAGAGAGAGAGAGAGAGAGAGAGAGAGAGAGAGAGAGAGAGAGAGAGAGAGAGAGAGAGAGAGAGAGAGAGAGAGAGAGAGAGAGAGAGAGAGAGAATGGACAATTGACAATTATTTAATTGCATATAGGCCTGTGGCCCGTTACAATTTCATCGTAACAAAAGCAAAAAACAACAACTGAAAAGCACAAAGAAACAATGAGCAAATAAACACATGCGTGCATACATACATACATACATACTTACATACATACATACATACATACATACATACATACATACATACATACATACATATATACATACATACATATATACATACATACATACATAATATACATACATACATACATACATACATACATACATACATACATACATACATACATACATACATACATGCATACATACATGCATACGCCCGCACGCACGCACACATGTACGCACGAACGCATGCACATACATACATACATACATACATACATACATACATACATACATGCATACATACATACATACATACATCCCAAAAATATAAACAACATGGGAGTAATTATGCATATGAGAGAGAGAGAGAGAGAGAGAGAGAGAGAGAGAGAGAGAGAGAGAGAGAGAGAGAGAGAGAGAGAGAGAGAGAGAGAGAGAGAGAGAGAGAGAGAGAGAGAGAGAATGGACAATTGACAATTATTTAATTGCATATAGGCCTGTGGCCCGTTACAATTTCATCGTAACAAAAGCAAAAAACAACAACTGAAAAGCACAAAGAAACAATGAGCAAATAAACACATGCGTGCATACATACATACATACATACTTACATACATACATACATACATACATACATACATACATACATACATACATACATACATACATACATACATACATACATATATACATATATACATATATACATACATACATACATACATACATACATACATACATACATACATACATACATACATACATGCATACATACATGCATACGCCCGCACGCACGCACACATGTACGCACGAACGCATGCACATACATACATACATACATACATACATGCATACATGCATACATGCATACATGCATACATACATACATACATACATCCCAAAAATATAAACAACATGGGAGTAATTATGCATATGAGAGAGAGAGAGAGAGAGAGAGAGAGAGAGAGAGAGAGAGAGAGAGAGAGAGAGAGAGAGAGAGAGAGAGAGAGAGAGAGAGAGAGAGAGAGAGAGACAGAGAGAGAGAGAGAGAGAGAGAGAGAGAGAGAGAGAGAGAGGGGGGGGGAGAGAGAGAGAAAGAGAGAGAGAGAGAGAGGGGGGGAGAGGTAGAAAAGAGGGGAGGAGAGAGAGGATAGAGAGAGAGGGGGAGAGAGAGAGAGAGAGAGAGAGAGAGAGAGAGGGAGAGAGAGAGAGAGAGAGAGAGAGAGAGAGAGAGAGAGGGGGGAGAGAGAGAGAGGAGAGGGAGAGAGAGAGAGAGAGAGAGGGGGGGGAGGTAGAGAGAGAGGAGGGGAGAGAGAGAGAGAGAGAGAGAGGGGAGGGAGAGAGAGAGAGAGGGGAGAGAGAGAGAGAGAGAGAGAGAGAGAGAGAGAGGAGAGAGAGAGAGAGAGAGAGAGAGAGAGAGAGAGAGAGAGAGAGAGAGAGAGAGAGAGAGAGAGAGAGAGAGAGAGAGAGAGAGAGAGAGAGAGAGAGAGAGAGAGAGAGAGAGAGAGAGAGAGAGAGAGAGAGAGAGAGAGAGAGAGAGAGAGAGAGAGAGAGAGAGAGAGAGAGAGAGAGAGAGAGAGAGAGAGAGAGAGAGAGAGAGAGAGAGAGAGAGAGAGATTCGCCCCTAACCTGGGTAGGGCTTACCGATCTTTAACACGGCACAAGAGAAAAACAAGATTCTTTGCTGTCCGCTTTCTTACAAAACTAATAGGACACAAGTCCGCCTCCACAATGATACAATAGGACAATTGTCCTGTCAGGGGTCAAGACAATAGGACATTTGCAATTTTAATAGGTCAGTGTCCGGCAAATGACGGAAATGTGCATCACTGCTTTGATTTAATTTTGAGAGCTGGAACAGACATTTGTTAGTGCCGTCAGGACTGTTAAATAATATTATAAACATTAGATTAGACCTCCACCCCCCACCCACCCCACCCCTCACACTTTCACCTTTGTTTGTTTGTTTCGTAAAGGTAAAGATGTGCCACCCCACCCACCCTGCATTTCTCGGTTAATTATATATTTACGTTTTTGCCTTTCTTACCATACATAGAGGCGTATTTGAGGAACAATAACCTTTTTGGAATACTAACCCTAGCCCTAACCCTAGCCCTTTAGTAGTAGTAGTAGTAGTAGTAGTAGTAGTAGTAGTAGTAGTAGTAGTAGTAGTAGTAGTAGTAGTAGTAGTAGTAGTAGTAGTAGCAGTAGTTGTTTTTGTTTGTTGCTGGAGAAGTAGAAAAGTAACAGTAGTAGAAGTTGTTGTTGTTGTAGCAGTGCAAATACTGTTATAGCAAGGGGGGTTGTGGCCGCGGCAGCAAGTCTGACCTTTTTAAATTAAAACATGTACAGGTTTTACAGATTTGTTTGTTCTTTGACAGTGATGAAAAATGTTGAATTAGCCACTTTCCTTATTCTTATTTTTTTCTAAATTAAGCCATAGGCTACTGTATATGTAGAAAAAAAAGAAAGAGCCAAATAAGCATAGCTCATAAAACATGCATGTTGATTGATAATTAAATGTTCTTGGTAGGCTTATAAAGTTACATCATTTTGGAAAAACAAAAAAAACAAAAACCTAGCCCTAACCCTAGCCCTAAACCTAACCCTACCCCCCACTATGTACTGCAGTACGCCGCGATTTGTCACAGTTGTGGTTCATTGCGTTTTTCAGTCTTATAGGGTGGGGGGTAGGGGTAGGGGTAGGGTTAGTATTCCAAAAAGGTTATTAGCTAAAAATGTTCCTAAAATACAGCTTTATGTATGGTAAGAAAGGCAAACACGGAAAAATACAATTAACCGAGAAATGTAGGGGGGTGGCACATCTTGACCTCTACCTTTTTTTAAATGCATGTAAATTCATGTGTACTTATGCTACGTCTAAATTATATGTGTTTTATATTAGGTATTAGGTACTTTATAGTCACAGAGGTGTCTCTGTGAAATTCGGGTTGCTCCCACCTGGAGAGCGCGTCGCCGCCATGAGGCGCGCCACCCATTTCTTTCTTCATTTTTTTGCATGCAGTTTTTGTGTGACTGATAAGGAAGGGGGTGGGTGGGTACATTTTGACCAAATGACATCTTTTTCGTTGCCACTGGGTTTAACGTGTGCTAAGTGCATGGGCACACGGGACCTCGGTTTATCGTCTCATCCGAAAGACCACGTTCAGACCGTAAGGCCTAGTGCAAAGTGAGAGGAAAAATCCCCTGTACCCAGGTTCGAACTCGGGTTTACTTGACACAAGGCGAACGCGTTACCTCTGTGCCACTCTACACCGTTGAGTGTTGAATGTCTTGGCACACAATGTTTAGGTTAACATTATTTTCTAAGTTTATTATCGGTTTGAATATTCATGTTGATGTGATTTTTAAAATGAGTGTGCTGGTTTTCATACTGGAATGTTATGGTGTGCTGTCTTCATGTACTTTATTTTGAACATGTATTACTATTAGTTAAAGAAATAAAATGTTCCTGTCATTCATGCTAGTAGTCGTTTTGGTGTGTGTGTGTGTGTGTGTGTGTGTGTGTGTGTGTGTGTGTGTGTGTGTGTGTGTGTGTGTGTGTGTGTGTTGTTTGTGGTGTGTGTGTGTGTGTTGTGTGTGTGTGTGTGGTGTGTGTGTTGTGTGTATGTGTGTGTGTCGTGTGTGTGTTGTGTGTGTGTGTGTGTGTGTGTGTGTGTGTGTGTGTGTGTGTGTGTGTGTGTGTGTGTGTGTGTGTGTGTGTGTGTGTGTATGTGTTGTGTGTGTGTGTATGTGTGTGTGTGTGTGTGTGTGTGTGTGTGTGTGTTGTGTGTGTGTGTGTGTGTGTGTGTGTGTGGTGTGTGTGTGTGTGTGTGTGTGTGTGTGTGTGTGTGTGTGTGTGTGTGCGTGCGTGCGTGTGTGTGCGTGTGTGTGTGCGTTCGTGCGTGCGTGCGTGCACGCGTGCGCTTCCGTATTTTCCTTGCCTTCTCAGCCGCTCTCTCTCTCTCTCTCTCTCTCTCTCTCTCTCTCTCTCTCTCTCTCTCTCTCTCTCTCTCTCTCTCTCTCTCTCACTTTATGGCAATGTTCATATTAATTTGGCTATACCTCAGGAAAACTTGAACAAACAACACAACAACATAATAGTGTTCGATTCACGTCTAAGACGTATGATTCTCTCGATAGTTTAGATCAAAGCAGGGGCAACAACTGTGTCAACTCTACAAGAAATGTTTCCTTTTTATACGAGCTAAGTTTCTTCCCTTTATAAGTGTGTGTCAAGTCAAGTCAAAATAATAATAATAATAATAATAATAATAATAATAACAGTGGATCATTTATTTGACGCACTCCTCCACCAAATGCGGAGCTCTATGCGCTTAACAACAACAAAAACTAAAAGCAAGAAATTCAACAAAACAAAACAAATTATTGCTCACACACATGCAAATAGGCATGCGTATGCACACACACCTACACACACACGCAGGCACGCGCGTATGCACACACACACACACACACACACACACACTCACCCCACCCAAGAACACAATACATAATACAATCAGTTGAATAAAGCATCAACACTCTCTCTCTCTCTCTCTCTCTCTCTCTCTCTCTCTCTCTCTCTCTCTCTCTCTCTCTCTCTCTCTCTCTCTCTCTCTTCTCTCTCTCTCTCTCTCTCTCTCTCTCTCTCTCTCTCTCTCTCTCTCTCTATCTCTGATGATCTCTTCTCTGGTCTGGTTAGCGGGAGGGGTTGGTAATGTCAAAATCTTTAAGATGATCTTCAGGCAAAGGATGGTTGATTGTTATCATCAGGATTGGGTTAGTAAGCTTAATTCAAGTGATCGTTTCAGTATTTACTATTCATTCAAGTCTTTATTGAGGATTAAAGAAAAGATGACAAATCTTTTTACATCCTGCCCGCGCACGTGTGTGTGTGTGTGTGTGTGTCAGTGTGGGTGTGTCTCTGTGTGTGTGTGTGCGCGTGTGTGTGTGTGTGTGTGTGTGTGTGTGTGTGTGCGTGCGTGCGTGGTGCGTGCGTGCGTGGGTGGTGTGCATGTTGCGTGTGTGCGTGTTGTAGTGTATGTGTGGTGTGTATGTGTGTACCCCACCCAAGGCAAACACAATGTGTGTGCTTGTGCGTGCGCGTGTGTGTGTGCGTGCGTCCGGTGCGTGTGTGTCGCTCCTGTGCGTGCGCGGTGTGTGCGTGCGTGGCGTGTGTTTGTAGTCATATTTATTTTAGTTTTGCTTTCATTCACACTCCGTATGGTTCACGAAAAATAATTGGTTCACAGTTTAGGACCCATTTTTAAAATGAATGAAATCTGGATTTTACGTCCTCTCGACCTGGGAAGGCACATATGGGACATTTGTTAGTTGTGTCCCATTTTTAAAAAGAAAATACTTAGAATTAAGAGAAGAGTGGCTAGAAATGATGAAAAAGGTAATCTCCGCAGCATTTCTTCAAAATGACAATTTTGGGGGGTTTACACGCCTACATGTACTCCAATCAAACGTGATTTAAAGACAAAACATCAATATTTTATTTGTAATATTTTAACACAGACTATAAAATACGTACACAAAATGGCCTACTAAGTTTCAAATAACTTAGCCAACTAGAAATATATGTCCCATATGTGCCTTCACGGGTCGAGAGGACGTAAAACACCAAAATTTCCTTCCAACTAGAAATACTAGAAAGTGAGAACCCCACAATGACTTGAGGAGCAAAGGAAAGGGTGGTATTGGTGCAATGAATATTCAGTTAAAAAATTCTTGTATTCACTTAGCTCAGATCTGTAAAATTATTTTTGACGATAAAACGCTGAGTTGGGTAATTTTTGGACACATATTTTTAGGCCTGAAATTGATTTAATTTGAAGATTATGTTTTTTCCAATAGCATTCCTCATTGTTCTGAAGATGTACCTGCATTCTATCAGGCTTTGAGCAACACCCGTAACACCATTTTGAAAGATAATCCTACTTTAGATGTAGCTAGGAATACTAAGTGTAAAATATTTTATAAAAACGCTTTTGTAACTAACAACAAAGAGACCAAATGTAATCCGGAATTTTCCACAGATAAATTTTTGTTGAATCTTTCAAAAACATTTGTAACAAGTATCTAGATCCATTATGAACAAATCATACCACAAAACACTACCAACCCTCCATGCACTGTACAAATGTGGCTTGAAAACGCTTTATAGCTTAAAATGCCACTGTTAATAGTGGTGGATCCATAAAGGATGCCAGTGGTTCTACCCATAATGGAGATAATATTTGATCAAAGAAACCACAAACACCACTAACTGTGTATAGTATCTAGATTGTCACTTTTAAACTTGCTCATGATGTTCTTCCTGTGGCTTATCATTTATATGTTTATAACATGCCTGTCAATAAATGGTGTTCATTCTGTAAACATCATATTGAAACTGTGCATCACTTGTCTTATTATTGTTCTCACATTCAAATGACGAAAAGACATATAGCGCTCTGGTTTCGATTACTAGGAAACTGTGGGATCGATATACAAATCATTCGTTTTTCTGTTTTTGGCCCTGTCTTGAACGGGGGTTTCTGTTTCTGTTTCTGCATAATAGTCGAAAGGGCCACTTTTGTGGCAATTAATGGACGAAAAACTAGGGGAGAGCACCTATTCCCTAATCTCATTATCTTTTTATTCTTATTAGGGGAAGACGGGGTAAAAAGCGCATGGGCGGGTAAGAAGCCCACCCCAATTATCTCATGAAATGAAGCAAATTTCAGTCTCATTTTGCCCATGAGACGAGCGTTAATGTCTAGCATTCGTCTCAGTGGCAAATTTGACTGAAATTTTCTTCATTTCATGAGATAATTGGGGTGGGCTTCTTACCCGCCCATGCGCTTTTTACCCCGTCTTCCCCACTGTTGAGAAAATCTGCATTATTAGTTCTTTTATCAGAATTCAGTTTTTCAATTTGGTTTTGTAGAAACAAAGTCCGCTTCGACAAAAAGCAAGTAGCACCCAAGGACGTTACTACTCTTTTTTTTAACTCGTGTAAAATCTAGATTGTGGGTCGACTATCACAGGTTTTCCACATATCAATTTGAAACAATGTGGGGGAATGGTATTCTTTGCAAGATAACTGATGATGGTTTGATTTATAACTTTAGTGTCGATGGTTGAGGCCTTTGAGTATTTACCATATGAATTATTCTGATTTGTGCTTTCTGTTGGATAGGAAAACATAAACTGAAAAAGGAGAGATGTCACTGTGTAGCAGAGGGGAGACAACTGGATCCCAGATTATATTTTTTTCTGGTGACCTGGCTTGTCTCCCTTTGCTCATTGTGTTGTGAAACTTTTCAGTAACGTTTCACCGAGTACAGTATAAAGTTGACAAGTGCTTTGCATGACAATAGTTTTACTTTACTTTACTTTAGTATGATAATTGTTTGTCAGTGAGTTAGTGTGTGAATGTGCGAGTGTTGCTGTTTATTATTACTGTACTAATATTATTCTTATTCACTATGGCTATTTTGATCCTGTTCATGCTTATTTTACATTTGTTTTAATTTGTATTATTTGACTTATTATTATACTAACTTGTGGCGGTGCCATAGCCGATGAGGTTTAACCGAGGCGTGGTCAACGCTACAGCTATCTGTATTAATACAAAATCGGGACTTTACTGGTTTCGTACTGCCTCCGGGCATTGCCTCCAGTATTGTTCCCACCATATTTGTATTTACAAATGTCCCATATGTGTCTGATTCAGACCAAGAGGACGTAAAACACCATTTTCGTCGTCGTTTTATTTGACTGAAGGGAATGTGTGAGTTTTGTGTGTGATGTGTGACTGCCAAATGTATATTATGTAACATGTATTACTGAATAAAGTTTCTATTTTTTTAAATGGAGAAGAAAACAAATCTGTTGTGACATGACTAGGGGAAGACGGGGTAAAAAGCGCATGGGCGGGTAAGAAGCCCACTCCAATTATCTCATGAAATAAAGAAAAATTTCAGTCAAATTTGCCCATGAGACGAATGCTAGACATTCACGCTCGTCTCATGGGCAAAATGAGACTGAAATTTGCTTCATTTCATGAGATAATTGGGGTGGGCTTCTTACCCGCCCATGCGCTTTTTACCCCGTCTTCCCCTACGTGCCGGCACGCGCGTGTGTCAAGCCAAGTCAAGTCAAAATGATCTTTATTGAGGGTTAAAGAATAAGCTAACAAGGCTTTTTTTTCATCCTGCCGTGGCCGTGTACGTGTGTGTGTGTGTGTGTGTGTGTGTGTGTGTGTGTGTGTGTGTGTGTGTATGTGTATGTATGTATTATGTATGTGTGTGTGTATGTATGGTGTGTGTGTGTGTCGTGTGTGTGTGTGTGTGTGTGTGCGTGTGTCGTGCGTGCGTGCCTGCCTGTGTTTGTGTGCGTGCGTGCGTGCGTGCCTGCATGTGTGTATGGGTGCGTTCGTGTGTGCGCGATTTGTCTGCGTGCGCGCCGTGTGTGTTGCGTGTGTGTGCGTGCATGTGTGTATGTGGTTGGTGAGCGGTGCGCGCATGTGTTTGTGTGTGTGTTGAGCATCAGCCCAGACACTCAAAGTGACTTCTCTATAGGTCTCGCTCAGCAGAGAGAATGCAACACTATATAATTATGCCCTACTATTATATATAGTCTGTGGTCAGCAGGAGAGAATGCAACACTCTATAATTATGTACTATATATATAGTCTACGATCAGCGTTGCAACACTATATAATTATGCCTCCTGCCCCTGTGTGTGCTACGATCAGTGAGTGTGCAACACTATATCAGCCCTACTATATATATAGTCTGAGAGAATGCAACACTATATAATTATGCCCTACTATATAGATAGTCTCGATCAGTGCAACACTATATAATTATGCCCTACTATATATATAGTCTAGCGATCAGCAGAGAGAATGCAACAATATATATTATGGCCCTACTTTAATACACGACTCACAAAAAGTGGATCACTATGAGAAAACAGGTGCGCAATAAACTCCGTGCCAAATTGTTATGAATACTTGTTCAGCTGTATGTGGGCGATGTAGTGTTAGTGGAAACATTGCACGTGTTTCTCTATTACTGTGCAAAAGAAAAAGCGGAAACTTGCGAAAAAGTGTTGTTTTGGATCGTTCTGCATGAACAAATGCACAAGCCAGATGGAAAAACCATTATGCACGTGCAAGCACTGCTGTTTATGTGTGAGATGCAGTCTCTTGCTTGGCTTTGTAAGAAGACATTCCACCCGTATTAGGCCTGATTTGACAATGCCTCAACGACGATAATTGAGCGAGTTGCCTAAGGGACGATTTGTGCATGGTTCCAAGATGGTGTTCCATAGCGAGAAGTGGCCAGGCGACTTCAGTTGTCCATCTCGCATTGTCAGACTGTTTCAACGACAGCCACTGGGAGGGTCCATGAAAGACGCAGATCTGGTCTACTGAAGAAGACAACTCCACGTGAAGATCGTCTCATGAACGACAAGCCCTGCAGACCAGAACAGCCGCTTCCAGCATCATTCGAAGGTTTTGAGCTGAGTTTTGGTGGCTACTAACATCATCAGCCAACAGACCATACTGAACCGCCTTCATGGATTTAACCTCCGTTCTCGTCGCCCAGCTGTACGGCTCGCTAAACTCCAGCCCATAGGGCAGCACGTGCCTTCTGCAGACGTCACGTTAGGTGGGGACACACACGTCAGCAATGAGGTCTCGTGCAACACTATCATAATCACTCTGAACCACAACGACGGCCGACTGAGGGACTGGAGGCGCCCAGGGTAACGCTTTAATGACGCCACTGTCCAATAAAAGGTGGCCTTTGGTAGAGGTTCTAATGGTCGATCAGCAGAGAGAACACCCTGCAACATGTATATAATTATGCCCCGATACCGAGATATATATAGTGGCTGTGGTCAGCAGAGAGAATGTCAACACTATATAATTCATGCCCTACTCTGGATCATATATAGTCCCGACCTCACGATCAGCATGAGCTGGATCGCAAAGTGAGGAGCAACCACCTCCCTCCCAGGGATGCCCAGCACCTCTACCAGATGCATGCAGGCTGAGTGGCAGGTGCTTCCACACAGGATCTTCACCACCCTGGTCAACTCCATGAGGACTCGCTGCGTCGAGTGCCAGAACAGCCATGCATACACTATATAATTTTGGGAGCATGCCCTACTTGTATATATAGTCTATGGGAAATCAGCGAGAGAGAATGTTCAACAAACGATATCGAAATTGAAGGCAATTGTGTACCGTTATCACTAAAGCATTGAATTAAATGTTGGCCAAAATTCAACGCATTGGCTTTCTTTTTGGGAAAGTTATGAATTAGTTTGCAAGTGATCTATATATATAGTCTATGGTCAGCAGAGAGAATGCAACACTATATAATTATGCCCTACTATATATATAGGCTGTGGTCAGAAAGAGACACATTTACGTCCATAAGGGTCGGCGACCGATTGGACGATGATCTCACTATCTCGAAGAGAGCACAGCCGGGAGAGATAGAGACAGACAGACACAGACAGCGACTGAGACACACATAGATAGACACTCAGACAGGCAATGTGATTGAGTGGAACTTTTTGTTCTCTCTCTCTCTCTCTCTCGTCTCTCTCTCTCTCTCTCTCTCTCTCGCTCTCTTCTCCTCTCTCTCTCTCTCTCTCGCTCTCTCTCTCTCATCTCTCTCTCTCTCTGTGTGTGTGCCACAGAAGTGATTAAGAGGAGTGTGCGCTACCGCTAGATTTCTCTTTTCTCTTCTATCTGCAACAACACACGTACACACACACACACGCGCGCGCGCGCGCGCGCACAGGCATATGCACACAGAGAGAGGGAGAGAGGGAGAGAGGGAAGGGGGGGGGGGGGGGAGTTGAGACTGCGAATAAGAATACCACAAAAAAGATACAAAATGGTACTCACGTTTACTTAGTAGGTAGGTAGGTAGATAGATAGTGCTTAAATCAAAGCACGCATTTTTGTCATCACTTTGGGTAGTTGCTTGACACGGGTAAGAATTTGGATACACACTGATTTTTTTGTTAAAATGTCTATTTTCACTTTCACTTTGACTTTGCACTTTTTTTTTTGGGGGGGGGGGGGGTTGTGAGTCAACTGGCTTCATAGTGAATCTCCAAGCTAAAACTGAGAAACAGTTAACTTTTTTTTTATCGAGTTAAAAAAAAAAGTGAAGAACCATTTATGAAAAAAAGCTTATAAGGAATTTGACGAATAACAATATTGGCCATTCCTATTCTTTATTTGTAGCATAGGAAAATTTGCAAACCACCAATGGCTCCCCCCCCCCCCCCCCCCCCCCCCCCCCCCCCCCCCCCCCCCCCCCCCCCCCCCCCCCCCCCCCCCCCCCCCCCCCCCACCCCCCCCCCCCCACCTGCGTGCGCAACCCCCCCCCCCCACTGCGTGCGTATCCAACGGAAGTGTCGCCATCTTAGTCAGATTTGTGTGTAAACAGCATCGATCTGGCATTTTTCAAACAAAGTTACAGACTAAGATGGCGGTCTCCCATAATATGGCACGCTCCTTGTGGCCGGATATGACGACACGTGGGTACCAGCCATACAAATAATCAAATGTTTTTTTAAAAGGGTATACAAGGGCCGCGAGGCCCATATCAAGTCCTTATCACTACTACTACTACTACTACTACTACTACTTGATAGGCCGCGAGGCCTAGGCTTATGAGCCAGTCCCCCACTACTACTACTACTATTACTACTACTACTACTACTACTACTACTACTACTACTACTACTACTACTACTACTACTACTAGGCTACTACTACTACTACTACTGCTACTACTACCACACATTTTCAGTAAGGCACAAAATCCCGGACACATTTCTCTCAGTTCTTTTCTCTTCAATCCAAAATGGCTGCAAGTGAAGGCATCACAAATTAAGGTCAATTGAAGAAACTGACACGTCGAAGGTGACCAATGAATGAGTGAGCTCTCAAAGTCCCCCAACCACGCACGTGCAAGACCGGAAAAGTGAAAAACGCGTGCTATCTTAGTTTCTTTCTTCTTCTTTTTTCTTTTCTTCTCATGAACAAGGTGTGAACATTATGCTTGCGTTGTAGATAGGGAATCAAAATTAAAAGGGAATACATTAACAGATATAAACATTGATGCAGAGACAGTTAAACAGAAACTTAAATACACACTAACTCACCACGATTAAGTCCCTTGGGTTTTTCTAGGTAGCTGTGACCCACATACAAATGTCCCCAACTTCAAATTGAGGCTGCTCTTTAAAGTGATGTTTCGCTTTGAATTTGGTGTCATAGTCATAGTCTAAACAAGATTTCTTACCAGCTATAAGAGGGAAAACACGTGAAACCCGTGATTTTGACACGTGATCTGGTGGGTCTTTAAAGAATTAGATACCACTAAAGCACAGAGACCTGACCAG
>CM065709.1:24669412-24671912 GCA_017654935.2 Phymorhynchus buccinoides | reverse complement strand
TTATATTAAAGATCCACAAGATCACGTGTCAAAATCACGGGTTTCACGTGTTTTCCCTCTTATAACTGGAAATAAATCTTGTTTTGACCAAGTCTGACTCCCATACAAATGGCCCCAGATTGAAACCGACACATCAGTTTAACCCTTTCACCGCCAGCCATATTTCAGCCAAACATGTCCATTAAATTTACCTGGGTAGAGAACAAAATCTATCTGCAGTATTGTGGATTCTTCTGTGACATAAAATAAGGTCTATCCTTACTTCCCAAAACTAAGACAACAGGGTCTTTGGATAATAGACCCCAATTTGATGCCTTTTAGTGACATAGGTGTTAAATCACTGTGGTGCTAAAATGCGACTTTGGCGGTGAAAGGGTTGAAAGGGTTAAAGAGCAGCCTCAATTTGAATATGGGGAAATTCGTATGTGGGTCACAGCAACCCAGAAAAAAACCAGAGGGACTTAATCGTGGTGCGTCACTGGGTCTTTAATCCAAAGCAGTTTGCAGCATTAAAGGGCCAGCCACACCGCATACGATCCGATCCCAATTCGATCCGATTGTGACGCGTTGAGGCACGATTTTTGTGAAATTTGACTGTCTGAAAAAAACCTGGTGAGTTTTGTGAAAATCCGTTTAACGTCCTCCGGTCTGAAACATACACATATGGGACATTAGTAGTAGTAGTAGGTAGAAGGTAGTATTTAGTTCAGGGGATACAGCTAAGCGTAGTGAAGTGCAGGCAAAGATTAGGAAGGAAATAAAAGAAGCCAGAACACAGTACAAAGATAGAGTAGAGCTACAGTTTCAGTCAGGGAACATGCGGGATGCCTGGAAAGGGATTAAGCTTATGTCGGGAACCACTAAGCACACTCAGGGATGTAGTAATAATAATAATAATTGGCACTTATATAGCGCACATAATCTAGAAAATTCTATTCATGGCGCTTTACAAAGAAATAAAACTATAAACATTCACACACACACACACACACACACACACAACACACACACACACACACACACATAAACACACAATTATTGACGCCAACTCGTTCATACCCCATTCGGTAAGTCACAGCAACTGAGCCGCATGGACTGACCACATACACCAACACGCAGACACAAACACCCTCACACACAACGTACGCACGCAGACAGACACACAGACACGCACACAAACACACACACATGCGTGCACACACAACCCACAAAACCAAAATACACACAAGCACACATTCATGCTCACACACACACACACACACAACACACACACTCACACACACACACACACACACACACACACACACACACACATACACGCACCACAAAACACAGCACAAACCTCTTATATCAATCTTCCCTCACGTGCACACAACGATAGACAACTGATCAAATATTTAGGGCGCAGCAGGAAAAAGATGGGTTTTAAGAGAGGTTTTGAATGAGGAGACTGAGTTGGAGTGTCGGAGAGGAGAAGGCAGAGAATTCCACAGAGATGGTGCTTGACAAGAAAAAGAACGTTGGCCAGCAGATTTGAGACGGATGGAGGGAATGGAAAGGAGACGAGAATCAGAAGACGAACGTAGTTGGCGAGCTGGGACATAGAGATGAAGAAGATCAGAGAGATACTGGGGAGCTTGATCATTCAGTGACTTGAAGGCAAGGAGGAGAATTTTGTAGTCAATACGTGATTGAACTGGGAGCCAATGTAGGGAACGAAGAACCGGAGTGATGTGATCGTACCTAGGGGAGCGAGAAATGAGACGAGCAGCATTATTCTGGACCCGTTGGAGCTTAGAGATGAGAATTGATGGACAGCCAGCCAGCAAGAAGTGAGTTACAGTAGTCAAGGCGAGACAGGACAAAAGCACATACTAGAGTCTTCAGGGCATCTTGAGAGAGGAAACGACGGATGGAACTAATTCTTCGAAGTTCTAGATAGCAAGCCTTGCAAACATTGGAAACATGCTGTTTGAAAGAAAGGGTTTGGTCCAAAGTAACACCTAGATTGCGGACGGATGCCGATAGCTTGATCTCAGTGCCATCAATGTCTACAGAACCTGGGAGAACCTGAGTTTTAATTGTGTGGTTAGAGGCTACAAGAATCATCTCTGTCTTATCAGCATTCAGTTGCAGTTTGTTGTAAAACATCCATGTTTTAACAGCAGAGATGCACAACTTAGAAGAAGAAATCATTTGATCTAATTGACTCAGGTGGGCAGAAATGTACAGTTGATTGTCATCAGAAAAGCTATGATGTAGAATAGAATGCTGGTTGATGATGGCGGAGAGAGGTTGGGTATATAGAACAAAAAGGATAGGGCCTAAGACTGAACCTTGGGGCACACCGAACTGAAGACCTTTTGGAAGAGATGAAGAACCATTGACAACAACTGTCTGTGTGCGATCAGAGAGGTAGGAAGAAAACCAGGAAAGAACAGCCCCAGATAGACCAAAGGAGGTGTGCAGTCTAGAAATGAGGATGGAGTGGTCAATAGTG
>CM065709.1:24628980-24668912 GCA_017654935.2 Phymorhynchus buccinoides | reverse complement strand
GAGGCCACACAAGCTAATGTTCAGACATTAGTGTACATCATGCCTTTCAGAGCCGCTCTTTTCCCCACTGTCCGCTGTTACTGTGACATGTTCTACGACCCTCTCCTCAAACCCCTGACCCTGTTCTTCCAACACGGCAGAGAAATGATCCAGAATGCTGTCGCCTCCTGGAGAATTTCTGTCCGACGTTCGTGTCACGGCCAAAGTCTGTCGAGCATCAGTCATGGGACGTCCATCTTCAGGGAGGTGGAGCAACTCCAAGCGTGTCACGTGTTGGAGAAACATCAACAGATTACCTCCCTTGTCCTGCAGCCCATTCACAAAGTCCACCTGCTTGATCTGGGAGAAAGCTTCCTTGCAGATCTCGCTCCTCAGCGCCTGCTCTTCTGTTCTGAAGGGAAAGCGGAAGAGGGTTCCGGAATAGGGACTCCAGTTGACGTTGAGGATGTCGGGGGGCCAAGTCAAAGACGCCATGAAAGCTGGATGGTGGTTGGGAACTGGTTGGGAAAGCCCCGGAGAAGCCTCTTGTTCATGGGGTTATTGAAGTTCATCTTCTGGCCGCGTTTGCCGCTCTTGATGTATTTCTCGTGAGGATCCAGCATGGCCAGGCTGTCTGCCGAGTAGACGCTGGGCAGATCAGTCAGGTTGTACACTGCGGTGAAGCCAAGCCCAAACTTGCCCACATCCGGAAAAACCGAAGGCAAGTTTGATTTTTATTTCAGCTCCCCCACCCCCTCTGGGGATGATAAGTGTGTGTCTTTTGTACAAAAATAGTTCTCCCACGTTCCTGAAGATATGTGCTTGCAAATCCCTCTGATCTGTCATTCTCTTTGAATATGCCTCTTCCCTTTGCTTACTGTCATCTAACTATCTTTTCTGTCTTACTGGTCCATTCTCCTGCCTGGTTTTTTTCAAGAACCACTTACCAAGATTTTCTCAAGCCAAAGACGGACATGCTGGGCCGAAAACTATTAATGTAGTTAGGGCGTATAACGGCAGCATTGAGGTACCTGCACTCATACGACAGGAAAATGTCGTACATGTCTGAGTGATCGAAGAAGAAGATTATTTCAGTTGAACAGCTATGTTGGCCGATCACAAAGAACCGTTGTCAATGCTGCCACAGCATAAAAAAGCAGCAACAGGCCTACACTCTAATCCAGTTAAGGTACTAGTATCACCCAAGCCGATGCTTTTGTTGTTATTATTTTTGTTATATGGCCTTTTTATTGTTTATTTGTATGTACCTGGTTTTATATTGAGAAATAATTTGAAATTGATGTAGAACGGCTTAAACTTTGCAGAACATTTTTTTTTAGGTTTGCTTAGAGTAAAAAATACAGAATGTTCACGTCACGGATAGGAAAATTTCTTTATTTATGTTGACACTGATTGACACAAATCTAATCATTGGAGAGCTTTCAAATTTCACCCAAACAAAGAAAATGAACAATTTTGTTGCATAACCAACCAGAAAGCAGGTAAGTCTATTATATATATTCCCGTGGCTGCCTGCATTACAAGAAAAAATTGTGGTTAGAAAAAAGTATACACATTTAAGGGGATACACAGCTTTTACTTCCCACGATGACAAATGATCGAGACTTTTGTCATAGCATCTACATATACGTCTAAGGTCAAAACTGAAAATAAAACACAGGGTCACCATGCTACTTTTCTTGTAATTCGTGGTCGAAATGTGGGGGGTTGGACAATTTTAAAGGGTTTTAATTTTGGTAAAATCAGGTCTACTGAAAACTGAACACCTTTCATACACTTAAGTTATTACAAACTTTCAATTAATCTTGCCTGATACTGCAACATATTTAGTATCAGAATCTATGTCAAATGGTAAGGAAAATAATTATAATTTAGTCAATAGGAATTTTAGGGAAAAATTGGCAAAGGTCAAGATGTGACCCCCCCCCCCCCCCCCCCCACTGCATTTCTCGGTTAATTCCATTTTTCCCGTTTTTGCCTTTCTTACCAAACATAAAGCTGTATTTTATAAACCTTTTTAGCTAATAACCTATTTGGAATACTAACCCTATCCCTAACCTTAGGCCATTATGTATTGCAGTGCACGGCGCCATTTGTCACTGTCGTGGTTCATTGCATTTTCCCGTCTTATAGGGGGGCATGGAGTGATGTTTTGCTGAGCAGTCTGTCCATCTCCTTGGGATTGAATTTGTATTCGTATTCGTCCAGTTTGTTAACTACAATATTGCAGTGTTATTAGTTATTAGTTTATATTCTTTAATTGTTGATAAAATGTGTTTATTGTTGTTGTGGTTTTTGTTGTTGTTGATAAATGTGTTTATTGTTGCTGTTTTTCTTATGTGCACCTGGCTGCAATTTCTCAGTTATGAGATAATAAAGATGATTTGATTTGATTTGATTTGATTTGATTTGATAGGGTTAGGGTTAGGGTTAGGGTTAGGGTTAGGGCTAGGGTTAGTATTCCAAAAAAGGTTATTAGCTAAAAAGGTTAATAAAATACAGCTTTATGGTTGGTAAGAAATTCAAAGAAATTCAAAAACGGAAAATTGCAATTAACCGAGAAATGCAGGGGGGGGTGTACATCTTTACCGTTACCGAAAATTGTTGCCATATTGACACATATTCAGTTTCTAAATTTTATTGTTCAAAAGCCTGTAGAAAGAAACTCAACGACGAAATCATTCTAGTTTTTTTTATAACATAAAATCTTATATATATTTTCGAAATCTGTATGTTCTGTCTGTGTGTCCCTTATACACGGCCACAGTTCTCAACCGATCGACACCAAATTTGGCATCAAGCATCCTTGGCACCCTCCGAAGGTCATGCCTTACTTTTCGGAAACCTCCGCCAAGGGGCGAAGCGCGAAGCGTTAGAAGAAGTCGAACCGCACGCGAAGCGCAACAAGTGGAAGCGAACGGCAAGCGCTCGCACACCAGCTGTGAGGGGTGGGAAGGTCGGGTGTGTGTGTGTGGGGGGGGGTGGGGTGTTCAGGGGGGGTGGGCTGGAGGGGGGGACGGGGGATGAACCTCTCTAGTTGAACTAAGTACGCTTTCATTTCGTTTTTCTTTTTTGTCCTTTGCCGATCTACGACGGCAAAGGAGTATGTTTTCGTTTGGGTTTGTTTCCTTTATTTGTTTGTTTGTTCTTTTCTGTCTGTCCCAAGGATCTCCCGAACCGCTTGACCGAATCGCTTCACATTTTGTGTGGTGGTGTGTCCCCATGAGAGAAAGGCATCCGTGCAAAACTTTTTGCCGTCCTGACCTTGACTTTGGCGTATGACCTTGAAAACCGAAAATCTTTAAGGGGCCATAACTTCCACACCGCAGGTCCTAGAGTCTTGAAACTTGGTATGGATGTACTTTCGCTTATGGCCGTTCTGATGATGGCATACCAATGAAGGTCAAGGACAAGGTCAGGGAGATCGGTATGCCTTGAAAGTGGTAGGGGTCTAATGATTGGGGTTTTCTGTCCCACTTTACCGAATCGTTTCCAATTTTGTGCGGTGGCATGTCACCATGAGAGAAGGCATCCACGCATAAATTATCGCCGTCATGACCTTCACCTTGGCGTATGACCTTGAAAACCGAAAATCTTTAAGGGGCTATAACGTCCACACCGTTGGTCTTAGAGACTTCAAATTTGGCATGTAGGTACTTTGGCTTATGGTTTGGTTTTTTGGGGTTTTTTTTTTTCTTTCTTTTTTTTATTATTTTTTTATTTTTACTTTGGCTTATGGTTGTTCTGATGATTGCATACTGGTCAAGGTCAAGGTCAGGAGATCGGTAGGCCTTGAAAGTGGTAGGGGTCTAAAAATTGGGTTTTCAGCCACAAAAGTAAAAATATAATATTTCGCGGACCCGGCGAAACCGGTACTCAGCGTTACCGGTACATGGCGTTACCTGTACTAGGCGTTACCAGTACTAGGCGTTACCAGTACGGGGCGTTGCGCTAGTAATGCATATTCTCCATACTAAACACAAAAGAACAGTATGTTACCGTGCTTTTTACTGAACACCATACACATTTTCAACCCCACCCCTATTTTTCCATGGGACTCACGTCAAGAGTTATATCCCTTAATACTTTTTTTGTTGACAGTTTTATGAGATTTGTTCTTTTAGTAACGCGGTTTTAGTCTTTCTAAGAAAGAAATATGTTTAAAATAATCCTTATAATTATTATAAAAAATACAAACATTTTAGCGATATACTTTTCACAAATAAAAAATAAACTTGTATATTTTTTCAATAAATGTCTTGCACCACTAGAGAGAGTAGGCCATTTTATTCACAATTTCATCATTTCATTCTTACGTCATCTTATCCATACGTCATTCATTCACTGAAACCCTTTAGTACAGGAGCTACGGAGAAAGAGTTGTGTTTCTTACGACACAGTCAGCCACTAGGGGAAAATTAGCGCCACCTGTATCCTGCGTATCCCTTTAAATAAAAAAAAAGTTTAACTGCACAAGAGAAGTACAATTTGAGGTTCTTCCAGTAATGTCCACCTGCCGTTTATCGGCAGTTATTAACATATAGAAGGTTCATGCAACAGCTAGGCCACAGGGTGAACAAGATGTCTGCAAAATTTTAACTCTTTATGTTAAATAGTTCTTGGGATATCATTTGCAAACCACGAAATGCACTAAAATATTGCAAACATTTGTACCCCAAAATAGACACCATTTTTACCCCTATCTTGTATTCACACAGCCCCCTGCACTAATGTTCCCCTAGCTCAATCCATAGCAAAAAGTAGCCACATTCAACAGGAACTGATGGCACAGATTCAACACTGCACTATCATCTGACTGGTCATCATCTTAATAATAATAATAATTTAATTCATTATAGAAAAGTGACGCCTGTCCCTCGCGAGGCTCCAGGCGCCATTACAAAAATAAAAACCAACAGGTTTAAGAAAGAAGAAAAAGGAGACATACAAGATTAAAACATAAAGAAAAAGAACTTTGATATCGTAGGAACAGGATATCATTAGAAAACATTAAAATTAAATACATGCGGGGAACATATACCCCCAGCCCCTCCACTCTCTCTCCATCCCCTTCCCCTCCCCCCCCCCCTCACCCCGCGCTGTCTCCCCCCAAAAAAACACCAAAAAAAAACACCACACCTTCCACTCTCTCTCGTGCCTTCTCACTCACACACACACACACAACAACAACAGCAACATACAGTATTTATACGGCGCTGAATCTTGATATAAATCAAATCAAAGCGCACACACACGTTAGCATTCATAACGCATTCAAACAAAAATGCAATACAAAGCGAACACACACGTATGACATAAATGGTATACAGCAGAAACAGACCTAAAGGCAAGAGAGAGAAGAGAAAGAGAGTGGAGCCTCAATGACGGGGAAACAGGTGGGTTTTGAGGTTAGATTTGAAAGCAGAGAGGGTCGGTCGCTGACGGAGGGAAAGAGGAAGTTTGTTCCAAGATGTCGGTCCTGAGACAGCAAAAGAGCGCCGACCAACAGTTGAAAGCTTATACCTAGGGATCTGGAGAGAAAGAGGGTCAGAAACTGAACATAATGTGCGAGCTGGTGTATAAATGGAAATATTATCGCAGAGGTAAGATGGAGCAGCTTTATGAATACATTTATAGGAAAGGGTGCTTAATTTATACTCAATTCTGTCTGCAACAGGAAGCCAGTGCAAAGAACGGAGAAGAGGGCTAACATGGTCGAACCTTTTTCTTCCTAAGGACAAGACGAGTAGCTGTGCTTTGAATACGCATGCAGGCACACACACACACACACACACACACACACACACACACACACACGCATGCACTCACCTACACACACGCAATCACACACACACCGTTTGGGATAAGACATATCAGCAGGTTGACGGTTGATACACGTCAGATTAATCATGGTTAAAATAGGTATGGAATAAGAAGGTCCTGCCTGATTTAAAAGCGCTAAACGTTTGTGCATTACGAAAGGCTAAAGGTAACGAATTAAAAACAGTAGGGCCAGCAAAAGAAAAAGAACGCTTGCCATATGTCTCCAGGCGAACTCGCGGGATGGCCAAATGACCGGCGTCTGAGGAACGGAGAGATCTCGATGGTGTGTATGGCACAACTAATTCTGAAAGATAGGAGGGAGCAAGATCGTGGAGGCATCGAAAACAGAGGGTGGCAATTTTGTATTCGATACGGGCTCGGACGGGAAGCCAGTGCAGCTCCCTCAAGAGAGGCTTTGCATGGTCGAATTTGCGTTTTCTGAGGACTATGCGTGCAGCATGATTCTGAGCTCTCTGCAGTTTGTCGAGAAACGTGTTTGGGAGACCAAAAAATAAAGAATTGCAATAGTCCAGTCTGGACAAAACAAATGCTGACATGAGCTTTTTGGCCGCATCGATGGTAAGAAAAGGACGGATATGACCGATTCTGCGGAGCTCAAGATAGATGGTCCTGCACAGTAGCTTTATGTGGTCCTCCATTGAGAGTACACGATCCAGATGTACCCCAAGATTCCTAACGGACTCGGCAAAACAGATCTCTTCACCAGACACAACAAGAGAACTACTGTTCGAGACTGCTTTGAGCTGCCTGGACGTTCCAACTGGGATGACCTCGGTCTTCCCATCATTCATTTTCAGCTTGTTCACAGTCATCCATTTTTTGACAGATTCTATTGTCTGCTGAAGAGTGACAACAAGCTGGGGAAACTGACAGGGTTGTGCTGACTGATGCAGCTGTGCATCGTCAGCGAACATGTGATGCATAACATCAAAACTGCCTGATCCACTGACTGAGAGGTTGAATGTACATTGTAAATAGCACAGGTCCTAACACGGAACCCTGGGGTACTCCATACTTCAGAGAAACAGATTTTGAAACTTGATTGAGTACAACAACAGACTGGAATCGGTCACTCAAGTAAGATGTGAACCATTTAAGGACATAACCTGACAATCCAAAAGAGACTTGTAGTCTCTTAAGCAATATGCTATGATCAAGCGCATCAAACGTGGTCGACAGTTCAAGTAGGCATAGCAAAGATATATTACCATTGTCACAAGCAGAGAGCAGATAATTGACAACATGAAGTAAAGCTGTCTCTGTGGAATGATTCGCCTTGTAGGCAGACTGGAAAGGCTCAAGCAAGTCAGACTGACTCAAATGATTGAGCAGTTGACACAGAACAATCGAACTCCAAGATTTTAGAAACAAAAGGCAAATTTGACACAGGCCTGTAATTCTTCATTACGTTTGGATCGAGATTGGACTTTTTCAACAGAGGTGTCACAATAGCATTTTTGAAAGAAGAGGGTACAGTGCCAGTACTCAAGGAGTTATTGACAATGGTGGTGATAACAGGTATTAACTCATCAAGACACTGATACATGAGATCTGCTGGGATGGGGTCAAGGCTGCAGTTTTTTTTGGGTGTATTAACAATAATAACCCTAACCTGCTCTTCTGTCACTGGTGTAAAATCAAGCATTGGTTTTCCAGTAAAGACAGAAAAATATGGGCTTCCACCTGCTTTGTCAAGTTCTGACCTGAGCTGTACAATTTTATTAGTGAAAAAGTCACAGAATGCATCAGGTAACTGATCAGCTGGTATGTTGTTTGATAGACTATTGTCTTTACCCCTCCCCGTAAGATGACCCACCAAATTGAACAAGGCCTTGCCAGTTGTGCATTCTTCTACCCTAGTGCTAGTGTGAACTGTCCTGACTTCACTGATCAAGTCCTATTATAGTGTCGTCTCTGCGTTGCTGAAACATCTGTCGATTAACCACCAGGTGTGTCTTCCTCCACTGACACTCTGCCTGTCAACGATTTTGCTTGGACTGCTTCACTTCCAACATGAGCCATGGTGCAGAAGGCCGGTCTATTACACAGCGAGTCGTAAGGGGAGCGTGTCTGTCGAGTACTGCTTTCAGACCTTGGTTGTAATCAGTAACAGGGTCCTTCTCGCCAAACTGGAGTGTTGCCACATCATTTCTGAAGGTTGTCATGTCGACTGCGCACAGTTTTCTTGATATAACAGTACGTTTTGGGGGTCCAGGCTTTTTGATGTTCAGGGACAAGGAAATGGGAAAATGATCAGACACTAGGTGGTCTGTCACAGACAGGTCAAGGATTAAGTCAGAGTTCTCTTCCTCAACAATCAACCAGTCAATAATGTGGTGTGATTTGTGAGTGGGCTTGTCACACCACCACCGCGAAGCTCTCTGGGACAGGAGTGGAGAACAAAGCCGGGAGGGGTTAATCCACACATCTTCACTTCATCACCAGCCAGCATGAATCACGTCTCTGTGATGAACACCAGATCGGCGTTACTTTCATGAATAAAATCACACAGCTCTATCGTCTTGTTCCTGCAGGACTGGGCATTGAAGTAGAGCACTTTGAACTGCTTGGACACTTCCTGCACGAAGGGCTGACAGTCGATCTGAACCAGGTTGGATTTATTCACACCTGGCTGTCTTGGGATGCAGCAGTCGTAGGGATCGTCCACAGGCATGAAGCCAACTTGCACTAGAATGGCTGTCCTCCTCAACGGCCGCTGTTTTCTGCGACCAGCACGGTAGGGACGAGTCTTCTCCACATGCCCGCGGTGACTGGAGGGCCCAGGGACAGAGGGTACTGCTTCAACAATTCCGAAAGCCTTCAACCTTTCACTGATGCTCGGACTGAGGGAACTGGGAGACAGTTTGTTGAGAAGTAAGAGTTGTGCTTTGGTGTAACAGCAATGAAACACAGGCCCACTGCTGCTGTAGTACTGTTGGCAGGCAGGCTGAGAATCACTCACTACACTGGCCATACTGCTTGCAGTGAACACTGCTAAAGTCAGTATAGTGACACAGTCAATGGGGAAAATGGCAATCCAGTAAGAAATACACAAATATTTCTCCAAGTCCTTGGCCAATTTTCAAACAAAATACACCACTGTGCTGCCCAGAACATCACAATTCTTCTGATATTAAATTTGAATAAGTAAATATAGTAATTCTATGAAAAACTCTCACAAACTGGGAGAGGTCCCATTCAAGCCTGTCAGGCGAATTCTGATCACAACTCACTCTTCATCAGTATCAACAAAAGTTTGTGACAATTATCACTTTTTAGGCTTATATCCCTGTAGTCTTGTGTAGCTCTTTAGGCTTACTTGTAGCAGACGCTTATTTTTGCTATTTTAGAGATATCTGCCCCAGTTAACTCCCTTGTTGAGATTTCTAATTAAATTTTATTTTATTATAATCCTGTTTCAATTGAAGTTTGCATTGATACAAGATGCATATGGTTGGAACCGGAACATTTGTATTAACTGAAATGCTCGCATAGGCTGACAATTTAAGATTTTGTGATCGATAAAATTAACACTCGGATCAGAATCTTCCCGGTCGTTTTGCATGTTTTCTATTCTTATTCAAAATTTAATCAAATGTTTGAAATTTCAATTATGCAAACTAAATCTATGATCTATCCCCTTTCATTTCATATATGGCATGCTATGGGTCTTTTCCATATAAACTTGTAGCATAGCAAAATGAATACAGTTGCAATGGGTTGTAGCGATTCGCGAACCTTCCATGTTCTTTGTACTGTGTGTGAAAGGCGGTTGACTGACTTTTGAATCATAATTCTAAAGTTTTTAAATTAAGTAATTTTATTTTGAATCGCCCTTATATTTTCGTTCTAATAGCTAATGAAACTAGTCTTGTATATTTAAAATGATTTTGGACCTTATAGATTTATAAAAAAATTACGATTGGAGCCTAGATTAATAGAAATTCGACTTGTGTTTTCTATAGGATTTCAGGACACAAATTATAAATTTTATAGATTGAATTGGGACTTAAAATTTATGCAAACGAATGTCTGTGTATTTTATTTTTTATTCTTAATTTTGTTATTTTGATTTGTGAAGCAGTTATTTATTTATTTTATAAAATTAGATTGTTTGGGCCTGTTAAAAGGTGTAGTAACAAACACAACTTTGGCATTCATAGGCTCTGGGAGAGCAAGTTGCGTGAAAGGTAAAGTTGTTGTCTTTGCGGTCCGGTTTTACCTGGGGTTTCGCTTATATAACTGGCCACAGGGGAAAATGTGCATGCATTACCCTACCTGAGATGGAGAGAGAGAAGCAATAAAGAGAGAGAGAGAGACCTGTGACCAGCCTTGACTGCCTGCTGCTGTCTGCTGATTGTTTCCTGCTCTACACTTCCTGCACTCCTGTCTGTCCATGCACCCTTCACCCTTCCGCTCTACACCATCACACTTGGCTAGATTAAAAACAAAAAGTATGAAAGTAAGCCCCCAAAAACTTACTTGTGATAAATTTCAACCTTTTCTGCATCAGAATTGTTCATTGCAATTTGAAAATTTAACAAAAGCATTTTTGATGCCAGATTGGGTGGTACTAGTACCTTAACTGTTTCATGAAACTACTGAAAGCAGTGTTTGCTGCTCTACTCACATACAAGAAAACAATTTTTAAGAAAACAATTTACGTGTAGGTGCATGTGCGTGTTTGTGTGTGTGTGTGCGTTTGTTTTCGTGTGCTAATCTATAATAATTGCTGGCCAGGTATATATTCAGTGTTAATCTTTATCTTATTTCCATCTTTACACTTGTCATTCTTCCCTATTTTTTGTTAAAGACCCAGAGAGCCAAGGGACAAAAACGTGTTAAAAGACTCCTAAATTGTAAATAGATGCCTTCGTTCACATTTACAGTCCTTTACCACAATAGACGGGTGCCATGTTAGCTACAGGGCGCAGCCATTGTGAACGACCTGTACTTTTAATGCACAACTAAGAATTCTATGAAAGAACTTCATTTGCGAAACGAACGGCTTTCTTTGCATTAACGTAGAGAAATTCAGTCCTGTTCTTCAATAATTCCAAGATATTCTACGTCTCCAATACTCAGAAACTATGATACGGATCACCGGAAAGGTGAATCAAACAGATGACATTTTGCTGTATGCCAGACACTGATAGGCCTTGAGCTTGCACGACTGTGCCAACAAACGAACGAATAATCTGTATCTACACAAGGCCTACCTAGTGTCAATATATTCTACTCTCAAAACGGATGAAAATATGAGTGGGTGCTACAGTGCTTGTACGTTTACCTGAAAGTCGGTTAATTAAGCGAAACTTCTGATACCTGAAAGCAATTTTCATTTCCCGGCCAAAGCCCTTCTTTGGAAGACTAACTTTCCGACGGATAACTTCCCAACGGATAAGCGAAACTTCTTATACCTGAAAGTGTCTCTGACATCCCTTACGCATCTCCAAGATGGATAAGCAAAAGTTTTATGAGAAAGTATGCCAGCACATAGCTTATCCTGTTACTGTCTGAGGTAAATGTTTACAGTGTGTGATGAAGCCGCCACTCCCTCTCTCTCTCTCTCTCTCTTGTCTCTCTCTTTGTCTGTCTGTCTCTCTCTCTCTCTCTGTCTGTGTCTGTCTGTCTCTCTCTCTCTCTCTCCCCCTCCCTACTTCCCTCCCTCCCCCTCTCTCTCTCTCTCTGTCTCCCTACACATAGTTTTTCCTGTTACTGTCTGTGGTAAATAGCGGAAGAAACGAAGAAAACAGCCATAAACAAACTGCAAGAAAACTGTTGTTGGGCTCTACGTGTAGAGCTAAGCTTACTCTATCTACCTTAACGAATCTAGAAGAATCTAATGGCAAATAAAGGCAGGAGAGTTAATTAAAGATAACTAGCAATCGCCCCGTGGCAGTTAAGTCCCGTGGCAGCTATCTCCTCCCTACACCTCCCCCCTCCCCACATTTACTTGCTCGGGGACTTATCTGCCACTCGGCGACACACTTGTTTGCTATTGTGGCTTTCAACAGACAGCCAGTCTCAAACACACAAAAGTGAAACTTTCGGTTTTACATTTCCAAGAAGAAGGCAGCATTTCACCTTCCAAGAAAATGGATCACAAATGTGTAAGGTCTTTCATTTCAGGGGGGGGCACATCTTGACCTATCGCAGAAAGAGTGTTTCATAATCATTTTGTGGCTGAAAACCCAATTTTTAGACCCCTACCACTTTCAAGGCCTACCGATCTCCATGACCTAGACCTTGATCAGTATGCAATGATCAGAACAAACATATGCCAAAGTACCTACATGCCAAGATTGAAGTCCCTAAGACCAACGGTGTGGACGTTACAGCCCCTTAAAGATTTTCGGTTGTGAAGGTCATACGCCAAGGTGAAGGTCATGACGGTGATAATTTATGCATGGACACCTTCCTCTCATGGTGACACGCCACCACACAAAATTGGAAACGATTCGGTGAAGCGGTTCGGAAGATATGCGTGGGGCAGAAAAACCCAATTATTAGACCCATACCACTTTCAAGGCATACCGATCTCCCTGACCTTGATGTTGACCCTGATGTTGACCTTCATTGGTACGCCATCATCAGAACGGCCATAAGCGAAAGTACCTCCATGCCAAGTTTCATGACTCCAGGACCTGCGGTGTGGAAGTTATGGCCCCTTAACGATTTGGGGTTTTCAAGGTCATACGCCAAGGTCAAGGTCAGAGCGGCAAAACGTTTTGTGTGGATGCCTTCCTCTCATAAGGACACACCATCACACTAAATTTGAAGTGTTTCGGTCAAGCGGTTCGGGAGATCCTTAGGACAGACAGAAAAGAACAACAAACAAACAAAAAAAAAGGAAACAAACCTGAACGAAAACTTACTCCTTTGCGATCAGTAGTATTGGCAAAGGACAAAAACAGAAAAAAGAACTGAAAGCCAACTTAGTTCGGCCTTTCGGCATGTGGGGCATTTGTAAATACAAAGATTGTGGGAACAATACAGGAGGCAATGCCCAGAGGCAGTGCTAAACCAGTGAAGTCCCGATTTTTTAATAATACAGATACGTGTAGTGTCATCCCCTTGTAATCTCCACTGGTGCATATCGCGCGCATTTATGAACGGATGCTGTTCCAATTTCCTGCCATGCTTTGCCCGGGTCATAGCAAGCCTGACAGCAAATTTGAGGCGATTCGGTTAAGAAACGGCGGAGTTATTCATGAAAAGGTGAAGCGGCGTCTAGCGCGTTTCTGAACCGATTCGCTTCCGGTTTGGCACACGGATAGTCCCTGGCCCCGGTCATCTTCCTGCCAAATTCGAAGGCAATCGGCCCAGAAACGCCGGAGATACGGGTGCCGAGAGGCCGGCGGATGCGCGTTTCGCGCATTTGCGAAACCGCGCAAATGATACGGCCGCCTCAGTTGCCGTTGCCAGCGCCCCGTGAGGGCTCACAGCTAATTTGAATCGATTCGGTCGAAAAACGGCGGAGTTATAAGGCCCGTTTTGTGTTTCAGACACACACACAGACACAGACACACACACGGGACACTTGGCTTTTTACTATATGATGATGAGGTGGCATGAAAGATATGCCAAAGCTTTTTGTCTGGTTCCCACCAGGTCTGCATGTAATTCACGCCTTGTCAGGAACGTGTGAACAGATGCCAGACCTATTTCCTGCCCACTTTCCCCTGTTTACCGTGGAACCTACCCTTATAACGGAACCGGACAACGCATTTTCTCACAGCTTTTCTTGGATTGTGTGATTTGAATAGACCTTATTTCTACTCTCGTGTATGTTGTTTTTATACTTGGAAAAAATTGTTTGTCATTAAGAATGTGGATACTGTTACACAATGACCAATTTAAGTAGCATACTTTTATTTTTAACTAAAATATTTATTATTTGTTGAATTTCTAACAATAAATCATTTCCTTGCATGTAAATTATATAAAAGTTACAAATTACATAACTGACTGTCATCACATTATTAATTATTGTCAAAACAACAATTACAAGCTAGCAATTAACTGACGTTAAAAACAAGTTCCCCTGTTCAAGATGTACTTTGCCTGTGCATTTGTTAAAGTATGGTCAAATATGTTCGTCAAAATATTCGTTTATCAGATAATCAAAACAAACACTTTTTTGAGATTTCCGTGGAAAGGGGGGATAGAACAAGATGAGGATTCATGTGCCATTTGCAAATGACCTGGCGATGATAGTAATTCCTATTCTGTTTTGGATTTGTTTTTTTGCTCCAAAGGTGCGCGTATGGCAAAAACGTTACTGTTTTGTTGTTCAAATCTTACCACAAACACCACTGATAAAAACTATTTGGCTTTAAGAAAACTTTTCTTGTGCAATATCTGTTTGTTTGTGAAGCTTAAAAACACTTTCAGTTACAATTAACTTGATGATTATTTTTTGTTTGTTCTGTGTTCTGATATAAAATAAAAATATGCTGGTCTGCTTTTTCCACTCAGTATCAGTGGTGTTTGTGGTAATATTTGAGAAACAAAAACGTTACTGATTATTATCTATTTATGGTTATCTATTTCTTTTTCTTTCTTGCTTTGCTTTCATCTATTTATTCATTTGTTTGTGTGTTGTTTATTTGCTTTTTCTTTGCATGTTCATTTGCCTGATTGCATTTGATTGGTAGATGTATTATTTGAAATGTTAAATGGACAGAGTAAGAGATAGGTATGGGAGACAGACAGACACGCAGACATAATATTAATAATCAGACGGTGGATGTGTACGCGACAGACATAATATTAATAATAAGACGGTGGATGTGTACGCAGGCTTGTGTGTATGCATTCATGTGTGCATACGCACGCATGTGTGTATGTGTGTATGTCAGATATTTGGCATGAATATGCCAACCAAAAAAAAAACAAAAAATGTAATAGTAATTTAAGACGACACCAGAACTAGACATTTTAGAATGGAGAGGGGGTGGAAAAATGAAAGAGAAGGCAAAGTTGGGAGTGAGGGTAGACAAAGATAGATTAAGAGGCAAAGCTGGAGCCCCATAATAATCACATGTATTAATCTGACAGGTGTGAATGACACAAGCATCAAACGCGATGATACCATCACTGCCTTCCTGGATAAAAGGTGCACATATATAGACTGCAGGAAAAAATACACCAACGTCATTGACATGTTAAAGCGCAGCAGAAGAGACAACATGAAGATCCAGTGCCTACTGAGTACAACCTCAGGTTGCAGAGAAATCAGCCATTTGATTTTGCCACATGTTGTTTATTTTGTGGACAAAAAGTTGACCTGGAATCGTTAGAAGGGCATGAAAAGGCCTGCTAGGTGAGAACTTTCACATTCCAGGACTCCCATCAAGCTATGTGTGAATTACGACAAGGTGATCCGTGGGCAGACACAGTCAGGGGTAGGTTGGAGTATGCCAGAGATCTGCACGCTGCTGATGCTATGTATCACAGGGCTTGTGACATCAATTTTAGAACACACAGAGAAATCCCACAGCGATATCTCTCCACAGATCTAATGCCACAATCAACTCCCGCCAAGAAACCTTGTTTGGGTGGACGACCAAAAGATGAAGAAAAGAGAAAATCCTTTGAAACTATTGTGAAATATCTTCAAGAGAATGAAGAGCAACAAATAACATTGTCTGATTTGGTGAAGACAGGGAAAGATCTTTGTGGTGAAGCAATCTACAGTGCTCCTTACCTCAAGCAAAAACTGCAAGAAACTTTTGGAGATAACATTATTTTCTCTGAAATCAATGGCCTGCCAGATGTCATCACATTTCGAAGGACAGCCTCAAGCCTGTTGCATGACTTTTACAAGGCTCCAAAATCAAACGATGAACAAACAGAAAAACTTTGCATAATAACAACAGCAGCAGAACTGATAAAAAGCGACATCAAAGCAGCACTTCAGCCATCTACAGTCTATCCAACATCATCAGAAATAGCTTCCAAAGAAAAAAATAAGGACTTCCTCCCCACTTCTCTTCAAGTCCTGTTGAGAACTATTTTCAGTGAGAAAGATGCTCAAACCAAAATTACTGCTATTGGACAAGCCATCATGCAGGCAGCACGACCTAGACTTATAATAATAATAATAATAAGCATTTACAGCGCCTCATCTTAAAAAAGCCCTAAGCGCATACAATAATAAATGAATAAACCAGCAAGCAATATAAATAAAGAAATGACAAATATATATTATACAAATGCGCGCACACGCACACACTAAACACAAAACACAGACACACGCACGCACTAAACAGACACACACACACAAAAACACACACACGAACGCACCACATGCGCACACACACACACACACGCAACACACACGCACATACTACACGCATGCACACAAACACACGCGGATGGAAGGGGCACAGTACTTTGAAAAGAAATATAGCAGGCTATGATTTGAAAAGAGTAGTTTTGAGAGAAGACTTAAATGAAGAAAGGGAGTTGGCAGAACGGAGAGGTAAAGGGAGTCTATTCCAAGAGGAGAGGGCCTGGAAAGAGAAGGAGCGTTCACCAAGGGTCTTGGTGTGGTAACGAGGGATCTGGAGGAGAGAAGTGTCAGAAGAGGAGCGTAACTGTCTAAGAGGTGTGTAAAGGTTCAGAAGATCAGAGAGATAAGAAGGAGCCAGACCATTCAGGGATTTGTAACAGAGCAGAGAGAGCTTGTATTCGATACGCCTTCCGACAGGAAGCCAGTGAAGAGATTCAAGCATTGGAGTAGAGTGAGATAATTTGGAACACCTCAGTATAAGGCAGGCAGCATTATTTTGAATTTTCTGCAATTTAGCGAGAAGATTTTGTGGGCAACCAGCAAGAAGGGAATTGCAGTAGTCTAAGCAAGAGAGAACAAAGGCAGAGATAAGAGTTTTGGTGACGTCTTCAGAGAGAAGATGACGAACAGAAGCAATGCGATGGAGTTCCAGATAGCAAGCATGACAGACAGAGGAAATTTGAGTTTGAAAAGAAAGTGTTTGGTCCAGTGTGAAGCCAAGATTGCGAACGCTTGCAGAAGTCTGAATGAGAGAGTTCTCTAGTTGGATAGAAGTAGGGAGCGAGTTTGTAGACAAAAGTCTCATGGGGACAATGAAAATAATTTCAGTCTTGTCGTTGTTAAGTTGGAGTTTGTTGTCAGTCATCCAAGCCTTGATGTCAGAAATGCATGACTGAGTTCGTTCAATGATAGAAGGAAGCTGAGAGACATCGTCAGACCTGTAAACCTGGTTGTCATCAGAAAAGCAGTGGTGGGAGATGCCATGGTGAGTAGCAATGTTAGAAATAGGTTGTGTGTAAAGAACGAAGAGAATGGGGCCCAGAACAGAACCCTGGGGAACTCCATACTCCAGACCAGCTGAGTGAGAAGAGAAGCCGTTAACAGAGACAACCTGAGTACGACCACAAAGGTATGAACGGAACCATGAAAGAGCTTTATCGGAGATGCCAAAGGTATTTTGCAGTCGAGATAGAAGGGTACAGTGATCTATAGTGTCAAAGGCAGAGGATAGGTCTAACAGGGACAGCAGAGAAACCTTACCATCATCAAGCTCTATTACAGATTGGCGATGAAAGGGTCAATAATTTGTAACATTCTTTAATTATTCTTGCAGCGTTGCACTGTGACAGTACTTTCTAGTGCTAGTTTTATGTCGTTTACTATTCACTATTGTATACTTGCATCTAATCAACATGGCAAGGGTGAACCAACCTCCTCTCACTCCACCCTTTAACGCAATGCTCTCCTTACCCCTTTTATCCACCCAAACTGGTAGGCGCTGCACTGGCGGTAACGCGCTCTCTGGGGGCAAGCAGCATGGATTTCACAGAGACAAGACTCCCTGATAGTGGAAGAGGGGAAGGCATCAAAACAGCTGAACCGTGCAAACTTAGACAACAAACTGGAAATTAGTATGAACAGACTCAGGAGAGTTTATTTAACATTTCCTGACATAGGGACATCAAAATTTATGAGTCTAAGGTTGTTTATTTGGTATTTTAAAATCGGTAGCTAAGCAGACGAAAATGAAGGGCCGCCATTGAAAAAGAAGTCGCAGATAATGCTTCTTCAATAAATCTTGTTTGAAAAAAATAAACTTAGCACGAAAATATCTTTATTTACCGCACATTATGTTTCTTTTACACTTAATTTAGTAAAATATAGCATTATTATTTTATATTCTATTATTTTATTACACATCCTTTTCATTTGAACCAATCAGGCTTTTAAAGCAGTCCCGGGACAAATGTAAGAATGAAAGTAAGATGACGCCAATGGCGCAAAGTGCTTTTCGTCATTGTTCCTAATCAAGTCATTAATCGCATTATGTTACGCAGTTTTTATTCCAATCGATTACAGAGGTGAGTAAGTAAGTGATTACGATTGTGCTTGTGTATAATGTGGAATGGGTACACTGATAGACTAGGCCTTGACTTCAACAGATTGAATTGAAAGAAACAGTTTAGATCTAGATATTTTACACTCTTCTTCTTCTTTTTCTTCTATGTTAAAAGGTCCATGGTCACCAAGCTGACCATTCTAGCCCCTTTTCTTGGTTTATTGAACAAGAAAATCTAGATCTATTCTGGCCCTGTCAGAGTATTGTAGAGTGTACTCAGCCAGAGTTGCGATTGTGTAAAAAGCAAATGAGCATGTGCGTGCGTGTGTGTGTGCGTGTGTGTGTGTGTGTGTGTGCGCACGCTCATATGTGTGTGTGTGTCCTGTGTGTGCACGCTTGTGTTTGTGTCTCAGAGTCTGTGCGTGTGTGTGTGTAGATATATCTATGTGTGTGTGTGTGTGTGTCTTGTGTGTCTCTTGTGGGTGTGTGTGTGTGAGTGTCTATGTATGCCTATGTGTATGTCTGTGGGTGAGTCTCTGTGTGTATGTGTGTGTGTGTGTGTGTGTGTGTGTGTGTGTGAGAGAGAGAGAGAGAGAGAGAGAGAGAGAGAGAGAGAGAGAGAGAGAGAGAGAGAGAGAGAGGGGGGGGGATGTGCGTTAATGACCAAACCCCCTCCCTTCCCTCTTTCCTGTGACTTGCACTAATATTATTGTTGTTGTCTTACCCTGGCTTAAAGACTCCAGGGGTCATCCCAACAGCTGAAGCCCTTGAACACTACGGTACAAATGCAACAGCTAGGGATGATAACATTATGTGTGAGACCGCTTTTGATTACCCCGCTACGAGGGCAGCCACACTCCTACTTCGGGGGAAATTAATATTATTAAATGTGTTTGCTTACTGATGGAGTGTCAGTGACTTAAAAGCTTTGGTGTATAACAAATTGTTAGCAGGCATTGTCTTAACCAGTAATCAATAAAAAGTAATCATCCATTATATCTCTAACTGGAGAGGGGTTAAAGAGGGAAATAAGTCATTTTGGGCAGATAAATCTTATCATTATGGTTTTATTGTGCAGACTGACAGTGAATTATAATTATATCAGTCACTTTCAACAGTTTTTAGCTTTTTTCACTTACCTTTAAAAAAGGTTATGCTTAGTTTACCTCATTGTATGGCGCGCCGAATGACCAAAACTCTATCTAGCAGTTCGACAGAGTTTAAAAACCCTATAGAACTGTTAGATACAGTTTCTAAACTATAGGTTGCAGTTAGATAGAGTTTCAAAACTCTGTCGAGCAGCTAGATAGAGTTTCTCGTCGTAAAACTCTATCGAACGCGCCATTTTGATACTTTTTTTAAACGAAACATTTCATTGGTAGATAGGACTAGTATCTTTGACTGTGACCTACACCTAGCCTAATAGGTGTCATTCTACGAACTCATTTAGCAGCTTCAATTACAGCTGCCATGTTTGTTTGACTACATGTAGGGGCCTAGGCCTATCGTCTTATTCAAATTCACGGGTCTCTGCCCTGCCACTGAAGCCATGTACCAATCAGAAATCGCGATAGAAAAACTATATCTCGATAGGGTTATTTTGTGGAAACCCTATCTAGCTGTTCGACAGAACAGATAGATAGGGTTTTCAAACTCTATCGAACTGATAGATACAGTTTCGAAAGAGTTTTGTATCTTTGGCGTGCCATATCATTGGTCCCTTGCCATATTTTTTGTTTAATTATATAGCTATGTGATCCAAATGCTTCTGGCACTGAAGGGGTTAAATGCCAAATTAAAAATGTCCCTACATCCTAAATCGACAAACACACCATAAGAAACTATCATGCGAAATGTGATGCTTGTTATATGAAAATGTGCAGCACTAAATTTTGTTGTTGAATTAAAGGTTCCACAATCAAAATGCCTTTGGCACCGAAGGTGTTAAAGGCTGAATTGAACATATTTCTACATCAGAAATGGATAAACACACCATAAGAAACCACCATGTTAAATTTCATGGTTGTTACATGAAAATACCCAACTCTACAATTATTTTTTTATAAAATAACTCTTCGCGATCAAAATGCCCTTGGCACTGAAGGGGTTAAAGGCTGAATTGCAAATGTCCCTACATCAGAAATTGATAAACACACCATAAGAAATTATCATGCCAAATTTCATGCTTATTGTATGAAAATACCCAACACTAGATTTTTTAAAAGTTATAACTGTCCTCGATCAAAATGCCCTTGGCACTGAAGGGGTTAAAGGCTGAATTGAAAATGTCCCTACATCAGAAATTGTTAAACACACCATAAGAAAATGTCATGTCAAATTACATGCTTGTTTCTTGAAAATGCATACCACTAGAAGTTTATTTACTTATTACTGTTTGCAATAAAATGTTCTTGGCATTGAAAGGGTTAAAGGCTGAATTGCAAATGTCCATACATCAGAATTTAACAAAGACACCATAAGAAATGATCGTGGCAAATTTCATGCTTGCTATATGAAAATGCTCAATACTAGAATTTTTGGTTGAAATAAAATTCCGCTATGAAAATGTATTTGGCATCGAAAGGGTTAAAGGCTGAAATGAAGGTATCCCTCTGTCAGAAATGAATAAATGCACCGTAAGAAACCACCATACCAAATTGTATGCTTGTTACATGAAAATGCCGAACACTATAAAAAAAATTAATCAAATAACTGTTTGTGATTAAAATGCCCTTGGCACTGAAGGGGTTAAAGCCTGAATTGCAAATGTCCCTACATCAGAAATTGATAAACACACCATAAGAAACTATCGTACCAAATTTCGTGCCTATTACATGAAAATACCCAATACTATAATTTTTTGTAATTATAACTGCCCGCGATCAAAAGGTCCTTGGCACTGAAGGGGTTAAAGGCTGAATTGAAAATGTCCCTCCATCAGAAATCAATAAACATGCCATAAGAACCTATCATGCCGAATTTCATGCTTGTTTCATGAAAATGCATACCACTAGAATTTTTTTAATTAATTTTTGTCCCCCCAAAATTACCCTTGGCACTGAAAGGGTTAAAGGCTGAATTCCAAATGTCCCTATGTCAGGAATTGATAAGCTTGTTGCTTGAAAACGCACAATTCTGCCATTATCTCTTCCACTATATCACAAAGCAGCAAGACCGTCAAATCCTGCAGGCTGATCTTAAAGAACTGGAGAAGTGGGCGCAAACATGGGGAATCTTACATCTTAAGCATCGTACCAGGGACGGGATTCACGTCGAGATAGCATGAGACTTAGCATGATGCTAACTTAGAAGCTCTTCCAATGTCCTATAGGATTTAATAGGACTTTTGGAAGAGCTTCTAAGTTAGCATCATGCTAAGTCTCATGCTATCTCGACATGAATACCGTCCCAGGTCAACCCACTTCTACACCCTAAATCAAGAGATCCTGCAGCAAGTCCCCTGCAACCCATACCTTGGTGTAACTCTGACGAATGACATGGTCAAAGCATATTGACAACTTGGTCAAGAAAGCAAGCTCGACGTTAGGGTTTTCCACCAAAATCTACGCTTCTGTCCATCTGAATGCAGACGAACAGCCTACATTGCACTTGTGCGTTCAACGCTTGAATACAGTGCCAGTGTATGGGACCCATATCTATGGAAAGATGTAGACAGACAAGAGAACATCCAAAGGCGAGCGGCAAGGTTTATCACACAGAATTACTCAGAACGGACCCCAGGATGTATAGGTAGAATGCTTGAGGAACAAAAACTCCCACCACTAGAGACAAGGCAGAAAGACCAACGCCTCACTATGTTCTTCAAGATAGTGCAAGGAGAGGTACCTGCTATACCAGCTGAGCAGTACCTAACACCTGAGGCCAAAACAAAACGAAATATCACTCCATGGCAAGAAGTAGACCAACATACAGCAAACATTGTATTGAATATGGCCAGAAACAACAAGAAATGTTTTGTAGTAGAAAGAGCCAATACCACCAACTACAGGAACTCTTTTTTCCCACGAACAAGCATGGAGTGGAACAGACTGCCCGACAAAATTATCAGCTTGCCATCAACTGGACAGTTCAGGAGGGTTGTGTCAGAGGCCTGGCACAGCCCTCACACCAACTAAAGACACCCCCCTCCCCCTCCCCTTCCCACCCTCCCTTCCCCCCTCCCTCCTGCATGGCGCGGCATCATGCTAAGGGCCCGATCAGCGGGACCTGGCTGGCTGGGCCATACTAGTTTGTTTTTTGTTTTTAAACTGGAGTTGCTCTCCCCAAGTTCCCTCCCCCGGTGTTTATATCCAAAGTTGGATTCCTGCCGGGATAATAAATCAAGATCAATTTACTGTGATGTCTCATCACCCCAACTCCCAATAATGTTTACTTCCGGCTTAAGCAATGAGCTCGCTTTTCTTATAAGCAAACTCAACAATGGAAGATGTAAAGAAATCCATTAGGTGGGAGGAGGGTGGGGCACTTAAGTGTAGTGGAATGGTAAATATATAGAAAGAATAGATAGTAGTATTACTATAAATTCGTAAATCTATTCTATCATCCTTACCATTCCACTACAAGTGCATGATTACCACCAAGGAGGTGGGGAATGGATAATATAAATCCAATTCAAAGTTAAGCAGAAAGAACCAATAAGGACATAATACCTGAGTTAACCGCGGATATGACAACTCAGGATTAGCATTAGTCTGAGACCATGAATAATGTCCCCAAAAAGACGATGTGACAAGAGTCCATACAACGCCAAGAAGTTGAGGAGGTAAAAGTAAGAGAAAGTGGTCTCTGACTTCCAGAAGGCTGAGAACTGAAGATCCATCTTCTGCAAACTCTAAATTTGACGACGAACCGCTAAAAGCGTGAGCTCCGCTAACGCGCTGTGCTGAGACAAGACTAACCAGAAAGAGTCTTGTAAGTGAGGAGTTTAAAAGAGATGGAGGAGAGGAGCTCACACTCTCCTCTGAGGAAATGCAGGACGAGAAACACATCCCACTGGGGAAGACTAACGGAAAGACCAACACACTTGTTCCACAATCCGTCAAAGAAATGGGAAACGAGGACTGAGGAGTCAAAAGAGGTGGTGACGACCGTGGCCACAGACACAGTGTTAGCAACAGCAAACATGTAACCAGACAAAGTCTGTGCCGTAAGATCTTTCGTTCGCCAACTGTGGTGGCAGCATTGCTTGGCATAACAGCTAACCATCCCACGGACGGAGAGCAGCCGACGGATGGCCGGGGCCCCAGGTCCTACCGACGGACGCAGCCGGGCCGTCATAACCGTGGAGGACCTTTGTGGCCGAGTAGCAGCGGACAGAGCCGGAACCGGGGCCGGTGCATAAGGCACCGCAGCTAACTTCACCGGGGGAACTGCCCAAACCAGTGGCATCGCCAACTGTAGTGGCGGCATCACCTGGCGTAGCGGCTAGCCGTCCACGGATTGAGCAGTAGCCTGTGGAAGGCCAGGGCCCTGCAGTAGCCTGTGGAAGGCTGGGGCCCTGGGACCTACCGACGGACGCGGCGGTGGCCGGCGTGAATGTGACGGACCCTTTGGGCCATGTAGCCGCGGCTCGGTCACCGGGCGGGCCGGAGCCGGTGCTTAAGGTACCACGGCTACCTTCACCGGGGGGACTGCCCAAGCCGGTGGCATCGCCAACTGTGGTGGTGGCATCGCCTGGCGTAACGGTGGTATCGTTTGTGCTACCCACCCGGGTGTCTGCTCTTTGGCGGACAAGCAGGGGGACACAAACGGTAAGCCTGTCCTCCCGGTGGCATTTCATTGCCATACGGGGGAAGGCTCGTCCGAACCAGAGACTGGAACGCGGGACAAAACGCCAGGGTCCAAGTGGGGAAGGGAACTAGCCAGAGTCCCTAACGCACAACTCACCTTGTTCGTCCGGTAGGACCTTGAAGTCCGAGCGTTGCTCCACCCTAGAGAGATCGTCAGAGGAAAAGGCCACATCCAGGGTAAGACCAGCCGAAGAAAAGTCTGGGTCGCCAGTAACATTTCTTTGGGAGTGACCAAAAATTACTGAGTAAGCCCTGCACTGTCCAATAGAGAAAACGAGAAGGGGACGGCCGGAGTCGATTCCCCTGAAGAACAGACAAAGGGGCAAGTACATCTGGAACAACCTCTCTGGTGTTTTGGATGGTCAGACGAACGCGAAGAGTGAGGAGAAGTTTAATCAAAGTAACTTAGAAACAGGAGTAGTTGTCAGAAAAACAGCCTTTCCATCTCTATGCGGGGTAGGATGAACATGCTAGTTCGAACCCTTGTCAGAGGTCGCGAAGTCATCGACCCGCCAAACCGGAGTGGACGACAACATGTTTGAAATGCGAAGGTTTGACCAAAAACGAAGTCAAACTAAGTGACAAAACGGCCAGAAACCTCAAGAGGTTGAGGGGGTGGGGGGGGGGGGGGGGGGGGGGGGGGGGGGGGGGGGCAAACCGATAACTTACCCGTAGACACAGAACAAAACAAGACAAAACAAAGTCCTTAGTTGAAGAAGAAAACATAAGAAAATTTATATCACACAAAAGCATCCATCTTCCAAGGAGCTTAGAAGAAAAGTGAGCTCATTGCTTAAACCGGGAGTAAACATTATTGGGAGTTGGGGTGATAAGACATCACAGTAAATTTCTGTCTTCCAAGCTGAACTTAGACTAATATGCACTTGTAGTGGAATGGTAAGGATGATAGAATAGATACTATAATTTGCATCCCTACCATTCTGTTTTAGAAAGTGTTGGCAAATAATTAAGGGGGGTAATCTCATGGTGAATGCAAGCGAGAATCGGTCAAACACAAACAGGAAGTTACACTCACCCAATGCACACGCCTCTTGCTGCACTTCATTGTTGTAATTGGACCAATTTGTTCAAGGTAGACTACTCTAATTTTCACACAGTGCTCTCCCCATGCTTTTATTCTTTTTAAAAAATCGTCTATTCTTACCTTAGTGGTGTCTTCCTTTTTCGTGGCCCCTCCCAGCAGGCAGAGGTGCGTGAAGTCAGAGTTGGAGAACTGGGCGTCTTACCTTAGTGGTGTCTTCCTTTTTCGTGGCCCCTCCCAGCAGGCAGAGGTTCGTGAAGTCGGAGTTGGAGAACTGGGCGTCTTACCTTAGTGGTGTCTTCCTTTTTCGTGGCCCCTCCCAGCTGGCAGAGGTGCGTGAAGTCGGAGTTGGAGAACTGGGTGTCTTACCTTAGTGGTGTCTTCCTTTTTCGTGGCCCCTCCCAGCAGGCAGAGGTGCGTGAAGTCGGAGTTGGAGAACTGGGCGTCTTACCTTAGTGGTGTCTTCCTTTTTCGTGGCCCCTCCCAGCAGGCAGAGGTGCGTGAAGTCGGAGTTGGAGAACTGGGCGTCTTACCTTAGTGGTGTCTTCCTTTTTCGTGGCCCCTCCCAGCAGGCAGAGGTTCGTGAAGTCGGAGTTGGAGAACTGGGCGTCTTACCTTAGTGGTGTCTTCCTTTTTCGTGGCCCCTCCCAGCAGGCAGAGGTGCGTGAAGTCGGAGTTGGAGAACTGGGCGTCTTACCTTAGTGGTGTCTTCCTTTTTCGTGGCCCCTCCCAGCTGGCAGAGGTGCGTGAAGTCGGAGTTGGAGAACTGGGCGTCTTACCTTAGTGGTGTCTTCCTTTTTCGTGGCCCCTCCCAGCTGGCAGAGGTGCGTGAAGTCGGAGTTGGAGAACTGGGCGTCTTACCTTAGTGGTGTCTTCCTTTTTCGTGGCCCCCCCCAGCTGGCAGAGGTGCATGAAGTCGGAGTTGGAGAACTGGGCGTCTTACCTTAGTGGTGTCTTCCTTTTTCGTGGCCCCTCCCAGCTGGCAGAGGTGCGTGAAGTCGGAGTTGGAGAACTGGGCGTCTTACCTTAGTGGTGTCTTCCTTTTTCGTGGCCCCCCCCAGCTGGCAGAGGTGCATGAAGTCGGAGTTGGAGAACTGGGCGTCTTACCTTAGTGGTGTCTTCCTTTTTCGTGGCCCCTCCCAGCTGGCAGAGGTGCATGAAGTCGGAGTTGGAGAACTGGGCGTCATTGAAGACCCAGAGGGCAGGGCCCTGGAACTGGGCCATAGCCCCCGACAGAAGGCCCGCCCTCCACTGGCGGTTCTGGCGGTCGTCCAGCAGGAATCTGATCACCTTGGCCCCGGCATCATCCGCATTCTGTATCAGCTCCTGACCATTGATACAATACAACACCAGACCTGGTTACCTCCTACACAAGTCTTGAGTAGTCTGGATAGCTGAAATGAGTAGTTTTGGTGCAAAATGTGTAGTTTTATTCATTAAACCATCAAACAATGTTCACTGAAAATGAGTAGCAATCCAGAATTTAAGAGCATTATTATCAATTTTGAAGAGTAGTAGAGGTCCAAATTGAGTAGAATACTACTCGAAAAGAGTAAAGTACACAGGTCTGCAACAAATCACATGGCTGTAGAGTAAACAGGTCTACAACAAATCACATGGCTGTAGAGTAAACAGGTCTACAACAAATCACATGGCTGTAGAGTAAACAGGTCTGCAACAAATTACATGGCTGTAGAGTAAACAGGTCTACAACAAATCACATGGCTGTAGAGTAAACAGGTCTGCAACAAATTACATGGCTGTAGAGTAAACAGGTCTGCAACAAATCACATGGCTGTAGAGTAAACAGGTCTGCAACAAATTACATGGCTGTAGAGTACACAGGTCTGCAACAAATTACATGGCTGTAGAGTAAACAGGTCTGCAACAAATTACATGGCTGTAGAGTAAACAGGTCTGCAACAAATTACATGGCTGTAGAGTAAACAGGTCTGCAACAAATCACATGGCTGTAGAGTAAACAGGTCTGCAACAAATTACATGGCTGTAGAGTAAACAGGTCTGCAACAAATTACATGGCTGTAGAGTAAACAGGTCTGCAACAAATTACATGGCTGTAGAGTAAACAGGTCTGCAACAAATTACATGGCTGTAGAGTAAACAGGTCTGCAACAAATTACATGGCTGTAGAGTAAACAGGTCTGCAACAAATTACATGGCTGTAGAGTAAACAGGTCTGCAACAAATTACATGGCTGTAGAGTAAACAGGTCTGCAACAAATTACATGGCTGTAGAGTAAACAGGTCTGCAACAAATTACATGGCTGTAGAGTACACAGGTCTGCAACAAATTACATGGCTAAGTCATATACACTATATGTGATGGTGTGGAGTGGAAGGGTGAAGGGTGCAGGGACAGACAGGAGTTGGCAGGAAAAGTAGAGCAGGAAACAAACAGCAGACAGCAGCAGGCAGTCAAGGCTGGTCCAGGTCTCTCTCTCTATCTTTATTGCTTCTCTCTCTCCATCTCAGGTAGGGGTAATGCCACCACATTTTTCCCCTTTCCCAAATATATGGGCCAAGCCCGGACCGCAAAGACAACAGCTTACACCTTTGGGCGATCGGCTCCTCCAGAGCCTATCGCCGCCAGATTTTGTGTTTGTTGCTACACCTTTTAAGTGTGTTGTCTCCACAGTCGTCATACATAACAAGACATGTTGCATATGGTTGGAAAGCTTGAAAAACACAGAATAGCATAGTATTCATCAATAGTCGGGAATTTCTCTTTTAAAAGAAATACTTGCGATTAAAGTGCAGAGTCACAGCCAAATTTAACAGGCTCAGACGATATTTTTATAAAATAAATAAATAACTGCTTCACAAATCAAAACAACAAAATAATAATTAAAAAAATACAATACGCCAACTTTCACTCGCATAAATTTCAAGTTCCAATTCAATCTATAAAGTTTCTAATTTGTGTCCTGAAATTCGATAGAAAAAACAAGTCGAATTTTATATTTTAGGCTCCCTATTTAATCGTAAAATATTATAAATCTATAAGGTCCAAAATCATTTCAAATGCACAAAACTAGTTTCGTTAGTTATTAGAACGAAAACATATGAGCGAATAAAAATAAAATTACTTAATTTAGAAAATCAGTATTTTGATTCGAAAACCGGTGCGCGCACGCACATGGTGCAAAGAACAATGAAAGGTTCTCGAATCGCTACAACCCGTTACGACTGTATTCATTTTGTGGTGCTACAAGTCTATACGGAAAAGACCCATAGCATGCCATATATGAAATGAAAGGGGATAGATTATAAATTTAGGTCGCATAAATAGAAATTCAAACATTTGATTGGATTTTGAATAAGAATAGAAAACCTACGAAACGACCGGGAATATTTTGACCTGAGTGTTCATTTTACCAATCACCGAATCTTAAATTGTCAGGCTATGCGAGCATTTCAATTAATACAAATGGATACAATAAAATCTATGATTTTTCCTGATTCCAACCATATGCATCTTATGTCAATACAAACTTTAATTAATCAAAAATATAATAAAATACGATTTAATTGAAGCAAATCTCGACAAGGGAGTTAACTTGGGCAGATAACTTCAATAGCAAAACTTGTCTGCCTACATATAGTAGGCCTTGTAGCTGTGCGAGCACACTGCTACATATAGGTACCCTCCAGTTCTACAGCAAAGAATACAAAGTTTAGAAACAACTTTTTAACAGCACCTTTTCTTCCAAAAAGGATGCTATACAGTCAAACCTTGGTATTCCGACCACTCAAAACTGTCCCTAATTGAGAGGCGGTTGCTATCCTGGAGACTCACATATACTGTTACTGCGACATTGAGGCGCCCGTTAGGCAGGGGGGTTCAACTGTAGTTGTTGCTAGTAATGTCTGTCACAACAGGACTATCTCAGCAAATTAATTGTGCGTGCAGGTCTTGCCAGCTTTGCCATTAACACTTCCGTGATGGGAACCTCTGATCGTAGGTTCAGCAGAACATCTCTATCTGCCGGGAACCTCCAATTGTAGGTAGAACGGTCTAAGGTACAAAACTCCCTACTATACCAGCAGACTTTTCTTGTTTGATTTTACAGTTACTTCCCCGGAATACTGAAACGGAAATAGAATTGCTCGTTCGTCTGCAGTCGAAATTTGAGGAGATTTTTGCATGAAAATTGTCAAAATTTAGAGGTCTGAGTGGCAAGGAGATTGTTTGGTTGCTCGAACTTGATGAAGATGAAAGTAATGCTGGCAATCAGTCAGGTTTTAAGGATGAAAGTAGTGAAAATAATGTAAGTACTGATTAAATTGAACAGTGAGTGCCCAGTATGAGTGAGAATGTGACAACAAAAAGTGTTGTTATCGGCAGAATCGTTCGATCTCATCGCGGAGTTCGATCTCGAAGTCAAGCAGCATGTCGGCTGTAAATCGTTCATGCAATATTTTCACAAAGCATAAAAGTGAATTAAGCATCCATTTTTCATAAAGTACAGAACGTTTGGTGCATATCAGACTTCATTTAAGCTCTTAAGCAATGTTTGATCACAAGCAGTCATTCAACAATAATTTTTCCAGTGCAGCCTCAGGCCAGCAGAGTGGTTTCACTGACACGGTGCCAGTCACAATAGTGTTAACTTGGCTAGCCTCCCAATGGAGAGGTGGGGGGTGTCTTATGTCAAATAGTTCCCCCCACCTTCTGGAAGTTCTGTGCTTGTAGCTTGCTCTAATCTGTCACTCTTTGACTCTTGCCTTTCCCCTTTGCTTACTGACATCTACAATCTTTGTGCCTTTCTGGTCCATATTCTCCTGCCTTTTTTCAAGGAACATTTACAAAGATTTTCTCCAGCCGAAGATGGACCTGTTTCTTAGTTAGCCGCAAAACAGCAGCATGACGCAACTGTGCTCACATGACAGGAAACTGTGTAGAAAGAAAACAACACCCAAATGCCCAGACAGGAAACTGTTTGAGTGATCGAAGAAAAAGAAGACTTGGCTAGGCCCACTTGCAACCTGACATCTCACTTAGCCCTGGTCGTCCTGGATTACCACAGTAGTGAGATTTTTGATGGTTTTGTTTCTAACAAATAATAGCCTATTTTGACATAAATATTGGATCTTTCTTTCAATTCAAATAATGCATATTATCAGCAAGATGTTAGAGACTATTCTGCTAATTTCTATTATTATTAATAAAGAAACTCATGTGGCGCATATTCTTGGCGAACCACTTGTGACGAGGGAATGAGCTAAAGGAGAAGTCTCTACGGGGAGATTTTTAGAGTGTTAAATTTTCAATGAGAAAATTTTCCTTTAGCCCACTTCTATAGGGTGTGGGAGATGAGCAACTTTCCAGGCCCCTTTTCATCTAATAGATTTATATTTTTTGCCCGGGTTCTGGCTCGTATGATTGAAGGAAATACAAGTGGTAGATTTGCTCTAAATGACAGACAGAGAGAAGTAGGTTTTTACATGAAAATTACAAAACTTCCACTCTCATCAGTCTGACCAAAGGGTTCAGAATTATTTGTACACTTGTATTTTATTTACTCACAAAATCTGCATAACAGATTATGCAGCAATAAGAAAAGCAGCTCAATGGCGCCAAAACAAAATATATATGAAAAATGAAATCCGAAAGGATTATACAAGACTTTTGTCTGTCTGAAAAGTTTAGCCCCAAGCCGGAAGGGTCACTAATATTATCAAGTGTCCGGAGGTAAATTAGTGTTCTTTGCACAGTCCCGAGGACTTAGCTTTATGACGTTTCCTCTGTCGGGATCGGTGAGTGCTGGGGTGACTAGGCTGGCTCTTCAGTTGAGAGGTCGCCCAGTAGTTCCTGGATGGGCGGGCACGGCAAAGCAGGCGTGGTCTCCTCGCGGATTCTGGGTGCGGTGGCAATCTTAGGCGGCGGCCCCGTCTTTCTTGCTTGTGAGTCAGGGATTAAACTTCCTGACCACGATGCCTAGTTGGGCTAATACAGTACACCCCGCTTATAGTAAAGTCCAGGGGAGCAAGGATTTTCCTTTACTATAACAGGTTTTTCTTATAAACGATGTTCGGATATAGTAAAGTTTTGATGGTATTTTTTATCTTATCCGATGACGTTTTTCAAAGTCAAAGCTAACGTAAAATACTAAATATAAACCCATCCTACCCCTTCCTCATATGGTTTGAAGTCCAGAAAGGTGATTGGGTTTATACATGGTATATTGCCCTGTGCACAAAACTGGCTGTAAAAGCATATAGTGTACGTGCGTGCGCGCACAACACAACACACACAGTAACACCGTGACCGAACAGTTTGCCTGCGGACATTTCGCCTACGGACACTTTGCCTACAAACATTATGCCTATGGTCACCATGCTCACCGGACATTTTGCCTACTGGACATTATGCCTACAGACATTTATGCCTGATAATAGATTATCATGCCTGCAATAAAATATCGCATTTTCATGATGCTACAGCTAAAACCTGGTTATAAGAAAATCGAAGGGAGATAATTTTTTTGTTTTCTTATATCCGTGTTTTCTTATATCCGAAACTCGGATAAAAGAAAACCTTTTGATTTTTTTTTCTTATAACCGAGTTGAATGGGGAAAAAGGGAAAAAATAAAAGAGAAAAAGAGAAAAAAATAAAAAATAAAAGACAAACAGAAACATAAAACGAAGAAAAAAATGCTTTTACATAATTTGGTGCATGAAAAAAAGGAAAAAATGCAAAACAAAAGGAGGAAAAAAAGAAAGAACAGAACAGAAAATTAAAAACAAAAATGAAGGCAGATGTGGTGTGAGTTGCATGATGAGTGAGCAAGATAGCGGAGAGCAGATGAATGATTGGGTGTGGTGTGAGAGTAACATATTTTTGTTTAAATGTAAATTCCTGTTTCTTGTTTTCAATCAATATTCTAATTTGGAAGTATAACTTACTTTACACAGTGGAAGACAATATTGTATTTGCGTTTGTACAATGCCAATGGACAATAAAGAAACTTGCGACCTATGACTCATGTTTTACATCATAAAATCAAAATACAGCAAAACTCGGTTATAAGAAAATCGAAAGGAGATCATTTTTTTTTGCTTATTACCATATATCCAAGTTTTCTTATATCCGAAACTCAGATATAAGAAAACATTTTGAAGTTTTTTTTTTTTTTTCCCTCATAAACAAATTGAATGGGGGAAAAGAGAAAAGAAAAAGAAAAGAAAAGAAAGACAGAAAAGCAAAACGAAGAGAAAATCCTTTTTCCTAATTTGATGCATGTCTTGCATCATAAAATCAAAATAGTCTACATATTCAGTTATTTGTATTCATCTTCTTAAAGAAATGAATTGCCTTTTCCTCTCTGCCATTGCTGCTGAAAATGTAAGGATGGACAGTCTCTCTACCACCAACACAAAAGTACTCATATTTTTTTCTTCTGCTCAACATTTATTTTGCACAGAATACTGAAGGAAAGTATGGAATAAAGGAACAAAAACAACTCAATTAGTCTTGAAATCAAGTGCCTGTACTGTTTAGAATGTCTGTGAACGACTTCAATTTTCTCGGAACATCCTTTCAGTTCAGGTCCAACTCAAAGAACCTTACCTTTTAAAGACACACTGACCCAACACGATTAAATCCCTTGTTTTTTTTCTGGGTAGCTGTGACCCACATGCAAATTCCCCCAACTTCAAATTGAGGCTGCTCTTTAAAATGTGTTCGTTTTTCAATTTGGGGGCATTTGTATGGGAGTCAAACCTGGTCAAAACAAGATTTTGTACCAGCTATAAGAAGGGAAAACACGTGAAACCCGTGATTTTGACTCATGATCTGGTGGGTCTTTAAGAAAATGTTTTCAATGGTAATTCGCTTATAAGTAAATAGAACTCGCTTATAAGAAAATGAACTGCAAACCAACTCTTTTGTATGACATAATTTTCTTATATCCAAGTTTCCATTGCGGATGGGAGAAAAAATTTGCTTGCTTATAACCGAGTTTTCTTATAAGCGAGTTTCTTATATCCCAGTTTTGATCATAGATAAGAAAGAAGAAGTTCGGCAGGGAAATTTTTTTTGCTTCATTGTAAGCGAGTTTTCTTATAAGCGAGTTTCTTATAAGCGGATTCGGCTGTATATATATTTTTTTTTCGGATTCATTTTTTTCCACTAAGTAATGAGGGGGAAAGAAACATGTTTTTGAGTGCCTTTCAATTTCGTTGATGAAGGTGGGTAGAGGGAGTGGTGAGACTGTGACGTATACATTGATGACGTATTTACAAAAGGTCAGGAAGAGGACAATTTTTTTTATTGTAACGAAGAGGAACCACAAATGACTTTACTATAGGAGTTTTTTTAAATTTTAATTATAACCCAGTTGTTATTATGGGTGGGTGGGGGGAGTGGTGAGACTGTGATGCATACATTGGTGACGTATTTACAAAAGTCAGGAAGAGGACCTTTTTTTTTTAAATTGTAACCGAGGAGCCAGTCCTGTGGGGAACCAAAAGTAACTTTACTATAGCAGTTTTTTTTTATTATAACCGAGTTGCTACTATCCGAGGTCTATTTAGTAATGAAACAGTAGACCTTTGGCCGGGAACCAGTGCTTTCCTTTACTGTAACCGAAATTTCTTATAACCGAGTTTACTATAAACGGGGAGTACTGTAGTAGTACTGGCAGGTAACAGCAGAGGGTTTGTTCCTACAGTGTTGACTCAGCCAGGTTTTAGTTTGCTTGTGACTTATACTAAGGGAAGGTTATGCGGTTTGCCTGCCACTATTCATTTTCCCACTTGATTTAAAATCTATAGTGGCCTTTGATTAGTTAGTAGTAGTAGACAAGAGAGGACGCTACAATCACATGCCTATTACAGCGACGTCACATACCTGTCGGTGTCAGCGTCACATGCCTCGTACTACAATGTCCGTGTCACAACCGCATGACCAGGAGGAAAAACCGGAGAAAGAAACGCCGCCTGGAATCGGTGACTCCTGTGATGTCACAGGATGATAGACAGGCCGATAGAATTAGAGTGGCGGGTTGGAATAGTAAGGTGGGGTGGGGGGTGTAGAGGGAGAAAATTGGGGCAGAACGCGTAACACATTCCGTCACAGAGGCCCCCCCGAAGAAAAGATTCTGGTACAGGAATCTTCCTGTGGGACGCTGACTCCACTTTCGACTTCGGCGACCAGGCCAAATTAGTGGTAAGCCTGGGTCGGCCAGAATGGTGGAACGTCTGGTCGCAGCACAGAGTTCAAAGGCCTTAAGGGGCAGGTGGGTTGGAGACCAGTGGATTGGGTTCCAACTGAGATTGGTGCGGCAATCCAGTGTTGAGCTGTCCCGAGGTTGATTGCAGGATAGCAAAAACCTCCTGCCTCAGTTTCCCCTTGAGCCTGGACTCATCATTGCTGATGATGTGGTTTGGTAGGCCGATTCGGGCGAAAATGGCTTTGAGTGCCGCGGCTACCTGGCTAGCATCAAGTGAGGAGATTGGGGCGGCATCGCACCTCATGGTACATATGTCGACCACGGTGACTATGTACCGGAATTTCTTCTTCCGTTGAGGTAGAGGCCCGACCAAGTCGACTGCCACTCGTTGAAAGGGAGGGGTAGGTGACGGCTGGATGTGTGGCGGCCTGTCCCGATAGTAATGTCAGTTGTTTGCGGGTCCAGGGTTGCCTTTAGGTGCAGTCACCTGAGGAACAGGTTGCAAGTGGTCTTGTGTCGTTGGAGGGCGGATATTCCTCTGGAAGGATTTTCCAAGTTGTGGTGGACTTGGGGACTTGGGAAGCTCTGGATTTGCTTGCGCAGCAATTTTGTTTGCCGCTTTGAGATCTTTCCTCCCCACGAAGGGAAATTTGCTCTATGGGATGGAGGGCGGGAGTTTGTTTCTGGGTTGGGGAGAGGGGAAGGCTGCTGAAACTATGGCAGGTTGTGAGGGATGACCTAAGAACACATACTGCGATCCAAGTATGAGGTCGTAGACAGGACTCTTCATGATCACTGCCTTGATGGGTCCCTTCACAAATCTGGTGTCGACATTGATGATGGCGACTGGCAAAGTGGATGGGGGGATTGCAGCATCAGGGCCTTGCAGAGAGATGAAGTCTCCCGTGTATGCTGACGCAAGGACTAAGGATCCGCAGACGATAGCGTCACATGACAGTCCAGTGTCATATAGGCACTGAACAGGTATGTTGTTCACAGTCACCTGTTCGATGACTGATGGTGTGCCTGGACACTGCGTCGGGGAGGGGTTGGTGCAGTCCTGGGAAGTCGAGACGACTTGCATGGTTGCAACATTTTGCCGCTTGTTGGCAAGTTTCCTGCGGTCATCCCGGTTGTGTGTGTTGGACTTGCAGTATGCGCAATATAGCTGCTGTCCCAGTGGTTGTCGTTTATTGTTTGAACCGTTTGACCTACAGTGAGTCCATCTCCCTTGCAGGTTCTGGTTGGAGTTGGGGTTCCTATTTTGCTGTGAAGCCTTTTGCCCACCATTTGTCTTTCTCAGCATCCTCCCGAGCTTTCTCTTGAGCCTCCCGAGCTTTCTCTTTGTCATATTCAGATATGACAAAATTAGCTAACTCTTGGCCTGACAATCCTAGAGATTCTCCCCATTCTTTAAGTTCCCTCCTAAGTTTAAGTCTGTATCCAAAATCAAACAAAGTTGCAAAGTTGAATGTATCAAACAACACTTAATTATTTCAACAAAAGCAGAAATAGCATGCACATCAAAATAACGTCATAAATAGCATTCAACCAAATCAAATCAAAACGCAGTGAACCAAATCACAATATCTTTCGCAGTGGACACAACAAAAGTTTTGGAAAGTAAATAAAGTTTGAATATGAAATTTATCTTAGACTTTATGTAAAAAAAAAATCTCGGAAGCGAGCCCCCAATTAGATGTGACGAGGGAATGAGCTAAAGGAGAAGTCTCTACGGGGAGATTTTTATAGCGTTAAATTTTCAATGAGAAAATTTTCCTTTAGCCCACTTCTCTAGGGTGTGGGAGGTGAGCAACTTTCCCGGCCCCTTTTCATCTAATAAATTTATATTTTTGCCCGGGTTCTGGCTCGTATGATTGTAAGAAATACAAGTGGTTGATTTGCTCTAAATGGCAGACAGAGAGAAGTAGGTTTTTACATGAAAATTACAAAACTTCCACTCTCATCAGTCTGACCAAAGGGTTCAGAATTATTTGTACACTTGTATTTTATTTACTCACAAATCTGCATAACAGATTATGCAGCAATAAGAAAAGCAGCTCAATGGCGCCAAAACAAAATATATATGAAATCCAAAAGGATTATACAAGACTTTTGTCTGTCTGAAAAGCTTAGCCCCAAGCCGGAAGGGTCACTAATATTATCAAGTGTCCTGGAGGTAAATTAGTGTTCTTTGCACAGTCCCGAGGACTTAGCTTTATGACGTTTCCTTGGTCGGGATCGGTGAGTGCTGGGGTGACTTGGCTGGCTCTTCAGTTGAGAGGTCGCCCAGTAGTTCTGGATGAGGCGTCACGGGATGGCACAGCACAGGCGTAGTCTCCTCACGGATTCTGGGTGCGGTGGCATCTTAGCGGCGGCTCCGTCTTCTTGCTTGTGAGTCAGGGATTAAACTTCCTGACCACGATGCCTAGTTGGGCTAATAGTAGTACTGGCAGGTAACAGCAGAGGGTTTGTTCCTACAGAGTTGACTCAGCCAGGTTTTAGTTTGCTTGTGACTAGACTAAGAGAATGTTATGCGGTTTGCCTGCCACTATTCATTTTCCCACTTGATTTAAAATCTATAGTGAGCTTTGATTAGTTAGTAGTAGCAGACAAGAGAGGACGCTACAGTCACATGCCTATTACAGCGACGTCACATTCCTGTCGGTGTCAGCATCACATGCCTCATACTACAATGTCCATGTCACAACCACATGACCGGGAGGAAAAACCAGAGAAGAAAGAAACGCCGCCTGCAATCGGTGACTCCTGTGATGTCACAGGATGATAGGCAGGCCGATAGAATTAAAGTGGCGGGTTGGAATAGTAAAGGGAGGTGGGGGGTGTAGAGAAGAAAGTGGGGCACGCGTAACACATTCTGTCACACTACTCATGGTGCTTTACAATGCTGATATCACTCTATTGTAAATATTACATCACACATGTATATCAGAAACACAGACGCGCATGCACTCCCATCCACGCACAAACAATACATATTCACACACACGGATACATGCATACACACACACACATCTCATACACTATATAGGAATGTCCATAGATATGCACATGTCTACACACAACAAAGACAACCTTTCAATCCACCACGAGTACTGAAAACAAAACATAGACATGAGCGTTCACAATACCCCAACAACTCCAAAAGGATGGGTAGAACTGGAGAACAAACCCCCACACCCCATCCAAATTTTTTTTCCAAAAAAACCTCCCCCCCAAAACAATTAAAATAAAACCAACACCACAACCCACCTTGGGTACTGAAAAGCCATCGGTGTATCCATCCTTCAGCAGGTTACAAAACCGGGTGGTCAGAGGCTCGTGCTGACCGAACAATGAATCATTGATGTCGAGGTCATCCACTCCAGCCAGGGTCCTCTTCTTCAGGTCCAGAGCTCCAAAATGAAGAGCGAGGTCAGCGTCCACATTACTGTGAACCAACACCAGACTTTTCTCCTCCTCTGCCAGGTCCTTGTTGCCGGCAGGGTTTGGTATCACTGTGCACAGCTGAGCCGCAGCCAGGCGCAGGACGTGTCTTTTGCCAGAGAACACTGGCACCAGAACCTCTCCCGTCCCACTCCCCTCCTTCCCTCTGGCGGCTTTCAGAACACTTAGCACCAGTGACAGATCTTTCCAGTAGGCTTCTTCGCTGTGGGGATCAGGGTGCAAGTGTTTGTCTTGAATTTCTTGCAGCACGCGTTGCAGCATTTCCAGGTCCTGTTTGGGGCCGCAGCCGCAGGACAGGAAAAACTCTGCCAGCCCTTCTTCCACCAGATCCGTGGGTAGAGGGAAACGGTGAGGAGACAAGGGGATGTCAAGGCTGTCCTTTTCCTCCACCCAGAACTTCCCACTGGCAGGCCAGAAATGTCCGTCCGCCATAATGCAGGCAGGCGATGTCAGCCATTTTGGTATGGACTTCAGGGAGGTTCCACTCTTCCTGGAGCTTCTTGAAGATGTCCACCAACAGAAAAGAAAAGCGCTTCCTGTGTTTGGGCGATGGCTGTTGTTTACACATTGAGACAACAACCTTCATGTGTTCAATGATGTCATCGGAGGTGGGTGCGTAGAACAATGACCGCAGGAAACGCCCCTTCTTTTTGTTCGTCTGTGGCGACACCGGTCTCACCGAGCCAACAAACTTGAGCTGAGAGTGGTCACACATGTCGACAGCTCTGGCGATTCCACACGAGTTGTAGTCTGCTGGACACACAGGAAGTATGGGGGGATAGTCTGCCGGGATGACTTCGCTGTCTCTGGACGTCAAACATGGAAGGCATTGCACATCGGACAGATCCTCAATCACGTCTTGTGGATACTTCTGACCATGTGCAATAAGGAAATCCCACAAAGCTTTGGCTTTCCTCTCAGCAAGGACATGGTCATGTTCGCTCCCACAGCTCAGTTGTTCAATCTTCCTTGCTGTGTTGATCAACTGAGTGTGTGTGATCGAAGTCACGTCACACAAACCAAGGCTTCTCAGTTTTTTGAGGATGGTCGCTCTGTTCCCGTAGAATGAATCACCAGGGAAAAGATCCTCTTCAGCGAAAAGGTCCAGCAGCAGCTGACTTTGTGGATCAAACAACTCCTGTGGTTTGCACAGCGTTCCCAAGTTCCTTGAAGGAACAAAACTGACCTCCCTTGCCAGATCTCTGAGGTCAGTGTTCAAGAAAGTGTCACTCTCTCACAGGAAGTATTCATGAACTCTACAACTTCCTCATCCAAACAACCCTTTTCTGGTGATGACAACTCATACCAGCAATTTCTCTGAGACGACGTCCCTCCAACCTCACTTCTTTCAGCTCCAGAGCGTGCCAGACTGCGTTGTGAGGGGGACGTCTGAGCACAGCACACAACTGTGGACAGCAAGCTGACTGGCCCGGTGGAGCTTGTCACTGGCTATGCTGGAGTCATATCCAATTGTTTTCCTCTAACGCTTGAACCTCCATTCCCCCTTCATCGCCAGAGAGATAACAGCTTTTCAGTTGTCCGGAACCGCCTCAGCCTCTTCCCAGTTTAGCATCCTCTCCAGTTTCTTCGCTCTTCAAAATATCCACGAGGCCAGACTTCCGCCGGTGCATTCTTATTCGGATGTTTGAAGCTGTGACAGCAGCCTTCCAGATCGCACGCTCCTGCCTCCGACAGCTTGGGCCAAGGTTCTTCTCAGGACTCCGATGCAAAGTGACACAGCCTGGATACGGCTGTGCAATGACCTCTGCTTGTGTTGCAGGACAAATCAGCAGGCAGCCAGGGGAACAACGTCCACACACCCGTTAATTCCAGTATGCTTGAACCTCATTGTGGCAGATGCTGGTTGTCACCCTTGTCACTTTCTTACAGGCATTAGTTCCCCCTGACAGGGTCTTCAGAGCACAAATTTTGTTTTGGCCATGGGGGTCAAGCAAGGGCAATAGAGGGAGAAAGTCAAAGAAGGAAGCCTTCCATATCTTTGTCGCGCATGATTACACCACAACTTGTTAGTTTGATCCAAGGAATTGGTTTCCTACGGAATGGGTGAAGCTTTTCAGTCATGGGAGTGTGTGCTCCTTTTTTTTCCAAGCTGTGTTCTAAAAGTTGAGGCATGGTCTTCATCCGTCACTATTCCGATCTTCCCAAATCTGCAAACACATACTGAAAATAGTAATGACTATTATTGATGAATAA
>CM065709.1:24598415-24628480 GCA_017654935.2 Phymorhynchus buccinoides | reverse complement strand
CCTATCCCGTCCGTTCCAATTTATCAAGGTAAACGTCACATAGTCAGAACAGATCCACTGAAAACATACCAGCTTCGCTAACCACGACGTGAAACACAACACACACACGACCCACGCCCACTGGTGCAAAACGTCCTGGTCTACCGGATTTCCTGTTTTGATGTTACCAGAAAAAAAGAAAGTTGTCCTTCTTATTTTTGTGTCAACAAGATCTTTGTGTGTCTACTGTATTTTTAAAACATAAGCATTTGTAGAAATTTGTGGAAATACCTTCATACATCAACTTTTGCTTCAGCTGCATGGATTACCTCTCTCTGGAATCCGGCCTTTTCGGGGTTGTCATTCTGTGTAGTTGGCATCCACATGCACACACACCACAACACACACACCCACACCAGAGAGATTCGAGATAAGACAAAGATATAGCAGACCAATGCATGGCTGGATCTTAGGGGGGTGCGTTGGGTGGCTGCAGCACCACCACCACCCCCCCCGCTGTATCAGCAACAAAAAAAAAAAAAAAAAAAAAAAAAGAGTGCCTCTTGCAATACGGTGATAACGTTTTGGTTGTCTTTTGTGTGTTATGCTGCAAGCTAGCAAGGGGCAAAACTGATATACGCTCTTAGCAGTTTCTGTTCTGACTCACAGGAGCTTCCCAAGACAGTTTTTAAATGTGAAAACTCCTTTTTTTTCGGCCGGTGGGATTCGCCCCGCCCCCCCTGGACCCCCCCACCAGGGCTTTGCCCTGGACCCCCCATCCTAAAAAAGTTTCAGTCACCCCCCCGTTCAAAAGTCCTTGATCCGCCCTGCTAGGCACAAAAAAAGAGAAGAAGGAAGGTAAAAAGTACGAGAACGCTTGGTGGATCATTAGCCTGCACACAAGCAGTTCTCATCTCATTTTTTCTTTCTTTTTTTATTAATGAAACAACGCAATTTTAATTGCCACTCTTACCTCAAGACATGAAGGGACACAAGGGTACATACCGGTACATGTATTAAAAAAATAACATCACATCTTCATAAATGTGACTCATACCTATTACATCTTTACGAGTCATTCTTCTATTTCTCCCCCACATTCCCCTCTTTTTTGGTCTACATCTTCTCTCCTAGTGGAAAAACAAATTCTGCGCTAACTCGGTGTTTGTGTTGTTGGGTTTTTTAACAGAATGGCAACTTTTATAATATTGGTATACCATGTACTAAGCCTTTCTTTTGCATAATTTTTTTTAGACATTTGTTTGCTCACTCTGACAATACTCTGATGTGTTAATCACAGACAAACAAACAAACAAGAACATGGCAACTGAGAGCAAGCCTACACATTTGTTCACCACACACACATAACACACAAATATAACACACACGCACAACGCACGGCAAAACACACACCGCCCACTGCTCACTCTCACATACATACCCATTCACACTGACAGTACACCACACACATACACTTACACACACGTACTATTGCATGCACGACATACAGCAAGCTGCAATCAAGAACACAGGGACAGAAAGAGCAAGAGACGAGGGCACACCAACAGATTATTTTGACACTTCAGAAAGAAGAAAGGAGATACACAGAGCATACAACTGATTTGACAGGAGTGGAGAAAGAGGCAAACAAAAGAGAGAGAGAGGAAACAGAGACAAGATTATTTTGTCTTCGAAATTAAGAGAGAACAGAGAGAGAAGACAGAGACACAGGACAAGAGAGAACCAAAGAACAGACACAGAACGATAAGAGAACCACAGTTTAGTAAACAGACAGACCCGAGAAGAGAGCCGGGATTCTACTGCGTTCCAAGGCCCTATGGACACAATTGTGTAGGTACCTATTATGTGTCGGTTTTCATTTCCGGTCTCCCCGCATGCCACCGCCGACACATCCGATTTTGAGGAGCTCCAAAGGAGTAAAAATTTTGTAGTATTCTTTTTTGGGAAAAAAGGAGAGAAGGGGCACAATAAGTCGATGTATATAGAGATAGAGAGAGCAAGGGAAAAACGGAAATGGCCACTAATCAGGGGATGTAGATATAGATGATAGAAACAAAGGAACAAGGCAGAGTCAAAGAGGTGGCAGATGTAGAGGAATTTACAACACAGAACTTCCAGAAGATGGGGGAACTATTTTTTACGAAAGACCCCCCCTCCCCCCTCCCCTGTATCCCCAGCATGGAACCAGGAAAAAAGAGAGAACCAGACCTCGCTCTGAGTTGGAGTGTGCTGCATGTGGCTTGGTAAATCAAAAAAAACAAAAAAAAAAAAAAAAACTCGGTCACACACGCAATGTTTCTCATCCTTTTGGGGGCCTTTGTACTATACTACTGGTACTCTCAAAAGTTAAGGCCAGGTCTTCTGTTTCAGTACTCGGATATCTAGTTAGTGTACACCTAATACAACAATGAGAAAATGGCAAAACTTTAGGCTACTCATAACTGTTCCTTGCCGTTGCACTCGTGCCTGAACGCATTGTTGCAGACATTGCAGTACAGCAACAGCGTTTCAGGTACGCTTAAAATGTGTTCAAATTCCAAAAGTTTGGTCTCTTTTCGGCTGGAAGATCAGGGCTGATCAGTTTCTTGTCCTATTGCACGTGCAAGGCATGATGTAGTGAACACTGCGGAGCCAAAGTTAGACCTGAATGTGTATTTAAGGGCGGCAACCAGAGCTCTCATAAACATGCCTCAGACAGAATAGAGAGATATCGTTCTTCCGGCCCTTAAATTTTGGATACCAGTATTACATTGTTCAATTTGCTTCGGCTGTTGGGAATGATCCCGGATCTTTAAGCCGCAACAACACAAAGAGAACCAGAACAGGACAAGGCGAGCATAAGTGAGCAAACTGACATGGGTCCCCTGGAAAATAAAAAATTCCTGGGGTTTCCCGGGGGGGGGGGGCAATACCCCCTAGAGCCCTTTTGGGGAAGGGAAACAACAGTTTCCCATGTAATTGACAGGCTCTCGTTGCTGACTTTCGCGTCTGGTTAACTTCCAGAACTCTATTTAAACCCAGCAAATGCATCGTCTCAAATTCTCATAGTCCGTCGACAACCGGCTCCAGGCAATAAAATTTTTTTTCCTGACTGTCTGCAGGGTGCAGAACCCTAGCCGCGAGTGTGAATTCCAGTCCGCGGCCCCCAGCGTGAAAGCAGAAACGGTTGTCCTGATGACTATGAACCAGATGTTCTGATAGTGACAATCAGAAGACAGAAATTTCACATTTGGTAACATTACATGCCAGTTCACATAACTTTCAAGGTCATATTCAAGGAGCATTTTAGCTGCCTATGTTTTCCTTTTTCTTTATCTATTCATTTTGAGTGAAACTATTCATTTCGTTAAGTTTACAGTTGATAATTGAAAAAAAAAGTGGTTGATTTTACCATGTCTCAAAAGCGACAAGTTCACAAGGAACATTTTCCTTCAAATCACTAGATTGTAGTCTGTGTTTACTTACGTGTTAATTTTGAAGACTCGCTCAAAACAATCAATTTACTTCTGTTTGTTGACAGTTTAATTTTACAATTTAATCAGCTTTACTTTTGAAGTGCGATTTAAAGCTCTTTAAGTTAAGGGGATGTTGATCATTGGAATCCTAGGTTCCGTTTTGTTAAGTTCTATGTGTGTCCTTTCCATCTTTTGTGTCGTCACTACCATGCTGCTTGGCTAAACGCCATTTAAATTAGTGTTGTTGATCCTGACGATTCGCTTGGATTAAGGTCAGACTTGCCACATTTGTGTTATTGACCCTTTGATGTGGTCCGTCTGCAAGACTTGTCAACACAGGACATCTTGAAAGCAGGAGCATCCAAGCAAACAAGACCAAGAGAGAAAGACATTGTGTACTTAATTAGCAAAAACTAGTCAGAGACAGACAGTGAAAGAAAGAGAGATAGAGAGACGGAACAAAGGAGAACTAGAGAGAAAGAGAGAGAGAAAAACAAAATCTGTAATCTATCGAGACCTAGTAGGTGAGACTAACAACATACGACAGATCAAATTTCTGGCACCATCATCGTCATCATTGTCGTGAAGTTGGCGCCGACTCCGACGTGATCTTGCTTGGATTATTCTTTTTTATCTGCTGCTGCCGCTGCCGCTTGCCGGAGACGTTCTGCAACACCATCAAAACATCACTTGGCTTAATGCTGTGTCAGACCAATTGACCTAGGCTAGAACACCAAGGCTACATCAAAATGTTGTATGCTATGCACAGTTATGCGGGATTGTCTTTAGCCATGACAAGCTCCTAGGCAAAAACATTATCTGGCTCCAAAATTCATATCGAAGAGTGGAGAGAGAGCTGCCCACATGGCGGGTAATCAAGAAACAAAAAAAACTTTAATGAGATTTATTAAAGATAAAAAACACACTTAGATTCTTCTATTCTTCTGCGGTCCTAGGCCATATGACCATAATGGGTTAAAGTACGCATTGTGTCGGTTTTCAGTTTTTCACTGGTCTCCCCACTGAGTACAGCCGACACATTCTGATTTGCGGAGCTCCAAAGGAGAAAAGTTGATTTGGAAGATTTTTAATTTTAACCCTTTTGCTGCCAGACATTTTTTAGCCAAAATAGACCATTAACTTAAAAATGGGTAGAGAAAATAAAACTATCTGCATATTTGGAAATTCCTCTGTGCCATTTATAACCATTAGGCTATCCTTTACTCCCAAAAGTAAGAAAATAGGTCTTTGGTAACAGGTCCTGAGTTGATGCTTTTTAGTGGACATGGGTGTAAACCATGGGGTGCTAAAATGCGACATTGCGGTGAAAAAAAAAAAAAAAACGGGGTTAAAGGCAGGAGAATGGGCCAATAATAAGTCAGAAATATAGTAGATAACAATAAGCAAAGAAAAGCAGAGTACCAAGAAGAGTGGCAGATTAGAGGGAAGTTACAAGGGGCAAAAACCAGAAAGGCCAGAAGGTGGGGGGAGGGAACTATTTTAACGAAAGGTTCCCGGTATCCCACGGGGAGAGGACCGTGGAGGGGGCGGGGTCAGTTCAACCCCCGTATGGAGGCATGCGCATCCACCCCAACACAAAAAACTTCTCAAGACCTTCAGTGATGGTGATGTCCGAGTGCTTCGCCTCCCATGCCAGCCACATCTCATGACAGACGAGGGGTTGTGCCGGTCGTGCGTAGGCGCTGTCCAGTGCAACGGCGATCGGCAGCAAGGATAAAGTATGACGACTGCCGGCAGTCACTGCGGAACCCTTTCTGGGCTAGAGATAAGGCCTCCACCGGTGAGAAAAAGATGGGTTAGAAGTGCGTCAATTGAGCAGATTATTTTTTAAAGAATATAATTACAGACCTTCACCATGCTTCCTGGGGGGGTTATTTTTTTTCAGTACCCAGAGACACATATAAAAACTTCTATATCTCCAAAACTATTTAAGCAATCGTCATGAAAATTTCATGACTTATCAAAAAAGTTAAGGTTACGTGTCTAAATTCATTAATGTGGATAAAATACAAAGACGTAATCTGATGCGTCATTTAACATGCTGTCTGATGCAGAAATATGCCACGCAGGCATTGAGTATGGGTAGATGGGAGACCCGCACCATCTTGATATGGTATAAACACATGGTGACTCTGACGAGTGTGAGGTACTGCGAGAACACGCATCATCTGGACAGGGATAGACACGGTTAAAATGCATGGCCCTTTCTTTTTTACATGAGTATGGTCGTGGACCACCGGCGATCATGTCTGTGTAGGCAAAAAGCGTGATCCGGAAAGGTTAAACAACAGCAAAAAACGTATTTTTCTGATAAAGGTCACTGGTGCCACTTATGATAATGTGCACCCATTCCCCCTTCCAATTGTATACAAAATTCAGTTTTGTTATATGTATCTACTTTTTTTCTTAGTCATTTTATAAGACGCAGGGGTCTCAGTTGGTGGAAATTGGTTATTATTAGTCTGAAAAATACAGTAATTACTACTATCTACTAATAATAAAGATATTTATATAGCGACGGATTCTAGGTGTACTACTCATGGCGCTTTACAAAACTAAGAATCGCCCACATACAAAATACAGACATATGAAACATACTCAGACGCGCTGCATCCCACCTGCACCCTCACGCTGTGTACATATTCAAACAGTCATAGCTATTACAACTTGTAACTTACTACATTTGTGTCTGTTCGTTTAAGTACTCATCAACACACTCAACACTCAATCATACAAGCATACAATATACACCTCAAAATCATCATGACACAGGACAGTCCACACACAGACATGCAGGGAGACACACACAGGCATACACACACATGAGTCATGCATGAGGCACACACACACACACACATGCAGGGAGACACACACAGGCATACACACACATGAGTCATGCATGAGGCACACACACACACAGACATGCAGGGAGACACACACATGCATACACACACATGAGTCATGCATGAGGCACACACACAGACACATGCAGGGAGACACACACATGCATACACACACATGAGTCATGCATGAGGCACACACACACATGCAGGGAGACACACACAGAGACATACACACACATTAGTCCATGCATGAGGCACACACACACACACATGCAGGTAGACACACAGACTTACACACACTGAGTCCCATGCCTGAGGCACACACCACATGCCGGGAGACACACACAGGCATATACACACATGAGTCATAGCATGAGGCACCACACACACACACATGCGGAGACACACACAGGCATACACACACATGAGTCATGCATGAGGCACACACACACACACACATGCAGGGAGACACACACAGAGACATACACACACACATGAGTCAATAGCATGGGCACACACACACATTTCACATACAGGGTACCCACACACACTATGGATCTAGAAACAAGCATCATTGACTGCAGCTTCTGTAATCCCACATTCTTCTCGAGCCTTAAAATGCTTTTTAACCCTTTTGCCGCCAGCCATTTTTTCAGCCAAAATTATCCAGTAAACTTACATTGGGTAAAGAAAATATTTTGTCTGAAATATTGGGGATTTCTTTACTACATGTTTAAAATAAAGGCCTATCCTTAACTCCCAAAATCAAGAACACAAAAGATCATTGGATAACAGACCCTGATTTCAAGGTTTTTAATGACATGGGTGTTAAATCAATGTGGTGCAAAAATGCGATGTTGGCGGCGAAAGGGTTAATCATTGTATAATTAACTTTCTCAATATTAAATGACATCAACTCTCTCTCTCTCCCTCGCTCTCTCTCTCTGTGTCTGTCTCTCTCTCTTCTCTCTCTCTCTCTCTCTCTTCTCTTTCTTCTCTCGTCTCTCTCTCTCTCCATCTCTCTTTTCTCTCTCTCTCTCCTCCACTCTCTCAATCGCATCTCTCTCTCTCTCCTCACTTCCTCTCTCTCTCTCTCTCACTCATCTCTACAAACTAACCTGTCAGAAATGTGAAACAGCCTGTCATGAACGCTTTGGACTGACACGCTGCATACTGCTTCATGTGCTGAAAGGAAAACAAAACAAATTACATAACGGAACAAGGTGTTTCAGAGGACATCTTCTTCTTCTTCTTCTTCTTCTTCTATGAGCGCTGTTTCCTGTCATATAAGCACAAATTTATGCATAATGCTGCTGTTATGCGCCAAACTAAGAAATGGCTCCCCCCCCACCTGCGTGCGCATCTCGACCATTCCAACGGAAGTGTCGCCATCTTAGTCCTTATTTGTGTGTAAACAAAGTGAAAATGTTATCTAAATGTGTAAAGAAAACATCCAGATGTTATAAATACAGTTTAAATAAGTTTTGAATTGGAACAGCCAAATACGCAGCATCGATCTGGCATTTTTCAAACAAAGTTAGTGACTAAGATGGCGGTCTCCCATAATAATGCCATAGGTACAGCATGTCCGTCTTCGGCTGGAGAAAATCTTTTTGTTTCTTGAAAAAAAAAGGCAAGAAAATGGACCACAATGACAGAAATGACAAATAAATTAGTACAAAAATATAATTTTAAAATCTAAAATTTAGGTAAAATTTTGGGGACGTGCGCCTCTTACAGAGGTGCGCCTTATAGTCAGGAAAATATGGCAGATGACAGTAAGCAAAGGGGAGAAGGCAGAGTCAAAGAGAGTGACTGACAGATTAGAGGAAGTTACATTCTAGCTTACAACTTAAGGTACAAGCACAGAATTTCCAGAAGGTGGGGGAACTAATTGTGCAAGACAACCCCTCCCCTCGATATCCCCACAGGGGGGGGGGGGGAGGGACGTGTTCAATATCTGATTCATTATATTTTCTTAATAATAATATTATTATTTTCCATACTTCAAAAAGAAAGTACACACTAACACAGTCAATAAAACCTCATTTGTGGTGAGTGATATCATCATAGTTATAATTGTAAAACAAGTCTGACTGAAACATTTGCTACAACTTTCTAACTACTCAAAAACTAGGAATAATTATTTGAAATTACTAACCCAATACAGCAGAACTAACATTATAAAGAATTTCTTTAGTAACAAGAGTCACTAAATACTGGAATTCTCTTCCAGCACATATTAAATTGGCACCTAACCTTAATCAGTTCAAAAACCTCCTCGATAAAGACCCCAAGATTCAACAATTGAAATATGTATATGATTAACACATCTAAAAGCGTCCTAGTCATGCCAATCATGAAAAAAGAATACAAATAATCAGAAAGGACACATTAAGAGGCCGCGAGGCCTAGTTGTCCTCATTCTCTGACCTGACCTGAAAATGAGACATTCAAACACAAATGAGAGAAGGTGGTTGGAGAGAGAGAGAGAGAGAGAGAGAGAGAGAGAGAGAGAGAGAGAGAGAGAGAGGTTGATAGGAGGAGAGAGAGAGAGAGAGAGAGTGTGAACGAAACGAACGACATTTTATTTTATACAGGGTAATGAGATAAGTATACAATACTTTTTACACCCAGCCCTGAGAGAGAGAGAGAGAGGAGAGAGAGAGAGAGACAAGGTTTCCGTGGGCAAAAATAATCAAAGTGTTTGATTGTGGCCATGCACAGTCAAGAATCTTCACGTGATGAAGTTGGCTGCCTGAGGCGAAGAAGAAGAAGAAGAGACAGACAGAGACAGAGATATATAGACAGACAGAGTGTACACTTGTGAGAAAGAGACAGAGATAAATTGTGTGTGTGTGTGTGGGGTCAGAAAGTGTGTGTGTGGAGATGAGAGAGAGAGAGAGAGAGAGAGAGAGAGAGAGAGAGAGAGAGAGAGAGGATGGGAGAGAGAGAGAGAGACTCAGAGAGAGAGAGAGAGAGAGAGAGCAGTGAGAAAACACACAACATGACAAACAAAAAAACTCTCCGTCTCCGACGAGTCAGACTCACTGGATACTTGTCCTTGTATTCTTCAGTTACCCGTTCCATCCGTGTAGGCCTAGATCCCGCCATGGCAACTTTCTGTTACTCTGCAATTGTCAGTAAACAGATCTAAATATTTTTGTAAGTGTCTTGTTGTCAGTCTAAACTGGGAACATTTGACTTAGAACTGCCTTAGTTTTGTAACCTCTGATTTATAAACAAATTTAGAATGAACTCCCCCTGATTGCAGGGGAGGTTATTCACTTTTTGAGTCGAAAGTGTTCAGACAGATTTGCGTCCCATTGAAAAGAAAAACTTTTATGCCGGTCTCAAACGTGATAAAATACCAGTTAACTACTTAACTGGCTTTAATATACCAGTTAAACTAGTTAAGTGGACTTTCTTTTTTATGGCGCTCAAACGTGTTAACTACTTAACTGGCTTTATTGTACCAGTTAAGTAGCTAAGCGGACTTTCTTATTCCAGTTAACTAATTAACTGATATTTCATAACTTTATAAAAAAAGAAATGTCCCATATGGCTTAGGCCGGGAGGACGTAAAACAAATTCTCAGACTGATATTATCAACTTCCGCTTCCGCTTTTGTCAGGAAAACCAACTCCTTTACTGTTTTTTGGTAACACGAAATCCCATTGGATGTACTGCAGATCATCATTTTCTTCCCATAAAGATTTACACTGTGAAAGAGTTACATACCTTCAATATCATTTTTTTTGATTAGCAATTTTTATCACGGATCGGACCTGCAGTACCTCCAGGATCTGCTCAGAGCTTTGAATGATGGTTGGTTGATGGTTCACCCCGTATGTGCTGTTTTGCACCCGAGTTTACGTTTTTTCAGAGACCATATTTTAACCACAAACTAGTAAAAATAAATAAATAAATAAAATAACATAAATTAAAAACCATCTGTTGAAATTCAACCCCGACGGATATAATCTATTCACTAACTCATTGTGACGAGGTAATGGGTTAAATGGCTAAGTCTCTAGGGAAGACTTTTAGTGTGTTAAATTTTCAAGTAGAAAATTTGCCTTTAGCCCACTTCTCTAGGGTATGGGAGATGAGCAACTTTCCCGGCCCCTTTTCATCTAATAAATTTATATTTGTGCCCGGGTTCTGGCTCGTATGATTGTAAGAAATACAAGTGGTTGATTTGCTCTAAATGGCAGACAGAGAGAAGTAGGGTTTTACATGAAATTACAAGACTTCCACTCTCATCAGTCTGACCAAAGGGTTCAGAATTATTTGACACTTGTATTTTATTTACTCACAAAATCTGCATAAGATTATGCAACAATAATAATAAAGCAGCTCAATGGCGCCAAAACAAAATATGAATGAAAAAAAACAATGAAATCCGAAAGGATTTACAAGACTTTTGTCTTTCTAGAAGGTTAGCCCCACCGGGAAGGGTTACTAATTATCTTCAGTGTCCGGAGGAAAGTTCAAATGATTGGCGCGGTCCTGTGGACTTAGCTGTTGTCAAGTTCCTCTGTAGGGATCGGCGAGTGCTGGGTTGGCTGGGCTTGCTCGTCAGGTGAGAGTAGCTCCCAGTCGTTCCGGTTACGGCGTCGCGGGATGGCACGGTTCAGGCATGGTCTCCTCGCGGATTCGGGGTGCGGGGCCTTGGCGGCGTTCCCGTCTGGTTTCCTTGTGAGTCAGGGATTGGGCATCCTGACCACGATGCCCTGTAGTTTTGGGCTATTAGGACTGGCTGGGAGAGAGGTTGAGTCTGCAATGTTGCTTTGCCAGGTTTGGGAGGTATTATGAGAGAGTATGTGTAGGCTAACTTTCCTCACTACTCAAATTTTCCCCTCCCATTTTCAAACAACGAGACCCTGTGATTGGTTTATAGCAGTCGACAAGTCACAAGATGATGTCAATAGTATTATGCATAGTAGTACAGAACGATCACGCGCCGGTTACATCACTGGCACGTGTAACATTCCAGTCATTCCAATCCTTCTCGTGATCGGGAAAGGAAGAGTCTTCAAAGGGAGCCGACTGTGGGTGTCACTTTCTCGTGATGGGAAGGGAGATACGGGGAATAAAGGGAGACCGCCAATGTGGGGGTCATTCGAGGAAAAACCTGTGATCAAACAGATATCGCTTCGGAATCGGCACGTTGTTTGATGTTGAATTGTAATTAAAGTGGCGGCCCGAGAAAAGAAGGGGGGGGGGGGGGGAGTAGTTGAGAAAGAAAGGGAGAAAGTGGGGCGTGTGTTTTCCCCGTTACGTCACAGAGGCCCCCCGAAGAAAAGATTCTGGTACCGGAATCTTCTTGTGGAACGTCGACTCCACTTTCGACTTGGGCGACAGGGACAAATTAGTGGTGAGACTGGGTCGGCTGGAATGGTGGAACGTCTGGTCGTAGCACAGAGTTCAAAGGAGCAGGTGGGTTGGAGATCAGTGGAATGGATTCCGACTGAGGTTGGTGCGGCAATCCTGTGTTGAGTTGTCCCAAGGTTGATTGCAGGATAGCAAACACCTCTTGCCTGAGTTTCCCCTTTAGCCTGGACTCATCGTTGCTGATGATGTGGTTTGGTAGGCCGATTCGGGCGAAAATGGCTTTGAGTGCCGCGGATACCTGGCTAGTATCAAGTGAGGAGAGTGGGGCGGCATCGCACTTCATGGTACATATGTCGACCACAGTGACTATGTACCGGAATTTCTTCTTCCGTTGAGGTAGAGGCCCGACCAAGTCGACTGCCACTCGCTGAAAGGGAGGGGTAGGTGACGGCTGGATGTGTGGCGGCCTGTCCCGATAGTACCTTCGGTGGTTGTTTGCGGGTCCAGGGTTGCCTTTAGGTGCAGTCACCTGAGGTACCGGTGGCGAGTGGTCTTGGGTCGTGTGGCGGACATTCCTTGGGAAGGATTTTCCAAGTTGTGGCGGACTTGGGGACTTGGGATGCTCGGGATTGGCTTGCGCGGCAATTTGGTTTGCCGCGTTGAGAGGTTTCTTCCCTGCTGAGGGAGATTTGCTCTTTGGGAAGGAGGGAGGGAGTTGGTTTGTGGTTTGGGGAGAAGGGAATGCTGCTGAAACAATAGCAGGTTGCTCCCTAAAAACACATACTGTATCCCAGTATGAGGTCATAGACAGGACTGTCCATGAGCACTGCCTTGATGGGTCCCTTAACATATCTGGTGTCGACATTGATTATGGCGACTGGCAAAGTTTGAGCCCATACCAATGGGATTTCATGTTACAAAAACCAGTTAACTAGTTGGTTTTCATGATAGAATACCACTTTTAAAAAAATTGATATCAGTTAACTAGAAGCGGAAATCCACTTGATATCAGTTAACTAGTTAACTGGAATATTTGAGCCCGATAAAAAAGTCCACTTGTTCTTTTGTTATGCTTTTAACTGGTATATTAAAGCCAGTTAAGTAGTTAATTTTTTCCGTATTTTATCACGTTTGAGCCCCATAAACCCTAACCTTTGTAATGACCCTATATGTGTGCGACTGGTGTTCGTTTTGTTTGCTTTTAGTTACTGTATCATTTTAATTAAAATGCTTATCCTAATCCTAATCCTAATCCATATCGCGTAGAGATTCAAGAACCGCTCTAGTTTCTGAAGCTTCCGGTATATTTTACAGTTTTTATAACTTTCCTGTAAAAAGACACACAAAATTCCACTGCGCATGCTTTCCTACCATCAAAACTTCCTTTTCCGTGGTATGGTCTACCCTTAGCCGATGCTATTGCTGTGTCGAAGTGAAAAACTTCGATTTGTGACAAAATGGTACGGGCCTTTTTCAATGTTCTGTGTGTTATAAGCAGTTTACTAGATTGTTTTAATGTATGATTGTAATTGAACTGCAGATGCTCTTGATTTTCTGAGATATTGATGGATTTTGTTATGATCCCACATGCTGCCACGAGTTCTTGCATATCGTCCTCCATCAACCATTTGATGACAATTATGATGATGAGTTTCTTTAGGACAGAAGTCGGACAACACTGTTGTCCAAAAGATGTTTTTTTTAAATTGTAAATACTAGACCCCCTTATAAGTTATATATCCAGGTGACTAAAAATCTAGATGCAGTTCGTGCGCCGATTCTGACCCTCCGATTTCGAAGGAACTAGAACTGTGTAATTTACTAATTACTAATTTACATCGACATTCCCCCTTAATTTTGTCATTGAAATTAAATGAAAACCTTTATGCTAACAAATCTTCTGGTGCGTCGCAGACGCCACGCCACTTCTGACGATAAATCGCAACGGAACTAGGAGGGTGCGTGTACCTAATAGTATTAGTAGTACTGTAATAGAAAACATAGGAGAAAGACTTACTGCTTGTCGTATGCAAAAAAGGTAGCATCGTGTAAATTCTTCGCTCGCTACTATGAGTTAGCATTTGCGACATTAATTTAAGCATGAATGCAATTTCACTTTTTACGTATTTGAAACACTTTTCCGTACTCAAATCGTTCATATTTCATTCATATTTCATGACATTACGGAAAAAAGTGAAATTTAAAAAAATGTCGCTCAATGTCGCAAATGCTAAGTCTCATAGTAGCGAGCGAAGTATTTACACGATGCTACTTTTTTGCATACGACACTGCTTACACTGGGTTAAAACCATTAAACCTAGTTCAGCCAGAAAGGCCCAGACCCCACTTCCAGAAGCATGCCCCCCAAAAAAGTCTAGTGATCTGTGGTCGCAGGCTCAGATGGTGATCTGATCAGCGCTGACGGAGCATGCAGTGATAATGGCCTAGAGGCTAGAGCTCTCAGTTGGCTCCACTCTATGGCAGTCCTAAGGCCCCCCCAAAAAAGTGTTTCCCGACCGACTAGTTTTTTGCCGCCGACCCTAAACTTTTTTTGATGAATAAACTTATAAAAAAGTTATATAGATAAGAAAAGAAAAAAGACTTAATTTGAGCAGACGATCATGATGCAAGGGAAACAACCAATGCACTCGGTGCAGTCAAGGACCGTTACTCGCGCTGACTTTTGTGACCCTACATCCACTGACAAAATGGCGGGCACTAGACACGCGATTGCACTTTGAATACACACACATAGACCGAACACAAATCGTCAAATGTTATAAAAAATTTGAAAAGCCTACCTACCTACCCTATTTTTTAAACTGATGAAACCCCAAACAGACATTTTTTTTGGTGGCCTAATGAAGAAGGAGCTACAATATTGCTATGGGGACACAATATCCACGAGAGTGGTTGATGGCCTGTCATTCCAAGATGTTATTTGCTTTGAACCCCCCAAATGTCAGTAATTGCCGGTTACGGCAGTTGGACATTATTGGCAGAAGAAGAAGAGATCTGGTTGGCTTAATCCTACAGTGATTTGTGGTGGCCGGAGAGGAATTTTTCGGCTGTGAGAGCTGGAAGGAATGGCAGTCAACTCAGCCTTTTACCAGGTCGGCCCCGGGCGCAAGTCAACTCGGCCTCAAGCCCTGGTCATTTCGTCCTCGGGTTCACTCATCTACTAGGAAAAACTTGCACATGGCTCTATACGTGTTAATCACTGATAATTATTAGCAACAATATTCGGTTAATATGATGAAAGAGACAGAGAGAGACTCAGAGAGAGAGAGAGACGAAAACCTCTGTCCTTTGTCTGGAAAAAAAAGAAGAAAGAAATTCTAAAAAATCTGAACACACCGACAAATATCTGTGTATTCTGAGGATGTGAGATCATAACACACAACAAAACAAAACAAAAAAAGAGGTAAAGGTCAAGATGTGCCACCCCCCCTACATTTCTCGGTTAATTGTATTTTTTTCCTTTCTTACCATACATAAACTAAATCTGTATTTTAGGAACATTTTCACCAAATTATCTTTTTTGAATACTAACCCTAACCCTACCCCCTACCCCTACCCTATAAGACGGAAAAACGCAACGAACAACTGTGACAAATCGCGGTGTACTGCAGTGGGGGTTAGGGTTAGGGCTAGGGTTAGTATTCCCAAAAAGATAATTAGCTGAAAATGTTCCTACAATACAGCTTTATGTATGGTAAAAACGGGAAAAATAAAATTAACCGAGAAATGCAAGTGGGGGGGGGGCACATTTTTACCTTTACCCCAAAAAGATAATTATGTCGGGGATGAGTGGGTCAGAAATGAGGATGAGTTAGACGGAAACGACTCAATAAAGGGCGAGGCCGAAACGACCAAAAAAAAGCAGGGCCAAAATGACATGAGGCTGATCTGACCGGTTTCTGCTAGAAGTGGAAGGACACCTTCAGCAATCTTATAGAAGACGCTGAGGCATTGGTGGCCAATGATGTTAACAAATCTTCACTCAAAAGCATGATTTTGCCTCGCTTGGGTTAAGAGTTGAGGGTTCAATTTAGGAATTATGAAACGGAAAGAATGATGTGCATATCCATTGATCTTCCAGCCATTACTCTTTGCACAAACGTTTTCTGCTCTTCCTCTGAACTCAAACTTCTCTTTCAAAAAGCAGTAGCCATAGCAAAAACAAACCCTTTTGTTTGGGGGCTCAATATAGCGTAGTTAAAAAGGTCACTGTGTGCTAACCCAAAACCAAACTGCTCTAGAGTTCGCATCGCGTCATTGGCAAGAGAGAAAGAAAAGGGCGCACAGACTAGATTATATCCTTAGTTTCTTTGTATTGTATTAATTTGTTTGTTGTTGCTACGAAACCTGTGTTATGTAATGTCAGAGAGGTGATGATAAAACAAAAGGATCAACCACATGATCATTACAGTGAATAAACACCTAAAATCTTTCTTCTTCCATCGCTTCCTGCTTGCTGTCACTTTTTGTTGTCTCCTTTTTGTTGCGTGTCCTCCTTACATTGAAAACGGACTTATAGTCCGAAACGTCTGGATTGTTTTTCTCTATTAAAGGACCTTCTCCCTACCCGACAGATTGGTGTCTTGTTCCTGTGTGCAAAGGTCCTAGTGGTCACAAATTACTTTCAAGTATACACACCCAATTGTGAACCGTTTTGAGTAGCAACACTTTTGTGACTTTCAAATTTCTGAGTGACGTTTTTTCAATATTGTATCGAAAATAATCCCACGAATACAAAGAAACTCAGGATTTTAGTACACAAATAATTGATGTAAGCATCTTCAAATTTTGAGATGATTTGAATAAGCCATCTTTGTTTTATGCGCTTGTAAAAAGTGGTACTTAACTTTTGTTGAGTAGTTCAATCCATAGTTTCTTTGCGTTGTATCTTTGTTGTTGTTGCTACGAAACCTGTGTTATGTAATGTCAGAGAGATGATGATAAAACATGGATCAACCACATGATCATTACAGTGAATAAACACCTAAACTGATCTCTGACGTTACTTTATTTAACTCTTCTACTACCGTCGGCTGGTTGACCCGCCGGTTTACCATACACCGTTGCTAGCCACGGGCGGGTTTGACCGCCAGATACTAGGGAAACCCCGGTGTCCCCCTTTGCGCTATTTATATGAAGTGACATCACATCCTTTACTTCCGTGACATGCACTGTTCGCTCAGGGAAAGCACAACCTTACACCGTCTTCTGACTTCATTTGTAGGCTAAATTTTGTAATTTTCAATCGATTTTCATCGACGACAATGGAAACTGACAACTTTTGGCTTGAACCTCTACAAGATGGCGATAGTGCCAACAAAGCATTTACTGTGGAAAAAGTTGCAGAATCTGAACTTAGGCGAATCAAAAAGAGCATCGAAAGTGTTAAAACGATCTTGGGTTTGCAGCAGCAGATCGACACAGGTAAATTTAGTGATGATTCGAGCGAGTATTTTTTTAATGAATTTTTAAAGTGAGTGTGTGTGAAAATCAGTGCAGCGGCAAAAATTACTTTGTGCGCAACGGTAAACAGTCTAAGTAATACTTGGTAGTAGAAGAGTTAACGTGTTCGTGTTATATAACGTGTTCACCTTGTTTCACAATGTTGTTTTTATCATTCATTTGTGTGCATACGTAATTTGTGTGCGTGTGCACGATTGAGTATGTCAATTAGCGCCCATGGCCGCACGTGCGAGCATACATGTGTGTGTGTGTGTACAGGGTTGGCCCAAACTAGTAGCACAGTGATGTCCCAAGAGCCCCGGTCATAAGCCATTGACCTACTAAAATTGAAAATGTCTTCTGCCAAAATGGCAGAACCAAATCATTTTATTTTTGATGCACATTTAAATCAGTTATTTGTACACCAAATAGTAAAATTTCATTGCATTCATATTAATTTTGAAGCATTAGCTCAACAAGTAACTCAAAATTAGTTAAAATCGGGTTGTCCAACCAAACAGCAATGAACTGTAGTCATGTAGGCACAGTTCCTCCGGGCTTCCTTGACAACTTAGGGGGTTCATGAGACCCTGTGTAAATTGTTTGCCTTGCCAAAAATAGTGGACACGCTCAATTGTGACCCTTTTTGAGTAGCCACACTTTTTGTGACTTAAAATTCGGAATGGAGTTTTTTTTGGTATTGTATCGAAAGTAATCCCACGAATACAAAGAAACTCAGGATTTTAGTACACAAATAATTGATGTAACTATTGTAAGCATCTTCAAATTTTGAGATGATTTGAATAAGCCATCTTTGTTTTATGCACTTGTAAAAAGTGGTACTTAACTTTTGTTGAGTTGTTCATATCCATAGTTTCTTTGCATTGTATCTTTGTTGTTATTGCTACGAAACCTGTGTTATGTAATGTCAGAGAGATGATGATAAAACATGGATCAACCACATGATCATTACAGTGAATAAACACCTAAACTGATCTCCGACGTTACTTTGTTTAGTGTGTTTGTGTTGTATAACGTGTTCACCTTGTTTCACAATGTTGTTTTTATCATCCATTTGTGTGCATGCGTAATTTGTGTGCGTGTGCACGAGTGTGTGTATGTGCGCCCATGGCCGTGCTTGTGAGCATGTATGTGTGTGCAGGGCTGGCCAAAACTATTAGCCTAGTGATGTCCCAAACCCCGGTCATAGGCCATCATTTGGCCTATGACCGGGGTTTGGGACATCACTAGGCTAATAGTTTTGGCCAGCCCTGCACACACATACATGCTCACAAGCACGGCCATGGGCGCACATACACACACTCGTGCACACGCACACAAATTACGCATGCACACAAATGGATGATAAAAACAACATTGTGAAACAAGGTGAACACGTTATACAACACAAACACACTAAACAAAGTAACGTCGGAGATCAGTTTAGGTGTTTATTCACTGTAATGATCATGTGGTTGATCCATGTTTTATCATCATCTCTCTGACATTACATAACACAGGTTTCGTAGCAATAACAACAAAGATACAATGCAAAGAAACTATGGATATGAACAACTCAACAAAAGTTAAGTACCACTTTTTACAAGTGCATAAAACAAAGATGGCTTATTCAAATCATCTCAAAATTTGAAGATGCTTACAATAGTTACATCAATTATTTGTGTACTAAAATCCTAAGTTTCTTTGTATTCGTGGGATTACTTTCGATACAATACCAAAAAAAACTCCATTCCGAATTTTAAGTCACAAAAAGTGTGGCTACTCAAAACGGGTCACAATTGGGTGTGTCCACTGTTTTTGGCAAGGCAAACAATTTGTCTCATGAACCCCCTAAGTTGTCAAGGAAGCCCGGAGGAACTGTGCCTACATGACTACAGTTCATTGCTGTTTGGTTGGACAACCCGATTTTAACTAATTTTGAGTTACTTGTTGAGCTAATGCTTCAAAATTAATATGAATGCAATGAAATTTTACTATTTGGTGTACAAATAACTGATTTAAATGTGCATCAAAAATAAAATGATTTGGTTCTGCCATTTTGGCAGAAGACATTTTCAATTTTAGTAGGTCAATGGCTTATGACCGGGGCTTTGGGACATCACTGTGCTACTAGTTTGGGCCAACCCTGTACACACACACACACATGTATGCTCGCACGTGCGGCCATGGGCGCTAATTGACATACTCAATCGTGCACACGCACACAAATTACGTATGCACACAAATGAATGATAAAAACAACATTGTGAAACAAGGTGAACACGTTATATAACACGAACACGTTAACTCTTCTACTACCAAGTATTACTTAGACTCTTTACCGTTGCGCACCAAGTAATTTTTGCCGCTGCACTGATTTTCACACACACTCACTATAAAAATTAATTAAAAAAAATACTCGCTCGAATCATCACTAAATTTACCTGTGTCGATCTGTTGCTGCAAACTCAAGATCGTTTCAACACTTTCGATGCTCTTTTTGATTCGCCTAAGTTCAGATTCTGCAACTTTTTCCACAGTAAATGCTTTGTTGGCACTATCGCCATCTTGTAGAGGTTCACGCCAAAAGTTGTCAGTTTCCATCGTCGAAAATCGATTGAAAATTACAAAATTTAGCCTACAAATGAAGATGGTGGAAGATTGTGCTTTCCCTGAGCGAACAGCGCATGTCACGGAAGTAAAGGATGTGATGTCACTTCATATAAATAGCGCAAAGGGGGACACCGGGGTTTCCCTAGTATCTGGCGGTCAAACCCGCCCGTGGCTAGCAACGGTGTATGGTAAACCGGCGGGTCAACCAGCCGACGGTAGTAGAAGAGTTAAATAAAGTAACGTCAGAGATCAGTTTAGGTGTTTATTCACTGTAATGATCATGTGGTTGATCCATGTTTTATCATCATCTCTCTGACATTACATAACACAGGTTTCGTAGCAACAACAACAAAGATACAACGCAAAGAAACTATGGATATGAACTACTCAACAAAAGTTAAGTACCACTTTTTACAAGCGCATAAAACAAAGATGACTTATTCAAATCATCTCAAAATTTGAAGATGCTTACATCAATTATTTGTGTACTAAAATCCTGAGTTTCTTTGTATTCGTGGGATTATTTTCGATACAATATTGAAAAAACGTCACTCAGAAATTTGAAAGTCACAAAAGTGTTGCTACTCAAAACGGTTCACAATTGGGTGTGTATACTTGAAAGTAATTTGTGACCACTAGGACCTTTGCACACAGGAACAAGACACCAATCTGTCGGGTAGGGAGAAGGTCCTTTAATGGAGAAAAACAATCCAGACGTTTCGGACTATAAGTCCGTTTTCAATGTAAGGACACGCAACACAAAGGAGACAACAAAAGTGACAGCAAGCAGGAAGCGATGGAAGAAGAAAGATTTTAGGTGTTTATTCACTGTAATGATCATGTGGTTGATCCTTTTGTTTTATCATCACCTCTCTGACATTACATAACACAGGTTTCGTAGCAACAACAAACAAATTAATACAATACAAAGAAACTAAGGATATAATCTAGTCTGTGCGCCCTTTTCTTTCTCTCTTGCCAATGACGCGATGCGAACTCTAGAGCAGTTTGGTTTTGGGTTAGCACACAGTGACCTTTTTAACTACGCTATATTGAGCCCCCAAACAAAAGGGTTTGTTTTTGCTATGGCTACTGCTTTTTGAAAGAGAAGTTTGAGTTCAGAGGAAGAGCAGAAAACGTTTGTGCAAAGAGTAATGGCTGGAAGATCAATGGATATGCACATCATTCTTTCCGTTTCATAATTCCTAAATTGAACCCTCAACTCTTAACCCAAGCGAGGCAAAATCATGCTTTTGAGTGAAGATTTGTTAACATCATTGGCCACCAATGCCTCAGCGTCTTCTATAAGATTGCTGAAGGTGTCCTTCCACTTCTAGCAGAAACCGGTCAGATCAGCCTCATGTCATTTTGGCCCTGCTTTTTTTTGGTCGTTTCGGCCTCGCCCTTTATTGAGTCGTTTCCGTCTAACTCATCCTCATTTCTGACCACTCATCCCCGACATAATTATCTTTTTGGGGTAAAGGTAAAAATGTGCCCCCCCCCCACTGCATTTCTCGGTTAATTTTATTTTTCCGTTTTTTACCATAAAGCTGTATTTGTAGGAACATTTTCAGCTAATTATCTTTTGGGAATACTAACCCTAGCCCTAACCTACCCCTACCCCCCACTGCAGTACACCGCGATTTGTCACAGTTGTGGTTCGTTGCGTTTTTCCGTCTTATAGGGTAGGGGGGGTAGGGTTAGGGTTAGTATTCCAAAAAGATAATTTGGTGAAAATGTTCCTAAAATACAGCTTTATGTATGGTAAGGTAAAAAAGGAAAAAATACAATTAACCGAGAAATGTAGGGGGGGGTGGCACATCTTGACCTTTACCTCTTTTTTGTTTTGTTTTGTGTGTTATGATCTCACATCCTCAGAATACACAGATATTTGTCGGTGTGTTCAGAGTAGAATTTCTTTCTTCTTTTTTTTTCAGACAAAGGACAGAGGTTTTCGTCTCTCTCTCTCTCTGAGTCTCTCTGTCTCTTTCATCATATTAACCGAATATTGTTGCTAATAATTATCAGTGATTAACACGTATAGAGCCATGTGCAAGTTTTTCCTAGTAGATGAGTGAACCCGAGGACGAAATGACCAGGGCTTGAGGCCGAGTTGACTTGCACCCGGGGGAGTTGGCCGACCTGGTAAAAGGCTGAGTTGACTGCCATTCCTTCCAGCTCTCACAGCCGAAAAATTCCTCTCCGGCCACCACAAATCACTGTAGGATTAAGCCAACCAGATCTCTTCTTCTTCTGCCAATAATGTCCACCTGCCGTAACCGGCAATTACTGACATTTGGGGGGTTCAAAGCAAATAACATCTTGGAATGACAGGCCATCAACCACTCTCGTGGATATTGTGTCCCCATAGCAATATTGTAGCTCCTTCTTCATTAGGCCACCAAAAAAAATGTCTGTTTGGGGTTTCATCAGTTTAAAAAATAGGGTAGGTAGGTAGGCTTTTCAAATTTTTTATAACATTTGACGATTTGTGTTCGGTCTATGTGTGTGTATTCAAAGTGCAATCGCGTGTCTAGTGCCCGCCATTTTGTCAGTGGATGTAGGGTCACAAAAGTCTGCGCGAGTAACGGTCCTTGACTGCGCCGAGTGCATTGGTTGTTTCCCTTGCATCATGATCGTCTGCTCAAATTAAGTCTTTTTTCTTTTCTTATCTATATAACTTTTTTTATAAGTATATTCATCAAAAAAGTTTAGGGTCGGCGGCAAAAAACTAGTCGGTCGGGAAACACTTTTTTGGGGGGGCCTTAGGACTGCCATAGAGTGGAGCCAACTGAGAGCTCTAGCCTCTAGGCCATTATCACTGCATGCCCCGTCAGCGCTGATCAGATCACCATCTGAGCCTGCGACCACAGATCACTAGACTTTTTTTTTTGCACGCTTCTGGAAGTGGGGTCTGGGCCTTTCTGGCTGAACTAGGTTTAATGGTTTTAACCCAGTGTAAGCAGTGTAGTATGCAAAAAAGTAGCATCGTGTAAATACTTTGCTCGCTACTATGAGACTTAGCATTTGCGGCACTTAGCGAATTTTTTTAAATTTCACTTTTTTCCGTAACGTTATGAAATATGAACGATTTGAGTACGGAAAAGTGTTTCAAATACGGAAAAGTGAAATTGCGTTCATGCTTAAATTAATGTCGCAAATGCTAACTCATAGAGTCATAGTAGCGAGCGAAGAATTTACACGATGCTACTTTTTTGCATACGACAAGCAGTACGTCTTTCTCCTATGTTTTCTATTACAGTACTACTAATACTATTAGGTACACGCACCCTCCTAGGCTAAATCCGTTGCGATTTATCGTCAGAAGTGGCGTGGCGTCTGCGACGCACCAGAAGATTTGTTAGCATAAAGGTTTTCATTTAATTTCAATGACAAAATTAAGGGGGAATGTCGATGTAAATTAGTAATTAGTAAATTACACAGTTCTAGTTCCTTCGAAATCGGAGGGTCAGAATCGGCGCACGAACTGCATCTAGATTTTTAGTCACCTGGATATATAACTTATAAGGGGGTCTAGTATTTACAATTTAAAAAAAACATCTTTTGGACAACAGTGTTGTCCGACTTCTGTCCTAAAGAAACTCATCATCATAATTGTCATCAAATTGTTGATGGAGGACGATATGCAAGAACTCGTGGCAGCATGTGGGATCATAACAAAATCCATCAATATCTCAGAAAATCAAGAGCATCTGCAGTTCAATTACAATCATACATTAAAACAATCTAGTAAACTGCTTATAACACACAGAACATTGAAAAAGGCCCGTACCATTTTGTCACAAATCGAAGTTTTTCACTTCGACACAGCAATAGCATCGGCTAAGGGTAGACCATACCACGGAAAAGGAAGTTTTGATGGTAGGAAAGCATGCGCAGTGGAATTTTGTGTGTCTTTTTACAGGAAAGTTATAAAAACTGTAAAATATACCGGAAGCTTCAGAAACTAGAGCGGTTCTTGAATCTCTACGCGATATGGATTAGGATTAGGATTAGGATAAGCATTTTAATTAAAATGATACAGTAACTAAAAGCAAACAAAACGAACACCAGTCGCACACATATTCATTACAAAGGTTATGGGGCTCAAACGTGATAAAATACTAGTTAACTACTTAACTGGCTTTAATATACCAGTTAAAGTCAAGTGGACTTTTTTTTATATTCCAGTTAACTAGTTAACTGATATCAATTTCCGCTTCCGATCAATCAATTTTTTTAAAAGTGGTATTCTATCATGAAAACCAACTAGTTAACTGGTTTTTGTAACATGAAATCCCATTGGTATGGGCTCAAACTTTGCCAGTCGCCATAATCAATGTCGACACCAGATTTGTAAAGGGACCCATCAAGGCAGTGATCATGGACAGTCCTGTCTATGACCTCATACTGGGAGCAACCTGCTATTGTTTCAGCAGCATTCCCTTCTCCCCAAACCACAAACCAACTCCCTCCCTCCTTCCCAAAGAGCAAATCTCCCTCAGCAGGGAAGAAACCTCTCAACGCGGCAAACCAAATTGCCGCGCAAGCCAATCCCGAGTATCCCAAGTCCCCAAGTCCGCCACAACTTGGAAAATCCTTCCCAAGGAATGTCCGCCCCACGACCCAAGACCACTCGCCACCGGTACCTCAGGTGACTGCACCTAAAGGCAACCCTGGCCCTGCAACCAACCACCGAAGGTACTATCGGGACAGGCTGCCACACATCCAGCCGTCACCTACCCCTCCCTTTCAGCGAGTGGCAGTCGACTTGGTCGGGCCTCTACCTCAACGGAAGAAGAAATTCCGGTACATAGTCACCGTGGTCGACATATGTACCATGAAGTGCGATGCCGCCCCACTCTCCTCACTTGATGCTAGCCAGGTAGCCGCGGCACTCAAAGCCATTTTCGCCCGAATCGGCCTACCAAACCACATCATCAGCAATGATGAATCCAGGCTAAAGGGGAAACTCAGGCAAGAGGTGTTTGCTATCCTGCAATCAACCTTGGGACAGCTCAACACAGAATTGCCGCACCAACCTCAGTCGGAATCCATTCCACTGATCTCCAACCCACCAGACGTTCCACCATTCCAGCCGACCCAGTCTCACCACTAATTTGTCCCTGTCGCCCAAGTCGAAAGTTGAGTCGGCGTTCCACAAGAAGATTCCGGTACCAGAATCTTTTCTTCGGGGGGCCTCTGTGACATAACGTGGAAAACGCACGCCCCACTTTCTCCCTTTCTTTCTCAACTACCCCCCCCCCCCCTTCTTTTCTTGGGCCGCCACTTTAAGTACAATTCAACATCAAACAGAGTGCCGATTCCGAAGCGATATCTGTTTGATCACGGGTTTTTCCTCGGATGACCCCCACATTGGCGGTCTCCCTTTGTTCCCCGTATCTCCCTTCCCATCACGAGAAAGTGACACCCACAGTCGGCGCCCTTTGAAGACTCTTCCTTTCCCGATCACGAGAAGGATTGGAATGACTGGAATGTTACACGTGCCAGTGATGTAACCGGCTCGTGATCGTTCTGTACTACTATGCATAATACTATGACATCATCTTGTGACTTGTCGACTGCTATAAACCAATGACAGGCTCTCGTTGTTTGAAAATGGGAGGGGAAAATTTGAGTAGTGAGGAAAGTTAGCCTACACATACTCTCTCATAATACCTCCAAAACCTGGCAAAGCAACATTGCAGACTCAACCTCTCTCCCAGCCAGTCCTAATAGCCCAACTACAGGGCATCGTGGTCAGGAAGCACAATCCCTGACTCACAAGGAAACAAGACGGGAACGCCGCCAAGACGCCCCGCACCCAGAATCCGCGAGGAGACCACGCCTGAACCGTGCCATCCCGCGACGCCGTAACCGGAACGACTGGGAGCTACTCTCACCTGACGAGCAAGCCCAGCCAGCCCAGCACTCGCTGATCCCTACAGAGGAACTTGACAACAGCTAAGTCCACAGGACCGCGCCAATCATTTGAACTTTCCTCTGGACACTGAAGATAATTAGTGACCCTTCCCGCTTGGGGCTAACCTTCTAGAAAGACAAAAGTCTTGTAAATCCTTTCGGATTTCATTGTTTTTTTCATTCATATTTTGTTTTGGCGCCATTGAGCTGCTTTATTATTATTGTTGCATAATCTTATGCAGATTTTGTGAGTAAATAAAATACAAGTGTACAAATAATTCTGAACCCTTTGGTCAGACTGATGAGAGTGGAAGTCTTGTAATTTCATGTAAAACCCAACTCCTCTCTGTCTGCCATTTAGAGCAAATCAACCACTTGTATTTCTTACAATCACACGAGCCAGAACCCGGGCAAAAATATAAATTTATTAGATGAAAAGGGGCCGGGAAAGTTGCTCATCTCCCATACCCTAGAGAAGTGGGCTAAAGGCAAATTTTCTACTTGAAAATTTAACACACTAAAAGTCTTCCCTAGAGACTTAGCCTTTTAACCCATTACCTCGTCACAATGAGTTAGTGAATAGATTATATCCGTCAGGTTGAATTTCAACAGATGGTGTTTGTGTTACGTTATTTTATTTATTAATTTATTTTTACTGGTTTGTGGTTAAAATATGGTCTCTGAAAAAACGTAAACTCGGGTGCAAAACAGCACATACGGGGTGAACCATCAACCAACCATCATTCAAAGCTCTGAGCAGATCCTGGAGGTACTGCAGGTCCGATCCGTGATAAAAATTGCTAATAAAAAAATGATATTGAAGGTATGTAACTCTTTCACAGTGTAAATCTTTATGGGAAGAAAATGATGATCTGCAGTACATCCAATGGGATTTCGTGTTCCAAAAAATAGTAAAGGAGTTGGTTTTCCTGACAAAAGCGGAAGCGGAAGTTGATAATATCAGTCTGAGAATTTGTTTTACGTCCTCTCGGCCTAAGCCATATGGGACATTTCTTTTTTTATAAAGTTATGAAATATCAGTTAATTAGTTAACTGGAATAAGAAAGTCCGCTTAGCTACTTAACTGGTACAATAAAGCCAGTTAAGTAGCTAACACGTTTGAGCGCCATAAAAAAGAAAGTCCACTTAACTACTTAACTGGTATATTAAAGCCAGTTAAGTAGTTAACTGGTATTTTATCACGTTTGAGCCCCATAAAAGTTTTTCTTTTCAATGGGACGCAAATCTGTCTGAACACTTTCGACTCAAAAAGTGAATAACCTCCCCTGCAATCAGGGGGAGTTCATTCTAAATTTGTTTATAAATCAGAGGTTACAAAACTAAGGCAGTTCTAAGTCAAATGTTCCCAGTTTAGACTGACAACAAGACACTTACAAAAATATTTAGATCTGTTTACTGACAATTGCAGAGTAACAGAAAGTTGCCATGGCGGGATCTAGGCCTACACGGATGGAACGGGTAACTGAAGAATACAAGGACAAGTATCCAGTGAGTCTGACTCGTCGGAGACGGAGTGTTTTTTTGTTTGTCATGTTTGGTTTCTCTGCTCTCTCTCTCTCTCTCTCTCTGAGTCTCTCTCTCCTCTCTCCCTCTCTCTCTCTCTCTCTCTCTCTCACACTCTCTCTCTCTCTCATCATCTCTCTCTCTCTCACACACACACACACAGTGACACACACACACAATTTATCTCTGTCTCTTTCTCACACGTGTACACTCTGTCTGTCTATATATCTCTGTCTCTGTCTGTCTCTTCTTCTTCTTCTTCGCCTCAGGCAGCCAACTTCATCAACGTTGAAGATTCTTGACTGTGCATGGCCACAATCAACACTTTGATTATTTTGCCACGGAACCGTCTCTCTCTCTCTCTCTCTCTCTCTCTCTCTCAGGGCTGGGTGTAAAAAGTATGTATACTTATCTCATTACCCTGTATAAATAAAATGTCGTTCGTTTCGTTCACTCTCTCTCTCTCTCTCTCTCTCTCTCTCATCTCTTCTCTCTCTCTCTATCTCTCTCTCTCTCTCTCTCTCTCCTCTCCAACCACCTTCTCTCATTGTGTTTGAATGTCTCATTTTCAGGTCAGGTCAGAGAATGAGGACAACTAGGCCTCGCGGCCTCTTAATGTGTCCTTTCTGATTATTTGTATTCTTTTTCATGATTGGCATGACTAGGACGCTTTTAGATGTGTTAATCATATACACATTTCAATTGTTGAATCTTGGGGTCTTTATCGAGGAGGTTTTTGAACTGATTAAGGTTAGGTGCCAATTTAATATGTGCTGGAAGAGAATTCCAGTATTTAGTGACTCTGTTACTAAAGAAATTCTTTCTAATGTTAGTTCTGCTGTATTGGGTTAGTAATTTCAAATCATTATTCCTAGTTTTTGAGTAGTTAGAAAGTTGTAGCAAATGTTTCAGTCAGACTTGTTTTACAATTATAACTATGATGATATCACTCACCACAAATGAGGTTTTATTGACTGTGTTAGTGTGTACTTTCTTTTTGAAGTATGGAAAATAATAATATTATTATTAAGAAAATATAATGAATCAGATATTGAACACGTCCCTCCCCCCCCCCCCCTGTGGGGATACCGGGGGAGGGGTTGTCTTTTGTACAATTAGTTCCCCCACCTTCTGGAAATTCTGTGCTTGTATAAGTTGTAAGTAGAATGTAACTTCCTCTAATCTGTCAGTCACTCTCTTTTGACTCTGCCTTCTCCCTTTGCTTACTGTCATCTGCCATATTTTCCTGACTATAAGGCGCACCTCTGTAAGAGGCGCACGTCCCCAAAATTTTACCTAAATTTTAGATTTTAAAATTATATTTTTGTACTAATTTATTTGTCATTTCTGTCATTGTGGTCCATTTTCTTGCCTTTTTTTTTCAAGAAACAAAAAGATTTTCTCCAGCCGAAGACCGACATGCTGTACCTATGGCATTATTATGGGAGACCGCCATCTTAGTCACTAACTTTGTTTGAAAAATGCCAGATCGATGCTGCGTATTTGGCTGTTCCAATTCAAAACTTATTTAAACTGTATTTATAACATCTGGATGTTTTCTTTACACATTTAGATAACATTTTCACTTTGTTTACACACAAATAAGGACTAAGATGGCGACACTTCCGTTGGAATGGTCGAGATGCGCACGCAGGTGGGGGGGAGCCATTTCCTTAGTTTGGGCGCATAACAGCAGCATTATGCATAATTTGTGCTTATATGACAGGAAAACAGCGATCATAGAAGAAGAAGAAGAAGAAGAAGAAGATGTCCCTGAAACACCTTGTTCCGTTATGTAATTTGTTTTGTTTTCCTTTCAGCACATGAAGCAGTATGCAGCGTGTCAGTCCAAAGCGTTCATGACAGGCTGTTTCACATTTCTGACAGGTTAGTTTGTAGAGATGAGTGAGAGAGAGAGAGAGAGAGAGAGAGAAGAGAGGAGAGAGGAGAGAGAGAAAGAAAGAGAGAGAGAGAGAGAGAGAGAGAAGAAAGAGCAGAGAGAGAGAGAGAGAGAGGAGAGAAGAGAGACACAGAGAGAGAGAGAGAGGGAGAGAGAGAGAGTTGATTATTTAATATTGAGAAAGTTAATTATACAATGATTAACCCTTTCGCCGCCAACATCGCATTTTTGCACCACATTGATTTAACACCCATGTCATTAAAAACCTTGAATTCAGGGTCTGTTACCCAATTATTTTTGTGTTCTTGATTTTGGGAGTTAAGGATAGGCCTTTTTTTAAACATGTAAAAACATGTAGTAAAGGAATCCCCAATATTTCAGACAAAATATTTTCTTTACGTATGTAAGTTTACTGGATAATTTTGGCTAAGAAATGGCTGGCGGCAAAAGAGTTAAAAAGATTTTAGGCTCGAGAAGATGTGGGATTACAGAAGCTGCAGTCAATGATGCTTGTTCTAGATCCATAGGGGTACCCTGTATGTGAAATGTGTGTGTGTGTGTATGTGTGTGTATGTCTCTGGTGTGTCTCCCTGCATGTGTGTGTGTGCCTCATGCATGACTCATGTGTGTGTATGCCTGTGTGTGTCTCCCTGCATGTGTGTGTGTGTGTGCCGCATGCATGACTCATGTGTGTGTATGCATGTGTGTGTGTCTCCCTGCATGTGTGTGTGTGTGCCTCATGCATGACTCATGTGTGTGTATGTCTGTGTGTCTCCCTGCATGTGTGTGTGTGCCTCATGCATGACTCATGTGTGTGTATGTCTGTGTGTCTCCCTGCATGTGTGTGTGTGCCTCATGCATGACTCATGTGTGTGTATGCCTGTGTGTGTCTCCCTGCATGTGTGTGTGTGTGTGTGCCTCATGCATGACTCATGTGTGTGTATGCCTGTGTGTGTCTCCCTGCATGTCTGTGTGTGTGGTGTGCCT
>CM065709.1:24575880-24597915 GCA_017654935.2 Phymorhynchus buccinoides | reverse complement strand
TTTTTCCGCTCCTCCCTCTCTCCCTCTTCCCTCCTTTTCTTGTTCTCGCGCTCTCCGCCCGTCCTCCTCCTCTCGCTCTCGCGCCCTCTCGTCTGCCGCTCCGCCGGCTTTACATGCCCCTCCCCCTCGGCTCTTTCTGCTTCCTCCTCCGCGCCCACAGTGCCCTCTTCCCTCCTCTTCGTCGTCTCTTCTCTTTCGTCCCTTCTCCTCCTCCTTCTTCTTTTCTTTTTTCCTTCTTTTTTTCTTTTCTCCCGCTTCTCCCCCTTTCTCTCTTTCTTCTCTTTTCTTCCCTCTCTTGTTCTTTTTTCTTCCCTTCCCCACTTCCCTTTTTTCCTGCCTCTCTCTTTTTTCTTTCCTTTTTCTCTTCTGCTTTCTCCTCTTTCTCGCTCCCTCCTTGTCCTCCTCTTCTCCCCTCTCTCCCGCTCTCTCCCTCCTCCCCCTTCGCCTCCCTCCCCGGTTCCTCCCTTCCTTCTCTTCTCCTCTCTCCCCCCCCTCCCCGTCCCCCCATCTCTCGCGGCCCGCTTCCGCCGCCGCTTACGATACCCGCTCTCCCTTACTATCACACTCCTCTCCTAACAACGACCATATCAACCCGCGAAACAAAATACACACCGTTCTTTCATCAGCACCGCGGCTCCAGTACACGAGCGTCACGCGACTAGGCCGGGCCGTTGTGTAATTTTTAAAAGCTAACCTTTTTAAAAGATTGCCTGTTTTTAAGATCAACAAGTGCATCGCCGAGTGGCAGCAACGCATTGTGACAATGCCAACCCGGCCCAGAGTTATGTCCTGCCCCCCCCCCCCCCCCCCACCCCCCATAAACACACCACTTTCCACCCTTTACAGAACGCATAAAATACATAGACAAAAATTTGAAGCGATTCTGTTCACTAATTCACAAGATACAGCTGAACTTTTATACAAACATCATTGCGCCATGTCCTCCTCCCCCCACCGCCAACCCTCCAATAAACACACCACTTTTCCACCCTTACAGAACGCATAAAATACTTAGCCCAAACTTTGAAGCGATTCTGTTTTCAGTAGTTCACGAGATACAGCTGAGCTTTTATTCAAACTTCCTTGCACCATGGTAAACCACCACACAAAATTTGAAGCGCTTCTGTTCACCAGTTCACGAAATAAAGCTGGGGGGAAATTACATAGACCAAAGAAGGAAATTTCGGTTTTCAAAGTTCACACTTGAAGGTCAAGGTCAGCACGGTGCTGATTAACGAAAGGAAGCTTCCCTTTCAAGCTGTCGACCCCTCTGCCAATTTTATTCAAAATCCAAACAGTAGTTTTTAAGATAATCGATCACAGACAGACAGCGGGGGGAGGGACACAGACACACAAACTGATCGCAATACCTCGGCCAGAGGCCGGGTAACAAAGTCCGATTATCCTTGCTCCTGTTGTGGAAAGCAGTGTGACATTGACTGCATTTGAGGGGGTAAGACTAAGAGGGGATGGATCAGTCACTCAGTGTTAAATGACAAGATTTATAATTTGGTTATCTGTGCTTTCGTAATTCAGCTTCAATCACCATAATTATGCGTGTTTTAGGGGAAGACGGGGTAAAAAGCGCATGGGCGGGTAATAAGCCCATGCCTATTATCTCATGAAATAAAGCAAATTTCAGTCCAAATTTGCCCATGAGACGAATGCTAAACATTAACACTCGTCTCATGGGCAAAATGTGACTGAAATGTGCTTTATTTCATGAGATAATTGGCGTGGGCTTCTTACCCCCCCATGCGCTTTTTTACCCCGTCTTACCCTATGACCATCCAGCATTCACCTTTCGGCATTTTCCGGTGAATAGACACACCCGGCGAGAGAGACGGTATGCCCCTTCTTTGTTCCCTGTCGTGTGAGCCACCGCGAGGCAGAGCTGTTCTGACGAGCAAGACCCGATCCCTGGGAACGGTTGTTTTCCCTTTAAACGCCAAGTTGGCATTATACTATACGGTATGCCCAACATGGCCGAGAGGGCGTTAAAAACATGCGTCTAAACAGAGGTCTTTCGCTAGCCGCCATCTTGGTTTATCGCGATCACCCTAACCCTAACCATTTTGTCTTGACTTTTTGTTTTCATTTCTAACCCTAACCCTAACCCTTTCCCGGGCGTTTAGCCGATGGATCTTGAAACAAGTCAAAGTGAAAGTCGAGCGTTTGTCACGCCCACGTGATCGCAAAATCCAAGATGGCGGCTGACGAAAGATCTCTGTTTAGGCGCACGTGGCGCAAAACCCTATCTTGCGTACCTAGTAGGCTATACGGTAACTCTTCCGAGCATCTGTTTACGATTCAATAACGCAAATAAAAACCCAAAATGGTAAAGATAAATATGTGCCACCCCACCCCACACCCCCCTGCATTTCTCGGTTAATTTTAAAATTGTTTCTTTGACTAGAGACCACGTGATCCAATCGTATCGTACAGTCGTGCAATAATATCAGTTAACGCGTAGCAGGCCCTAAAATTAAATCCTATCCCTTACCTATCCCATGAATTAAATCAGAAATACGAACGTTGGGCATAAAAGGCTCAGGAAATTTCCGACATGCTCGTGGGACACCCTTCTTCTTCTTCTTCTTCCCGTTGATCGGCCTCCTTCATCAAGTTGAAGATTCTGCCGATGTTGGGGAAAAAGAAAAGAAAAATACTGGTGATACTGGGATTTCAGTACTAACCCAAAGTTCATGTACTTACACAAAAGTCGAAGGAGCAAGACGCTGTTCGTTGTTCAAGATTCCAACGTTGTCTCGCACCCGGTTGTTCTTCGTCTCACGAAATGACTTCTAGCTCATCCGTTGACTAACTGAGGATACTGTACAGTTTCTACAGTTTGCGACTGACCAGTCACGTGGGTTACCGTTGTTGCGAAAAATAATGTCTCGCGTGAAATCATGCCCCCTTTCCTCATTCGAACTGTTTGCTTTTGGGGAAGGATTTGCCCCTGAATTGGCTACTGCAAAGAACACCTTTTGCAAGAGTGAACGCCCTTGGTGGGTGGGGGAAATATGGTTGAGTACTGACCAAACAAGGGAATAACTCTCGCCAATAACCCTATTTGAGGCCACTGTAATGGCTGCCTTTTGCAAGAGTGAATGCCCTTTTGGATACTGATCAACAAGGGATTAACTCTAGACATCAAGGGCGTTAATGTCACTAGTTGCAGTGGCCTATACATTTAGAGGTGTCTGGTGGCACGCAAGAAGAGCAGACTGAATTCGCTATTAAATATTGAGAGGTCAGTGATATGTTTTTAAAAATTTAGTTGTTGTTTTTGTCTGCGTGGATGTTTGTTTGCAACGTCCGCCATTTCGGAAAAATGCAAAAGCAAGTGCCATGCGAGTCTGTACATCGATTTATCGGAAAATATATAGATTTACGCCCTCCCGTTCAATTTCTCAGTTCTTTCCGTGTAGATTGAGCACTTAAAATCTCATTACTAAATAATAATAATTTATTTTAAAAAAAGAAGTTATCTTTACGGTTGTGGCAGGCACGCATATGGCATGGTGACTGGGACTTATTTAACGCCAAAAAGAAGTTATCGTTACGGTTGTGGCACGCACGCATATGGTGACTGGGACTTATTTAACGCCAAAAAGAAGTTATCGTTACGGTTGTGGCACGCACACGCATATGGCATGGTGACTGGGACTGATTTAACGCCAGGACTTATTTCTCATGACACCGGAATACAAGGCGACTGGTCAGTCATGTGAGCTAAGACCCTTCTTTGTGTGTTTGGGCAGGGATGTATACGAGCCTTCTTTGTGAGTTTGGGGTATCTGTAGCCGGTGATACTGATTCAAATGCTCCCCCTCTGCTCAGTTCCGCGTCCCCGGGACTTTCGGGTTTTAAACGGCGCACACGCCCTGCCTCCCGTGCATTTTGCTTTTAGGACTGAGAGCCAATGAACAGTAAGAAAAACACACACACATGCACACAATATTAATATTAATTAGGGTAAGACGGGGTACAAAGCCCATGAGCGGGTAAGAAGCCCATGCCAATTATCGCATGAAATAAAGAAAATGTCAGTCACATTTCGCCCATGAGATGAGTGTTAATGTTTAGCATTCGTCTCATGGGCTAATTTGACTGAAATGGGCTTTATTTCATGAGATAATTGGCATGGGCTTCTTACCCGCTCATGGGCTTTTTACCCCGTCTTACCCTAATTAATATTTTTTTAAAGTGACCTTACATAATAATGTAAACGTATCATCTCTTTAACAAACTAAACCATTTTTTTTAATAATAATATAAATAATGCCTTTCAAATCCATTCTCTTTTTTTTTTAGATTCATAAGAATGTAAACATATCTTTTGAGTCCCATTTCTTTCGCGAAAACTACCCTATCATAATAATGTAAGCGCGTTTCTTTTCAATCCCATCTGTAAAAAAACACAAAAAACTTTTATAATAATCTAAATCATGTGTCTTTCAAATCCCATCTCTTTAAAAGAAATCATAATAATGTAAACGTATCTTTTAAATCCCATCTGTTTACTATCAAAAACAATGCTTTCATCGATAATAATGTATATGTATCTTTCAGATCCCATCTGTTAAAAAATACCCTTTTATGCGCTTCACTACTCTAGCCAAGACTATAATAGGTGAAGACGGGGTAAAAAGCTCATGGGCGGGTACGAAGCCCATGCCAATTATCTCATGATATTAAGAAAATTTCAGTCAAATTTGCCCATGAGACGAATGCTAATTTCGACTGAAATTTGCTTCATTTCATGGGATAATTGGCATGGGCTTCTTACCCGCTCATGGGCTTTTTACCCCGTCTTCACCTATGTGTCTTGGCCAGCGTAGTGAAGCACATTTTGTACTGCTGTCCTGGATGCCTGGGCTGGAATTGACAGCAAAACAACAGCGCTATGGTGATAGTAAAGAGTGTGAAGCTGATCAATATTTTTATTCTTCTTCCAGTTGGGGATGTTTATCCTGCCCCACGCTCACCGGTCTTCATTCAGACCATTAATACTAATAGCAGCGCACAGGATGCGTGCTGTGTGAATTCGTGTCATCCATCCCACCGGCACCACCACCGAATAGTGGGATGGGCTTTAACGTGTGCACAAGATCTTGTGCATGCGTTCGCACACGGGACCTCGGTTTTTGAAAAGTCTCGTCCGAAGGACTTTTCCCCAACGGACGTCAGGTACCCATTTACACCTGGGTGGAGTGAGGAAAATAGGAGTAAAGTGCCTTTCCCAAGGACACACCACTGTGAACCGAGCTGGGTTCTAACCCGCGCACTCGCAAACCTGACGGATTACGAGCTAGCGACTCAGACTTACCAACTGAGCAACAAATTATAGTTGTCATTTTTATTGATAGTAAAGAGTGTGAAGATGATCAATACTGTGGTCTTTTTTGATTGATAGTAAAGAGAGTGTGAATATGATCAATAGTTGTCTTAGTTTTTCAAATTGATAGTAAAGTGTGTGAAGCTGATCAATACTGTTGTCTATTTTGATTGATAGTAAAGAGAGTGTGAAGCTGATCAATACTGTTGTCTTTTTTGATTGATAGTAAAGAGAGTGTGAAGCTGATCAATACTTGTCTTAGTTTTTCAAATTGATAGTAAAGAGAGTGTGAAGCTGATCAATACTGTTGTCTATTTTGATTGATAGTAAAGAGAGTGTGAAGCTGATCAATAGTTGTCTTAGTTTTTCAAATTGATAGTAAAGTGTGTGAAGCTGACCAATGCTGTTGTCTATTTTGATTGATAGTAAAGAGAGTGTGAATATGATCAATACTGTTGTCTTTTTTTTAATTGATAGTAAAGAGAGTGTGAAGCTGATCAATACTCTTGTCCTTTTTGATTGATAGTAAAGAGTGTGAAGCTGATCAATATTGTTATATTTTTTATTGATAGTAAAGAGAGTGTGAAGCCGATCAATATTGTTAGATTTTTTATTGATAGTAAAGAAAGTGTGAAGCTGATCAATATTGTTATATTTTTTATTGATAGTAAAGAAAGTGTGAAGCTGATCAATATTGTTGTCTTTTTTATTTGATAGTAGAGAGTGTGAAGCCGATCAATATTGTTGTCTTTTTTATTTGATAGTAGAGAGTGTGAAGCGGATCAATATTGTTGTCTTTTTTATTTGATAGTAGAGAGTGTGAAGCTAAAAAAAACACCCACCGCTAAGGGGTCAATTTAAATGGAACTACAGTTAACTAGACACCGGAAATGTGTGCGAGCAGAGAGAGAGAGAGAGAGAGACAGAGACAGAGAGACAGGGCAGGGAGCAGAGACACAGAGAGAGAGGGAGAGAGACAGCGAGACAGAGACATGGAGATAGAGAGAGAGAGAGAGAGAGAGAGACAGACACACACACACACACACACACACACACACACACACACACACACACAGAGAAAACTTGAAAACAAACTTTATTTTCCTAGGATATAGATTTTAGGCAAAGCCTATTCTTCCAATCTGTCCACAGAGAGAGACACACACACACATGGGGGGGGGGGGGGAGAGAGAGAGAGAGAGAGAGAGAGAGAGAGAGAGAGATCCCACATCCCACATGGCGGCGCTGAGACATCGGCTGTGGCGCCGCTCCTACTATACAGAACACTGCGTTAATTAATGAAAAATGGCGTTTGGGTCCGGAGGACGTGTCTCTGTATCTCTGTGTGTGTATATCTCTCTCTCTCTCTCGCTCGCTCTCTCTCTCTCTCTCTCTCTCTCTCTCTCTCTCTCTCTCTCTCTCTCTCTCTCTCTCTCTCTCTCTCTCTCTCTCTCTCTCTCTCTCTCTCTCTCTCTCTCTCTCTCTCTCTCTGTGTGTGTGAGTGTGTGTGTGTGTGAGTGTGTTGCTGTTGCTGCTTTTGCACTGACAAGGTCGTATCAAAATGGCGCAGCTTCGCTGAGTTTCCCGTCCAGCTCGCGCAGCTAGTGGCTGCTCTATTTTTGACCTCTGTGATATGGACACTCAACACAACTGCGTAAGTCCGTGGAGGTACACAAACAGTCATACTTGCTGTTGGTCAGCTGACGCAAACCGTTTGTGAGAGTTGATACTAGGTCCTATGCTTACAGTGGGGCACCACGACTGTCCGAATCACGGCTCTCTGAATCACGACTGTCGGAATTCAGAGAAAATAAAAATGGCAGACATGAAGACAGACAGATACAGACACAGACAGACAGACAGACACACACACACACACACACACACACACACACACACACACACACACACACACACACACACACACACACACACACACACACACACACACATGACCAGTGACCACCGCCACTGACCAGTGGTCACTTCTACTTAAATTCCACATTGTCACTGTTTAACAGCTTATTAGAGTGTCATGAGTATTACTGCGCCTCGTACAGCATAGATAAACAGTGGTCAGTGACAATGACCAGTGGTCACTTTGACTTAAACAATCAAACCTTGATTCTTAACAGCCTGTTTCCTGTCACTAGATAATGTACACACTTTTAGAATGCATTTGACCAGTGGTCATTGATAGACCAGTGGTCATTTTGACGAAAAATCAACTGTTTTCACTGTTTAACAGCTTATTAGTGTGTCATGAACAATACTGCACCTGGAACAGACACATATGGGACATTAGTAGATATAAAGATGGTGTGAACGATCCTGGAGGCAATGCCCGGAGGCAGTGCAACACGAGTAAAGTCCCGAATTTTTAACAATACAGATAAGCATAATTAAAACATTATAATAAATTATGTCATCATCTGAGCCTGCGCCCAGCGACTGGTAAACAAAACAAAAAACCGCGATACACTTACAAAGGACCCCCCCCCCCCCCCTCCCGCCCCCTCCTTCCGCCCCCTCCCCCCTCCCCCCTGCCCCCCCTCCCCCCCCCTCCCCCACACACAAATCGCGATGAACTCACACTCCTTTCCCCGATCCATATCGGGGCAAAAGAGACATGAAACAAATTGTGCACGGTTTTTTTTTCTTTTTGTTTCTCTTTTCCTCTCCTCGAAAGCGTGACCTGGTGGGTTAAAAAAAAAGCTAACAAGAAATTGGAAATAAGGTGAATTTCACGTGCAAAACGCCTCCTTGTCCTGTTTCGTGGAGTGAAAATGACTTCAGTTCAACAAAACATTCTCCAGCTTACCTCTTCACTTTCAATAGCGCCAGTCTTCACCCTGACCGTGACCAAGTCAACGTCAAGAAACAAGAAACGACAAACAAGATGGGATCACGAAAAAGTGAGAATTTCTTCTCTTCTTCTCCTTAGAAGAAAAACAACAACAACTAAACCCTGGAAGGAAAAACCCTAAACATGATTATTACATGAAAATTAGCGGCATGTGGAAATGAGAAAGACTTGAAAATAACTTTTGATCCATCGTTGAATACACATATGAAGAAGGTAACCAGTACAACGGCTATATTCACATTTATGCCCGTCTGCTGGCGTCAAGAACGATAATTTGTAACGGAAAAGAACAAAAGCAATGTCTTTTTCAGTCAACAGATTATCGTTCTTGACCGGGTTGACGGGCATACATGTGAATATAGCCCAGTAAAACTAACCAAGTAATCAAGTAATGGGTTTAATCAAAAGATCCTTTGACTATCTTCATAAAGATATATTAATTTTGTTAAATTATACAAGGCCATGATTCGACCTCACTTATAATACGGCAACTGTAGTAATAGTAGTAGTAGCAGTAGTAGTAGTAGTAGTAGTAGTTCAGGGCAAGAGGTGGGTCTCGCGGCCCCTTTACTACCCATTCTCGTTTGTTACTTTGCTGTTTTACTGGTGGTTGCTACTTAAGCTAATCTAGAAGTTTATCAAAATTGGATTGGACTTTTTTTTATTCATCGAAAATATTAAAAAGACAATCAAAAACAATTGAAAAAGTTCAGAGAAGAGTCACAACATTAGTTAAAGCATGTAAAAATGTCTTATGAGGAACGTTTAGACTTTCTAAAATTACCATCTTTAAAAGGAAGAAGTCTTAGAAGGGATCTAAATCAAGTATTTAAAATTGTACATAACATCTTGAGGATGTAAATTTCAATGACGTTTTCATGAAAAGTACAATAAATAAAACAAGAAATTGTGATAGTAAGTTGTTTCTTAACAGATCCAATGCTAACACCCGCAAACTGGTGGTGGTGTTTTTTTCTAACCGTGTTGTTTAGGTGTGGAATAATCTACCAATTAACATAAAGAATGCACCTAACATTAATGAACTCAAAAATCTTTTGGACGAAACTGAACCCAAATTCAAATTAAAAAATAAAAGTTTTGATGAATAAACAAACCATTCCTAAAAACAAAAATTACTTTTGGACTATTTTTAGTTAAAGGAGACGCAAACCACACCAAAAAAATGTCTAGTCAACTTCACTGAGAAGGGGCGTAAAAGTGCCGCGAAGCCTATAAATATCTCTCTATATACCTACCTACCTACCTACATATCTACTTTAGGCAGCAAACTTCGCCACGTTGAAGATTCTGCTGCACTTCAGGGGGTAGTACGAAAAAGAAAGACAAGAACAGCAAAAGATGGAGTAGAAACTGAAATGATAATATATTATGGGGAGAAAGAAATGATCCCAAGATACTAGTAGCAAAGATATTATAAAAGGATAGTCTTTGCTAGTAGTCAAGAATAATTGAAGTATTTATAGATACACTGTTTAATACGAAGGATATTTTTTTTATGCGATTCAAAATTGAAGGAAGCTTTTAAAAAAAAATGTCTTTCCGATTTAGAGATGTTTATCCTGCCCCACGCCCAAAGCCTTCGTTTATATTGGTATCCGTGCACATGATGCATGCTTTTTCAGTTTGTGTCATCTATCCAACCGACACAACACGGCCTACTCCTACCGAATAGTGGAACGAACGGCTATGTCCGCATTTTCGTCTGTAAAGGGTCAGCCACATACATACGAATCGTATGGCGATGCCATACGATTTTGACGATGTGAGTCACGAAATGACTGACATTCATGCATTGGGTCTGCTTGAGCATAGTGAGCGAAAATAGCAGAATTATTTTTAGACGGAAGCATTTCACATGATTCATGACTCGCATCGTCACAATCGCATCGCATCCAAATATGATTCGTATGCGTGTGGCTGACCCCTTTAACCCCTGGACTGCCAGAGAAAATTAAAGAAAAAAATAATAATTGGGCAAATCATGCCACGAAAACGACAACCGATAGAGCCAATCTGGCAAAATGGTTTGGGGATATAACTCTCTTGACTGCAGTTAGAGCAAACGCCAGCATATCGGGGTTATTCCTCTTCATCTGATGTCATCAGTTCAGTACGTGATACGTTGGTGGCAGTCAAGGGATTAATGGGAGATCATTTGATGGCTATATAGTAGAATGGCCTGGAAACACAGAAGAAAAAGAAAGTTCTACATCTTTACTTGGAAACTTACAGACGAAGAGTAATGAAAGTTAGGTTTTACGTCCACTCTTGTGTTGGTAGGACAGGTGGGGTTGGTGAAGGGCTACCCTTGTGTTGGTAGGACAGGTGGGGTTGGTGAAGGGCTACCCTTGTGTTGGTAGGACAGGTGGGGTTGGTGAAGGGCTACCCTTGTGTTGGTAGGACAGGTTGGGGCAGGTGAAGGGCTACCCTTGTGTTGGTAGGACAGGTGGGGTTGGTGAAGGGCTACCCTTGTGTTGGTAGGACAGGTGGGGTTGGTGAAGGGCTACCCTTGTGTTGGTAGGACAGGTTGGGGCAGGTGAAGGGCTACCCTTGTGTTGGTAGGACAGGTTGGGGCTGGTGAAGGGCTACCCTTGTGTTGGTAGGACAGGTGGGGTTGGTGAAGGGCTACCCTTGTGTTGGTAGGACAGGTGGGGTTGGTGAAGGGCTACCCTTGTGTTGGTAGGACAGGTGGGGTTGGTGAAGGGCTACCCTTGTGTTGGTAGGACAGGTGGGGTTGGTGAAGGGCTACCCTTGTGTTGGTAGGACAGGTGGGGTTGGTGAAGGGCTGCCCTTGTGTTGGTAGGGCAGGTGGGGCTGGTGAAGGGCTGCTCTTGTGTTGGTAGGACAGGTGGAGCTGGTGAAGGGCTGCTCTTGCGTTGGTAGGACAGGTGGGGCTGGTGAAGGGCTACTCTTGTGTTGGTAGGACAGGTGGGGTTGGTGAAGGGCTGCTCTTGTGTTGGTAGCACAGGTGGGGCTGCTCTTGTGTTGGTAGGACAGGTGGGGCTGGTGAAGGGCTACTCTTGTGTTGGTAGGACAGGTGGGGTTGGTGAAGGGCTACCCTTGTGTTAGTAGGGCAGGTGTGGGCTGGTGAAGGGCTGCTCTTGCGTTGGTGGGGCTGGTGAAGGATTGCTTTTGTGTTGGTGGGGCAGGTGGGGGCTGGTGAAAAGCTGCTCTTGTGTTGGTGGGGCAGGTGTGGTTGGTGAAGGGCTGCTCTTGTGTTGGTAGAGCAGGTGTGGTTGGTGAAGGGCTGCTCTTGTGTTGGTGGGGCTGGTGTGGTTGGTGAAGGGCTGCTCTTGTGTTGGTGGGGCAGGTGTGGTTGGCGAAGGGCTACTCTTGTGTTGGTGGGGCAGGTGTGGTTGGTGAAGGGCTACTCTTGTGTTGGTGGGGCAGGTGTGGTTGGTGAAGGGCTGCTCTTGTGTTGGTGGGGCAGGTGGGGGCTGGTGAAGGGCTACTCTTGTGTTGGTGGGGCAGGTGTGGCTGGTGAAGAGCTGCTCTTGTGTTGGTGGGGCAGGTGGGGTTGGTGAAGGGCTGCCATTGTGTTGGTAGGGCAGGTGTGGTTGGTGAAGGGCTGCTCTTGTGTTGGTAGGGCAGGTGTGGTTGGTGAAGGGCTGCTCTTGTGTTGGTAGGGCAGGTGTGGTTGGTGAAGGGCTGCTCTTGTGTTGGTAGGGCAGGTGTGGTTGGTGAAGGGCTGCTCTTGTGTTGGTGGGGCAGGTGGGGTTGGTGAAGGGCTGCTCTTGTGTTGGTAGGGCAGGTGTGGTTGGTGAAGAGCTGCTCTTGTGTTGGTGGGGCAGGTGTGGTTGGTGAAGGGCTGCTCTTGTGTTGGTGGGGCATGTTGAAGGGCTGCTCTGGGTGGGGCTGGTGAAGGGCTGCTCTTGTGTTGGTGGGGCTGGTGTGGTTGGTGAAGGGCTGCCATTGTGTTGGTAGGGCTGATGTGGTTAGTGAAGGGCTGCTCTTGTGTTGGTGGGGCAGGTGAAGGGCTGCTCTTGTGTTGGTGGGGCAGGTGGGGGCTGGTGAAGGGCTGCTCTTGTGTTGGTGGGGCAGGTGTGGTTGGTGAAGGGCTGCTCTTGTGTTGGTAGGGCAGGTGTGGTTGGTGAAGGGCTGCTCTTGTGTTGGTGGGGCAGGTGAAGGGCTGCTCTTTTGTTGGTGGGGCAGGTGAAGGACTGCTCTTGTGTTGGTGGGGCAGGTGAAGGGCTGCTCTTTTGTTGGTGGGGCAGGTGAAGGGCTGCTCTTTTGTTGGTGGGGCAGGTGAAGGGCTGGTGAAGGACTGCTCTTGTGTTGGTAGGGCAGGTGTGGGCTGGTGAAGGGCTACTCTTGTGTTGGTGGGGCAGGTGTGGTTGGTGAAGGGCTGCTCTTGTGTTGGTGGGGCAGGGGTGATGGTGAAAGGTTGCTATTGTGGATGTACGGCAGGTATGGCTGCTCTTGTGATGGTAGGGCAGGGTGGTGGTGAAGGTTTGCTCTTGTGTTTGTAGGGGGGATGTTAAAGGACTGCTCTTGTGTTGGTAGGGCAGGTGGGTTGTTGAAGTGCCGCTCTTGTGTTAGTAGGGCTGGTAAAATTTGGCGAAATGCTGCTCTTGTGTTGATAGGTGTGACGAGGGAATGGGTTAAAAGGCTAAGTCTCTACGGATGACTTTTAGTGTTTTAAATTTTCAAGTAGAAAATTTGCCTTTCTCTAGGGTATGGGAGATGAGCAACTACTGGCTGGGAGGTCTTGGGTTCGAATCCCATCAGAGGCGAGGGTTTTTTTCGGTCCTGGACCGACTCCTACCCAGAGTGAGTGGCTATGGGCTCAATGGGAAGACTGAAACCACACAGTCGAGCTTCATCCGCTTAACGGATGCGATTGAGAGTGTTGCTCTAATTTCAAGACCAACACTGCAGGTGTCTGTAGTTCTCGGGCCTGGTTAACGCCGGGATATCATTATGAAAGGAAGCGTAGAATACAGCCCTGCCATGCAGTCTCAGACCGATACGGAACTCCATAGCATCATCATCATCGTTATCATCGGCCTCATTTTCCATCAATCATAAAAAAATAAGTCTCAAATTATGTGGCTTTGCATGCCCTGCTCTCATGGTGACCTCAGTTTCTGTTTCCGATCCAGTCTATGCCTTGGTGCGTTCGGGTCAGTCATGGGGATCAGTGTGTTCTGGGGAGCTGTCAGTGGACGGTCGTGGTGGCGCCCTCGGAGGAGGACCTCACTCACGCTGGCTCCGCGACTAAGAGAATAGTGTCGTCAGTAGGGGGGGCTTAGTAGGTGGTGTCCTGAACAGGCTCCACTGAACTCCACCGAAGTGACTCAGCAGAAGTGCAGTGTCTCCTCGGTTGGTTGCCTCCTGACGGTCTAACATAGATTTGCTCCCCTTGGACTGCTGGTCTCGGTTTCTGCGACTTGAACAAACCCGGGTGTAGCTGCGAATTGGGATTCGGAACGAGCGGCATGGGAGCAACACCATTGTACGGCCCAGAAGATGGGACAGCAAAAAATAAAAAACTTTCCCGGCCCCTTTTCATCTAATAAATTTATATTTGTGCCTGGGTTCTGGCTCGTATGATTGTAAGAAATACAAGTGGTTGATTTGCTCTAAATGGCAGACAGAGAGAAGTAGGGTTTTACATGAAATTACAAGACTCCCACTCTCATCAGTCTGACCAAAGGGTTCAGAATTATTTGACACTTGTATTTTATTTACTCACAAAATCTGCATAAGATTATGCAACAATAATAATAAAGCAGCTCAATGGCGCCAAAACAAAATATGAATGAAAAACAATGAAATCCGAAAGGATTTACAAGACTTTTGTCTTTCTAGAAGGTTAGCCCCAAGCGGGAAGGGTCACTAATTATCTTCAGTGTCCGGAGGAAAGTTCAAATGATTGGCGCGGTCCTGTGGACTTAGCTGTTGTCAAGTTCCTCTGTAGGGATCAGCGAGTGCTGGGCTGGCTGGGCTTGCTCGTCAGGTGAGAGTAGCTCCCAGTCGTTCCGGTTACGGCGTCGCGGGATGGCACAGTTCAGGCGTGGTCTCCTCGCAGATTCTGGGTGCGGGGCGTCTTGGCGGCGTTCCCGTCTTGTTGCTGGTGAGTCAGGGATAAGCGTCCTGACCACGATGCCCTGCTGATAATCACAGGAGAAGGTGGATGTAGATCTCTATGGCTTAGAGACAAGGGGCTTCAGTCGGCAGGGAATTAGTGGATCCCAACCGGCTAGAAGGCTGACCTTGTACAATAGCACTAGTTAATAAATAAACTGAATTTCAGTTAAACAGATCAGTAAAACTTAAAAGGTGTACAGGAATCAACTGATATTATTCAGTACCTGGCTAGATCAAAGTCTATGATCAAGCCAACATTACTCTCCATCCAACACCTGGAAAGGAATGTTATCATAAAGTGCAAGATTGCAACCCACAGGCGTCCTACTAAAAATATACAAAAGGGTTAGTAGGCATAAAATCCGGTTCTGGTACCAAAAGAGTTAGTCAAAAACACACACACAAATAATCAGTGCACATAATTAGAATAGAATGTTTACCACTTCTTTTCAATAACATATCTACTCCTTATTCATCATTGAACATAGGATCTAGATCAAAAATAGGATCTAACAAAAAACAAATCTCAATCACCAGCCGTCAATAATACTCACTAGTTGGGCTATTATGACTGGCTGGGAGAGAGGTTGATTCTGCAATGTTGCTTCACCAGATTTTGGAGGTATTCTGAGAGAGTACGTGTAGGCTAACTTTCGTCACTACTCAAATTTTCCCCTCCACTTTCAAACACCAGCGGAAAGGGGAGGTAAAACGGGATCCAAAGAGATAAATGCCTTAATCGGCGTCGGGTTTGATGTAGAATTGTAATTAAAGTGGCTGCCCGAATACAGAAAAAAAGGGGGGGGGGGGGGGTCGTGGAGAAAAAGGGAGAAAGTGGGTCGTGTGTCTCCACTCTGTCACAATAGGGCAGGTGGGCTGTGATAGCTGCTCTTGTGTTGGTAGGACATGTGGGGGCTGGTGAAGGGCTGCTTAATTGTGATGGTACGGAAAGGGATGGTGAAGGGTTGCTCTTTTGTTGGTAGAGCAGATGGGGTTGGTTAAGGACTGTTCTTGTGTTGGTATAGGGCAAGCCAAGTTTGGAAGGAATCGACGCTCAGTCAAAACAAAGTTTCCTATCCTAATATGGGTATATGAGCTCGAGTCCGTTTCGGTCTATTCTGGTGTCCGATCCGGTCCATTTCGGCATTTGAAACTACCCCCTATTTTGTCAGTAGCTAGCTACCCGTAGGCTTTGAAAGCAGATATACAACACCCTCCCCCCACCCCACCCACCCCCGTCTTCTTCTTCTTCTTCTTGTTTTAATTTCTCACCATGTCTCGATCTGATCCTCACTCACTCCTTTGTTGTTGCCCCCCCCCCCCCCCCCCCGTGTGTGTGTGTGTGTGTGTGTGTGTGTGTGTGTGTGTGTGTGTGTGTGTGTGTGTGTGTGTGTGTGTGTGTGTGCCGGTTTTACGTTGTGTGAAAACATTTTCTTGCATACAAATTACAATGGAGTCCGTTGCAAGCCTACTGTTTGTTTAAAACCTTACCCCTTCTGTCCACAGAAAACAAGAAAAATCGTAACAGAATGGACCACGACGAAAACCATCCTCAGCCTATGTATGCCTACCATGAATTTTACAGGCCAAACAAACAGACAGGAAAAGAGGGTGAAAGAACTAAGGCTCGCCGAACAAAACTTGGAAAAGAAGGGATCATGCTTACCAGGCCTGAATGGGAGTCTGAAATTTGATTTTAACGCAAGTTGTAAACCGTCAGCAAAAGCCAGAACTCATGTTTGCTTGTCATTTCTTTTTTTAAACCAAAGCTTTTAATCGGGGTTTTAACTGCAACCCAGTTCCAAGTGCTTCCAACGCTTCCGAGTACTACATTCCATCTTTACGCAGCAAACCCGACTTCTATTTAATTCCAACTAAAATAGTACCATCCCCCAGCATGTTCCAACAAACCCATACCTGGGCATTCTACTATCTCAGGACCTAAAATGGGGACCACATTATATTTTCAACATTACAAAGAAAAAAAGCAGCACCCTTGGATTCCTCCGACAAAATCTCCACCGCTGCCCACCACGGTGTAAAACAGTCTATTTGGCTCTAGTCAGACCTCTACTAGAATATGGTGCCTTTGTGTGGGACCCTTATATACAGAAAGACATTGACCGTATAGAACGTATACAACGAAATGCTGCCCGCTTCATCACTGGCGACTATAACTCTACAACGCCTGGCAGTGTCACCAATCTTCTAAAAAGAACCCTGATCTTCCATCCCGTCAGCAAAGGCGCCAACACCTTCGTCTGACCATGCTCTACAGAGTGGTTGAGGGGTTAGTACCAGCCTTACCCCCTGAAGACTTCATCACTTATCACAAATCGAGCAGACTGATAAGATCCGGACTTCCTTGCTCGTCCAACCTAATCAAATCTTCAGTGCAAAACAACAACAAAACAATTAATAAAAGTTCCCTCTACAAACACCGACCAGTTCAAAAACTCTTTCTTTGTTAAAACACCAACGGAGTGGAACCATCTGAATATCAGCACCGTCCAAGCCCACTGAGGCCTTCAAAAGACAGCTAACTGTTAACCAACCAACATCAATAAACCGCCTCTGTGCAATCTCTCCCCATCGCAGTTATTCCAGACTACTGGGTTGTAGCGACGTATTTGAAAGAAGAAGTAGTAGCTGGAATAATAGACACAATGGTTAGAAGACACTGTGAAGTCATGTATTCCCCATCCAACATCGCAGTGGATGGCAATGTCCTCGTGAAAAGTGTCTTTGATGAAAAGGCAAACACTCGCCAATCTGACTCCCTCTTATATGACCCAAAGCCATACACCATCACATTCAAACTTGGACCGAACAAAAATCAAGGCCCAACGTGGTCCAAAGAAATCATGAGGAACTCATCGGTTTTTGTCAGGAAGGTCAATGTTGAAACGCCCTGACATTTTCTGGAAGAAAGCGAATATGAAGACATTTCTTGTGAGTTTCCTGGCATGGCGCACAAGAATCTCACACTGACGAAGACTCCAGCTCTGAATGATTCCTCGAGAAGGCCTGTCAGTCCTGAGTGCTAGCCCGGTGGAGACTCCAGCTCTGAACGATTCCTCGAGAAGGCCTGTCAGACCTGAGTGCTAGCCCAGTGGAGACTCCAGCTCTGAACGTGACCTCATGTCGATGAAATACCCCCCCCCCCCCCCCCCCACACACACACAACGTGATGCCGACATGTCTACAAGACCTGTCAGAAACCGTAAACAACCATCTGCATAGTTGGAAGACTGAGACTTGAAAACATACACATGCGGCCTGCAGACCATGACGGACTACAAACCAGACAGAAGGACCCTGAGAGCTGAGGACCCGCAGGCGCTGGCCGACAACCTCAACACTTTCTACACCCGCTTCGACACCGCTGACTTCTCTACTGAGCGTGCAAGCGCTCTCCTGGAGCGGGCTCAGCAGGACGACAGAGAGGAGGAGGTGAGGAGACAGGTCCAGCAGGTCAACCCACGCTGCGCCTGCGGTCCTGATGAACTGCCTGGGGTGGTGCTGAAGCACTACCACGACTCCCTGCAGGCTGTCTTCATGGGTCCTCTTCCAGCAGTCCCTGGACTCCGGGCTGATCCCCTCCATCTGGAAGTTCCCCGCCTTCATCCCTGTCCCCAATAAACCCTCTCCAACAACCCTCAACGACTACTGCCCTGTGACCCTGACCCCTTCAAGTGCCTGGAGCAGATGGTGCTTCGCAGACTGCTGGGGGCCACATGCTAGTTCCAGGGCCCTCTGCAGTTTGTCTACAGCCCCAAGGGGTAGTATGGATGATGCCGGCGGGAGCGTCGCTGTTTCTCTCTCTCAGAGGAGGGGAGGAAGGGGGGGGGGGGGGGCGCGAGAGTCGCTGTTTCTCTCTCTCTCTCTGTGTCTGTCTGTCTGTCTCGTATCTCTCTCTGCCTTTGTCTGTCTGTATCTCTGTGTGTGTCTCATGTCTCTGTATATCTATGTGTCTCTCCGTCTCTCTCTCTTCCTGTCTGTCTGTCTCTATGCCTGTCTCTCTCTCATAACATAATATTTTGCGGACCCCGCGAAACTGCTACTCATCATTAACGGTTCTTGGCGGTACCGGTACTAGGCGTTACCGGTTCTGGGATTTGCCAGTACTAGGCGTTGCGCTAGTATTATAAAAAAAACCTCAATGGGAGTAGGTAGGGGAATGAGTGATAAATATGTGCTTGTATGACAATAATTTAATACTTTTTGGTGTAATCCTTTGTTCTGTACATGTGTATATGTGTGGTGTGTGAGGGGTGGTGGGAGAGAGAGATGAAGAGGGAGAATGTGTATGTGGGAGGGGTGGGGATGGAAGGCATTGTTGTATTATTGATAGTTTTATCATGCGATTTTATTTCTCATCTAACATCACGGTTATTGATTTTGGTTGCCTTGTTTAATGTATGAAAATACTGTTTCTTTTTGCAAGTTAGTAATATGTGTATTATTGTAATTCATTACTATTACTATGTGATTTACATTTTCTGTGATAGCATCTTTTTTATGGTTGATTTATTGGTATTGTTACTGTTGTTACTAATGCTTTATTTTTTTAAATTACAATCAGTATGTTATTTTAGCTAACCTGGAGATTTTAGGGTTTAATAAGATTTGAGTTTATTATCATTATGGATTATAGTTTATTGATAACCATGTATTGTTAAGCCACTCTCTTCAAATCGTAGCCTGCTTTTTTAGCGCTTAGGGCTTGTTTAAGAATAAGCGCATTGTTAAACATTTATTTATGAATGATAGTTTTCATTAATCTTTTAAACTAATCATTTTAGCTCACTTTGTTGATTTATTTCTATGCTTTGTTAATTTTATATTAACTTATGGTTCAGGGGTGGGTGTGTTTGGAGGAATGAGCATCGGACATTTGCTTTCAGTTTTATAATACTTTCACTTTGTTGATTTATTTTTATGCTTTGTTAATTTTATATTAACTGATGGTTCAGGTGTGTGTGTGTTTGGAGGAATGAGTATCGGACATTTGCTTTCAGTTTTATAATACTTTATAATTTTGTGCATAATACAGAATTTGTTCCGAACAATATTTATTTGGATTATAGTTGCCGGTGTGTGTGTGTATATGTGTTTTAAAATGTGTTGTCTTTTCTACGTAAAACTGTCTTTCTAAATGTTACCTGTGTCATGCATGTCAAAATTAAATGTGCTTACCAGACAGTGAATTTCTTTGCTTTGTGTAAACTGTATTATTGATTTGTTTTTTATTTGAAAAAAACAACTGACCTGGGCCTGTATTCACATTGAGATAGTATGGGACTTTATCATCGTATCTTAGAAGTCCTTCTAAAGTAGTGGGATTTAATAAGACTTTAGAAGGACTTAAGATATCATGATGATAAGTCTCATACTATCTTAATGTGAATATAGGCCCAGTTCTACAACTGGATTTATCAATACGATGCATTCACCGTCTTCAGGGCCTGTACTCATGAGCGCGGCTAAGACAACTAGAACTAATCTGGGATGGAAAATGCAAGTTAGTCTAAACTGCCAATCGGATTGGTAGTTTAGACTAATTTGCATTTTCCATCCCAGATTAGTTGTCTTAGCCGCACACATGGCTACAGGCCCGGAAAATATCAAAATTCATTTCAGCAAACTTGCCCAACTAAAAAGTGATGGTTCTTTGTTTCTTTTAAAATTCCAGATAAACAATAATAATTGTTGTTTGGACGGTACCCTTTTCATCCTGAAAATGTTTCACACACAGCTGTTCCATCCCACACAAAATCAAGCTATTTAGTTAAAAGACTGAATCTAGAAATCTTGGATAAAAACTGCACCAAGCTTTTGTTTGTAAAACTATTTTGGCTGCATGTTCTTCATTGTATTTTTAATACATTTCTTCTATCAGATTTATGGTAAAAACTTATTTTTGTTGAGCAGTATCATACAACATATTTAGTAGAAAATGTTCTTGAATAATACACAAACATAAATAAAATTGCCCATGAGTGAAAATCTATCAATATCAACTGAAAACAACTAATATTGTCACAAACTGCAACATATTCTTGACTGTTATTTATGAAAAGTTGGTTATTGTAAACTAAAGTTCGCTTGAAAAAACTTATGAATATATAAACTAAATGATCCTCCCGAAATAGTTGTGCACAAAAGTCTTGTTAATAATATCTGTTAAATGACTGGAAGAGAAGTTGTGTTCAGAAGGACGAACAGAGGTGCAATCTGCACCTTGCTTGTCAAAGGTTACTAATAGAGGTGGGGGAAAAGACCGGTTTGAACCGAAAAACCGGTGCTAAACTTTCGCGGTTCGAAAAACCGGTTCGGGTTGCTGTGAACCGTTTTTTTAAACAGCAAACTGACAGTAAGTTTTTCTTAGAATAATGCATTCTTTTAGAAAAACAACACTTGATTCTCAACGCAGATTGGGTGTTTGTAAACCAAGAGTAGCTGTTTCTAGTTTGTGGTGGTGTATGGCTTTGACTTTGACTGAGTGTTGAGTTGAGAGTGTGTGTGTGTATCATAAGTCATAAATGTCGTGTGTGTGTGTGTGTGTGTGTGTGTGTGCGTGTGTGCGCGCGCGTGCGTGGATATTCTGACAAATAAATGTTTGCATAGGTGAAACTAGTGATGCGAGTACTGGTTAAAAAACCCGGTTCGGTTCGGGAAAACCGGTTCGGATTTTTGAACCGGTTCTCAACTCTAGTTACTAAGTAGGAACTTAGGTGACAGAATGGTAAGCATGTTCGTCTGCCAATAGGAATTGTTCGGAAATAATTAAGGGGAGTGATTTGATGGTGTGTGGTAGTGATCTCGTCTAATTCAATCGGCCAAACAGGGGAAGTTACTCTACCATCAGGTAGATCCCCAGCTCTCACCTCGTGTGTTTGAGTAGACCTACAGCACTTAGAACACTGTGCATCATTCTAAACTTGATGGCATTTATATTTTTTACGTCACACTTTGTAAGTTCTTAGTTTGTGGCTACTGGCCACCCCTCATTTTTTCTAAAAAAAATGTTTGCAAGTCGCTAACTCGCATCCTGCGGTTTCAAGCTTTCAAAATTGTTGCTATGGTATTTGACCGAGTAATCAACTCTAATTTTCACAAAGTGCTCTCCCCTAGTTTTTTTCTCTGAAAATCGTCTATTAACCAGGGGCAAAGCGAAAGCTGGTGAATGTTTACAGTGCTGTCTGTTCATCCATGTGTGTTACTACGATAGCGTTTTAACGGAGGGATCTAGAAACCTCAAATTGTGCATGCAGATAGTAGTTAGGATATCTAGGCCAAGTTCGAAGATGAAGGTCATTGGTCAAAGTCCCTGGAGCCGAAAATGCTGCCACTCCGCTGATAGATCTAGCGTTTTCAAGCTCTAGTTTGAAATAATAATAACAGTGAATCGTTTACATAGCGCACTCCTCCACCAAATGTGGAGCTCTATGCGCTTAACAAAAAACAAAAATTAAAAGCAACAAACGCTCACACAATGCAAATAGGCATACATTCACCACCCACCCCCCCCCCACCCACCCACCCACACATTGCGGCGCGCATGCACACCCACCCACACATGCGCGCGCATGCACACCCACCCACACACAATAACCATCACCAACCACTCACCGCACCTAAGAAACACAACTGTTGAATAAAGCATAAACATTCCCTACTCTCTCTCTCTTGTCTCTACACTCTCTCTCTG
>CM065709.1:24549447-24575380 GCA_017654935.2 Phymorhynchus buccinoides | reverse complement strand
TATGACTTTTCAATCACCAGTGCATCACTAACATGAATTGAAATGCCTTTGTCGTTTTGAACGTTTAGGTTATTTTTCTTTTAAAAGAGTACCTCAACGTGTGGACATGTATTTGAGCAATGAGCGCTTCTGGCCGACCCACAGTAGATCACTCTACTGTTTTATATTACAACCCTTTATTAAAAAGAAAGCAAAATCTATTTTTGACACACTCGAACAAGAGAGAGAGAGAGAGAGAACAAGTGAGTTTAGCGTTGCTAAGAAACTGCCTTCAAATGAAAAGCTCCTCCGAAAAAATAATATAGTTTTTTGGTGTTTATTTGGTGTGATATTCGAAACTGATGGTGAGTGGTTTTTTATGACGGTTACCATGCTTGCTTGACAATAACTGTTGTTGGTATGATGATGATAATGTTGAAGATGATGAAAATGGGTGTGATATTTGTTTGTAGTTTGCCAGTTTTGTTTGTATAATCGACTGAATGCTTACAGGACTATTAGACTATTAAAATAACAAAAACAATTACTACCTGGATGACTCTTGTGCTATGTTTATGTGGACGTTTTTGAATGAGGCTTTATACCGAAAATTCTCTGCCCCTGTCTCGTGCCCTGAGATGCGAACACCGCCTACTTAAGATTACCGCCCTTGCCTGTCAGGAACTAGTAGTATAATATAGCCACAGAAAATTACCTGCTCCTGACTCGTCGCCAGGGGGCATCGGCACTTCGGGCCTAAAATTATCGCCCTTTCGTGTCGGTATGTGTGACGTAAGTGTCCCGCGCGACCCCTCTTTCTTATCTACACCCCCCCCCCCTCTCTCCCCTTTTCCTTTCTTCTCTCCAGCCGCCACTTTAATTGCCATCCACTCCATCAAAAGAACGCCGATTAAGGCAGTTGTCTCTTTGAACTCCGATTTACCTCCCCTGTCAGCATGTACCACCTACCGAGGTTATCTCCCTTTACCCCCCCCCCCCCCTTATCTCCGTTCCCCATCACGAGATAGTGATAGCAACATTTGGCTCCCTCTGAAGACAACTCGTCCTTTCTAATCACGAGAATGATAAGAATGTCGGCGCGTGATTGTTCGGTACTAGTATGCATAAAAATATAGCATCATCTTGTGACGTGTCAATTGCTATAAACCAATGACAGGCTTTCATTGTTTGAAAGTGAAGGCTATAATTGGAGTAGTGAGAAAAAGTTTTCACACAAGACGCTGAAACGTAGCTAGAGCAACACTCACAACCAGTCATAATAAGCCCACTAGTAAGTATTATTGATGGCAGGTGATTGAGATCTGGTTTGTTTGACCCTAGTTTTGATCTAGATCCTATGTTCAATGATGAATAAGGAGTAGATAGATATGTTATTGAAAAGAAGTGGTAAACATTCTATTCTATTTATGTGCACTGATTATTTGTGTGTGTGTTTTTGACTTTAACTCTTTTGGTACCAGAACCGGATTTTATGCCTACTAACCCTTTTGTCTATTTTTAGTAGGAAACCTATGGGTTGCGTGGCAATCTTGCACTTTATGATACCATTCCTTTCCAGGTGTTGGATGGAGAGTGATGTTGTCTTGATCACCTTTTATGTTTTACTGATCTCAGTTTGTTAACTTAAATTCAGTTTATTTGTTAACTAGTGCTATTGTACAAGGGAAGCCTTCTAGCCGGTTGGGATTCACTAATTCCCTGCCGACTGAAGCCCCTTGTCTCTAAGCCATAGAGAACTACATCCACCTTCTCCTGTGATTATCAGCAGGGCATCGTGGGCAGGAAGATCATCCCTGTCTCACAAGCACCAAGACGGGACCGCCGCCAAGACGCCCCGCACCCAGAATCCGCGAGGAGACCACGCTTGAACCGTGCCATCCCGCGAAGCCGTAACCGGAACGACTGGGAGCTACTCTCACCTGACGAGCAAGCCCAGCCACCCCAGCACTCGCCGATCCCTACGGAGGAACTTCAGCACAGCCATGAGTTAAGTCCCCACGACAGTGCCAAAAATCATTTGAACTTTCCTCCGGACACTGAAAATAAGTGACCCTTCCTGCTTGGGGCTAACCTTCTAGAAAGACAAAAGTCTTGTAAATCCTTTCGGATTCCATTGTTTTTTTTTTATTCATATTTTGTTTTGGCGCCATTGAGCTGCTTTATTATTATTGCTGCATAATCTTATGCAGATTTTGTGAGTAAATAAAATACAAGTGTCAAATAATCCTGAACCCTTTGGTCAGTCTTGTAATTTCATGTAAAACCCTACTTCTCTCTGTCTGCCATTTAGAGCAATTCAACCACTTGTATTTCTTACAACCATATGAGCCAGAACCCGGGCACAAATATAAATTTATTAGATGAAAAGGGGCCGGGAAAGTTGCTCATCTCCCATACCCTAGAGAAGTGGGTTAAAGGCAAATTTTCTACTTGAAAATTTAACACACTAAAAGTCTTCCCTAGAGACTTAGCCTTTTAACCCATTACCTCGTCACAGTATGAAGCCTCAATGGTTGGTTAGAGCATCTATTTTCTCTCGAACGAGTTCTTTTCCTTGACTGTACCCCTGCTTGAGGTGATCTTCTGTCCGCAGTATTATGACAGACTGAGAGAGAGAGAGAGAGAGAGAGAGAGAGACAGAGAGAGAGTGAGAGACAAAGAGAGAGAGAGAGAGAGAGGGAGAAATTGTTGATGCTTTATTCAACAGATTGTGTTCTTGGGTGCGGTGAGTGGTGGTGATGGTTATTGTGTGTGGGTGGGTGTGCATGCGCGCGCATGTGTGGGTGGGTGTGCATGCGCGCGCATGTGTGGGTGGGTGGGTGGGGGGGGGGTGGGTGGATGTATGTGTATGCCTATTTGCATGTGTGTGAGCGATTTCTTGCTTTTAATTTTTGTTGTTGTTAAGCGCAAAGAGCTCCACATTTGGTGGAGGAGTGCGCTATGTAAACGATTCACTGTTATTATTTCAAACTAGAGCTTGAAAACGCAAGATCAATCAGCGGAGTGGCAGCATTTTCGGCTCCAGGGACTTCGACCAATGACCTTTATCTTCGAACTTGGCCTAGATATCCTAACTACTATCTGCATGCACAATTTGAGGTTTCTAGATCCCTCCGTTAAAACGCTATCGTAGTAACACACATAGATGAACAGACAGCACTGTAAACATTCACCAGCTTTCGCTTTGCCCCTGGTTAATAGACGATTTTCAGAGAAAAAAACTAGGGGAGAGCACTTTGTGAAAATTAGAGTTGATTACTCGGTCAAATACCATAGCAACAATTTTGAAAGCTTGAAACCGCAGGAATGCGAGTTAGCGACTTGCAAACATTTTTTTTAGAAAAAATGAGGGGTGGCCATTAGCCACAAACTAAGAACTTACAAAGTGTGACGTAAAAAATATAAATGCCATCAAGTTTAGAATGATGCACAGTGTTCTAAGTGCTGTATGTCTACTCAAACACACGAGGTGAGAGCTGGGGATCTACCTGATGGTAGAGTAACTTCCCCTGTTTGGCCGATTGAATTAGACGAGATCACTACCACACACCATCAAATCACTCCCCTTAATTATTTCCGAACAATTCCTATTGGCAGACGAACATGCTTACCATTCTGTCACCTAAGTTCCTACTTAGTAACTAGAGTTGAGAACCGGTTCAAAAATCCGAACCGGTTTTCCCGGAGTTTACCGAACCGGTTTTTTTTAACCAGTACTCGCATCACTAGTTTCACCTATGCAAACATTTATTTGTCAGAATATTCACACACACGCGCGCGCACACGCACACACACACACACACACACACACACGACATTTATGACTTATGATACACACACACACTCTCAACTCAACACTCAGTCAAAGTCAAAGCCATACACCACCACAAACTAGAAACAGCTACTCTTGGTTTACAAACACCCAATCTGCGTTGAGAATCAAGTGTTGTTTTTCTAAAAGAATGCATTATTCTAAGAAAAACTTACTGTCAGTTTGCTGTTTAAAAAACCGGTTCACAGCAACCCGAACCGGTTTTTCGAACCGCGAAAGTTTAGCACCGGTTTTTCGGTTCAAACCGGTCTTTTCCCCCACCTCTATTAGTAACCTTTGACAAGCAAGGTGCAGATTGCACCTCTGTTCGTCCTTCTGAACACAACTTCTCTTCCAGTCATTTAACAGATATTATTAACAAGACTTTTGTGCACAACTATTTCGGGAGGATCATTTAGTTTATATATTCATAAGTTTTTTCAAGCGAACTTTAGTTTACAATAACCAACTTTTCATAAATAACAGTCAAGAATATGTTGCAGTTTGTGACTATTAGTTGTTTTCAGTTGATATTGATAGATTTTCACTCATGGGCAATTTTATTTATGTTTGTGTGTTGTCCAAGAACATTTTCTACTACATATGTTGTATGATACTGCTCAACAAAAATAAGTTTTTACCATAAATCTGATAGAAGAAATGTATTAAAAATACAATGAAGAACATGCAGCCAAAATAGTTTTACAAACAAAAGCTTGGTGCAGTTTTTATCCAAGATTTCTAGATTCAGTCTTTTAACTAAATAGCTTGATTTTGTGTGGGATGGAACAGCTGTGTGTGAAACATTTTCAGGATGAAAAGGGTACCGTCCAAAGAACAATTATTATTGTTTATCTGGAATTTTAAAAGAAACAAAGAACCATCACTTTTTAGTTGGGCAAGTTTGCTGAAATGAATTTTGATATTTTCCGGGCCTGTAGCCATGTGTGCGGCTAAGACAACTAATCTGGGATGGGAAATGCAAATCAGTCTAAACGAACCAGTCCGATTGGCAGTTTAGACTAACTTGCATTTTCCATCCCAGATTAGTTCTAGTTGTCTTAGCCGCACTCATGAGTACAGGCCCTGAAGACGGTGAATGCATCGTATTGATAAATCCAGTTGTAGAACTGGGCCTATATTCACATTAAGATAGTATGAGACTTATCATCATGATATCTTAAGTCCTTCTAAAGTCTTATTAAATCCCACTACTTTAGAAGGACTTCTAAGATACGATGATAAAGTCTCATACTATCTCAATGTGAATACAGGCCCAGGTCAGTTGGTTTTTTTCAAATCAAATCAAATCAATACAGTTCACACAAAGCAAAGAAATTCACTGTCTGGTAAGCACATTTAATTTTGACATGCATGACACAGGTAACATTTAGAAAGACAGTTTTACGTAGAAAAGACAACACATTTTAAAACACATATACACACACACACCGGCAACTATAATCCAAATAAATATTGTTCGGAACAAATTCTGTATTATGCACAAAATTATAAAGTATTATAAAACTGAAAGCAAATGTCCGATACTCATTCCTCCAAACACACACACACCTGAACCATCAGTTAATATAAAATTAACAAAGCATAAAAATAAACCAACAAAGTGAAAGTATTATAAAACTGAAAGCAAATGTCCGATGCTCATTCCTCCAAACACACCCACCCCTGAACCATAAGTTAATATAAAATTAACAAAGCATAGAAATAAATCAACAAAGTGAGCTAAAATGATTAGTTTAAAAGATTAATGAAAACTATCATTCATAAATAAATGTTTAACAATAAAATACATGGTTATCAATAAACTATAATCCATAATGATAATAAACTCAAATCTTATTAAACCCTAAAATCTCCAGGTTAGCTAAAATAACATACTGATTGTAATTTAAAAAAATAAAGCATTAGTAACAACAGTAACAATACCAATAAATCAACCATAAAAAAGATGCTATCACAGAAAATGTAAATCACATAGTAATAGTAATGAATTACAATAATACACATATTACTAACTTGCAAAAAGAAACAGTATTTTCATACATTAAACAAGGCAACCAAAATCAATAACCGTGATGTTAGATGAGAAATAAAATCGCATGATAAAACTATCAATAATACAACAATGCCTTCCATCCCCACCCCTCCCACATACACATTCTCCCTCTTCATCTCTCTCTCCCACCACCCCTCACACACCACACATATACACATGTACAGAACAAAGGATTACACCAAAAAGTATTAAATTATTGTCATACAAGCACATATTTATCACTCATTCCCCTACCCACTCCCATTGAGGTTTTTTTTATAATACTAGCGCAACGCCTAGTACTGGCAAATCCCAGAACCGGTAACGCCTAGTACCGGTACCGCCAAGAACCGGTAATGATGAGTAGCAGTTTCGCGGGGTCCGCAAAATATTATGTTATGAGAGAGAGACAGGCATAGAGACAGACAGACAGGAAGAGAGAGAGACAGAGAGACACATAGATATACAGAGACATGAGACACACACAGAGATACAGACAGACAAAGGCAGAGAGAGATACGAGACAGACAGACAGACACAGAGAGAGAGAGAGAGAAACAGCGACTCTCGCGCGCCCCCCCCCCCCCCCCTCCCCTCCTCTGAGAGAGAAACAGCGACGCTCCCGCCGGCATCATCCATACTACCCCTTGGGGCTGTAGACAAACTGCAGAGGGCCCTGGAACTAGCATGTGGCCCCCAGCAGTCTGCGAAGCACCATCTGCTCCAGGCACTTGAAGGGGTCAGGGTCACAGGGCAGTAGTCGTTGAGGGTTGTTGGAGAGGGTTTCTTGGGGACAGGGATGAAGGCGGGGGACTTCCAGATGGAGGGGATCAGCCCGGAGTCCAGGGACTGCTGGAAGAGGACCCATGAAGACAGCCTGCAGGGAGTCGTGGTAGTGCTTCAGCACCACCCCAGGCAGTTCATCAGGACCGCAGGCGCAGCGTGGGTTGACCTGCTGGACCTGTCTCCTCACCTCCTCCTCTCTGTCGTCCTGCTGAGCCCGCTCCAGGAGAGCGCTTGCACGCTCAGTAGAGAAGTCAGCGGTGTCGAAGCGGGTGTAGAAAGTGTTGAGGTCGTCGGCCAGCGCCTGCGGGTCCTCAGCTCTCAGGGTCCTTCTGTCTGGTTTGTAGTCCGTCATGGTCTGCAGGCTGCATGTGTATGTTTTCAAGTCTCAGTCTTCCAACTATGCAGATGGTTGTTTACGGTTTCTGACAGGTCTTGTAGACATGTCGGCATCACGTTGTGTGTGTGTGTGTGGGGGGGGGGGGGGGGGGGGGGTAAGGGGGGGGGGGGGGGGGGGGGGGGGGGGGGGGGGGGGGGGGGGTCGACAGATATGGGTCCGGTCGGTTCATCGACATGAGGTCACGTTCAGAGCTGGAGTCTCCACTGGGCTAGCACTCAGGTCTGACAGGCCTTCTCGAGGAATCGTTCAGAGCTGGAGTCTCCACCGGGCTAGCACTCAGGACTGACAGGCCTTCTCGAGGAATCGTTCAGAGCTGGAGTCTTCGTCAGTGTGAGATTCTTGTGCGCCATGCCAGGAAACTCACAAGAAATGTCTTCATATTCGCTTTCTTCCAGAAAATGTCAGGGCGTTTCAACATTGACCTTCCTGACAAAAACCGATGAGTTCCTCATGATTTCTTTGGACCACGTTGGGCCGTGATTTTTGTTCGGTCCAAGTTTGAATGTGATGGTGTATGGCTTTGGGTCATATAAGAGGGAGTCAGATTGGCGAGTGTTTGCCTTTTCATCAAAGACACTTTTCACGAGGACATTGCCATCGACTGCGATGTTGGATGGGGAATATATGACTTCACAGTGTCTTCTACCATTGTGTCTATTATTCCAGCTACTTCTTCTTTCAAATACGTCGCTACAACCCAGTAGTCTGGAATAACTGCGATGGGGAGAGATTGCACAGAGGCGGTTTATTGATGTTGGTTGGTTAACAGTTAGCTGTCTTTGGAAGGCCTCAGCGGGCTTGGACGGTGCTGATATTCAGATGGTTCCACTCCGTTGGTGTTTTAACAAAGAAAGTTTTTGAACTGGTCGGTGTTTGTAGAGGGAACTTTTATTAATTGTTTTGTTGTTGTTTTGCACTGAAGATTTGATTAGGTTGGACGAGCAAGGAAGTCCGGATCTTATCAGTCTGCTCGATTTGTGATAAGTGATGAAGTCTTCAGGGGGTAAGGCTGGTACTAACCCCTCAACCACTCTGTAGAGCATGGTCAGACGAAGGTGTTGGCGCCTTTGCTGACGGGATGGAAGATCAGGGTTCTTTTTAGAAGATTGGTGAGACTGCCAGGCGTTGTATACATGTAGAGTTATAGTCGCCAGTGATGAAGCGGGCAGCATTTCGTTGTATACGTTCTATACGGTCAATGTCTTTCTGTATATAAGGGTCCCACACAAAGGCACCATATTCTAGTAGAGGTCTGATTAGAGCCAAATAGACTGTTTTACACCGTGGTGGGCAGCGGTGGAGATTTTGTCGGAGGAATCCAAGGGTGCTGCTTTCTTTCTTTGTAATGTTGAAAATATAATGTGGTCCCCATTTTAGGTCCTGAGATAGTAGAATGCCCAGGTATGGGTTTGTTGGAACATGCTGGGGGATGGTACTATTTTAGTTGGAATTAAATAGAAGTCGGGTTTGCTGCGTAAAGATGGAATGTAGTACTCGGAAGCGTTGGAAGCACTTGGAACTGGGTTGCAGTTAAAACCCCGATTAAAAGCTTTGGTTTAAAAAAAGAAATGACAAGCAAACATGAGTTCTGGCTTTTGCTGACGGTTTACAACTTGCGTTAAAATCAAATTTCAGACTCCCATTCAGGCCTGGTAAGCATGATCCCTTCTTTTCCAAGTTTTGTTCGGCGAGCCTTAGTTCTTTCACCCTCTTTTCCTGTCTGTTTGTTTGGCCTGTAAAAGTCATGGTAGGCATACATAGGCTGAGGATGGTTTTCGTCGTGGTCCATTCTGTTACGATTTTTCTTGTTTTCTGTGGACAGAAGGGGTAAGGTTTTAAACAAACAGTAGGCTTGCAACGGACTCCATTGTAATTTGTATGCAAGAAAATGTTTTCACACAACGTAAAAACCACACACACACACACACACACACACACACACACACACACACACACACACACACACACACACACACACGGGGGGGGGGGGGGGCAACAACAAAGGAGTGAGTGAGGATCAGATCGAGACATGGTGAGAAATTAAAACAAGAAGAAGAAGAAGAAGACGGGGGTGGGTGGGGTGGGGGGAGGGTGTTGTATATCTGCTTTCAAAGCCTACGGGTAGCTAGCTACTGACAAAATAGGGGGTAGTTTCAAATGCCGAAATGGACCGGATCGGACACCAGAATAGACCGAAACGGACTCGAGCTCATATACCCATATTAGGATAGGAAACTTTGTTTTGACTGAGCGTCGATTCCTTCCAAACTTTGCTTGCCCTATACCAACACAAGAACAGTCCTTAACCAACCCCATCTGCTCTACCAACAAAAGAGCAACCCTTCACCATCCCTTTCCGTACCATCACAATTAAGCAGCCCTTCACCAGCCCCCACATGTCCTACCAACACAAGAGCAGCTATCACAGCCCACCTGCCCTATTGTGACAGAGTGGAGACACACGACCCACTTTCTCCCTTTTTTCTCCACGACCCCCCCCCCCCCCCCCCCCCCCCCCCCCCACCCTTTTTTCTGTATTCGGGCAGCCACTTTAATTACAATTCTACATCAAACCCGACGCCGATTAAGGCATTTATCTCTTTGGATCCCGTTTTACCTCCCCTTTCCGCTGGTGTTTGAAAGTGGAGGGGAAAATTTGAGTAGTGACGAAAGTTAGCCTACACGTACTCTCTCAGAATACCTCCAAAATCTGGCGAAGCAACAGTGCAGAATCAACCTCTCTCCCAGCCAGTCCTAATAGCCCAACTAGTGAGTATTATTGACGGCTGGTGATTGAGATTTGTTTTTGGTTAGATCCTATTTTTGATCTAGATCCTATGTTCAATGATGAATAAGGAGTAGATATGTTATTGAAAAGAAGTGGTAAACATTCTATTCTAATTATGTGCACTGATTATTTGTGTGTGTGTTTTTGACTAACTCCTTTGGTACCAGAACCGGATTTTATGCCTACTAACCCTTTTGTATATTTTTAGTAGGACGCCTGTGGGTTGCAATCTTGCACTTTATGATAACATTCCTTTCCAGGTGTTGGATGGAGAGTGATGTTGGCTTGATCATAGACTTTGATCTAGCCGGGTACTGAATAATATCAGTTGATTCCTGTACACCTTTTAAGTTTTACTGATCTGTTTAACTGAAATTCAGTTTATTTATTAACTAGTGCTATTGTACAAGGTCAGCCTTCTAGCCGGTTGGGATCCACTCAGTAATTCCCTGTCGACTGAAGCCCCTTGTGTCTAAGCCATAGAGATCTACATCCACCTTCTGTGATTATCAGCAGGGCATCGTGGTCAGGACGCTTATCCCTGACTCACCAGCAACAAGACGGGAACGCCGCCAAGACGCCCCGCACCCAGAATCTGCGAGGAGACCACGCCTGAACTGTGCCATCCCGCGACGCCGTAACCGAAACGAGTGGGAGCTACTCTCACCTGACGAGCAAGCCCAGCCAACCCAGCACTCGCCGATCCCTACAGAGGAACTTGACAACAGCTAAGTCCACAGGACCGCACCAATCATTTGAACTTTCCTCCGGACACTGAAGATAATTAGTGACCCTTCCCGCTGGGGGCTAACCTTCTAGAAAGACAAAAGTCTTGTAAATCCTTTCGGATTTCATTGTTTTTCATTCATATTTTGTTTTGGCGCCATTGAGCCACTTTATTATTATTGTTGCATAATCTTATGCAGATTTTGTGAGTAAATAAAATACAAGTGTCAAATAATTCTGAACCCTTTGGTCAGACTGATGAGAGTGGAAGTCTTGTAATTTCATGTAAAACCCTACTTCTCTCTGTCTGCCATTTAGAGCAAATCAACCACTTGTATTTCTTACAATCATACGAGCCAGAACCCAGGCACAAATATAAACTTATTAGATGAAAAGGGGCCGGGAAAGTTTTTTATTTTTTGCTGTCCCATCTTCTGGGCCGTACAATGGTGTTGCTCCCATGCCGCTCGTTCCGAATCCCAATTCGCAGCTACACCCGGGTTTGTTCAAGTCGCAGAAACCGAGACCAGCAGTCCAAGGGGAGCAAATCTATGTTAGGCCGTCAGGAGGCAACCAACCGAGGAGACACTGCACTGCTGCTGAGTCACTTCGGTGGAGTTCAGTGGAGCCTGTTCAGGACACCACCTACTAAGCCCCCTACTGACGACACTATTCTCTTAGTCGCGGAGCCAGCGTGAGTGAGGTCCTCCTCCGAGGGCGCCACCACGACCGTCCACTGACAGCTCCCCAGAACACACTGATCCCCATGACTTTGACCCGAACGCACCAAGGCATAGACTGGATTGGAAACCGAAACTGAGGTCACCACGAGAGCAGGGCATGCAAAGCCACAGAATTTGAGACATTTTTTAATTTATTTTATGATTGATGGAAAATGAGGCCGATGATAACGATGATGATGATGATGCTATGGAGTTCCGTATCGGTCTGAGACTGCATGGCAGGGCTGTATTCTACGCTTCCTTTCATAATGATATCCCGGCGTTAACCAGGCCCGAGAACTACAGACACCTGCAGTGTTGGTCTTGCAATTAGAGCAACACTCTCAGAATCGCATCCGTTAAGCGGATGAAGCTCGACTGTGTGGTTTCAGTCTTCCCATTGAGCCCATAGCCACTCACTCTGGGTAGGAGTCGGTCCAGGACCGAAAAAAACCCTCGCCTCTGATGGGATTCGAACCCAAGACCTCCCAGCCAGTAGTTGCTCATCTCCCATACCCTAGAGAAAGGCAAATTTTCTACTTGAAAATTTAAAACACTAAAAGTCATCCGTAGAGACTTAGCCTTTTAACCCATTCCCTCGTCACACCTATCAACACAAGAGCAGCATTTCGCCAAATTTTACCAGCCCTACTAACACAAGAGCGGCACTTCAACAACCCACCTGCCCTACCAACACAAGAGCAGTCCTTTAACATCCCCCCTACAAACACAAGAGCAAACCTTCACCACCACCCTGCCCTACCATCACAAGAGCAGCCATACCTGCCGTACATCCACAATAGCAACCTTTCACCATCACCCCTGCCCCACCAACACAAGAGCAGCCCTTCACCAACCACACCTGCCCCACCAACACAAGAGTAGCCCTTCACCAGCCCACACCTGCCCAACCAACACAAGAGCAGTCCTTCACCTGCCCCACCAACAAAAGAGCAGCCCTTCACCTGCCCCACCAACAAAAGAGCAGCCCTTCACCTGCCCCACCAACACAAGAGCAGTCCTTCACCTGCCCCACCAACAAAAGAGCAGCCCTTCACCTGCCCCACCAACACAAGAGCAGCCCTTCACCAACCACACCTGCCCTACCAACACAAGAGCAGCCCTTCACCAACCACACCTGCCCTACCAACACAAGAGCAGCCCTTCACCAGCCCCCACCTGCCCCACCAACACAAGAGCAGCCCTTCACCTGCCCCACCAACACAAGAGCAGCCCTTCACTAACCACATCAGCCCTACCAACACAATGGCAGCCCTTCACCAACCACACCAGCCCCACCAACACAAGAGCAGCCCTTCACCAGCCCCACCTGCCCCACCAACACAAGAGCAGCCCTTCACCAACCACACCTGCCCTACCAACACAAGAGCAGCTCTTCACCAACCACACCTGCCCTACCAACACAAGAGTAGCCCTTCACCAGCCCCCACCTGCCCTACCAACACAAGAGCAGCCCTTCACCAACCACACCTGCCCTACCAACACAAGAGCAGCCCTTCACCAACCACACCTGCCCTACCAACACAATGGCAGCCCTTCACCAACCACACCAGCCCTACCAACACAAGAGCAGCCCTTCACCAACCACACCTGCCCTACCAACACAATGGCAGCCCTTCACCAACCCCAACATGCCCCACCAACACAAGAGCAGCTCTTCACCAGCCCCACCTGCCCCACCAACACAAGAGTAGCCCTTCACCAGCCCCCACCTGCCCTACCAACACAAGAGCAGCCCTTCACCAACCACACCTGCCCCACCAACACAAGAGTAGCCCTTCACCAACCACACCTGCCCCACCAACACAAGAGTAGCCCTTCGCCAACCACACCTGCCCCACCAACACAAGAGCAGCCCTTCACCAACCACACCTGCCCCACCAACACAAGAGCAGCCCTTCACCAACCCCACCCTGCTCTACCAACACAAGAGCAGCCCTTCACCAACCACACCTGCCCCACCAACACAAGAGCAGCTTTTCACCAGCCCCCACCTGCCCCACCAACACAAAAGCAATCCTTCACCAGCCCCACCAACGCAAGAGCAGCCCTTCACCAGCCCACACCTGCCCTACTAACATAAGGGTAGCCTTTCACCAACCCCACCTGTCCTACCAACACAAGAGTAGCCCTTCACCAGCCCCACCTGTCCTACCAACACAAGAGCAGCCCCACCACTGTGCTACCAACACAAGAGCAGCCCTTCACCAACCCCACCTGTCCTACCAACACAAGAGTAGCCCTTCACCAGCCCCACCTGTCCTACCAACGCAAGAGCAGCCCTTCACCAGCCCCACCTGTACTACCAACACAAGAGCAGCCCTTCACCAACCCCACCTGTCCTACCAACACAAGGGAAGCCCTTCACCAAACCCACCTGTCCTACCAACACAAGGGTAGCCCTTCACCAACCCCACCTGTCCTACCAACACAAGGGTAGCCCTTCTCCAACCCCACCTGCCCTACCAACACAAGGGTAACCCTTCACCAACCGCACCTGTCCTACTAACACAAGGGTAGCCCTTCACCAGCCCCAACCTGCCCTACCAACACAAGGGTAGCCCTTCACCAGCCCCCACCTGTCCTACCAACACAAGGGTAGCCCTTCACCAACCCCAACCTGTCCTACCAACACAAGGGTAGCCCTTCACCAACCCCACCTGTCCTACCAACACAAGGGTAGCCCTTCACCAACCCCACCTGTCCTACCAACACAAGGGTAGCCCTTCACCTGCCCCAAACTGTCCTACCAACACAAGGGTAGCCCTTCACCAACCCCACCTGTCCTACCAACACAAGGGTAGCCCTTCACCAACCCCACCTGTCCTACCAACACAAGGGTAGCCCTTCACCAACCCCACCTGTCCTACCAACACAAGAGTGGACGTAAAACCTAACTTTCATTACTCTTCGTCTGTAAGTTTCCAAGTAAAGATGTAGAACTTTCTTTTTCTTCTGTGTTTCCAGGCCATTCTACTATATAGCCATCAAATGATCTCCCATTAATCCCTTGACTGCCACCAACGTATCACGTACTGAACTGATGACATCAGATGAAGAGGAATAACCCCGATATGCTGGCGTTTGCTCTAACTGCAGTCAAGAGAGTTATATCCCCAAACCATTTTGCCAGATTGGCTCTATCGGTTGTCGTTTTCGTGGCATGATTTGCCCAATTATTATTTTTTTCTTTAATTTTCTCTGGCAGTCCAGGGGTTAAAGGGGTCAGCCACACGCATACGAATCATATTTGGATGCGATGCGATTGTGACGATGCGAGTCATGATTCATGTGAAATGCTTCCGTCTAAAAATAATTCTGCTATTTTCGCTCACTATGCTCAAGCAGACCCAATGCATGAATGTCAGTCATTTCGTGACTCACATCGTCAAAATCGTATGGCATCGCCATACGATTCGTATGTATGTGGCTGACCCTTTACAGACGAAAATGCGGACATAGCCGTTCGTTCCACTATTCGGTAGGAGTAGGCCGTGTTGTGTCGGTTGGATAGATGACACAAACTGAAAAAGCATGCATCATGTGCACGGATACCAATATAAACGAAGGCTTTGGGCGTGGGGCAGGATAAACATCTCTAAATCGGAAAGACATTTTTTTTTAAAAGCTTCCTTCAATTTTGAATCGCATAAAAAAATATCCGTATTAAACAGTGTATCTATAAATACTTCAATTATTCTTGACTACTAGCAAAGACTATCCTTTTATAATATCTTTGCTACTAGTATCTTGGGATCATTTCTTTCTCCCCATAATATATTATCATTTCAGTTTCTACTCCATCTTTTGCTGTTCTTGTCTTTCTTTTTCGTACTACCCCCTGAAGTGCAGCAGAATCTTCAACGTGGCGAAGTTTGCTGCCTAAAGTAGATATGTAGGTAGGTAGGTAGGTATATAGAGAGATATTTATAGGCTTCGCGGCACTTTTACGCCCCTTCTCAGTGAAGTTGACTAGACATTTTTTTGGTGTGGTTTGCGTCTCCTTTAACTAAAAATAGTCCAAAAGTAATTTTTGTTTTTAGGAATGGTTTGTTTATTCATCAAAACTTTTATTTTTTAATTTGAATTTGGGTTCAGTTTCGTCCAAAAGATTTTTGAGTTCATTAATGTTAGGTGCATTCTTTATGTTAATTGGTAGATTATTCCACATCTGAACAACACGGTTAGTAAAAAAACACCACCACCAGTTTGCGGGTGTTAGTATTGGATCTGTTAAGAAACAACTTACTATCACAATTTCTTGTTTTATTTATTGTACTTTTCATGAAAACGTCATTGAAATTTACATCCTCAAGATGTTATGTACAATTTTAAATACTTGATTTAGATCCCTTCTAAGACTTCTTCCTTTTAAAGATGGTAATTTTAGAAAGTCTAAACGTTCCTCATAAGACATTTTTACATGCTTTAACTAATGTTGTGACTCTTCTCTGAACTTTTTCAATTGTTTTTGATTGTCTTTTTAATATTTTCGATGAATAAAAAAAAGTCCAATCCAATTTTGATAAACTTCTAGATTAGCTTAAGTAGCAACCACCAGTAAAACAGCAAAGTAACAAACGAGAATGGGTAGTAAAGGGGCCGCGAGACCCACCTCTTGCCCTGAACTACTACTACTACTACTACTACTGCTACTACTACTACTACTATTACTACAGTTTCCGTATTATAAGTGAGGTCGAATCATGGCCTTGTATAATTTAACAAAATTAATATATCTTTATGAAGATAGTCAAAGGATCTTTTGATTAAACCCATTACTTGATTACTTGGTTAGTTTTACTGGGCTATATTCACATGTATGCCCGTCAACCCGGTCAAGAACGATAATCTGTTGACTGAAAAAGACATTGCTTTTGTTCTTTTCCGTTACAAATTATCGTTCTTGACGCCAGCAGACGGGCATAAATGTGAATATAGCCGTTGTACTGGTTACCTTCTTCATATGTGTATTCAACGATGGATCAAAAGTTATTTTCAAGTCTTTCTCATTTCCACATGCCGCTAATTTTCATGTAATAATCATGTTTAGGGTTTTTCCTTCCAGGGTTTAGTTGTTTTTTTTCTTCTAAGGAGAAGAAGAGAAGAAATTCTCACTTTTTCGTGATCCCATCTTGTTTGTCGTTTCTTGTTTCTTGACGTTGACTTGGTCACGGTCAGGGTGAAGACTGGCGCTATTGAAAGTGAAGAGGTAAGCTGGAGAATGTTTTTTTGAACTGAAGTCATTTTCACTCCACGAAACAGGACAAGGAGGCGTTTTGCACGTGAAATTCACCTTATTTCCAATTTCTTGTTAGCTTTTTTTTTAACCCACCAGGTCACGCTTTCGAGGAGAGGAAAAGAGAAACAAAAAGAAAAAAAAAAAAAAACGTGCACAATTTGTTTCATGTCTCTTTTGCCCCGATATGGATCGGGGAAAGGAGTGTGAGTTCATCGCGATTTGTGTGTGGGGGAGGGGGGGGGGGGGGGGGGGCAGGGGGGGAGGGGGGGGGGGGGGGGGGGGGGGGGCCGCGGCGGAAGTGGGGCTGAGTGGGGGGGGGGGAGGGGGGGGGGGGGGTCCTTTGTAAGTGTATCGCGGTTTTTTGTTTTGTTTACCAGTCGCTGGGCGCAGGCTCAGATGATGACATAATTTATTATAATGTTTTAATTATGCTTATCTGTATTGTTAAAAATTCGGGACTTTACTCGTGTTGCACTGCCTCCGGGCATTGCCTCCAGGATCGTTCACACCATCTTTATATCTACTAATGTCCCATATGTGTCTGTTCCAGGTGCAGTATTGTTCATGACACACTAATAAGCTGTTAAACAGTGAAAACAGTTGATTTTTCGTCAAAATGACCACTGGTCTATCAATGACCACTGGTCAAATGCATTCTAAAAGTGTGTACATTATCTAGTGACAGGAAACAGGCTGTTAAGAATCAAGGTTTGATTGTTTAAGTCAAAGTGACCACTGGTCATTGTCACTGACCACTGTTTATCTATGCTGTACGAGGCGCAGTAATACTCATGACACTCTAATAAGCTGTTAAACAGTGACAATGTGGAATTTAAGTAGAAGTGACCACTGGTCAGTGGCGGTGGTCACTGGTCATGTGTGTGTGTGTGTGTGTGTGTGTGTGTGTGTGTGTGTGTGTGTGTGTGTGTGTGTGTGTGTGTGTGTGTGTGTGTGTCTGTCTGTCTGTCTGTGTCTGTATCTGTCTGTCTTCATGTCTGCCATTTTTATTTTCTCTGAATTCCGACAGTCGTGATTCAGAGAGCCGTGATTCGGACAGTCGTGGTGCCCCACTGTAAGCATAGGACCTAGTATCAACTCTCACAAACGGTTTGTGTCAGCTGACCAACAGCAAGTATGACTGTTTGTGTACCTCCACGGACTTACGCAGTTGTGTTGAGTGTCCATATCACAGAGGTCAAAAATAGAGCAGCCACTAGCTGCGCGAGCTGGACGGGAAACTCAGCGAAGCTGCGCCATTTTGATACGACCTTGTCAGTGCAAAAGCAGCAACAGCAACACACTCACACACACACACTCACACACAGACAGAGAGAGAGGGAGAGAGAGAGAGAGAGAGAGAGAGAGAGAGAGAGAGAGAGAGAGAGAGAGAGAGAGAGAGAGAGAGAGAGAGAGAGAGAGAGAGAGAGAGATATACACACACAGAGATACAGAGACACGTCCTCCTGACCCAAACGCCATTTTTCATTAATTAACGCAGTGTTCTGTATAGTAGGAGCGGCGCCACAGCCGATGTCTCAGCGCCGCCATGTGGGATGTGGGATCTCTCTCTCTCTCTCTCTCTCTCTCTCTCTCTATGTGTGTGTGTGTCTCTCTCTGTGGACAGATTGGAAGAATAGGCTTTGCCTAAAATCTATATCCTAGGAAAATAAAGTTTGTTTTCAAGTTTTCTCTGTGTGTGTGTGTGTGTGTGTGTGTGTGTGTGTGTGTGTGTGTGTGTGTGTCTCTCTCTCTCTCTCTCTCTCTCTATCTCCATGTCTCTGTCTCGCTGTCTCTCTCCCTCTCTCTCTGTGTCTCTGCTCCCTGCCCTGTCTCTCTGTCTCTGTCTCTCTCTCTCTCTCTCTCTCTGCTCGCACACATTTCCGGTGTCTAGTTAACTGTAGTTCCATTTAAATTGACCCCTTAGCGGTGGGTGTTTTTTTTAGCTTCACACTCTCTACTATCAAATAAAAAAGACAACAATATTGATCGGCTTCACACTCTCTACTATCAAATAAAAAAGACAACAATATTGATCGGCTTCACACTCTCTACTATCAAATAAAAAAGACAACAATATTGATCAGCTTCACACTTTCTTTACTATCAATAAAAAATATAACAATATTGATCAGCTTCACACTTTCTTTACTATCAATAAAAAATCTAACAATATTGATCGGCTTCACACTCTCTTTACTATCAATAAAAAAAGACAACAATATTGATCAGCTTCACACTCTTTACTATCAATCAAAAAAGACAACAATATTGATCAGCTTCACACTCTCTTTACTATCAATTAAAAAAAAGACAACAGTATTGATCATATTCACACTCTCTTTACTATCAATCAAAATAGACAACAGCATTGGTCAGCTTCACACACTTTACTATCAATTTGAAAAACTAAGACAACTATTGATCAGCTTCACACTCTCTTTACTATCAATCAAAATAGACAACAGTATTGATCAGCTTCACACTCTCTTTACTATCAATTTGAAAAACTAAGACAAGTATTGATCAGCTTCACACTCTCTTTACTATCAATCAAAATAGACAACAGTATTGATCAGCTTCACACTCTCTTTACTATCAATCAAAATATACAACAGTATTGATCAGCTTCACACACTTTACTATCAATTTGAAAAACTAAGACAACTATTGATCATATTCACACTCTCTTTACTATCAATCAAAAAAGACCACAGTATTGATCATCTTCACACTCTTTACTATCAATAAAAATGACAACTATAATTTGTTGCTCAGTTGGTAAGTCTGAGTCGCTAGCTCGTAATCCGTCAGGTTTGCGAGTGCGCGGGTTAGAACCCAGCTCGGTTCACAGTGGTGTGTCCTTGGGAAAGGCACTTTACTCCTATTTTCCTCATTCCACCCAGGTGTAAATGGGTACCTGACGTCCGTTGGGGAAAAGTCCTTCGGACGAGACTTTTCAAAAACCGAGGTCCCGTGTGCGAACGCATGCACAAGATCTTGCGCACACGTTAAAGCCCATCCCACTATTCGGTGGTGGTGCCGGTGGGATGGATGACACGAATTCACACAGCACGCATCCTGTGCGCTGCTATTAGTATTAATGGTCTGAATGAAGACCGGTGAGCGTGGGGCAGGATAAACATCCCCAACTGGAAGAAGAATAAAAATATTGATCAGCTTCACACTCTTTACTATCACCATAGCGCTGTTGTTTTGCTGTCAATTCCAGCCCAGGCATCCAGGACAGCAGTACAAAATGTGCTTCACTAGCTGGCCAAGACACATAGGTGAAGACGGGGTAAAAAGCCCATGAGCGGGTAAGAAGCCCATGCCAATTATCCCATGAAATGAAGCAAATTTCAGTCGAAATTAGCATTCGTCTCATGGGCAAATTTGACTGAAATGTTCTTAATATCATGAGATAATTGGCATGGGCTTCGTACCCGCCCATGAGCTTTTTACCCCGTCTTCACCTATTATAGTCTTGGCTAGAGTAGTGAAGCGCATAAAAGGGTATTTGTTAACAGATGGGATCTGAAAGATACATTATTATCGATGAAAGCATTGTTTTTGATAGTAAACAGATGGGATTTAAAAGATACGTTTACATTATTATGATTTCTTTTAAAGAGATGGGATTTGAAAGACACATGATTTAGATTATTATAAAAGTTTTTTGTGTTTTTTTACAGATGGGATTGAAAAGAAACGCGCTTACATTATTATGATAGGGTAGTTTTCGCGAAAGAAATGGGACTCAAAAGATATGTTTACATTCTTATGAATTAAAAAAAAAAAGAGAATGGATTTGAAAGGCATTATTTATATTATTATTAAAAAAAATGGTTTAGTTTGTTAAAGAGATGATACGTTTACATTATTATGCAAGGTCACTTTAAAAAAATATTAATTAGGGTAAGACGGGGTAAAAAGCCCATGAGCGGGTAAGAAGCCCATGCCAATTATCTCATGAAATAAAGCCCATTTCAGTCAAATTAGCCCATGAGACGAATGCTAAACATTAACACTCATCTCATGGGCGAAATGTGACTGACATTTTCTTTATTTCATGCGATAATTGGCATGGGCTTCTTACCCGCTCATGGGCTTTTTACCCCGTCTTACCCTAATTAATATTAATATTGTGTGCATGTGTGTGTTTTTCTTACTGTTCATTGGCTCTCAGTCCTAAAAGCAAAATGCACGGGAGGCAGGGCGTGTGCGCCGTTTAAAACCCGAAAGTCCCGGGGACGCGGAACTGAGCAGAGGGGGAGCATTTGAATCAGTATCACCGGCTACAGATACCCCAAACTCACAAAGAAGGCTCGTATACATCCCTGCCCAAACACACAAAGAAGGGTCTTAGCTCACATGACTGACCAGTCGCCTTGTATTCCGGTGTCATGAGAAATAAGTCCTGGCGTTAAATAAGTCCCAGTCACCATGCCAAATGCCTGCGTGCCACAACCGTAACGATAACTTCTTTTTGGCGTTAAATAAGTCCCAGTCACCATATGCGTGCGTGCCACAACCGTAACGATAACTTCTTTTTGGCGTTAAATAAGTCCCAGTCACCATGCCATATGCGTGCCTGCCACAACCGTAAAGATAACTTCTTCTTTTTTTAAAATAAATTATTATTATTTAGTAATGAGATTTTAAGTGCTCAATCTACACAGAAAGAACTGAGAAATTGAATGGGAGGGCGTAAATCTATATATTTTCTGATAAATCGATGTACAGACTCGCATGGCACTTGCTTTTGCATTTTTCCGAAATGGCGGACGTTGCAAACAAACATCCACGCAGACAAAAACAACAACTAAATTTTAAAAAACATATCACTGACCTCTCAATATTTAATAGCGAATTCAGTCTGCTCTTCTTGCGTGCCACCAGACCCCTCTAAATGTATAGGCCACTGCAACTAGTGACATTAACGCCCTTGATGTCTAGAGTTAATCCCTTGTTGATCAGTATCCAAAAGGGCATTCACTCTTGCAAAAGGCAGCCATTACGTGGCCTCAAATAGGGTTATTGGCGAGAGTTGTTCCTTTGTTTGGTCAGTACTCAACCATATTTCCCCCACCCATCAAGGGCGTTCACTCTTGCAAAAGGTGTTATTTGCAGTAGCCAATTCAGGGGCAAATCCTTCCCCAAAAGCAAACAGTTCGAATGAGGAAAGGGGGCATGATTTCACGCGAGACATTATTTTTCGCAACAACGGTAACCCACGTGACTGGTCAGTCGCAAACTGTAGAAACTGTACAGTATCCTCAGTTAGTCAACGGATGAGCTAGAAGTCATTTCGTGAGACGAAGAACAACCGGGTGCGAGACGAAGAACAACCGGGTGCGTGACAACGTTGGAATCTTGAACAACGAACAGCGTCTTGCTCCTTCGACTTTTGTGTAAGTACATGAACTTTGGGTTAGTACTGAAATCCCAGTATCACCAGTATTTTTCTTTTCTTTTTCCCCAACATCGGCAGAATCTTCAACTTGATGAAGGAGGCCGATCAACGGGAAGAAGAAGAAGGGTGTCCCACGAGCATGTCGGAAATTTCCTGAGCCTTTTATGCCCAACGTTCGTATTTCTGATTTAATTCATGGGATAGGTAAGGGATAGGATTTAATTTTAGGGCCTGCTACGCGTTAACTGATATTATTGCACGACTGTACGATACGATTGGATCACGTGGTCTCTAGTCAAAGAAACAATTTTAAAATTAACCGAGAAATGCAGGGGGGTGGGGTGGGGTGGCACATATTTATCTTTACCATTTTGGGTTTTTATTTGCGTTATTGAATCGTAAACAGATGCTCGGAAGAGTTACCGTATAGCCTACTAGGTACGCAAGATAGGGTTTTGCGCCACGTGCGCCTAAACAGAGATCTTTCGTCAGCCGCCATCTTGGATTTTGCGATCACGTGGGCGTGACAAACGCTCGACTTTCACTTTGACTTGTTTCAAGATCCATCGGCTAAACGCCCGGGAAAGGGTTAGGGTTAGGGTTAGAAATGAAAACAAAAAGTCAAGACCAAATGGTTAGGGTTAGGGTGATCGCGATAAACCAAGATGGCGGCTAGCGAAAGACCTCTGTTTAGACGCATGTTTTTAACGCCCTCTCGGCCATGTTGGGCATACCGTATAGTATAATGCCAACTTGGCGTTTAAAGGGAAAACAACCGTTCCCAGGGATCGGGTCTTGCTCGTCAGAACAGCTCTGCCTCGCGGTGGCTCACACGACAGGGAACAAAGAAGGGGCATACCGTCTCTCTCGCCGGGTGTGTCTATTCACCGGAAAATGCCGAAAGGTGAATGCTGGATGGTCATAGGGTAAGACGGGGTAAAAAGCGCATGGGCGGGTAAGAAGCCCACGCCAATTATCTCACGAAATAAAGCACATTCGAGTCACATTTTGCTCACGAGACGAGTGTTAATGTTTAGCATTCGTCTCATGGGCAAATTGGACTGAAATTTGCTTTATTTCATAAGATAATAGGCATGGGCTTCTTACCCGCCCATGCGCTTTTTACCCCGTCTTCCCCTAACACCATAATTATGGTGAAGCTGAATTACGAAAGCACAGATAACCAAATTATAAATCTTGTCATTTAACACTGAGTGACTGATCCATCCCCTCTTAGTCTTACCCCCTCAAATGCAGTCGATGTCACACTGCTTTCCACAACAGGAGCAAGGATAATCGGACTTTGTTACCCGGCCTCTGGCCGAGGTATTGCGATCAGTTTGTGTGTCTGTCTGTCTGTGTATCGATTATCTTAAAAACTACTGTTTGGATTTTGATTAAAATTGGCAGAGGGGTCGACAGCTTGAAAGGGAAGCTTCCTTTCGTTAATCAGCACCGTGCTGACCTTGACCTTCAAGTTTGACCTTGAAAACCGAAATTTCCTTCTTTGGGCTATGTAATTTCCCCCCAGCTTTATCTCGTGAACTGGTGAACAGAATCGCTTCAAATTTTGTGTGGTGGTGTACCATGGTGCAAGGAAGCTTGTATAAAAGTTCAGCTGTATCTCGTGAACTACTGAACAGAATCGCTTCAAATTTTGGGCTATGTATTTTATGCGTTCTGTAAGGGTGGAAAGTGGTGTGTTTATTGGGGGGTGGGGTGGGGGGAGAGGACATGGTGCAAGGAAGTTTGTATAAAAGTTCAGCTGTATCTCATGAACTACTGAACAGAATCGCTTCAAATTTTGGGCTATGTATTTTATGCGTTCTGTAAGGGTGGAAAGTGTTGTGTTTATTGGGGGGTGGGGGGGGGGGGGGCAGGACATAACTCTGGCCGGGTTTGCATTGTCACAATGCGTTGCTGCCCCTCGGCGATGCCCTTGTTGATCTTAAAAACAGACAATCTTTTTAAAAAGGTTAGCTTTTAAAAATTACACAACGGCCCAGGCCTAGGTCGCGGTGACGATCTCAGCCTGTGTGAACGGTGTGATGCCACCAAAAAATGACATCTACTCATTGAGTTCTTTGAATTATGTTGAGCGCCGATGTGTTTGTAATTGTACGCGTGTGCGCGCGGTTTTGCTTGTAAACACGTCGGTATGACGCGGTATGACGTGATTTCTATTCTAGTGTGCGAGATAGTCCAACCATGGAAATGTGTCATCAACTGAAGGAGCCATGTTAATCACTTTGCTATTCGGCAATTTCACTTTTCATTGTTGTAAATGTTGGGGTTTCCTGTAGAATGTTTTTCATAATTCAGCCCTACCATTCGGCATTTTGATCATTCCGCCTTCACCATTCGGCATTTTTGGGTATGTTTTGACCATTCTGCATACATTTTTTGGCATTTTCTGGTGTATACTAGACATAGCGCTCTCGCCAGCTGTGATTCAAATGTGACGCGCGCTGATGAAAGTTCGTTTAAAGGAGATGAAAACCCTGTGGTGAGCATGTCGCAAACATGCTGAGATACACTGGACTTTCATTTTGGTTGTGTTTTTTTGCGTGTGTGTGTGTGTGAGGTAGGGGATGGATGTACTAGGAAAAGTTGATATATTGAATTGAAGTGACTAACATAATATTGTGGAAGATTGTTTTAGTTTAGTGATTGAAAACAGATGTGAGCCATCAGGAGCTACCTCTTGGTTACAAAATACAAGCTTCTTAACCCGTCAGTGCTTAGGACATATATAGCGAAGATGGGGTAAAAAGCCCATGGGCGGGTAAGACGGCCATGTCAATTATCTCATGAAATATAGCAAATTTCAGTCACATTTTGGCCATGAGACGAGTGTTAATGTTTAGCATTCGTTTCATGGGCAAATTTGACTTACATTTTCTGTATTTCATGAGATAATTTACATGGGCTTCTTACCTGCCCATGGGCTTTTTACCCTGTCTTCCCCATTGAAGTTCCGCAATCAAAATGCTGTTGACACTGAAGGGGTTAAAGGCTGAATTGAACATATCCCTACATCAAAAATGGATAAACACACCTTAAGAAACCATCATTTTAAATTTCACCCTTGTTACATGAAAATACCCAACACTACAATTTTGTTTAATTAAATAACTGTTCACGATCAATATGCCCCTGGCACTGAAGGGGTTAAAGGCTGAATTGCAAATGTCCCTATGTCAGAAATTGATAAACACACCATAAGAAATTATCATGCCACATTTCATGCTTATTGCATGAAAATACACATTAGATTTAAAAAAAATTAAACTGTCATCGATCAAAATGCCCTTGATTCTGAAGGGGTTAAATGTCCCTACATCAGAAATTGATAAACACACCATAAGAAAATATCATGCCAAATTTTATAATTGTTTCTTGAATATGCATACCACTAGAATGTTTATGTATTGATATATTTTTTATACTTTTTTGCTGTTCCATCTTCTGGTGGTGTTGCTCCCACACCGCTCATTCCGAGTCCCAATTCAGAATGTTATTTATTTATTACTGTTTGTGATCAAATGTCCTTAGCATTGAAAGGGTTAAAGGCTGAATTGCAAATGTTCCTACGTCAGAATTTAACGAAGACACCATAAAAAAAATTATCATGGCAAATGTCATGCTTTTTATATGAAAATGATCAATTCTACAATTTTTTGTTAAATTAAAATTCCGCTATCAAAATGCCTTTCGCATCAAAATGGTTAAAGGCTGAATTGAAGATATCCCTCTGTCAGAAATGGATAAACACACTGTAAGAACGCTTCATGCCCAATTTTATGTTGTTACATGAAAATGCCCAACACTATAAAGAAAAAAGTAATCAAATAAAATGCCTTTGGCACTGAAGGGGTTAAAGCCTGAATTGCAAATGTCCCTACATCAGAAATTGATAAACATACCATAAGAAACAATCCTATCCAATTTCATGCTTATTACATGAAAAT
>CM065709.1:24545751-24548947 GCA_017654935.2 Phymorhynchus buccinoides | reverse complement strand
TGACTGGAATGTGCTTTATTTCGTGAGATAATTGGTGTGGGCTTCTTACCCGCCCATGCGCTTTTTACCCCGTCTTACCCTATGACCATCCAGCATTCCCTTTCGGCATTTTCCGGTGAATAGACACACCCGACGAGAGAGACGTTAGTTCCCTGTAGTGCGAGCCACCGCGAGGCAGAGCTGTTCTGACAAGCAAGACCCGATCCCTGGGAATGGTTGTTTTCCCTTTAAACGCCAAGTTGGCAGTATGCCCAACATGGCCGAAAGGCCGCAGAGGGCGTTCAAAACATGCGTCTAAACAGAGGTCTTTCGCAAGCCGCCATCTTGGTTTCTCGCGATCACCCTAACCCTAACCATTTTGTCTTGACTTTTTGTTTTCATTTCTAACCCTAACCCCAACCCTAACCCTTTCCCGGGCGTTTTGGATCTTGAAACAAGCCAAAGTGAAAGTCGAGCGTTTGTCACGCCCACGTGATCGCAAAATCCAAGATGGCGGCTGGCGAAAGACCTCTGTTTAGGCGCACGTGGCGTAAAACCCTATCTTGCGTACCTAGATGGCTATACGGTAACGCTTCCGAGCATCTGTTTACGATTCCATAACGCAAATAAAACCCCAAAATGGTAAAGATAAATATGTGCCCCCCCCCCCTGCATTTCTCGGTTAATTTTAAATTTGTTTCTTTGAGAGGCCGCGAGGCCTAGTCGTCTTTATCTACCTGACCTGACCATCTACCTGACCTGACCTTGACTAGAGACCACGTGATCGAATCGTATCGTACAGTCGTGCAATAATATCAGTTAACGCGTAGCAGGCCCTTAAAATTAAATCCTATCCCTTACCTATCCGATGAATTAAATCAGAAATACGAACGTTGGGCATAAAAGGCTCAGAAAATTTCCGACATGCTCGTGGGACACCCTTCTTCTTCTTCCCGTTGATCGGCCTCCTTCATCAAGTTGAAGATTCTGCCGATGTTGGGGAAAAAGAAAAGAAAAATACTGGTGATAGATATACTGGGATTTCAGTACTAACCCAAAGTTCATGTACTTACACTAAAGTCGAAGGAGCAAGACGCTGTTCGTTGTTCAAGATTCCAACGTTGTCACGCACCCGGTTGTTCTTCGTCTCGCACCCGGTTGTTCTTCGTCTCACGAAATGACTTCTAGCTCATCCGTTGACCAACTGAGGATACTGTACAGTTTCTACAGTTTGCGACTGACCAGTCACGTGGGTTACCGGTTGTTGCGAAAAATAATGTCTCGCGTGAAATCATTCCACCTTTCCTCATTCGAACTGTTTGCTTTTGGGGAAGGATTTGCCCCTGAATTGGCTACTGCAAAGAACACCTTTTGCAAGAGTGAACGCCCTTGGTGGGTGGGGGAAATATGGTTGAGTACTGACCAAACAGAACAACTCTCGCCAATAACCCTATTTGAGGTCACGTAATGGCTGCCTTTTGCAAGAGTGAATACCCTTTTGGATACTGATCAACAAGGGCTTAACTCTATACATCAAGGGCGTTAATGTCACTAGTTGCAGTGGCCTATACATTTAGAGGTGTCAAGAAGAGCAGACTGAATTCGCTATTAAATATTGAGAGGTCAGTGATATGTTTTTTAAAATTTAGTTGTTATTTTTGTTGTTTTTGTCTGCGTGGATGTTTGTTTGCAACGTCCGCCATTTTGGAAAAATGCAAAAGCAAGTGCCATGCGGGTCTGTACATCGATTTATCGGAAAATATCTAGATTTACGCCCTCCCGTTCAATTTCTCAGTTCTTTCTGTGTAGATTGAGCACTTAAAATCTCATTACTAAATAATAATTTAAAAAAAATTTAAACGAAGAAGTTATCTTTACGGTTGTGGCACGCACGCATGGTGACTGGGACTTATTTAACGCCAGGACTTATTTCTCATGACACCGGAATACAAGGCGACTGGTCAGTCATGAGCTAAGACCTGTCTTTGTGTGTTTGGGGTATCTGTAGCCGGTGATACTGATTCAAATGCTCCCCCTCTGCTCAGTTCCGCGTCCCCGGGACTTTCGGGTTTTAAACGGCACACACGCACACGCACTGCCTCCCGTGCATTTTGCTTTTAGGACTGAGAGCCAATGAACAGTAAGAATAACACACACATGCACACAATATTAATATTAATTAGGGTAAGACGGGGTAAAAAGCCCATGAGCGGGTAAGAAGCCCATGCCAATTATAATAATAATAATAATAATAATTGTACATTTATATAGCGCTTTACCTCAGATGAGCCCAAAGTGCTTTACAATCAATGATTCATCAACAGACAACAAAAACAACATTAACCAGCAACACGCATATACAAAGCAACTCTCTCTCTCTCTCTAACACACACACACGCACACGCACACGCACACGCACACACACACACACACACACACACACACACACACACACACATAAACACACATATTTATCGACGCCAAATCGTTCATATCCCATTCGGTAAGCCACAACAACCGAGCCGCATGGACTGACCACATACACCAACACACATACACAAACACCCTCACACAAAAACGTACGCACGCAGACAGACACACAGACAAATCATAATAATGTAAACGTATCTTTTAAATCACATCTGTTTAATTATCTCATGAAATAAAGAAAATGTCAGTCACATTTCGCCCATGAGATGAGTGTTAATGTTTAGCATTCGTCTCATGGGCTAATTTGACTGAAATGGGCTTTATTTCATGAGATAATTGGCATGGGCTTCTTACCCGCTCATGGGCTTTTTACCCCGTCTTACCCTAATTAATTTTTTTTTTTAAGTGACCTTACATAATAATGTAAACGTATCATCTCTTTAACAAACTAAACCATTTTTTTTTATAATAATATAAATAATGCCTTTCAAATCCATTCTCTTTTTTTTTTAGATTCATAAGAATCTTTTTTTTTTAGATTCATACATATCTTTTGAGTCCCATTTCTTTCGCGAAAACTACCCTATCATAATAATGTAAGCGCGTTTCTTTTCAATCCCATCTGTAAAACCCCCCAAAAAACTTTCATAATAATCTAAATCATGTGTCTTTCAAATCCCATCTCTTTAAACAAAAATCATAATAATGTAAACGTATGTTTTAAATCCCATCTGTTTACTATCAAAAACAATGCTTTCATCGATAATAATGTATCTTTCAGATCCCA
>CM065709.1:24418251-24540751 GCA_017654935.2 Phymorhynchus buccinoides | reverse complement strand
AGCTTCGCTTCGCGACTGGTAAACAAAACAAAAAACCGCGATACACTTACATCCAAACAAAGGACCCCCCCTCTTCCGCCCCCTTCCGCCCCCTCCCCCCCCCCCCCCCCCCCCCCCCCCCCCCACACACAAATCGCGATGAACTCACACTCCTTTTCCCGATCCATATCGGGACAAAAGAGACATGAAAAAATGGTGCACGGTTTTTTTTTCGTTTTTTTTCTCTTTTCCTCTCCTCGAAAGCGTGACCTGGTGGGTTAAAACAAAAAAGCTAACAAGAAATTTTAATTAAGGTTAATTTCACGTGCAAAACGCCTCCTTGTCCTGTTTCGTGGAGTGAAAATGATTTCAGTTCAAAAAAACATTCTCCAGCTTACCTCTTCACTTTCAATAGCGCCAGTCTTCACCCTGACCGTGACCAAGTCAACGTCAAGAAACAAGAAACGAGAAACAATTAAGATGGGATCACGAAAAGGTGAGAATTTCTTCTCTTCTTCTCCTTAGAAGAAAAACAACTAAACCCTGGAAGGAAAAACCCTAAACATGATTATTACATGAAAATTAGCGGCATGTGGAAATGAGAAAGACTTGAAAATAACTTTTGATCCATCGTTGAATACACATATGAAGAAGGTAACCAGTAAAACGGCTATAGGGGAAGACGGGGTAAAAAGCGCATGGGCGGGTAAGAAGCCCACCCCAATTATCTCATGAAATGAAGCAAATTTCAGTCTCATTTTGCCCATGAGACGAGCGTTAATGTGTAGCATTCGTCTCATGGGCAAATTTGACTGAAATTTTCTTTATTTCATGAGATAATTGGGGTGGGCTTCTTACCCGCCCATGCGCTTTTTACCCCGTCTTCCCCATATTCACATTTTACTGGCGTCAAGAACGATAATATACATGTGAATATGGCCCAGTAAAACTAACCAAGTAATCAAGTAATGGGTTTAATCAAAAGATCCTTTGACTATCTTCATAAAGATATATTAATTTTGTTAAATTATACAAGGCCATGATTCGACCTCACTTAGAATACGGCAGCTAGTAGTAGTAGTAGTAGTAGCAGTAGTAGCAGCAGCAGTAGTAGTAGTAGTAGCAGTAGTAAGCAGTAGTAGTAGTAGTAGTGGTAGTAGTAGTAGTAGTAGTAGTAGTAGTAGTAGTAGTAGTAGTTCAGGGCAAGAGGTGGGTCTCGCGGCCCCTTTACTACCCATTCTCGTTTGTTACTTTGTTGTTTTACTGGTGGTTGCTACTTAAGCTAATCTAGAAGTTTCTCAAAATTGGATTGGACTTTTTTTTATTCATCGAAATTATTAAAAAGACAATCAAAAGCAATTGAAAAAGTTCAGAGAAGAGTCACGCAATTAGTTAAAGCATGTAAAAATGTCTTATGAGGAACGATTAGACTTTCTAAAATTACCATCTTTAAAAGGAAGAAGGCTTAGAAGGGATCTAATTCAAGTATATAACATTGTACACATCTTGATGATGTAAATTTCAATGACGTTTTCATGAAAAGTACAATAAATAAAACAAGAAATAGTGATAGTAAGTTGTTTCTTAACAGATCCAATGCTAACACCCGCAAACTGGTGGTGTTTTTCCCCCTTTCCAACCGTGTTGTTTAGGTGTGGAATAATCTACCAATTAACATAAAGAATGCACCTAACATTAATGAACTAAAAAATCTTTTGGATGAAACTGAACCCAAATTCCAAAAAAAAAAAGTTTTGATGAATAAACAAACCATTCCTAAAAATACAAAATACTTTTTGATTAGTTTTAGTTTAAGGAGACGCAAACCACACAGAAAAATGTCTAAAGTCAAATTCACTGAGAAGGGGCGTAAAAGGGCCGCGAAGCCTATACATAATGGTCTGGGGATATAACTCTCTTGACTGCAGTTAGAGCAAACGCCAGCATATCGGGGTTATTCCTCTTCATCTGATGTCATCAGTTCAGTACGTGATACGTTGGTGGCAGTCAAGGGATTAATGGGAGATCATTTGATGGCTATATAGTAGAATGGCCTGGAAACACAGAAGAAAAAGAAAGTTCTACATCTTTACTTGGAATCTTACAGACGAAGAGTAATGAAAGTTAGGTTTTACGTCCACTCTTGTGTTGGTAGGACAGTTGGGGTTGCTGAAGGGCTACCCTTGTGTTGGTAGGACAGGTGGGGTTGGTGAAGGGCTACCCTTGTGTTGGTAGGACAGGTGGGTTGGTGAAGGGCTGCCATTGTGTTGGTAGGACAGGTGGGGTTGGTGAAGGGCTACCCTTCTGTTGGTAGGACAGGTGGGGTTGGTGAAGGGCTACCCTTGTGTTGGTAGGACAGGTGGGGTTGGTGAAGGGCTACCCTTCTGTTGGTAGGACAGGTTGAGGTTGGTGAAGGGCTGCCCTTGTGTTGGTAGGACAGGTGGGGTTGGTGAAGGGCTACCCTTGTGTTGGTAGGACAGGTTGGGGCAGGTGAAGGGCTACCCTTGTGTTGGTAGGACAGGTGGGGTTGGTGAAGGGCTACCCTTGTGTTGGTAGGACAGGTGGGGTTGGTGAAGGGCTACCCTTGTGTTGGTAGGACAGGTGGGGTTGGTGAAGGGCTACCCTTGTGTTGGTAGGACAGGTTGAGGTTGGTGAAGGGCTGCTCTTGTGTTGGTAGTACAGGTGGGGCTGGTGAAGGGCTACCCTTGTGTTGGTAGGACAGGTGGGGCTGGTGAAGGGCTACCCTTGTGTTGGTAGGACAGGTGGGGCTGGTGAAGGGCTACCCTTGTGTTGGTAGGACAGGTGAGGCTGGTGAAGGGCTACTCTTGTGTTGGTAGGACAGGTGGGGCTGGTAAAGGGCTACCCTTGTGTTGGTAGGACAGGTGGGGCTGGTAAAGGGCTACCCTTGTGTTGGTAGGACAGGTGGGGCTGGTGAAGGGCTGCTCTTGTGTTGGTGGGGCTGGTGAAGGGCTACCCTTGTGTTAGTAGGGCAGGTTGGGGCTGGTGAAGGGCTACCCTTGTGTTGGTAGAGCAGGTTGGGGCTGGTGAAGGGCTACCCTTGTGTTAGGACAGGTGGGGTTGGTAAAGGGCTGCTCTTGTGTTGGTGGGTCAGGTGTGGTTGGTGAAGGGCTGCTCTTGTGTTGGTGGGGCAGGTGTGGTTGGTGAAGGGCTGCTCTTGTGTTGGTGGGGCAGGTGTGGTTGGTGAAGGGCTGCTCTTGTGTTGGTGGGGCAGGTGTGGTTGGTGAAGGGCTACTCTTGTGTTGGTGGAGCAGGTGTGGTTGGTGCAGGGCTGCTCTTCTGTTGGTGGGGCAGGTGTGGTTGGTGAAGGGCTGCTCTTGTGTTGGTAGGGCAGGTGTGGTTGGTGAAAGGCTGCTCTTGTGTTGGTGGGGCAGGTGTGGTTGGTGAAGGGCTGCTCTTGTGTTGGTGGGGCAGGTGTGGTTGGTGCAGGGCTGCTCTTCTGTTGGTGGGGCAGGTGTGGTTGGTGAAGGGCTGCTCTTGTGTTGGTGGGGCAGGTGTGGTTGGTGAAGGGCTGCTCTTGTGTTGGTGGGGCAGGTGTGGTTGGTCAAGGGCTGCTCTTGTGTTGGTGTGGTTAGTGAAGGGCTGCTCTTGTGTTGGTGGGGCAGGTGTGGTTGGTGAAGGGCTGCTCTTGTGTTGGTGGGGCAGGTGGGGGCTGGTGAAGGGCTACTCTTGTGTTGGTGGGGCAGTTGTGGTTGAAGAGATGCTCTTGTGTTGGTGGGGCAGGTGTGGTTAGTGAAGAGCTGCTCTTGTGTTGGTGGGGCATGTTGGGGCATGTTGGGGCTGGTGAAGGGCTGCTCTTGTGTTGGTGGGGCAGGTGGGGGCTGGTGAAGGGCTGCTCTTGTGTTGGTGGGGCAGGTGGTGGCTGGTGAAGGGCTGCTCTTGTGTTGGTGGGGCAGGTGGGGGCTGGTGAAGGGCTGCTCTTGTGTTGGTAGGGCAGGTGTGGTTGGTGAAGGGCTGCTCTTGTGTTGGTGGGGCTGGTGTGGTTGGTGAAGAGCTGCTCTTGTGTTGGTGGGGCAGGTGTGGTTGGTGAAGGGCTGCTCTTGTGTTGGTGGGGCAGGTGTGGTTGGTGAATGGCTGCTCTTGTGTTGGTGGAGCAGGTGGGGGCTGGTGAAGGGCTACTCCTGTGTTGGTGGGGCAGGTGTGGTTGGTCAAGGGCTGCTCTTGTGTTGGTGGGGCAGGTGTGGTTGGTGAAGGGCTGCTCTTGTGTTGGTGGAGCAGGTGGGGGCTGGTGAAGGGCTACTCCTGTGTTGGTGGGGCAGGTGTGGTTGGTCAAGGGCTGCTCTTGTGTTGGTGGGGCAGGTGTGGTTGGTGAATGGCTGCTCTTGTGTTGGTGGAGCAGGTGGGGGCTGGTGAAGGGCTACTCCTGTGTTGGTGGGGCAGGTGTGGTTGGTGAAGAGATGCTCTTGTGTTGGTGGGGCAGGTGTGGTTGGTGAAGAGCTGCTCTTGTGTTGGTGGGGCATGTGGGGCTGGTGAAGGGCTGCTCTTGTGTTGGTGGGGCAGGTGGGGGCTGGTGAAGGGCTGCTCTTGTGTTGGTGGGGCAGGTGTGGTTGGTGAAGGGCTGCTGTTGTGTTGGTGGGGCAGGTGTGGTTGGTGAAGAGCTGCTCTTGTGTTGGTGGGGCATGTTGGGGCTGGTGAAGGGCTGCTCTTGTGTTGGTGGGGCAGGTGGGGGCTGGTGATGGGCTACTCTTGTGTTGGTGGGGCAGGTGTGGTTGGTGAAGGGCTACTCTTGTGTTGGTGGGGCTTGTGTGGTTAGTGAAGGGCTGCTCTTGTGTTGGTGGGGCAGGTTGGGGCTGGTGAAGGGCTGCTCTTGTGTTGGTGGGGAAGGTGGACTGCTCTTGTGTTGGTGGGGCAGGTGTGGCTGGTGAAGGGCTACTCTTGTGTTGGTGGGGCAGGGGTGATGGTGAAAGGTTGCTATTGTGGATGTACGGCAGGTATGGCTGCTCTTGTGATGGTAGGGCAGGGTGGTGGTGAAGGTTTGCTCTTGTGTTGGTAGGGGGGATGTTAAAGGACTGCTCTTGTGTTGGTAGGGCAGGTGGGTTGTTGAAGTGCCGCTCTTGTGTTAGTAGGGCTGGTCAAATTTGGCGAAATGCTGCTCTTGTGTTGATAGGGCAGGTGGGCTGTGATAGCTGCTCTTGTGTTGGTAGGACATGTGGGGGCTGGTGGTGAAGGGCTGCTTAATTGTGATGGTACGGAAAGGGATGGTGAAGGGTTGCTCTTTTGTTGGTAGAGCAGGTGGGGTTGGTTAAGGACTGTTCTTGTGTTGGTATAGGGCAGGCCAAGTTTGGAAGGAATCGACGCTCAGTCAAAACAAAGTTTCCTATCCTAAAATAGGTATATGAGCTCGAGTCCGTTTCGGTCCATTCTGGTGTCCGATCCGGTCCATTTCGGCATTTGAAACTACCCCCTATTTTGTCAGTAGCTAGCTACCCGTAGGCTTTGAAAGCAGATATAAAACACCCTCCCCCCACCCCACCCACCCCCGTCTTCTTCTTCTTCTTCTTGTTTTAATTTCTCACCCTCTGTCTCGATCTGATCCTCACTCACTCCTTTGTTGTTGCCCCCCCCCCCCTTGTGTGTGTGTGTGTGTGTGTGTGTGTGTGTGTGTGTGTGTGTGTGTGTGTGTGTGTGTGTGTGTGTGTGTGTGTGTGTGTGTGTGTATGTGTGCGTGCGTGCGTGTGTGTGTGTGCGCCGGTTTTGTGTTGTGTGAAAACATTTTCTTGCATACAAATTACAATGGAGTCCGTTGCAAGCCTACTGTTTGTTTAAAACCTTACCCTTTCTGTCCACAGAAAACAAGAAAAATCGTAACAGAATGGACCAAGACGAAAACCATCCTGAGCCTATGTATGCCGACCATGAACTTTACAAGAGGCAAAAAAAACAGCGGGGCAAGACAGTAAAAGAGCGTGAAAGAACTAAGGCTCGCCGAACAAAACTTGGTAAAGAAGGGATCATGCTCGCCAGGTATGAACAGGAGTTTGAACCTTGATTTTATTGCAATTTTTAAACTGTCAGCGATCGAGAGCCGGAACTCATGTTTGTTTGCCATTTTTTAAAAAGGTTTTTCAGGTGTTTTTCCTCAGGTTTTTGTCATTTTTTAAACCAAAGCTTTTAATCGGGGTTTTAACTGCAACCCAGTTCCAAGTGCTTCCAAGTACTACATTCCATCTTTACGCAGCAAACCCAGAAGAAGAAAATGGTGTTTTACGTCCTCTTGGTCTGAATCAGACACATATGGGACATTTGTAAATACAAATATGGTGGGAACAATACTGGAGGCAATGCCCGGAGGCAGTACGAAACCAGTAAAGTCCCGATTTTTTAAATTAATACAGATAGGTGTAGCGGTAACCACGCCTCGGGTAAACCTCATCGGCTATGGCACCGCTACAAGTAATTAACTTAATTACGCAGCAAACCCAACTTCTATTTCCAACGTAAATAGTACCATCCCCCAGCATGTTCCAACAAATCCATACGTGGGCGTTCTACTATCTCAGGACCTAAAATGGGGACCACATTATATTTTCAACATTACAAAGAAAAAAAGCAGCACCCTAAACAAAGACCCTAAATTGACAGAATTGAGATACCAACATGACTGATTGTGTCATCAAAAACCGTCACAGCTGTGCTCAATACTAAAAAAACTATATTGAAAGGGCACTTCAGAGGCCGCGAGGCCTAGTTGCCCTCATTACCTGACCTGACCTGACCTGACCCTTGGATTCCTCCGACAAATCTCCACCGCTGCCCACCACGGTGTAAAACAGTCTATTTGGCTCTAGTCAGACCTCTACTAGAATATGGTGCAGTTGTGTGGGACCCTTATATACAGAAAGACATTGACCGTATAGAACGTATACAACGAAATGCTGCCCGCTTCATCACTGGCGACTATAACTCTACAACGCCTGGCAGTGTCACCAATCTTCTAAAAAGAACCCTGATCTTCCATCCCGTCAGCAAAGGCGCCAACACCTTCGTCTGACCATGCTCTACAGAGTGGTTGAGGGGTTAGTACCGGCCTTACCCCCTGAAGACTTCATCACTTATCACAAATCGAGCAGACTGATAAGATCCGGACTTCCTTGCTCGTCCAACCTAATCAGATCTTCAGTGCAAAACAACAACAAAACAATTGATAAAAGTTCCCTCCACAAACACCGACCAGTTCAAACACTCTTTCTTTGTTAAAACACCAACGGAGTGGAACCATCTGAATGTCAGCACCGTCCAAGCCCGTTGAGGCCTTCAAAACCAACCAACATTAATAAACCGCCTCTGTGCAATCTCTCCCCATCGCAGTTATTCCAGACTACTGGGTTGTAGCGACGTATTTGAAAGAAGAAGTAGTAGCTGGAATAATAGACACAATGGTAAAAGACACTGTGAAGTCATGCATTCCCCATCCAACATCGCAGTGGATGGCAATGTCCTCGTGAAGTGTCTTTGATGAAAAGGCAAACACTCGCCAATCTGACTCCCTCTTATATGACCCAAAGCCATACACCATCACATTCAAACTTGGACCGAACAAAAATCACGGCCCAACGTGGTCCAAAGAAATCATGAGGAACTCATCGGTTTTTGTCAGGAAGGTCAATGTTGAAACGCCCTAACATTTTCTGGAAGAAAGCGAATATGAAGACATTTCTTGTGAGTTTCCTGGCATGGCGCACAAGAATCTCACACTGACGAAGACTCCAGCTCTGAACGATTCCTCGAGAAGGCCTGTCAGACCTGAGTGCTAGCCCAGTGGAGACTCCAGCTCTGAACGTGACCTCATGTTGATGACTTACCCCCCCCCCCCCCCCCCCCACACACACACACACACACACACGTGATGCTGACATGTCTACAAGAAGACCTGTCAGAAACCGTAAACAACCATCTACATAGTTGGAAGACTGAGACTTGAAAACGTACACATGCGGCCTGCAGACCATGACGGACTACAAACCAGACAGAAGGACCCTGAGAGCTGAGGACCCGCAGGCACTGGCCGACGACCTCAACACTTTCTACACCCGCTTCGACACCGCTGACTTCTCTACTGAGCGTGCAAGCGCTCTCCTGGAGCGGGCTCAACAGGACGACAGAGAGGAGGAGGAGGAGGAGGTGAGGAGACAGGTCCAGCAGGTCAACCCACGCTGCGCCTGCGGTCCTGATGAACTGCTTGGGGTGGTGCTGAAGCACTACCACGACTCCCTGCGGGCTGTCTTCATGGGTCCTCTTCCAGCAGTCCCTGGACTCCGGGCTGATCCTCTCCATCTGGAAGTCCCCCGCCTTCATCCCTGTCCCCAAGAAACCCTCTCCAACAACCCTCAACGACTACTGTCCTGTGACCCTGACCCCTTCAAGTGCCTGGAGCAGATGGTGCTTCGCAGACTGCTGGGGGCCACATGCTAGTTCCAGGGCCCTCTGCAGTTTGTCTACAGCCCCAACGGGAAGTAGGGATGATGCCGGCGGGAGCGTCGCTGTTTCTTTCTCTCTGGAGGGGAGGGGGGGGGGGGGGGGGGGGGGGGGGGGGAGAGTCGCGCGGGGGGGGGGTGAAGGTGGGGGGGGGGGGGGGGGGGGGGGGGGGAGGGGGAGAGTCGCTGTTTCTCTCTCTGTCTGTCTCTCTGCCTTTGTCTGTCTGTCTCTGTGTGTGTGTCTCATGTCTCTGTATATCTATGTGTCTCTCTCTCTTCCTGTCTCTATGCCTGTCTCTCTCTCATAACATAATATTTTGCGGACCCGGCGAAACTGCTACTCATCATTACCGGTTCTTGGCGGTACCGGTACTAGGCCTTACCGGTTCTGGGATTTGCCAGTACTAGGCGTTGCGCTAGTATTATAAAAAAAAAACCTCAATGGGAGTGGGTAGGGGAATGAGTGATAAATATGTGCTTGTATGACAATGATTTAATAATTTTTGGTGTAATCCTTTGTTCTGTACATGTGTGTATGTATGTGAGGGGTGGGGGTGGAAGGCATTGTTGTATTATTGATAGTTTCATCATAGATGTGATTTTATTTCTCATCATCTAACACGGTTATTGATTTTGGTTGCCTTGTTTAATGTATGAAGAGACTGTTTCTTTTTGCAAGTTAGTAATATCTGTGTATTATTGTAATTCATTACTATTACTATGTGATTTAAATTTTCTGTGATAGCATCTTTTTATGGTTGATTTATTGGTATTGTTACTGTTTTTACTAATGCCTTATTTAAAAAAAATTACAATCAGTATTAGTTATTTTAGCTAACCTGGAGATTTTAGGGTTTGATAACATTTGAGTTTATTATCATTAAGGATTATAGTTTATTGATAACCATGTATTTTATTGTTAACCATTTATTTATGAATGATAGTTTTCATTCATCTTTTAAACAAATCATTTTAGCTCACTTTATTGATTTTATTTCTTTGCTTTGTTAATTTTATATTAACTGGTGGTTCAGGTGTGTGTGTGTTTGGAGGAATGAGTATCGAACATTTGCTTTCAGTTTTTATACTACTTTATAATTTTGTGCATAATACAGAATTTGTTCCGAACAATATTTATTTGGATTATAGTTGCCGGTGTGCGTGTGTTTATGTGTTTTAAAATGTGTTGTCTTTTCTACGTAAAACTGTCTTTCTAAATGTTACCCGTGTCATGCATGTCAAAATTAAATGTGCTTACCAGACAGTGAATTTCTTTGCTTTGTGTAAACTGTATTATTGATTTGATTTGATTTGAAATAAAACCAACTGACCTGGGCCTGTATTCACATTGAGATAGTATGGGACTTTATATCATCGTATCTTAGAAGTCCTTCTAAAGTAGTGGGATTTAATAAGACTTTAGAAGGACTTAAGATATCATGATGATAAGTCTCATACTATCTTAATGTGAATATAGGCCCAGTTCTACAACTGGATTTATCAATACGATGCATTCACCGTATTCAGGGCCTGTACTCATGAGCGCGGCTAAGACAACTAGAACTAATCTGGGATGGAAAATGCAAGTTAGTCTAAACTGCCAATCGGACTGGTTCGTTTAGACTGATTTGCATTCCCCATCCCAGATTAGTTGTCTTAGCCGCACACATGGCTACAGGCCCGGAAAGTATCAAAATTCATTTCAGCAAACTTGCCCAACTAAAAAGTGATGGTTCTTTTTTTCTTTTAAAATTCCAGATAAACAATAATAATTGTTGTTTGGACGGTACCCTTTTCATCCTGAAAATGTTTCACACACAGCTGTTCCATCCCACACAAAATCAAGCTATTTAGTTAAAAGACTGAATCTAGAAATCTTGGATAGAAACTGCACCAAGCTTTTGTTTGTAAAACTATTTTGGCTGCATGTTCTTCATTGTATTTTTAATACATTTCTTCTATCAGATTTATGGTAAAAACTTATTTTTGTTGAGCAATATCATGCAACATATTTAGTAGAAAATGTTCTTGGACAACACACGAACATAAATAAATTTGCCCATGAGTGAAAATCTATCAATATCAACTGAAAACAACTAATAGTCACAAACTGCAACATATTCTTGACTGTTATTTATGAAAAGTTGGTTATTGTAAACTAAAGTTCGCTTGAAAAAACTTCTGAATATATAAACTAACTGATCCTCCCGAAATAGCTGTGCACAAAAGTCTTGTTAATAATATCTGTTAAATGACTGGAAGAGAAGTTGCGTTCAGAAGGACGAACAGAGGTGCAATCTGCACCTTGCTTGTCAAAGGTTACTAATAGAGGTCGGGGAAAAGACCGGTTTGAACCGAAAAACCGGTGCTAAACTTTCACGGTTCGAAAAACCGGTTTGAGTTGCTGTGAACAGGGTTTTTTTAACTGCAAACTGGCAGTAAGTTTTTCTTAGAATAATGCATTCTTTTCGAAAAACAACACTGATTCTCAACGCAGATTGGGTGTTTGTAAACCAAGAGTAGCTGTTTCTAGTTTGTGGTGGTGTATGGCTTTGACTGAGTGTTGAGTTGAGTGTTTGTGTGTGTATCATAAGTCATAAATGTCTTTATTGTGTGTGTGTGTGTGTGTGTGTTCCCATGCGTGGATATTCTGACAAATAAATGTTTGCATAGGTGAAACTAGTGATGCGAGTACTGGTTAAAAAAACCGGTTCGGATTTTTGAACCGGTTCTCAACTCTAGTTACTAAGTAGGAACTTAGGTGACAGAATGGTAAGCATGTTCGTCTGCCAATAGGAATTGTTCGGAAATAATTAAGGGGAGTGGTTTGATGGTGTGTGGTAGTGATCTCGTCTAATTCAATCGGCCAAACAGGGGAAGTTACTCTACCATCAGGTAGATCCCCAGCTCTCACCTCGTGTGTTTGAGTAGACCTACAGCACTTAGAACACTGTGCATCATTCTAAACTTGATGGCATTTATATTTTTTACGTCGCACTTTGTAAGTTCTTAGTTTGTGGCCAATGGCCATCCATCAATTTTTTTAAAGAAATGTTTGCTAGTCGCTGACTCGCATTCCTGCGGTTTCAAAATTGTTGCTATGGTATTTGACCGAGTAATCAGGTAAACTCTAATTTTCACAAAGTGCTCTCCCCTAGTTTAAAAAAAAATGAAAATCGTCTATTAACCAGGGACGGTATTCACGTTGAGATAGCATGAGACTTAGCATGATGCTAACTTAGAAGCTCTTCCAATGTCCTATAGGATTTAATAGGACTTTTGGAAGAGCTTCTAAGTTAGCATGATGCTAAGTCTCATGCTATCTCGACATGAATACCGTCCCAGGGCCTGTATTCACGTTGAGATAGCATGAGACTTAGCATCATGCTAACTAAGAAGCTCTTCCAAAAGTCCTATTAAATTCTATAGGACATTGGAAGAGCTTCTAAGTTAGCATCAGACTAAGTCTCATGCTATCTCAACGTGAATACAGGCCCAGGGCAAAGCGAAAGCTGGTGAATGTTTACAGTGCTGTCTGTTCATCTATGTGTGTTACCACGATAGCGTTTTGCATGCAGATAGTAGTTAGGATATCTAGGCCAAGTTCGAAGATAAAGGTCATTGGTCGAAGTCACTGGAGCCGAAAATGCTGCCGCTCCGCTGATTGATCTAGCGTTTTCAAGCTCTAGTTTGAAATAATAATAACAGTGAATCGTTTACATAGCGCACTCCTCCACCAAATGTGGAGCTCTTTGCGCTTAACAACAAAAATTAAAAGCAAGAAATTCAACAAAAACAAATAATCGCTCACACACATGCAAATAGGCATACACATACATCACCACCCACACATGCGCGCGCATGCACACCCACCGACACAGAATAACCACCACCACCACTCACCGCACCCAATCTGTTGAATAAAGCATCAACATTCTCTCTCTCTGTGTCTGTCTCTCTCTCTCTCTGTGTCTGTCTCTCTCTCTCTGTCTGTCATAATACTGCGGACAGAAGATCACCTCAAGCAGGGGTACAGTCAAGGAAAAGAACTCGTTCGAGAGAAAATAATAGATGTTCTAACCAACCATTGAGGCTTCATACTACTCCTTACCGACACGAAAGGGCGATAATTTTAGGCCCGAAGTGCCGATGCCCCCTGGCGACGAGTCAGGAGCAGGTAATTTCCTTTGGCTATATTATACTACTAGTTCCTGACAGGCAAGGGCAGTAATCTTAAGTAGGCGGCGTTCACATACAGGGGCAGAGAATTTTCGGTATAAAGCCTCATTCAAAAACGTCCACATAAACAGAGCACAAGAGTCATCCAGGTAGTAATTTGTTTTATTTTTTAATAGTCTAATAGTCCTGTAAGCATTCAGTCGATTATACAAACAAAACTGGCAAACTACAAACAAATATCACACCCATTCTTCATCATCTTCAACATTATCATCATCATACCAACAACAGTTATTGTCAAGCAAGCATGGTAACCGTCATAAAAAAACAACTCACCATCAGTTTCCAATATCACACCAAAAAAACACAAAAACTAATTGGCACAATTATGTACAACCAACATAGCTTTCTGTTTCTCTTACGTGAAAAGTCTGAGTCAATGGTATGAATCGGAGGTGGAGGTGGGTGGGGTTGGGGCGGGGCGTGTCACCTTTTGAGTTCCACCAGTTTTAAAAAAAAATCCTGTCAGGAGACCATGGGTTTGACAGGTTATTTTCGGCAAAAAACAAACAAAAGTACAATACTAAGGAAACAGAAAAATGAATCTATTCAAGCTTAAAAAAAAAGAAAAAAAAGTTTTGAAAGAGTACAGATTAGTTTATGCAGAGGCAAACTTATAAAGTTTGTTCACCTAGAAGTGCAACTAACGAAACAGTATAAGAATTTATTATTTTTTCGGAGGAGCTTTTCATTTGAAGGCAGTTTCTTAGCAACGCTAAACTCATTCTTTCTCTCTCTCTCTTGTTCGAGTGTGTCAAAAATAGATTTTGCTTTCCTTTTAATAAAGGGTTGTAATATAAAACAGTAGAGTGATCTACTGTGGGTCGGCCAGAAGCGCTCATTGCTCAAATACATGTCCACACGTTGAGGTACTCTTTTAAAAGAAAAATGACCTAAACGTTCAAAACGACAAAGGCATTTCAATTCATATTAGTGATGCACTGGTGATTGAAAAGTCATAGGAGAAACTCTCTTGAAACAAGAACAACAGGACAAAAACATCAGGCATCAGAATACTCTGAAGTCCAATCCTCTGAAAACTGCGGTGAAAGGGCTATCTAGGCCCCAGACTGTAGAGGGACAACACTGAAATGAGTTCCCAACACCACCAGAAAGGCTTAATACAGTGATAAATCACTTTAAAATGCTATTTAACACAAAGGATAACACTCAAAGAAAAGGAAAAAACCTCTGACAGGAGAAACCAATCCTCTGTCAGAAATGATTAATCCTCTGACAATTCTGATGCCTGAAATATGATCCGGTTATTGCGCAAACCACTAGGACAAAGTCTGCAAGTCTAAAATTTCAATTGGAATCTTGCCCTCCAATAGGACATTTTCAGTTTTAATAGGACTTTGTCCTATGACCGGGGCCTCGGGACATCACTGAGAAAGCGCAACTTTCATAAAACACCTTGAACATTTAGCAGCATTACAAAACACACACACACGCACGCGCAGTTACGGTTTACACATGTTATTGTTAAAACTTTGCGACTTTCCTGGTGTTGCACTGCCTCCGGGCATTGCCTCCAGGATCGTTCCCACGTCACCATCTTTATTATCTACTAATGTCCTATATGAGTCTGTTCCAGACCGGAGGACGCTAAACAGATTTTCATTCACAGATTACAGAAAATACAGCCAATTTCACCCATAGCTATCATCTAACGACCTGGTACATTCCCCCCCTAAAAACATGCAACAATAAAAACAAAAAAACATCAGAAACCACTTATATAAAAAACCGAACACACTCTTTATAGTCACGGAATGACCATACAACAATCTTTGAACAATAAACATGGTTCGTGGGGACTTGGAAGAGTGCCAAAAAAGGACCTTAAAAGGACTTTTAAAGGACCAGCAAATTTTTTTAAAGGACCTATTTAAACCTTGTTTGTAGTTGTACTTGCAGACGTGGTGGGCGCAGAGCCAGACGCCGACGATTGTGGCTGAGCAGATTCTTTTTTTTTTTTTTTTTGGCTGAGCAGATTCATTTGTTGTTACAGTAGTATTTCTGCTGCTTGCAAAAAAAGTCGGTCACATTGCACCTCGATTCCGCCTTGTGCCTTCTTTCAGCTTTCTTGTGATTTTCAGTCTTTGCGTGTTGTTTCAGCACCGACTCTCCCATTGACAAGATGTTGATGTTTTTTTCACAATATGCACAACGAACTGCATGTTTGTTGTCCATCACTTTTCGGACCCAGTCCTTATAAATGTCCTCTCAGCCAACGATCATGAAAACGAACACTTTCCAGGCATTTTTACACTTTTTACTTGAAAACAAGCACTGAAGCAGCCGTGTGGGAAGAATTTCAACATGGCGCATAAGATATCTCGCCGAATCTCGCGCACGTGACCGGATTTACAGTGACTATTAAAATTAGATCGTCTGCTCGAAAGATACGAAGGCGATCGATTATTGGCAAATTTTATTTCATTTAATATATTTTTTTGAGGTACTTAATTTTGTTTTTTGGCCCGATTAAAGGATTTAAACTGACCGCACCAATTTTAAAAGGACCTTTGACTGATTTGAAAGGACCTCCTTGCTGATATAAAGGACTTAACAGGCCTTTTGATGACCGATCAATTTCACAGCACTTTAAAGCACCTGAAAGGACCCCACGAACCATGATAAAACAGAAAGTGAATGTCATTCAAATGAACACATATCAGAACAATGCATAAAATTAGATAATGGTAATAGAGGAATAGAGTTTCAGATGTTTCTTGGTATAATCTAGGGATTAAAAGCCTTTCATGGTGTGGTCAGGGAGGCAATAGGGCATTTGCCACGAGAGTTTGTTCTCTATACTAGACTACTAATTTGCCTGCACTCGTTCTGCCCCAGTTACGCTGACCTTTCTAAAATCAACTCTAAATTCAACTCGGTGAAATTCAAGGTCGCCCTCACGTGGCAAATGCCCTATTGCATGGGTGATCCTGGGAAATAAAAAAAAATATTGCAAGGGGCGGGCCCGGCGGAGTGCAGAGGCAGCGCACACACACACATACATTTACTGTTATTTTTTCACCCCTCTAGACTAGTACATTCTACATTCCTTTGAATATAGCAAATGCTTATAAAGGCCCTTTTTATTGTACAAGTGAGTGTGTGTAAAAAAAATTGTTGCTTCTCAAATTCTCATAATCCGGCAGGGCTCCCAATTGTCCTGCAAAACAGGGGGTCACAGGGACTCATTCACTTACATTGTAGAGGGTCCTAAAGGCGGAATAGAGGGTCCCAGTGGCATAGCGAATTCTCAAAAAGAATTTTTCTAGAGACCCCCTGCACATTAATTTAGAGGGTCCTGTAGAATTTTAGTGCTTCATAGACCCCCAAATGGGGGTCACTCAGAGCCATGTAATCCGGTGACACTGGCTCTAGGCAATTTAAAAATCCTGCAATTCAGGAAGGAGCATCCATGCAATTGCTCTTGAAGATGAATATGTAAAACTGTCCAAACCTGGGGAAAGGGGATATCCTCAAGGCAGCTTAAAACCCTTTCTGGCATTTGATTTTCTGCATTCGCTTTTCTCAGAGTTCAGAGATTTCTCCAGGGCTCCCAGGGACCCCCATTTGGGGGGGTCTATGAAGCACTAGAATTCTAAGGGACCCTCTAAAAGAATGTGCAGGGGGTCCCAGGGATGCACTAACAAATTTTTTTTTTAGGATTCACAATGTTTTTGGGACCCTCTATCCCTCCTCTAGGAACCTCTATACTGTAAGTGAAGGAGTCCCTGGGACCCCTTGTTTTGCGGGACGATTGGGAGCCCTGTTTCTTTGAAACTTGCCACGCCTGAGAATGAAACGCTCACGCCACCATACTCCAAAACCTTTGGAGCACTTTTTATCACACACTCTTGACTCGCCCTAAATCATCACACACAGTATCAACTTTGGATTGTGTTACATTTAGCAATACGGGGGAACAGACCTGCCTCGCTAAACTTTCCGCACAGCCCTGCATTGCTAATGATAGGCTGACAGTGAATAATAATAAAAGCAAAACAAAAAAACACCGTAGCAACAAGAAGCTTAAACAGATTGATGATGATGACAAACATAACATGGTTCATTTATTGAACCCCCCCCCAAAAAGACACACACAAAAACCCAACTCAACCAAACAAAAATTGTTAGGTTTCATATTCCTCAATGGTCTTCTTAAAGGGGCACCCTGATGGATGAGGTTTTGGAAGAAACACGTCGAGATCACCAGGAAAACACCCTTTACAGAGATCGCAACACTCACTTTGCTCTGGTTTCCTATACATCAAACCGTCAAATCAGCGATTCCTCCTTGGCGGAGGTGCTGGAGGTCAAATTCTTTCAGTGAAAGAGAAGGTTTTTTAATGGCCGCCCGAGTTTAGACCAAATTGTTAGCACGAAATGTCCACAATACAAGCCCTTTTTATTTTCATTTTTTTAAACCTTTATACAGTTTACCTAAAGAAGTTTCGCTCACAACAAAGTTAATAGCTCCAATTTGTTTTTACTGCACTACAAAGAAGAAAAAGCTTCAACCACAATGAGTGGCCCCCACCCACCCCATCCAAAATGGCTTCTCTCTCCGACAACTCCGCCAAGGAAGAATCACTGTTTTGACGGTTTGATTTCTAGGATACCTGAGCAAAGTGAGTGTTCCGATCCTTGAAAAAGGCTGTCTTTCTGCTGATCTCGACGTGTTTCTTGCAAAAACTCATCCGTCATGGTCCACCTTTAATCTTATGCTTTAGCAAAGCACCTCCTTTGCAACGCCCTCTAACACTCAAAGGCTTCTTTCAAAGTATCCTACTTTTTCATTGAGAATGAACGAATATTCCAGGTCAAAGTCACGAAGAGGTAGTCAAAACACGTGGAAATATTAAACAAAAAAGTTCACCACCTATTCTAAACTGGTTCCAGGTTTGTAAAAAAACACAAAATCCCAATTCTATGAAAATTGTTTGTCGAAGTTTCCGCTTCTCAAACAGCCATAACAGTATTGTTGTTTCAGAGAAAAAACTGACACCCCCCACCCACCCCCTGAAAAAAACAGACTTTGGTTTTATCTTGAGGTTAATAATACATACACATCAATACATTCATCCATCAGAAAAAAATAAGAAAGAAAGAGAGACAGAGAGAGAGAGCTGAGCAAGGACAAGCAAACAGTGACAAAACGACGAAACAAAGCGATAAAAAAAAAACCCAAATACTTTCAGCAGTTATTTCAAACAGAATCACTAAAACACACACACACAAAGACCACCCAATGATACCCCTGCCCCCCAAAAAAAAGAAGAAGAAAAGAACATGTCATTCTGAACTTTTTTTAGTCTACAAAATCTGCACCGCTGAACTTGTGTGCTAAATGTTGAACTAGTGTACGGTAGTTCACACTACCATTCTATCTTAAAACAAACTATGATTTCTTTTGACAAAAACAACAAAGGAAATACCCCATTTCCATAACGTGTCAACCTTCGTGAATTCAGCCACCCTACAGCGGTTGTAAGCATAAAAGGTAACAAATGTATAGTATGCGTGGGGTTTTTCGTTATTAATTTCATGCACAAATGCGTTGAAAATAATGCACATAACCCCCCGCCCCCCACCTAACGCATCATAGTGGTGCATGAAAAAAAAAAAGAAGAAGAAACAGATCAAGACCGTGTTGTTTGTGCGCATATTTTGCAAATATATATTTTTAATTTGAAGGGGGTGGGGTGGGGAGAGGTTAAGATTTGTCAAAAACAAAAAACTTTCAGAATTACGAATTAAAACAACCCAACAATAACAACTGAGAGAGACCAACAACACTTTTTTTTTCATTTTATTTTTTTATCATTATCACAGTGGAGTACACTTAACACAAAGCTGGATAACACAAAATATTGGTTAACACACAAAGATCTGTTTGAACGGACGAAACCCCTCTTTATTATTACTTAAAAAAAGATTGTTTTACACACAGATTTTCTTCTCACAGACCTGTTTACCCCTATTTTGCAAAGTTGTAATTTCTGAAACAAAAAACACGTAATTTTGAAGAAAAAAAACCTAATCCAACGCGTGACCAATGAATGTCGATATCGTACTGACCTGAGTGTGCAATACTAATGTCCGTCGAGCAGTAGACACAGAACACATGCTCGTCACCTAGTGCTAAAAATTCCTGGAATTTTTAGGTCACTTTCCCGGAATTTCTGTGCCACTTTTGATGTCTTTTCTTTTGATTTTTTTCGACCAGAAGATACAGAAGCTTTGGAATGCACTCGCTTGGACGCCAATTTGAAACAGAAAAGGAAATGGCGCGAAATGACTTTTCACCGCATCATTTCAAAAGCTTCGCTTACTGACGCAACTGTAGTGTTTTTTTTATTCTATATTTAGGATTTTTTTTTATAGCCATAATTACTGTAATTTGACTTTTCCCCCATAAAAATTACGGCAAAATTGGGATGGTAAACAGGTCTTTTCTCAGCACAACATGAAATATGGTTAGCACACAAACAAAAACTTGGTCCCATTGTTATTTATCGTACTGCTTTTCGCATTGAAAGCACTAAATGAAGCTGGAGCCACCAAATATTTCCCTACAAACTTTGCAAAAGCCGTCACAAAGCTCAAATGTTCATCTACTGCGCCATGTGCTAGTCAGGAAGTTGGAAGTCGGAAAGCACGAACTGCGCATGCGTGTTCTTGTCCTGCACAAAGTGTGTCGTCTGCAGCACTACTGCTCGTTCAGTAGCAGAACTTCAGCTTCACCATTTTTTAACCGCAATTTTGTCAAAAACGCTCAAAACGAATAACGATTAGCACACACACACAAAAATCTTTGTCCCGTGAATTTCTTGTTAAGAGTACTCCACTGTATATATGTCTGGCTTTATTATTTGTAATTCTTCCGTACCACATAAGCTCCTAAAGAGAAAATAACAGCACCCCTTCCCCCATGAGAATCAAATCTGTCCCCTTGACTGAATCAAATATTTAACCCCTTGACTGCCACCAACGTATTACGCACTGACCTAATGACATCACTGATGATGTCATCGGATGAAGAGGAATAACCCTGATATGCTGGCTTTTGCTCTAACAATATAGTAACATAATCGAGAGAGTAATATCCCCACACCATTTTCTCAGATTGGCTCTATCAGTTGTCTTTGTCATGTCAAGATATGCCCAATTCTTTCATTTTCTCTGGCAGTCAAGGGGTTAAACGATCAAATTTAACAACACTTTCCAAGTTTGTTGGCTTTCAAGAACAACAACAAATATTCACTCAACATCTCTTACATTAACAACAAGGCTGAAGAAGAACCTACATTCGCAAGCTTCCTCCAATGTCTCCTACAACAGGTCAGAACTTCTTTCTCATCTTGTGTTTCATCATCTCTCTCATTGTCTTTTCTGTTTGAGCAACAGACCTGCTTACCCCAAAATCGATCTTCCGTGTATTTCAAATTCCAAATGAGTGCATTTTTCACAAAAGAGGAGAGTACTCCAACAGAAAAGTCTGAAAAACGGAGGCAAACATGCATACATAACTATAGAAATACTGCTCAAAAGCATCATCCATTGAAATTTACAACACACACAAACGCACACAGAGCGCACCTGTTTCCCGATCCGGGCATATACAGAAATGATGGGGTTTTTTACCATATTTTTGTCTCATTAATCATATTTTGGTCAAACATGTGCACAAAATAAGGTGAACTCATATGGGTAAACAGGTCTGGAACAAGCAGTCTGTACCTATACAGACTAAAGCTGCAGCCACACTGCATACGATTCGACCCCCACGCGATCCGACTGTGACGATGCGAGTCGTGATTCACGTGAAATACTTCCGTCTAAAAAAAATAAGTCTCCTATTTTCGTTCACTATACTCACGTAGACTCCAAACATACAAATCAAATAAAATTCCTCCGAAGTCGGAGTGTGGCTGCCCATGTGGCAGGGGGGTAATCAAAAACGGTCACACACGTAATGTTCTCATCCCTAGCTGGAGCATTTGTGCCATGGTGTTCAAGTTGTTGGGATGATCCCTGGAGTCTTTAAGCCAGGGTACGACAACAACAACAACAAATAAAATGTCTAACACAAAAGTACAGAAATTTCATCAGATTCGCGTACAGGGGACTACAAACACAATGAACAAAACTAGCAGCATTTCGTCAGATTCATGTAGACGGTAGAATTTCACAAGAATCATGTCTCACAAATGTCACGATCGGATCGCACCGCAGGGATCGAATCGCATGCAGTGTAGAGTGGCCCCCTTGACAAAGTACCTTCTAATACCTTCTTGATTGAGAATGTGAATGTGCTCTATGTTTCTTCAAAGAATGTTCAAATTGTAACTATTTTACTCTTGAATAATTGTGTACGTACGTGCGTTCATGTGTGTGTGTTTGTGTTTGTGTGTGTGTGTGTGTGAGGAAGTAAGAGAACGTTGCGTGCAATCATGTTTCATTATTTGTTTGCCTTTAATGTTCTTATTATCAATACAAAGCGCACTGAGCTCATGTGAGAAAGAGCGCTATATAAAATCCCATTATTATTGTATAATATCTCTAAAAAAAAACCCAACATGCTCCCAAAGTTGCAAGCAAAGATGAACCCAACGGACTGAAAGCATCACTGCATGCAGTACTGATGAAGCTTAAATGAACAGAGCAGAATTAGTCTGATTTTCTTTTTATATGAAAAAACGTGCATCTGCCCGCAGTATTTTAGATTTTGCAGACCAAAAACCCCCCAAATAAAACCAAATGCTCTGAAGTTATTACAAACGAAAATGCACAGAAATGAAGACAAATTTTAGATTTCTTTGTGAGCTCATTCATTCATGCAAATATGATGAAAAAATGTACAACAGGCAAACACAGACACACACAATGACACAAACAACAGAACAAACAAAAAACTGCACAAACAAAAAAACCTACACAGATAAAACAACACCAAAAAAAAAAGAAAGAAAAAAACCCTGTTACAAATGCAGCAAAACTGATAACGAAGAGTAGAAATGAAGCCCTGACAAAGAAACAAAGGATTGTTTTTCCGCAAGCTATAACTATCATCATCATTATTACTACAGCGGGAGATGAATCTCCAGAAGCTATTGCTAGTAAAACCGCCTCACACTACCCAACCTTTTCAGTCAGAAGAGCATTCGGTTTTCCCTTCGTTCGACAGTAGAGTGAGTAGAAATCACAAACGCAAAAGTTTGGTCGGACGGAACCCTTCCAACCAGGTCGGAAAGAATTGGCGACTGCCCCATTTACTTCAAACTCACTCAGAAGTTGTGGGGATTATTCATAGCCAACGCTTGCTGATAGGGTAAATTCGGCACACAGCCACAAGTAGTTGAAACAAGAGTTCTTTTTTCCCTTTTGAGCTCCTCTGAAATCAGAATGTGTCAGCGGTACGCAGTGGGGAGACCAGTGAAAACTGAAAACCGGACACATACGTACCTTACCCAGGAAAACAGAAGAAGAAGAAGAAGAAGAAGTTCACAGCTGAGTTTCTTCTTCAACTATAAATCGTTGGATAGCCTGAGGAGGCTTTAAGTTCTCTCTCTCCCAGCATTTTAAATTTAGTTGGGAAGTGGTGATGAGAGAATGTAGGCTAAAAAGTGTGAACAATTAACAGAGACAAGACCATCGCTTACCGAGTTTTACTGCTGGAAGCAGGCATGGTAGGTAGTGGGGGCAAAGTGGGCTTCGCGAAAGAATATCCAACCGATTCTGCATTTCATTTGAAAGATGTCGACTCAAACTAAAATGATGAAGTTGGGCGTCAAAATGAAGAAGAAGAAGAAAAAGAAGCACTAGGATCACAAATCTGGAAACGTGTGGTGTGAACTAGGCCGCGCACGACTGCTAACTTCGGCGGGAAGTTGCTTGTTCAGTCATTCACATCCGGTTCCGCGAAGCGATTGCATAGGTTTTAACGCACGTAATTTTTAGGCACCCGAGCGAATTTTTACCCCGGCTTTTTTCTTCTTTTTGTGTGTGTCAAATTTTCACTTTCACGGATTTTACGCGATTCGTGGAGGTCTACCATGCCTGGTACCTTACGGTGGGCTTACCCAATATGGGAATGCAGAAGAAGAAGAAGAAGAAACAGAGTTCACAGCTGAGTTTCTTCTTCAACTATAAATGGTTGGATAGCCTGAGGAGGCTTTAAGTTGTCTCTCTCCCAGCATTTTAAATTTAGTTGGGAAGTGGTGATGAGAGAATGTAGGCTGAGTGTGAAAAATTAATACAGACAACGATAGAAGAAGAAGAAGAAGGAGAAGAAGAAGTTCACAGCTGAGTTTTCTTCCAACTATAAATGGTTGGATAGCCTGAGGAGGCTTTAAGTTGTCTCTCTCCCAGCATTTTAAATTTGGTTGGGAAGTGGTGATGAGAGAATGTAGGCTGAGTGTGAACAATTAATACAGACAACGATGGCTTAGAGTCAAAATGGACTATCTTTAGATAGCCTATTGACTTATTATTGAAGTTATTGCGAAAACTAAGTACTTGTATTAAAAAAAAGTCTGCAAATTATATGAAATGGGGATTATGCTTTGTATATTTCTGCAGTCTTTTTTTTATACAAGTTATTAGTTTTCGCAATAAGTTCAATAATACGCCAATGGGCTATCTAAAGATAGTCCGTAGATGTGATCATCGCTTACCGAGTTTTACTGCTGGAAGACAACTTAAAGGGCAAAACACACGCTGTTATTTTTCACTCTTTTCTTATGGCAGCACAGTGACAGGCTTATATTTCTTGTTGAGGTGAGAGTAGTTCCACCTTGGTAGGCTAAGACCCCATCCAGTGCCGAGCTGATGAGACTCCCAAGAGTCGAAACAGCTGTCCTCGGCTTGGGTTCTGCCATTGCCTCCCTAATAAGGAGGAGAAACTAAGCTAGCATTCTTTATGTTTTTCAGAACATAGATCAAAATACCAAGTTAATATAACTGGTTTTGGTTTTAATGTTCGTTTCAAAGACATAGGGACAAAAAAGTTTTAAACAAAATTACTAATATTGCATTGAGTCCTGTAGGCTGGAGGAACGGTGCCAGCAGTAAACTGAGATTTTTTCATACCTATATATATATACATTCAAAAGGCAGATAAAAAAAAAGCTTGGATAAATTTTCATCGACGTTTTGTCTCTTGACCTTTTCCAGGGGTCTATATAAACTACTCTAACACAGTGTTGCCATGGGGAAAGAGTGAAAAATAACAATGTGCATTTTGACCCTTAGCAAGTCTCAAGATTCATATGGGTGTGGGCTCCAGCCATTTAATAAAAAAAATGCTGCCGAAAGCCCCCCCCCCCCCAGTCTAAAACGTTGTTGCTGTCGTGGTAACTTGCGGAGGTCTTCTACCCCACTAATAAAACCTACGCCGAAGCAGTATTGTCCCTTTACCGGTACTGTCCCTTTACTCGAACTCCGAAACAAACAAACAAAATCACTACAAATGGAGTGAAGCTGATAATAAAAAATAAAAAAATACAACTGAAAAAAAGAAAAGAAAAAGAATGTGGATGTTTTACGATCATTCTCATGGTGTAATTACAGAGCTATTATTTTTAAAAAGAATGCTGCCGAAAAAATAACCAACCCCGGTCTAAAAAACGCTGTGATGTTGTTGTTGTTGTTGTTGCCATCTTGGGTGGTCCTCACAGGCAAGCAGCGCCCCCTAGCCCACTATAAGTCCCACGCCGAAGCGGTACTGGCCCTTGACGTGGTTGGCGTAGCCGCTGAGGGCGAAGGTGAAGGGGAACGGCTGCAACTTCTTCTCCATCACAGCTCCTATGCACCAGTTGGTGTCCACTTGGGCTGAAGACAATCAAATGGACAGACGTTCAACGAAAAGCATGAACCATAAGGTCAGTTGCCGTAAAATGCGGACTATAAGCCGCTACTTTTTCCCCTTAACATTGGCCCATGCGGCTTATATACTGATGCGGCTTCTGTGGATTTTTCCAATTTCATATTAATCAGTGTTATGGAATCTGTTTCCTTCCACATCCTCCAGCCTGTGTTTTAGCTTCATTGTAGCTCACAACTGGTTTTGTCACTTAGTAGATTTATAGAAAGTGTCTCAGAGCATTAAACAGTCATGTTGCAGTAGCCAAATTTCTATTTTTGAGTTGTTTTCAGCTCATGTATTTATTTTCTGTGGTAAGGTAGGCAAAATCAACTATTTTTCTTTAACTTTGTCAACTTGTTTTGTTGGAGTAATTTCCCTGCGGCTTATAAACTGCTGCGGCTTGTGTCTGAACAAATACTCAATATTCTGTAAGTTTAACCCTTTCACCGCCAATGTCGCATTTTTGCACCACAATGGTTTTTAACGCCCACGTCACTAAAAAGCATCAAACCCGGGCCTGTTATCTGAAGACCCTATTTTTGTAATTTTGGGACGTAAGGATAGGCCTAGTGTTATACTTTTTACAGAGGAAATTGCAATATTGCAGATCTTTATTTCTCTCTATCCAGGTAAGTTTAATGGTATTTTAGGGATGAAAAATGGCTGGCGGCGAAAGGGTTAAGGGATGCGGCTTATATACAGGTGCGCCTTATAGTGCATAAGGTGTGTATGTGTGCCTATGCATGTTTCTTAACTCACTCGGCACTGGCCAGTTGCTTCCCCTTACAACCGTTTAGGATGGGCCATTCGACTAGGTTCGAAAACCCATCACCACAAAAAAGTTATGAAAAGTTATGGACTGATATTTTCAGGCATGGCAATGGGGGAAAAGCATTTTTCTCTGAAAATATTTTTGGGGTTCATAAGATGTTGTCTCTTGGTGTGGTCAAGGGGTAAAAAGCCCTTGATGTTGATCAGGGGGCATTTCTCTTTAAGATAAATCTATAAAACTGTTCAAATTAGGGAAAAGAGCACCTCCTGAAGCTTAAAACCCCCTCTGCCATTTGACTTTTTCACATCCACTTTTCTCTGAAATCAGAGAATTCTCTGAAGATTGACATGCCTGTATTTTCAGATAAGATTACTAACACCATGCACTAAACGATCGTAAAATATCAGATTCCATACCTTCGTCGTTTGTCTCCTATTGACGAAAACAGCTAACACATAGAAAGAAGGAAAATTTCACATTCCGATCTTTGACCCCCCTCTACAACCAAACCTGAATGTAAAGTCTGCAATGATTGGTTGATTTCAAGAGAGGCAAGGTCAAAGCAAACTGAAAATAGGTTATCACTTCACACCGGAAAGCTGGTTAGTTACATAGTAGTTACTTACACGCCATAAATCAAAACCTCTTGAAAACTCTTATGAGCCGGATCCGGGCCATTCGTCCTAAACGGTTGTGCGAGCCATGAGCCGGATCATTCGTCCTGAGTGTGTTAAACAACTGAACCGACCTTTGAAGGTGGTGTGAGCGTTGGGTATCTCCACCTGGTAGCCCACAGTGGAGGTGCTCTCCTGCAGACGCAGGCTGGTCTCTGGCTCTGTGTGTGTGAGTGTGTCTGTCAGTCTATGCATGCATTCTTATACAATTCAACCGACCTTTGAAGGTGGTGTGAGCATTGGGGATATCCACCTGCAGTGTGTGTGTGTGTGTGTGTGTGTGCCCATGCTTGCATGTGTATGAGTGTCCATGCATTCTTAAACAATTCACCAACCCTTGAAGGTGGTGTGAGCATTGGGGATGTCCACCTGGTAGCCCACAGTGGTGGTGCTCTCCTGCAGACGCAGGCTGGTCTCTGGCTCTGTGTGTGCGTGAACGAGCGAATGTGCGCGCGCGTGTGTGTGACCGTGTCGTGTGTGTGTGTCTGTCGTTCAGTCTATGCATGCATTCTTAAACAATTCAACCAGCCTTTGAAGGTGGTGTGGGCGTTGGGGATCTCCACCTGGTAGCCCACAGTGGTGGTGCTCTCCTGCAGGCGCAGGCTGGTCTCTGGCTCTGTGTGTGTGAGCGTGTGCGGACGAGCGAATGTGCGCACGTGTGTGTGTGTGCCCGTGCCGTGTGTGTGTGCGTGTGTGTGTGTGTGTGTGTCTGTCTATGCCTGCATTCTTATACAACTGAACCGATCTTTGAAGGTGGTGTGAGCGTTGGGGATCTCCACCTGGTATGTGTGTGTGCGTGTGTGCGCGCGTGTGCCCATGCTTGCATGTGTATGTGTGTCTATGCATGCTTTCTTAAACAGTTCAACCAACCTTTGAAGGTGGTGTGAGCGTTGGGGATCTCCACCTGGTGTGTGTGTGTGTGTGTGTGTGTGTGTGTGTGTCTGTCTTGTCTATGCATGCATTCTTAAAACCCTTTCAACACTAGCCATTCCTCAGCCAAAATTTACCATTGAACTTACCCCGGGTAGAGAAAAAATTTCATCTGCAATATTGGGGGTTCCTTTGTGACGTGCATAACATAGGGCCTGTCCTTACCTCCCAAAATGAAGAACATTAAGGTCACTGGATACCAGACCCTCGCTTGATGCCTTTCAGTGACATGGGTGTGAAATCATTGTAGTGCCAAGAGGCGACATTGGCGATGAAAGGGTTATACAACTGAACCGACCTTTGAAGGTGGTGTGAGCGTTGGGGATCTCCACCTGGTAGCCCACAGTGGCGGTGCTCTCCTGCAGACGCAGGCTGGTCTCCAGCTCCGTGGCCACGCTCAGCTGGTCGTTGATCTTGTGCACGTAGCACGCGTGGAGGTTGCCTGCCAGGGGGCTGATGTTGGCGCTCGCCTGCCAGTTATCGCCTGTGGAAACGTCACATTTGGGTAAAGGTAAAGATGAACCCCCGGGCTCCCTCCTCCATTTCTCGGTTGTTTTCAGTTTTTCAGTCTTGCCTTTCTTACTGCAGATTGAGTACTTCATCCTCTATCGTTTGCTATATTTAACACTAATTTTCATCCATTTACATAATGGTCGACTTATGGCGATTATTTGACCACCAGGGGGCAGTCAATCCACTAGGGGCTTATCACGCGATTTTCTTAGTTGGGCGTAGTGAGAGAGAGAGAGAGGGTTGGACTCCTCCTTCTCTCTCTCTCTTTATCCCCAAATAAGAATATAGAGAGGATTAGCCCCACTCGAGCGTTATGCCACCTGGTGGTCAAAAAACCCTGCTAAGTCGCTCATTAAACACATGCATTCAATAATGGATGAAGATAAAGGCAAGACGGAAAAACGCAACTGAACCAGGACTGTGACAAATGCTTCGCGGCTGTTGTGTGTACTGCACTACATAGGGGGACAAAATAGTTCCCCCACCTTCTGGAAGTTCTGTTGCTTGAAACTTCCTCTAATCTGCCAAACTCTTTGACCCTGCCTTTTTCCTTTGCTTTCTATCATCTACTATCTTTCTGACTTATTGGCCCCATTCTCCTGCCTTTAAAAAATAAAATCCTCCAAATATGTTTTTCTCCTTTGAGCTCCTCCGAAATTGGAATGTGTCGGCTGTACGCAGCAGGGAGACCAGTGAAAACTGAAAACCGGACATAAATGTACCGTATCCATTATGACCATATGCAGGGCTGCCTACCCTCTGTTACAGTTTCCAGGGACAAACTACGTAAAAACCTGTAGTTTATAGTCAAGGAACTACGGAAAATCCGTAGGGGTAGGCAGGTCTGGGCCTGGGAACGCAGAGGAAGAAAAAGAGCATTTACACGCTCACACGCAACTCTCTCACATCTCCGTAAAATACCTTCATCTACACATACACAAAGAATAAAAGAACTTGTGCTCATGTCCATGCCTATAAACACAGAGCTTAATCTAGGATTTCTGAAAAAGGGGGGCAGTCCCCCCCTCATATCAAAAAAAGGGGGGCACTCCCCCCTATCCAACCCCACATCACATACATAAGAACCAGTACCTCCCCCACCCTCGTACACAGACTTTAATTTTTCTTTGTCAGCCACGGCCACTTTTTCGACCAGACATTTTGGAACCGATGTTCCTTTGCACTGCCACTGTTGTCATTCTTTTCCGACGTTTTATATGTAGAAGCCTTTTCTTCGAGGTCTTCACAATCGCTTGGAACAGGATTTTTTTTTTTGCTTTGCCTCCGCGAAAATCTTCAAACAGGGTCCCTGCCTTTCATTTTGAAAAACATTGAAGATGGCGGCCGAAACTCTCGCAACTTCCTGTCGGTAGAACGAGAAGAACGCGATTGGTTGATTAACACTAACATTTTGTCAAGAACCAATGAAATGTCGAGAAATCCTTCACTCCTGCTCGATACTTTCAGTTAGTCCAGACGACGGGTTTAGCAGACGACGAAGGTCTTCCCGCATCGATCAGTAAAAACTGCGGACCGTTCTGCAAATGTGCGGGACTCGGCCCGCTCCCCGCGCCGATTATCGCGGGAACGAACAACATTTTAGATTAAGCTCTATAAACATACTAGCGCGCAAGAATATGTTCAGTTTTGCGCAATTAAAATTGCAAGTTTTTGTGTGCACATTTGTGAACAGATGTTTACTTGCTTGCGTGGCATTTCTGCCACTTCATGTACCTGTTTGTGCCGGTCTGCACGATTGCGTTCAAAAAACTTGAAGCATGCTTCATGCTTTTGCAGACCTGTTTACCCTTATAATGAAAAACCCGGAATTTGCCACCCCCAAAACCGGAATTTGAGAACAAAAACCGGAATTCACATGATCTGTACACGACTCGCGATAAAGCGGTTTCTTGTTCTTCTCCTTTCCACGAACATTGGCGTCGATTTTCAATATTGTGATGATTTCTTGGCTGAATTTTGCCAGAAAAATTTTATTAGTAAATTCAGTCACTAATTCTTAGTCAATTTTAGTATAAAACAAGCTGGAAAAAGCAAAATACCTGGAAATGTCCACGATGTGACAGAGAAAAATCACTCGGCCGCGGATCGGCGGATGCCAAGTTGCAACTCGGCGCCATCGCGATCAATTTTCACTTCATTTTCCATTGAAAACTTCAAAATTCTCACATCATCATATTTTCCAGTGATAATATAATCTAAATTGACTCATTTCAAGCCCTAATTACAATCTCTACCATTAAAAAAACTGCCTGGAAAGCTCTTCGAATCAACAGTAAAAGTCTGGCCGCCATTTGCTCAGTCCCGAAATAGATCGACCAAAATAAAAACATTATTTCACCCCTTTAACCAATGAAAATGCAGCATTTAATGCATGTGACGTCAAGCACAACCCCTTTTCTGATGACGTAGCGTGTTAGGTACACGTTTCGGTCAACCCTTGCGTCTTTTCGTACGAACGGAAACAAATAATAGACGGTTTTTCGAAATCCCGGAATTTTCAGCGTTCAACCGGAATTTTTGCAAATTTCCGGAATAATTCCGGCTAAACCGGAATGGTAAACAGGTCTGCTTTTGCATGGGTGAGAAAGTAAGACATTTTCTCAGTCCTGAAATGACTCGTTTCAATGTGCTCTGAATCTTCCCAATCTTGAAAATATTAAAAATAATCTATAGTGTGTGTGTGTGTCTGTGCATACAGGCTGCGTGGGGATAGTGTTGCATATCTATCACCTTGTTTTTAATCTGATAAAATGATAGACAGAGACAGTTTGAGTCGGATAAGCCTTGTAAAATTATTACATTGCCTTTGTAAACTTCCAAGATAGAACCACCAAGTTCAAAACTCCCCAAATTGCTTGTGGTCATTTTTTAATAATTTTTTTGGATGAATTAAAAAACCTTAGAATTCGGTTTCTGGCAAGATTAAAAATACTGAAATCAGTGTAAAACTGAAAGAGTAGCACCCACGCAAATAGTTCCCCCACCCTCTGGAAGTTCTGTGCTTGTAACGTCCTCTAATTGTGTCTCTCTTTGACTCTTGCCTTTTCCCTTTGCTTACTGTCATCTGCTATCTTCTAATTCTGTCATTCTCTTTGATTCTGCCTTTTCCCTTTGCTTACTGTCATCTGCTATCTTTCTATCTCACTGGTCCATTCTCTTGCCGTTTTTTCCAATAAATCCTTACAAAAGATTTCTTCAGCCGAAGTCGGACATGCTGTGCCTATATCTTAGTTAGGCGCATAACGGCAGCATGATGCATCTACACTCACCTGTTAACCTGCCGGCCAAGGACAACACGGAGATCTGACCCCCTGGGATCTGAGGCCCGAACTGATGCAACAGCTCAGCCCCTAACGCCAGGTTGGAGGTGACGCGTTGAAGATACTGCCCCACCAACAACCCTGAACAAACAACAATAATATGTGATATAATACTGATGCAACAACTCAGCCCCTAACGCCAGGTTGGAGGTGACTCGTTGAAGATACTGCCCCACCAACAACCCTGAACAAACAACAACAATAATAATAATATGAGACATGATACTGATGCAACAACTCCGCCCCTAACGCCAGGTTGGAGGTGACGCGTTGAAGATACTGCCCCACCAACAACCCTGAACAAACAACAATAATAATATGTGATATAATACTGATGCAACAGCTCCGCCCCTAACGCCAGGTTGGAGGTGACGCGTTGAAGATACTGCCCCACCAACAACCCTGAACAAACAATAAATAATAATAATAATATGTGATATAATACTGATACAACAGCTCCGCCCCTAACGCCAGGTTGGAGGTGAAGATACTGCCCCACCAACAACCCTGAACAAACAACAATAATAATAATAATAATATGTGATACAATACTGATGCAACAGTTCCGTTGGAAGTGACGCGTTGAAGATATTGCCCCACCAACAACCCTGGAAAAACAATAATAATAATAACATTAACATTCATATGTGATACAATACTGACAACTGAACTGCCCCTAACGACAAATTTCGGAGGTGACACGCTGAAGATACTGCCCCACCAACAACCCTGAACAAACAACAAATAATAATAATAATATGTGATATAATACTGATAACAGAACTGCCCCTAACGACAAATTGGAGGTGACGCGCTGAAGATACTGCCCCACCAACAACCCTGGAAAAACAATAATAACATTAACATTCATATGTGATACAATACTGATAACAGAACTGCCCCATACGACAAATTTTGGAGGTGACGCGCTGAAGATACTGCCCCACCAACAACCCTGGAAAAACAATACTAATATTAACATTCATATGTGATATAATACTGATAACAGAACTGCCCCTAACGACAAATTTCGGAGGTGACGCGCTGAAGATACTGCCCCACCAACAACCCTGGAAAAACAATAATAATATTAACATTCATATGTGATATAATACTGATAACAGAACTGCCCCTAACGACAAATTTCGGAGGTGACGCGCTGAAGATACTGCCCCACCAACAACCCTGGAAAAACAATACTAATATTAACAAATCAAATCAAATCAAATCAAATCAAATCATCTTTATTATCTCATAACTGAGAAATTGCAGCCAGGTGCACATAAGAAAAACAGCAACAATAAACACATTTATCAACAACAACAAAAACCAAACAACAATAAACACATTTATCAACAATTAAAGAATATAAACTAATAACTAATAACACTGCAATATTGTAGTTAACAAACTGGACGAATACGAATACAAATTCAATCCCAAGGAGATGGACAGGCTGCTCAGCAAAACAATCACTCAATGCAGTGCATTAAGAGTTCAACAGATGAATTGATCTTGGTAAGAAAGTTTTCTGTGCTCTTATTTTCAGTTTTAGAGTTCTGTATCGACGGCCCGATGGTAATACTTCATAGTATTTTGCCAGAACATGACTGTTATCATTAAGAATTTTCCTGGCTTTCTTGACTACTTGTCTGTCATACAACTCTTGCATACCACTCTGCCTTGCACCCACAACTTTACTACACACATTCACCATATTAACATTCATATGTGATATAATACTGATAACAGAACTGCCCCTAACGACAAATTTTGGAGGTGACGCGCTGAAGATACTGCCCCCATCTAAAAAACAACAAATGAAAAAAAACACCCAGAGCACTTGGCGACCCTGAAGCTCAATTATTTTTTTTTTAACTTAGCCTGGGGTTTTTTTTTTCTATTTATCATACGTGCAGCACTGGTGAAGGGGGAAGCAAATCTAGAAAGCTGAAGATCCTTGAGCATTCGACGAGGGCACTATTTTTGACCTGGTCTGGTGCCATAACCGTTTGGTTTGAAAGCATAGCCAAGTGCGTGCGTTCTAGTGAGGAATAACTTCATGGGTGCTCCAGGGAAATTTCTAAAATCCTGCAAGGGGGCGGCCCCGGCGGAGTGCAGGAGCAGCGCACACACACACATTTACTGCTCATTTTTCACCTCTCTAGACTAGTACAAGTGCTGCATTCCTTTGAATATAGCAAATGCTTAAATAGGCCCTTTTATTGTACAAGTTTGTGTGTGTTGTGTAAGAAAATCGTTGTTTCTCAAATTCTCATAATCTGGCGACGCCGGCTCTAGGCAATTTAAAAATCCTGCAATTCAGGACATCCTGAAAGAAGGAGCATCCATGTAACTTCTCAACAAAAACTGACTTAGCCAGAAGGAGGGTGCACACTGCCAGTTCTCCACATTGCAAAAATCTAGGGCGTGCCCTTACGTACCTGAACTGCTGACCGGGTCGATGTTTCCTGCAGTGAAAGAGGCGGTGTAGTCAGTGCCTTTGTAGTCTGCGCTCAACTGGGAGGCTACACACTTGCTGTTTTGGATCTGCACCAGTCAGACAACACAGAAATTTACATGACACGACCATGCGCCCCACAGTAGCTTTTCTCAGCTCCTTTCAGTTCATGCCTTTTGGGTTGACACTCGTCACCAGCATAAACCAATTAAAAGTGTTTTATCCATTAGGCTTACACTGTTTTATGGTGGCATGCCACTTGTAAGATCTTTTCCCATCCCTAACCACAATCAATGATAAGAATGTTTGCCTCTGTTAATAGAAATAACTCGAAACAAATAGATCTCTGTGAAAAACTGAAAGGAGCTAGAATGAGGGGAATTCGTGTATTGTGGCCCCAAACAGCCCCCTCCCCTTTTTATTCTCCTTCCACACACACTCTGTAGTTACACAATTTTATACTTACTTAAGTTTTACTTTATTCATTTATTACAAGGTACTTTCTGGTACATTATAGTCACAGAGGTGTCTCTGTGAAATTCGGGTTGCTCCCACCTGGAGATTGCGTCGTATCGAGAGGCGCCCACCTTTTTTGTTTTTGGCATGCTATTTTTGTGTGACTGATGAGGAAGGAAAAGGGGTGGAGGTGGTAAATTTTGACCAAATGATAACTTTTTCATTGCCACTGGGATTAACGTGTGCCAAGTGCATGGGCACATGGGACCTCGGTTTATAGTCTCATCAGAAAGACTCCACGTTCAGACCGTAAGGCCTAGTGCAAAGTGAGAGGAAAAATCCCCTGTACCCAGGTTCGAACTCGGGTTTACTTGACACAAGGCGAACTCTGTGACTATGAAGAACCTAGTAATAAATGGATGGCCCATTGCATGAAATGAACAATTTCACGATTGCCGTAACACATACACAAGTGAGAAAAATGTGCAGATGAACATTTGCCACGTTTAATTGATGCACTGGCCTGAAATCGAGTGTCAGAGAAGCACATTTGTGTGTAACAATTAACACTGGTACTGTAACATCAGAGTTTGTGTGTGTGTTTTTGGCTCACTCGTGTTAACGAAGTGAGTCTATAGTTATATAGTTGTTTGGTTGTGTGTCTGTGTGGCGTCCGTGGTCTAATAATATCCAAACTTTAACGTTGGCATTTTCTCGGGAAATAGAAGGCGTACATTGTTCAAACTTCGCATACACCTGTAGATGTTTATGCAAGCTTTCAAACAAATACTGATTTGAATAATTAAACACTTAAAACAACACTGTAAACAGATAACATTTTTACATTAGTGGGTTAGAGTATTCAACAGGCAACATGAGTTAAGAAACTCATCAACACTGAAAGCCTTGATAGCTCATTGGTAGAGTGCCTGTCTGTCATGCCAATGGTTCCGGGTTCGATTCTCGGCACAGGCAATTTTTTTTGTTGTTTGCATCCATTAAAGATAGTTTCATTGTACTTTAAAATTTTATTGGCAATCTTGTACTTTAGACCCCCCCTCAATCTTTGTTTGTTGTTGTCCCACATGTGGCTGTTCGAGTGAGCCTTGAAGGCCTCTTGTTTATAGTGTTCTTGTACAGTGTGAAACTGACCTGCGCTACACATTTTGTTCGTAATCGCTCGGAGAAGGCGTGGATGATGTTGGCGTTCAGGTTTCCACTGGGGTCGATGTCTCCTATCAGGATAGGGAAAGCCTGCAACCAAACGATTTATCTCAGATACTTAATATAATATAATGAAGGATTTTTTTAATAAAATTTTCATCAACACGTTACAGATAAGACAGGAACAGATGTTCTAAATCCAAGGAAATCGCCTAACTAATATTTTGCCATAAAACTCCAAAACATATATATTTTTTGTTCCGGTTTTGATTCGTCTTTATGGCTAGGTTAAGGAAGTTTTATATTTCATCTACTCAAAACACTTTTCTTCCATCAAAAGCTTAACATGCAAAATAGCTAATAAGATGAAGATAAAATTTGATCCAGCACTGTAAACCAAAACAAACCACACACCCCAAAAAAATCTGAAACAGACTGCAAAGTCACTGACTAAAACAACACACAAATACACAAGTCGTCGCTGTCCGACGCTAACCGTGTATTTACACAATCAGTGATTTTACAGGAGCATCAAAAAACATATTGTCGCCTGCTACAATTGTAGTCAATCCCCATTTGATATACGCTTGACCCTTCTTCTTTCCCGATGAGTAAACATGTGACACAATAAAAGTTGCATTAACACCCAAATTTTTCGTAATAATTCAGTTACACGGTTAGTCACATAGTTAGTGCATTGTTCTCACAATGGGAGATACGACAGCTGCCGGCAGTTACACGATTAGCGTGAATAGTTACACGCTTATCGCGTCAAAACCAGCAACAACCCGCCACATACACGATTATTTCCGTGGTATCATGTGACAAATTTGAGCATTTTCATTGGTCGCAGACACAAGATATGTATAGAAGACCTGCGTGAGGTCACTGGAAGGAGTTTCAGTAAAAAAAATTTTTGTAGATACACGGTTAGCGTCGGACAGCGACGAAGTGCAAAATGAAGTTATTTTATTGACGCGACCAAACAAAACATGTAATATTTCAAAAGATGTCTTTTTCAAACAACACAGAAAGAAAATACAGTGGAACCTCCCTTATAAGCCTTTTTAAAAAATCATCCAAAATGAGGTCTTATAAAGGAGGGGTCTTATAAGGGAGGTCATTTTAATACTTACAAAGAAGGGCAATGTCTCAGAGAAGTAGGTCTTATGTGGGAGGGAGTCTTATATTGGGAGGTCTTATAAGGGAGGTTCCACTGTACAACAATACTTCCCCTCTTCACAGTCTAAAAAACCAAAACACCCTGAACCGTTAACTGCAAAATTTTGCAAATGCAAATAAAAAAATCCAACATTTTCTTGCCCAACCAGAGCTTCAGATTGTTTTCAGACTTCATGGGTCATATGACCCCTGGCTACAGAAAATGAGGGGTCATTTTTTTGAAGTGATGGGCCACCAAGGCAACTGTCCGTCCGTCAGTGTGTGTGTCAAACACAGAACGGGCCTTATAACTCCGCCGTTTTTCGACCGAATCCAATTTGGAAGGTAGATCACTGGAGACAGTGACTATCTGTGTGCCAGAAGCGAATCGATTTATAAACGCGCGCGATATGCGCCTCTTTACCTTTTCACAAACCGCTGCGAAACGAGACCCGGCATTGACTCGACATTTGGAACGTGCATGACCAGGGATAGTGACTACCTTGGTGCAAAATTTCAACAGCATCCATTCATAAACGCGTGCGATATGAGTCAATTTACGAAACCAGTACTCAGCATTACCGGTACTAGGCGTTGCGCTAGTGTGCTACTAAAACATTAAATCTAAATTTCAGTACAATGCATTATGCGTGTAGGCATATGTGTGCATGCGTGAACATGCGCATGGAAGTGTGTGTATGAACAGAACAGAACTTATATTGCCATAAAAAGACAAGTTAGTATTTGGCATAGATATATGAGAGAGAGAGAGAGAGAGAGAGAGAGAGAGAGAGAGAGAGAGAGAGAGAGAGAGAGAGAGAGAGAGAGAGAGAGAGAGAGAGAGAGAGGGGGGATGGGTGGTGGATAAACTTAGCCCATAAGTCATGTAGTGAAAGATCTAGAAGAAAACAAAACAAAGAGCATGCATGCGTTTGTGCTTACAAAACCTTTTTTTGTAACTTATGACGTATTTGTGACCTGATGAAAAAATAAAGAAAAAATATCTGATTGAAACAGGGCTCCCAATCATCCCGCAAAACAAGGGGTCCCAGGGACTCCTCCTTCACTTATAGAATAGATGGTCCTAGAGGCGGGATAGAGGGTCCCAGTGGCACTGTGAATTATATAAAAAAGAATTTTTCTAGTGCATCCCTGCACATTCTTTTAGAAGGTCCTTTAGATTAGAATTTTAGTGCTTCATAGACCCCCAAATGTCCACAACATAAAATGATCCACCATCTGAAAGATTTTTTTAAAAAAGAAAACCCCCCAGACTTGCTGATCATGGGAACTGGGACTCGGAGACGCACCGGCCTCGCCTGCCCTACCAACATCAGAGCAGCCTTGAAACTGACCTCTTGCGGAGAGAACTGCTTGGTGCCGACGTAGGTGCAGCCGAAGCGGTAACCGGACGGCTGGAAGGTGGCTAGCGACAGGGTGTGGCTGATCTGGAAGTGGCTCGACAGCCCTTTGGAGAAGATGAACTTGCCCCCCTCGAAGATCTGTGGGAAGATTTCTGAAGAAGAAAAATAAATTAATAATAGCAAACGTTAACAATAATTGGGAACGAACGATAACGTAGCGTTTCTTTGGTCAATCGGTGACAACAGCATTGTGTGTGAACCCAGCATGGCGGCTATCAGAAAAAATGACTTAGCGGCTACGTTATCACTGTTATGTACTCATCACCTGACTTCCGCCATCCTCAGCTTTGGGTTAGGGTTGGGGTTAGGCCTAGGGTTGGGGGTGGGTTAGGGGAACTAATTACCATGGCAGCTCCTTCGATACTTAGTAACAAGGTTAAAGAAAATGAGCCGCAACAACTTAAAAACATGATGATCATGAGTTTATAATCCTTTCATTTGACACATAAAAATATGATGAATCATTCGCCAGTAATGACTATGAAGTTTTATTGAATCATTATCAAAATCATCACTTGTTGAAAAAGGACATTAAAACATATTATATTTATGAGCACACTTCCAATCGAAATTAATAAAAGCGTCTACATCCTTACCTTTACAGTTTTTATGTAACTCTTCGAATGTACCGGGATTTAGGGCATTGTCAACTGGAGCAAGGATAGGCGACTCCGGTTGGGGTGGTTGTTGCGACGGAGGTGCCGGTGGGGAGACTGTTGGCATTGGAGGAGGTGGAATATTGGATGATGGCGTCGAACTGGTAGCTGCATGAACGTTGCCCATCTTTCTTACGCGCACTGACTCCTAGTTGCATCAAACCTAAGGGGAATTGAGAACGAACGATAAAAACGAGAATGACGGTAGGTTAACCTTCACCACTCCGCCATGTGTACGCTGTCTGCGCAGGCGCATGCGTTATGTGAAAAAGGTAGCATCCGGTTGGGTTTTGAGCAGAAACGTGAACAATTTAAGAATACATAAACTTAAATGTTATTACATCTATTCTTCTGAATAGATCCATTTTTATGGCAATTTTATATTATCTTTGTTGAAAGTCTTCATTTCATTCATTAGAAAATGCATCTGAAGACGCGTTTTATAAATTGTTCTTAAACGGTATTTTTCATTTTGTCCATTTCTCACATTTTCCAATTTTTGCCACTGAGACAATCCACATGATTGTGTGTTCGGGAAAGTTCATTGGCAACACGGTTACGGAAGTTGTGACGAACTTTCGCAGTATTTTTTCTAAAAGGTATTCTTGTAATATTTTTGTTCTGGAACGTGTTGTGAATGAAGATAATTTAATATCTGATGTAACACATATGGACCCTTTAGGTAAAAATGACCATGATGTTTTATATTTTGATCTTTATGTAGCCAGAACAAAAACAATCCCAAAAAGGAAGTACAGATTTGAGCTAAACAAAGGTAATTATAAAGCTATGAGGGAGGAGACTAGTGAGTTTGACTTCTCAGTATTGGAGGAGTTAAATGTTGAGGACACTTGGGTAGCTATTCGTGATGTGATAAAGAATGGCATGGAGAGTCATATACCTAAAATTCCTATCACAGCAGGGGAAACTAAACCATCTTGGATAAATAAAAAGGTGTTGAAGAAAGCTAGAAAGAAACATAAACAATATTCTAAATTCTTACAAACTATAGAAGGACAAGCTTATTTAGCGGATAAGCAGAATGATAATAACAAAGGGCCAGCCTATAAGAAATATAAAAAATCCATAAATAAATGTAATAAATCAATTAAAAAAGCAAGGAAAAAATATGAGAAAAGCATTGCTGATAATTGTAAAGTAAAACCTAAAGCGTTTTGGAAATATGTAAATGAAAGATCAAAGACCAATGTAGGAGTGAGTGCACTGAAATGGGTGAATGGAGACTTTGCTGTTACTGATGAAGATAAAGCAGAGGTTCTAAATAAAAATTTTGCTAGTGTGTTTATAAAAGAAGACATAACAGATATACCTAATCTAGAAGAGTGCATTAATTCTAATGGGATATCAGTCTCTGACATAAGAGTTACCCCTTTAGCAGTTGAAAAAAAACTTAGGGAGTTAGATGCTTCAAAAGCACAGGGTCCAGACGGCATACCTCCACGAGTCTTAAAAGAATTAGCAAAAGAACTATCCCTTCCACTAACCTTACTCTTTAATAAGTCCTTAGAATCTGGTGTGATTCCCACTGACTGGAAACAAGCTGATGTAACTGCCATTTTTAAAAAGGGTTCCAGATCTGATCCTGGAAATTATAGACCTGTTAGTTTGACATGCATAGCATGCAAGATCCTTGAGTCATTTATTAGAGATGCGATTGTAAATCACATGCATGACAACAAATTGTATACAAAATGTCAACATGGCTTTAGAAGTAAGAGATCATGTACCACCCAGCTTATGGAAGTCATGGAGGAACTAACAGAGTTATTAGATAATGGTTATCCAGTGGACATAATTTATTTAGACTTTAGAAAGGCTTTTGATAGTGTACCACATAATAGATTATTAATGAAAGTTAAGTCTTATGGCATAGTTGGAAATGTTCATAATTGGATTAAGGACTTTTTAACCAATAGAGCTCAAAAGGTTAGGGTTGGAGACAAATATTCATTTGTAGCCAATGTACTCAGTGGAATCCCTCAGGGTAGCATACTTGGACCCATTCTCTTTACTATTTTTATTAATGATCTTCCTGAGTGTGTAGAATCTCCATGTAAAATATTTGCTGATGATACAAAAATGTTTAACAAATCATGTAACTGTAAATTACTTCAGCAAGATTTGAACAAACTACAGGACTGGACTACTAAATGGAATTTATATTTTAATACAGATAAATGCAAGGTTATGCATGCTGGTAGGAAAAATCCAAACAAAGATTATACTATGACTAAGAACGATGTCCCCGTTTCATTAATAACATGTGAGAAGGAGAAGGATTTGGGAGTTATATTTGATAAAGATTTATCTTTTGATGCACATATTCAAAGCTGCGTAAATAAAGCGAATAAAATGATAGGGTTAATTAAAAGAACATTTATTAATATTGATTATGACATATTTACCAAACTATATAAAGCACTAGTAAGGTCACATTTAGAGTATGGCAACAATATATGGTATCCTAAATATAAATATCAATCGGTAGCTATTGAAAAAGTTCAACGAAGGGCTTCAAAGCTTGTTAAAAAATGCAGAAATATGACTTATGAAAACAGACTTCTTTATCTTAATCTCTATTCCCTTAAAGGTAGAAGAGTCAGGGGAGACCTGATTCAAGCATATAAAATATTTAATGGTCATGTTGATTTGTCATGGGATGATTTCTTTAAATCTGTACAATATGATATAACAAGGAATTCATATGGTAAGGTTTTCATTAAGCGATATAACACTAACATTAAAAAATATTGTTTTACTAACAGAATTGCTAACCTATGGAATGATTTACCATTGGACCTAAAATGTGCACCCAATACTAATACATTCAAAAATCGTCTAGATAATCATCCAAAATTTATAAATATATTTAGAAGCATTGATTAAAATTGTATGATAGGAAAATTCAACCGATTACACCTTGATCAAAGATACAAAATAAAAATTGATGATTCGATGGGACTGCCAAAAAGCTTGACGGCTTATTTAGTCCCTACCCCTACTACTACTACTAGGTGGTATTCAAGGTAGATTAGGGCTATTTATAGGCCTCGCGGCCCTTTTATGAACACCACCATTGCACCCCTCCCTTCCCCGCCCCCTACCCCACATATTCATCAGTAATACTTGTTAGAAGAAAGGAACAAACAAATTAAAGATCAACATTGTCTGATTTAAAACAAAATTGAAAGCAAACGTACATTGAAAGTGACAATTCTGTAGTTTTAATAAAACTACAGAATTGTCACATGCACACACATATGCAGGCATACATACACACACTCACACACACACACACACACACACACTTGCTCAAGCATGCAAGGACACACGCACACCCCAGCACGCATGTACACACACACCTACACCCATCCACCCCAAACGCACACCCTCATAATCTCACGCATGTATGAACATTTAAAAAAGAAAAGCAATTTATTAACAGTATAATAACACCATTAAACACTGATTCAAAACACACACACAGCACAGGTCTGTGAATAGCTGTTTTTCGTTCATGTTATTGTCTTGTCTCTGGACAACCCCCAAGAGGTGGGCAAGAAATGGGCCTTGCGGTCCTTTTACGCCCATTCTCGTTTGATACTTTGTTGTTTTTGTGGTGGTTGCTACTTAAGCTAATCTAGAAGTTTAAATCAATGGACTTTTTTTCCCCATCAAATTAATTTTTTTTTTTTTTTTACATTAAAGGATCTTGGCCCAGAAGATTTTTGAAAGAGTTTGTGTACAAAACTATTTTGGGGCAAAGTGTGTGTGTGTGGAGAATGGGTGGGTGGGCCATAGACCTTTGTTTCACAGTATCCAGGCAAGACCAATCCGGCTACCTAGCGGTCCCCGGGGCCAAACCCCGACTGGCACAGCTCCTGTCCTTCATTTACCGCTACTTTGATCTATGGCCCCCTAGTCAGAGATTAGAAAGACAAGTTGTTGAGCTCCCTCTTGAAAGATACCAAGGAGGGAGCCTCAGCTGATGCGGCTGGAAGAGAATTCCAAACTGAGATAGTTCTGGGGGAACAGCTGTGTTTAAAATTGTTTGTTCTTGTTGTGATTTGTCTGCATTTCAATAAATGATTTGACCTCATTTTGGATGATTTTTGAAGGTATTATTAGGGAGGGTTGACTACTATTAGTATTAGAGAATGTATATTTTAAATTCTAGATGTTGATTTGTTTGTATGTTGTCCTCTCCACCATTGTTGATGTGTACGGTGTGGGTGAAGGGTCATAACGGTGAACTTAGCACATTTTGTTTTTTAGAATGATGCTTTGTTTGCTTCCCTTTGGCTCTGATCCACACATTGCTAGATGATTGGTATCGTAATCAACTTTGGTGGACTGGACTGGAGGGGAGTTAATTAGAAAGAGAGTATTCACCCTTTGTTCAATTTCGTTGTCTCCTCTCTTCGCCTCACTATTTCATTCTAATATTTTTAATTGTTTATATGGATGAAAATTAACGTTCAAAAACGATGTGCAGTAACTGAGTAAGAAAGGCAAGACTGGAAAAAACCGGAAAGAACCGAGAAATGGAGGAGGGGGTGTTGATCCGCACCTTTGCCATAACGTTTTACACTATCACTATGTTATGTATGTCACAGATTGTAGGTGGCGCCATTTCCTTGATTTGCATAATGGCTGGAGAACCTTCATCGTCGACGATGGAAACGGATAAAAAGCAGCCCCTGTTCCGAAACATTGGCGCCGATGAAGACGAACAGGAGATATCTGAGATTGAGAGTTTGTGCTTGAATTGTGAAGAGCAGGTGAGACTAAGAGTCTCTTTAGTGTTACTGTTAGTGTGTGTGTGTTTTGGTATTTGGTATATTCTAGTCACAGAGACTTATCTCTGTGAAATTCGGTCGGGCTGCTCTCCCCCGGAGAGCACATCGCCGCAAATGCAGCACCTACCCAATTTATTTTTAAAAAATTGTGGAGGGTGGCACAGGGTGAGGGGGGGGGGGGGGGGGGGGGGGGGGCACAGTTGGAAAACCTAGCTATCAATTTTGCCATACCATGCAGCAGGATTTCTCCCCCGCTCTTACTGACTTTCAACTGCCGTGGGATTTTTACGTGCGTAAAGCGCATGGGTCAGACAAGCTTTAAGTCCCCATCCGAAGGACTGGATGTTCATTTTGATTTTCTTGTCAAACTAGAAAGAAAGGGCGGGGCCGGGATTTGAACCCAGGTCACTCACGTTGCAGTCATGCATTACATTTGGCAGGCGAACGTCTTAACCACTCTGCCACCTTTCTCCCTGTGTGCAACTCTCTTACTCTGTGTCTGCGTCTGTCTGTGTGCACGCGCATGTTCGTGCATGTGTTGAGAGTTTTTGCTTAATGTGTGAAGAACAGATAGAATAGAGAGAGAATGACAGAAAGAGCATTTGTCGGATGCAGGCGCTGGACTTTGAAGAACAGGTTAAGAGTTAGGTGTACACATTTGTGTGTGTGCAACTCTGTCTGCATGTGCATGTTCGTACATGTTTTGAGAGTTTGTTCTTGATTTGTGAAGAACAGCTAGACTAGAGAGAGAATGACAGAAAGAGTATTTGTCAGACGCAGAACTTTGAAGAACAGGTTAAGAGTTAGGTGTATTTGTGTGTGTGTGTGCAACTCTGTGTCTGCGTCTGTGTATACATACATGTGCACGCGCATGTTCGTACATGTGTTGAGAGTTTATGCTTGATGTGCGAAGAACAGATAGAAGAGAGAGAGAGAACGACAGTAAGAGCATTTTGTCAGACGCAGAACTTTGAAGAACAGGTTAAGAGTTAGGTGTATTTGTGTGTGTGTGTGCAACTCTGTGTCTGCGTCTGTGTATACATACATGTGCACGCGCATTTTCGTACATGTGTTGAGAGTTTATGCTTGATGTGCGAAGAACAGATAGAAGAGAGAGAGAGAACGACAGTAAGAGCATTTTGTCAGACGCAGAACTTTGAAGAACAGGTTAAGAGTTAGGTGTATTTGTGTGTGTGTGTGCAACTCTGTGTCTGCGTCTGTGTATACATACATGTGCACGCGCATTTTCGTACATGTGTTGAGAGTTTATGCTTGATGTGCGAAGAACAGATAGAATAGAGAGAGAGAACGACAGTAAGAGCATTTTGTCAGACGCAGAACTTTGAAGAACAGGTTAAGAGTTAGGTGTATTTGTGTGTGTGTGTGCAACTCTGTGTCTGCGTCTGTGTATACATACATGTGCACGCGCATTTTCGTACATGTGTTGAGAGTTTATGCTTGATGTGCGAAGAACAGATAGAATAGAGAATTACAGATCGAGCATTTGTCAGACGCAAGCGCAGGAATTTGAAGAACAGGTTAAGAGTTAGGTGTATTTGTGTGTGTGTGTGTGTGCGTGTGTGTATGTATGTGTGTGCAACTCTGCGTCTGTATGTGTGCACGCGCATTTTCGTGCATGTGTTGAGAGTTTGTGCTTGATGTGTGAAGAACACATAGAAGAGAGAGAGAGAACGACAGTAAGAGCATTTTGTCAGACGCAGGTGCTGATGGTTGCACTAGTGTCTCTGACAGTTTGTCAGGTGTAATGGGGAATTAGTTAAATATAAAGCATGGAGAAGAATGATGGAATCAGGGCTCCCAATCGTCCCGCAAAACAAGGGGTCCCAGGGACTCCTTCACTTACAGCATAGAGGGTCCTAGAGGCGGGATAGAGGGTCCCAATGACATTGCGAATGCTAAAAATAATTTTCTAGTGCATCCCTGGGACCCCCTGCACATTCCTTTAGATGGTCCCGTAGATTTTTAGTGCTTCATACACCCCCAAATGGGGGTCCCTGGGAGCCCTGATGGAATCTGTGCTTTTTTCTGGTTATTTCGCAGGGAATGACCCGCCTTTTCCTGACCAGAATTCCCTTCTTCCGGGAAGTGGTGGTGTCGTCGTTCGCCTGCGACTCGTGCGGCTGGCGTAACGCCGAGCTGCAGCCTGCTGGGAGGATCCAGGACTACGCCTGCAACTACAAAGTGAAGATACAGGAACCCAAGGTGAATTATCATCGTATTTTGCCATAATTTTTACTTTTTCTATATCTGGGCCTGTATTCACATTGAGATAGTATGAGACTTATCATCATGATGTCTTAGAAGCCCTTCTTCTGCGTTCCCAGGCCATATGGCCATAATGGTCAAGGTACGTATGTGTCCGGTTTTCAGTTTTCACTGGTCTCCCCGCTGCGTACAGCCGAGACATTCCGATTTCGGAGGAGCTCAAAGGAGAAAAATTCTTTGGAAGTTTTTTTTGGGGAAAAAGGCAGGAGAATGGGCCAATAAGTCAGAAAGATAGTAGATGATAGAAAGCAAAGGGAAAAGGCAGAGTCAAAGAGAGTGGCAGATTAAAGGAAGTTACAAGCACAGAACTTCCAGAAGGTGGGGGGACTATTTTTATGAAAGACCCCCCAGTATCCCCGCGGGGAGGAAGCCCTTCTAAAGTCCTTTTAAATCCTACTACTTTAGAAAGGCTTCTAAGATATGATAAGTTTCATACTATCTCAATGTGGATACAGGCCCATTTTGTTTTTGAACTTTCAGATCTATGAGAACAGGAGTACATTGGGATTTGAATGAGGGATCGGAGGCTTTTTTTATAACAAAAATTAGGATTCTAATCCATGTCTCTGTGAACAAAAACGTGATTTACATGGGTGAAAGTTTTCCTTCTCAGCAAGGATTTCCTTCATATTAAAATCAGAAAATAAGGAAATCCTTATTTTCAAATTTTCAAGAACAAAAAAGAAGAAATTGACTGACTTGAGCGACCATAGGCCATGAAGTGTGTTTGCTCCTAGAACTTTCAACTTAAATGTCATTTTAGAGTTCAAAGCATTTCATAAATTTGAATGAAAGACCTCAGGAGAGCTCATGAAATAGGCATTTATCTGCAAATTCTTGTCAGCTTCTGGGGCGCTTTGCCCCAAGCAGGCCTCTGCCCCTACACCCCGCCGGGGCCTAGGCGGCAGCGGACCCAGAAAGTAGACCCCTGGAACCCACCCTCCGCCTTTTCCTTATTTTCAAGATCTGTCACTTTCACCCATAGATTTACTCTCTACAGTGTAAACTACTACTTAACTACTGAACCTGTCATAATGAAAATTAGCAGAAGCGCTGATAATTATATCCAGTATGCCAGATTAATGGGGAAAATAAGAAAAGAATTATTTTTTGTTCTATGTTGCCAAAAGAAAAAAAGGAATATTGGAACACATTGCAATAATTCTGTTCGATGATCACAATAATGAATATAATACCCCAGTTAGCCCCCCCTTGTCCTATGGAAACATTTCTTGGGGAGGGGGAAGGGTGGGTGTGTCAGTATCTCGGAATGTCTCCTGGGGGTTGTTTGTGAAAATGTGTGTGTGTATGCGCACATGCATATATATTTTATGGATTACAAGGCGCACCTGATTAGGTATTTATTAGGTATTAGGTGCTTTATAGTCACAGAGGCGTCTCTGTGAAATTCGGGTTGCTCCCACCTGGAGAGCGCGTCGCAGCCAGGCCATTTAAAAAAAAAAAAAAATTTTTGGGGGGGATACATTTTTACCAAATGACAACTTTCGTTGCCACTGGGTTTAACGTATGCTAAGTGCATGGGCACACGGGACCTCGGTTTATCGTCTCATCCGAAAGACTCCACGTTCAGACCGTTAAGGCCTAGTGCAGAATGAGAGGAAAAAATCCCCTGTACCCAGGTTCAAACTCGGGTTTACTTGACACGAAACGAACGCGATACCACTGTGCCACTCTACACACCCTTGAAATTTGATTAAAAATTCAGATTTTGTTATTATAAGGTGCAGGGATCTCAGTCTGGGGAAAAAAGTACCGCATTATACTATAGTCCGTAAACTACGGTGCTCATGTGTTTGTAAACCGATAACGTGTATGCATGCTCATCGTGTAACGCATGTTACATTCATGTATTTTGTTGCAGGATTTGAACCGCCAAGTTGTGCAGAGCCATTACGCTGTGATCCGTATTCCGGCCGTCGACTTTGAGGCTTCCCCCAAGAAAGGAAGTGAGTGCAAGATAAATTAACTCATTCAACACTGACCGATTGCTTCCCTTCACAACCGTTCAACACGAGAGTACGCTATAGCGTACATAGTGTTTAAACATTCACACTTCACAACTCAGCGAAGCCATGCAACCCAAACTGGTATAAAAGTGTTCCTCTACGGTCCCTTAATAGTTTTCAACCAATGAAATTACTTCTAGTCTATTTTTAGGACAGCAATGAATAAAAACGAGTCACTACCCCTCTCTTCGTTGTCTTTGTTATGTTTAAAAAAAAAATCTGCTAATAATGAACATTTTACTTTGGAATTATTATGCTAGCTTTTATTATTATAAACAATACCACAAATTTTCAAAACTACAGTTAAGCATTATTTTAAAAATAATTTTTATGTAAGGATGCAAACCTGCCTTGTGTTGAACGTTTGCGCGAGACATGTACGCTATAGCGTACATTAGTGTTGATAGTTAATAACACTACTTGTGGCGGTGCCATAGCCGATGAGGTTTAACCGAGGCGTGGTCACCGCTACAGCTGTCTGTATTAATAAAAAAAATCGGGACTTTACTGGTTTCGTACTGCCTCCGGGCATTGCCTCCAGTATTGTTCCAACCATATTTGTATTTACAAAATGTCCCATGTGTGTCTGATTCAGACCAAGAGGACGTAAAACTCCATTTTCTCTCTCTAGTGTTGAGAGGGTTAACAGTTTTATTTGGAAAAGAGTGTGTGTGTGTGTGTGTGTCTCGGTGTGTTCTCTGTATGTGTGTTTGTCTGTGTATGTATGTCACACATGCATGGGTCACGGAACAAAACTTTCATTGACTCCGCAGTGCAGTGTTTCCTTCTAATGTCGTATAAATCCCAGCAGTCCAAAAGGACATGACGAATGGAACTAGGGGTAATGTCCCCTGCAGCTAAAGAAAAAATTCTTGCTCAATGCTTTCGGTTTGCGCAGACGACGGATATAGCAGACGACAAAGGAATTCCTGCAGCGATTGGTAAAAAGTGCAGGCAGTTCTGCAATTCCTGGTATACAAGGATTTCCTGTTTTTGACTTACCAGAAAAGGATTTTTTTTTTTTTTTTTTTTTCGCTTGGCAATTTGTCAAACAAGTCTTTGTGTGTCTACTGCAGAGCTGATTCTAGGGCACGGGATTGGTTCAATCCCCCCAAAACCTGTTCCTTCCCGCAATAATCGGGTCTAAGCGTGGGCTGACGCCCACATATTTGCAGAACTGCCTGCACTTTTTACCGATCGCTGCAGGAATTCCTTTGTCGTCTGCTATATCCGTCGTCTGCGCAAACCGAAAGCATTGAGCAGGAATTTTTTCTTTAGCTGCAGGGGACATTACCCCTAGTTCCATTCGTCATGTCCTTTTGGACTGCTGGGATTTATACGACATTAAAAGGAAACACTGCACTGCGGAGTCAATGAAAGTTTTGTTCCGTGACGTTCCGCCTGACACGATCTTTAATTACTTGAAAGAGATTAATATATTTCACTCGATGTAAGCTACTGTGATGTTTTTAACTATAGATGCATCATGTTTTTACTTGCTAAGTTTGTGATTGATTATTGGTTTTTAACAAAAGTATTTTAACAAAAAAACTTTGATCTTGTTTTACCTTGTGTTTTTATCCCTTTTTAATACGTGGTGAGATGTAACGTGGTGACAGCCCTGACATGGCCTTTGCTGTCGACGGGGCTATAATTTTAATCTTAATCTTAATTAATCTTCAGGGTTTTTTTCATTTTGTGTAGTTGCACCCATGAACACACATATTTTTTTCTCCGATTTCGACCTATGCGCCTAATAAACGAGGGCGCCCTATTAGTGAACAAAATTGTGAGAAGAGAGGCAACGATTGCCATACTCAGTACAGTCCACTGTGAGTCACAACATCGAAAGTGGTAATGAGTCACCGATACGACGAATACTCACGTTAAAATGCTTCAAAATCCCTGTTATCATCCGATATACCGTCCAACAGATGCCATAACCCTTCATTGGATGTAAAAAGCATTGTTGTAGAGCTTAAAATGCCATAATTCTACCAGTTTTCATGAAGAAAAGTCCAAACACAACGAAGTCGCAAAAACGAAAGTTCGATTATTTGAGAAGGGAGCCAACTCTCGTTTATGACAGCAGTAATGGCGGTCGGTAAGCGTTTGCAGGACGTGTACAGGCTTCAAACTTCGACTTTCTTTTGTGAGGTGTGTATCGCCTTATAAACGAGGGCGCCTTTTACTTTAATTTTTTCAGATTTTTCTTGAAAATTGCCCTATTTGCCTTGCACACAGCAGCGCCTAATGATCCAAAAAATACTGTACTTTTTTTTTGGTATGGCACTCAACAATAGAGGCATTCCTTATGAAACACTTGGGATTAGCGTGAATCACTTCGTGTTTCTCATGCCCTTCTTCGCTTGGCCATTACTGAACAAACTTGAGATTGATGTTATGTTTCCCATCTGATAGACAGTTCCGCATTATTCGTTGTAGAACAATTAGAAATTCAGCATGTTTTGTCCCTAAGTCAGTCGAACTTCTGAACAAGATCTCTGCTAAGACCAGATAATGAGGAATTATACATTAGCTTAGGCCTAGAGGTATATCTCGTCATGTTCAAAACCTGTACAGTAGTGCGTGTGTGTGTGTGTCTGTCTGTCTGTCCGTATGTATCTATGCCTGTGTGTGTGCGTGAGAGAGAGAGAGAGAGAGAAGAGGGAGGCGCATGAAATGTTGGGAACAGGAAGGGACCCAAAATATGTGAAAGCTTGGGGTGACTTGGTGGGTGTGGGGTGGGGGTGAATAAATGAATGTGAGGATGGAAATGGTGGGAAAGAGGGCGGTTCTTAACGTTTTGATAGTCGCTTATATGGACCCTAACTGTGTCAAACTTCTTGCGAAGCATGATTATTTGTTGTCCATTTTTCTTTAGTTTTATTTCCATTTTCAATGCATGCGAATGTGTTTCCTTGTTTGTTTTAGGTATTAGGTACTTTATAGTCACAGAGGCGTCTCTGTGAAATTCGGGTTGCTCCCACCTGGAGACCACACGAGACCACACTGTAAGCGTAATTTCACCTAACGACGTAATAAAGTATAATGAAGAAAATTTAAACTTTTTCTCTCAACCCATACAGTTTCTACTCGTAGCTTTCGCCAAGCATCCGCCTGGCTTCCTCAGCGCTTGCACACTGAAGGTGGAGACTTGGAGTTCAGTCAACACGCCGGTGAGATGAACTCACTCACGACGTGTGACTGAATAAGGGAGTTGTAGACTGCTGGCAAGACGTGTCTGCCCCTGTCCCTGTTCAGTTCATAATGATGCTAAGGTAGGCTTCGCCTAAAAGGCAGGCTCATTGCGCTTTTCAAAAGTAATTAACCCCTTCAGTGCAGACTATAATAAAGTATTTTTGACTTTGACTTTGTTTGTTCGACAGTCTTGACCACGGTGGAAGGGGTCATAACGCGAGTCATCGACAATTTGGAAGAAGCACAAGTGGTTCGCAGAGTAAGTTTTCTTTCCCATGATTCATGATTCATTAGTATGCACGCATGTATGTATGTATCTGTCTATCTGTCTTTATATCTATGTAGGCCTATCTATGTATGTTTGTGTATGCATGATGAATGTATGCATATAGACTAAGATATTTGTATAATATATAAATTGTGAATGCAAGTTGTATGTTTGTATACACGTGTATTGTAAGCATATGTGTATGTATGTATAAGTTAGATGGATGGGTAGATAAATGGTTGTATGCGTGCATATGATGTGTGTGTTGTGTGTGTGTGTATATATACACACACACACATATATATGTGTATATATATGTGTGTGGTTGTGCGTGTATGTGACCAAGAATTGTATGTGCGCACAGTGTTTAAAATAGTTGCATATTTTATTTTTTGGCTTTTCTACATACTATGTCTCTGTCTTTATTGTGTTTTGTTGATTATTTTATCGCTGCAGAAAGAATTTCCTGTAAGCATTTCTGACGAGAACGACCCGATCCCTGGGATCAGTTGTTTTCCCTATAAGTCTCCATCTGGAGGACTTAACGTTCTGTTCGATTTTTAACTGGATAGAATGGGTGAGACTGGGATTCGAAGCGAAGTCGCTCACGCATTTAATTGGCAGGCTAACGTGTTGTGTTTAATCATCATGAAGCATAATAATGACTTGTCTTTTTTCCAGATCACTGAGCCGGAGGTGGCAGCCAAACTTGACGAGTTTGTGGACAAGCTCAAGGCTTTGCTTCGCTTGGAGACTCCCTTTGAAATTGTGAGTTTAACCCTTTCGCCGCCAGCCATTTTTCAGTGAAAAAAAAATATCGTTAAGTTTAACCTGGGTAGATAATTTTGTTCTCGGCAATCTTGGGAATTCCTCTGTGACAGGCGTAACATTAGGCCTATCCTTACCTCTTAAAATGAAGAAAATATGGTCTTCGAATAACAGGCATGGTAGACCTCTGCGAATCGCGGAAAATCCGCGGAACAGTTTGAAACAAAATTATTAAAAAATGCATTGAAATGGCATGAAAATAGTGAAAATTTCACTCATTTATTGAATTTTCTTGAATTTTCTTCGGCCCCCTGGACCCATTTTCCTTGAAAACCACTTTGCCCCCATTACCATGCCTGCTTTTAATGACATGGGTGTTAAACCATTGTGGTGCATGAATTCGCATTGGCGGTGAAAAGGTTAATAATATAATGATGCTAAGGTAGGCTTGTATAGCGCGATACCCCGCCTAAAGGGCAGGCTCATCGCGCTTTACAAAAGTAATTAACCCCTTCAGTGCAGACTATTAGTTACGCGTGCGCCGCCGGTTTGCTGCGTGATTTTTTTAACGCGGCAAAATCTCTACTTAGCGGCGGCGTATATTATATACGTTAGTGGCAAGTACTGAAGCGCTATAGAGGATGTATATATATATATATATATATAGAGAGAGAGAGAATTGTATAAAACTTGTGTGTCCCTATGTCTTGGATGCAAACATTTAAAATCAAAACCAGTCGGCACTGAAGAGATTAAGAACAAAATAAGATACTAAAACTGTACACACATATATATATATATATAAAAGACACCCACCCACATACGAAATAAACAAATAATAAGACTAGTACAACTCATGAATCGTCAATTTAGAACATAACGTTTAAAAGTTTAAAACATTTTTGTGTGCATCATAACAAATAGATAAAAAAGTACGCACACCACACATGCACACACACATGCGCGCACGCGGGCACACACACACACACATGCATGCACACACGTATGCATGTCCACATGCACCAGAATCACTCTCACTGACTCGGGCGTAATTACATTTATCTTCTTCTGCTTCTTCGATCGCTCAGACAGTTTCCTGTCAATTATGAGTGCAGATGCGTCATGCTGCCGTTATGCTCCTAACTAAGAAACAGTTAGGCCCAGCAAGTCCGACTTCGGCCGGATGAAATGTTTTTGAAAGCGTTTCTTGGAAAAAAGGCAGGAGCATGGACCAGAAAGGCAGAAAGATAGTAGATGACAATAAGCAAAGGGAAAAGGCAGATTCAAAAAGAGTGACAGATTAGAGGAAGTTACAAGCACAAAACTTCCAGAAGGTGGGGCAACTATTTATACAAAAGAGCCCCCGGCATTCCCACGGGCGTAGTTACATTTATCTGAATTTTGGCAATGCTGATTACCATTTTTGTGAGTGTCACAATTATATTTTGAAATAGAAATCAAAAGCAGCGTTTCATGTGAAGAGTTGTCTTGAAATGTTATGCACTCCCCCCTTCATGTTTACGACCCTCAGTCTCAAAGTCTGCTTCTTTCAGTTTTATGAAAATAATCCTAGGCTGGTCCTAACCCTATCCTTTTCTCAAGAATGGCAGAATGATGCTTCTCTGAAAATGTTCCCATGTGGAAATTTGAGGGGAAAAAAGATGTGTAAAGTACAAGAGAGCTGACAATATTAACCCTTTTGCTTCCAGCCATTTCTCAGCCAAAAAATACCATTAACCCTTTCGCCGCCAGCCATTTCTCAGCCAAAAAATACCATTAAACTTAACTGGGTAGAGAAAATAAAATATCTGCAATATTGTGAATTTCTCTGTGACATATATATATAAATCAAATCAAATCAAATCAAATCAAATCATCTTTATTATCTCATAACTGAGAAATTGCAGCCAGGTGCACATAAGAAAAACAACAATGAACACATTTATCAACAAAAAAACAACAACAATAAACACATTTATCAACAATTAAAGAATATAAACTAATAACTAATAACACTGCAATATTGTAGTTAACAAACTGGACGAATACAAATACAAATTCAATCCCAAGGAGATGGACAGGCTGCTCCGCAAAACAATCACTCTATGCAGTGCATTAAGAGTTCAACAGATGAATTGATCTTGGTAAGAAAGTTTGCTGTGCTCTTATTTTCAGTTTTAGAGTTCTGTATCGACGGCCCGATGGTAATACTTCATAGTATTTTGCCAGAACATGACTGTTATCATTAAGAATTTTCCTGGCTTTCTTGACTACTTGTCTGTCATACAACTCTTGCATACCACTCTGCCTTGCACCCACAACTTTACTGCACACATTCACCATATCACTCAACACACGCTTACTTTTTACACTCAAGCTTCCATACCAACAGATAAATGACACAGTAAGAACAGATTCAATGCAAAATCGGTTGTAGGTTTGAAGAATATCTGAACAGACACCAATATTCCTTAGCCTCTGTAAACAAAAGAGGCCTGTCCTTACCTCCCAAAATTAAGAAAATAGGGTCTTTGGATAACGGGCCCTGATTTGATGCCTTTTAGTGACATGGGTGCTTAAATGGTGCTAAAATGCGACTTTGGTGTTGAAAGGGTTAAACTTAACTGGGTAGAGAAAATAAAATATCTGCAATATTGTGAATTTCTCTGTGACATAATTATATAACATTAGGCCTATCCTTACCTCCCAAAATTAAGAAAATAGGGTCTTTGGATAACGGGCCCTGATTTGATGCCTTTTAGTGACATGGGTATTAAACCATTGTGGTGCTAAAATGCGACATTGGCTGTGAAAGGGTTAAAAAAAAAAGAAGATCTAATTGGTGTGCTTGTGTGTGTGTGTATGTATGTGTGTGTGTATGTGGGTGGTGTGTGTCTCATGTTTGTGTGTATTTGTATGTGTGAGTGTTTGTGTGTGTGTTTGTGTGTGCATGTGTCTCTCACTATTGTGTGTGTGCATGTGTGTGCGTGTGTGTGTATGTGTGTGTGCGTCTCTTACTGTTGTGTGTGTGTTTGTGTGTGCATGTGTCTCTCACTATTGTGTGTGTGTGTGTGTGTGTGTGTGTATGTGCGCATGCATGTGTGTGTTTGCTTTTCTGATTCCCAGGAGGTGGATGACCCATCAGGCAACAGTTACATGGAGAATATATATCCTTTGTGTTCATCAGCACGCTTATCATGCTAACATCTACAACAATAATAATATTAATAATAAGGGGCGTTTTGAGCGCTTAATCTTAAATAAGCCCTAAGCGCTTACAATAATATGTAGCGTAAATCTTAATATGTAGTGTAAAAAGGAAAGTAGGAAAAAAAAGAAAGAACAAACCAGAGTGGCACAGAGGTAACGCGTTCGCCTTCACTTTTGTGTCAAGTAAACCTGAGTTCGAACCTGGGTACAGGGGATTTTTCCTCTCACTTTGCACTAGGCCTTACGGTCTGAACGTGGAGTCTTTCGGATGAGACGATAAACCGATGTCCCATGTGCCCATGCACTTAGCACACGTTAATCCCTGTGGCAACGGAAAAGTTGTCATTTGGTCAAATTTTAACTCTCTCTATACTATTGTACGCTATAGCGTACATGACGTGCACAAACGTTCCATTCTAGGCGGGTTTGCATCATTACATAAAAGATATTTAAAGAATAATGCTTAACCGCACAGTTTTGGAAATTTGCGGTATTGTTTATAATAATAAAAGCTAGCATATGTTATAATTCCAAAGTAAAATTTTATTATTAGCAGATTTTTAAAAAAGCATAACAAAGAAGACGAAGAGAGGGGTAGTGACTCGTTTTCATTCATTGCGGTACTAAAAATAGACGGAAAGTGATTTCATTGGTTGAAAACTATTAAGGGACCGTAGAGGAACACTTCTATACCAGTTTGTTGCCAGGCTTTGCGGAGTTGTGAATTGTGAATGGTTAAACGCTATGTACGCTATAGCGTACATTAGTATTGAATGGTTGTAAAGGGAAGCAATTGGCCAGTAAAGAGTGAGTTAACACATACACCCCCCCTTTCCATCCTCATCAGTCACACAAAAATCGCACGCAAAAAAATAATAAAATGGGGTGGTGCGCCTCTGGCTGCGACGCGCTCACCAGGTGGGGAGCAACCCAAATTTCACAGAGACGCCTCTGTGACTATAAAGTACCTCATACCCAATAATTCTTCTTCTTCTTCTTTGATCGCTCAGACAGTTTCCTGTCAATTATGAGCGCAGATGCGTCATGCTGCCGTTATGCGCCTAACTAAGAAATAGGCCCAGCATGTCTGACTTCGTTTGGAGGAAATCTTTCTGAAAGTGCTGCGTGAAAAAAGGCAGGAGAATGGACTGGTAAGGCAGAAAGATAGTAGATGACAGTAAGCAAAGGAAAAAGGCAGAGTGACAGATTATAAGAAGTTACAAGCACAGAACTTCCAGAAGGTGGGGGAACTATTTGTACAAAAGACCCCCCGGTATCCCTCCGGGGGGACCCAATAATAATAAAGAAGGAAAGAAAGAGAAAACTAGAAATGATTGCAGCCTTGACTTTCAGCACAATGGCTCCCAAGACCGACCCCCAATTGTCCGTCACGCATTATTCACGAACGCGACAACAGGACATCGACATCGGCATCATTATGGAGGTAGGTCATACGATAACGATAGATGATGATAAATAAGAACGAAAGTGGGGTCAATAAGGCTTTATACTGCTTCTTGCCGACAACAGGACATCGACATCGGCATCATTATGGAGGTAGGTCATACGATAACGATAGATGATGATAAATAAGAACGAAAGTGGGGTCAATAAGGCTTTATACTGCTCCTTGCCGACAACAGGACATCGACATCGGCATCATTATGGAGGTAGGTCATACGATAACGATAGATGATGATAAATAAGAACGAAAGTGGGGTCAATAAGGCTTTATACTGCTCCTTGCCGACAACAGGACATCGACATCGGCATCATTATGGAGGTAGGTCATATGATAACGATAGATGATGATAAATAAGAACGAAAGTGGGGTCAATAAGGCTTTATACTGCTCCTTGCCGACAACAGGACATCGACATCGGCATCATTATGGAGGTAGGTCATATGATAACGATAGATGATGATAAATAAGAACGAAAGTTCTTATGCTACTCCTTGCCCACAGCAGGACATCTTATCTTTTGTATGTGTGATCTTATATCGGATGAGACGATAAACCGAGGTCCCGTGTGCCCATGCACTTAGCATACGTTAAACCCAGTGGCAACGAAAAAGTTGTCATTTGGTAAAAATTTACCCCCCCCCCCCCCCCCCCCCCCCCTCATCAGTGACAAAAATCGCATGCAAAAAAAAAAAAAAAAAAAAAATTGGGTGGCGCGCCTCTGGCTGCGACGCGCTCTCCAGGTGGGAGCAACCCGAATTTCACAGACGCCTTGGTGACTATAAAGTACCTAATACTAATAATAATACTAATACTAATAATACTAATATGTAAATTTAATCAATATTTACTAATAATTTACTAATATCTTATATGTAAATTTAATCAATACATTTTATTCATTGGACGATGTTAAATGTATTTACTGTTTTCCTCTGTCCTAATATCTTATATGTAAATTTAACGAATGTCTACATTTTATTCATTGGACGATGTTAATGTATTTACTGTTTTCCTCTGTCCTAATATCTTATATTCATTGTAAATTTAATGTAAATTTAATCAATGTCTACATTTTATTCATAATGTCTACATTTTATTCATTGGACGATGTTAATGTATTTACTGTTTTCCTCTGTCCTAATATCTTATATGTAAATTTAACGAATGTCTACATTTTATTCATTGGACGATGTTAATGTATTTACTGTTTTCCTCTGTCCTAATATCTTATATGTAAATTTAACGAATGTCTACATTTTAATATCTTATATGTAAATTTAACGAATGTCTACATTTTATTCATTGGACGATGTTAATGTATTTACTGTTTTCCTGTCCTAATATCTTATATGTAAATTTAACGAATGTCTACATTTTATTCATTGGACGATGTTAAATGTTTTTACTGTTTCCCTCTGTGGTGTTTGAGTTATATATATAATGTATGTTTTAGTATTGTTTGTTTATCGAGCCTGTGAATGTGCTTTGTAATTTCCTCAGGGATCATTAAAGTTATTGATTGATTGATTGATGGATTGATTGACATCGGTATTATTGTGGAGGTAGGCCATACGATTATGATAGATGATAAATAAGAATGAAAGTAGGGTCAATGAGGCTATATACTACTCCTTGCCGACACGAAAGGGCGATAATTTTAGGCCCGAACTGCCGATGCCCCCTGGTGACGAGTCAGGAGCAGATAATTTTCTGCGGCTATATACTACTAGTTCCTGACCGGCAAGGGCGATAAATTGAGCTAAAGTGTGAGAAATTGCGGTACATTTTCTTTAGGGGTTTATGATAAATGTGGATAATGAATTAATAATAAGGAAATAAATTAATGCAGTCTATGTAAATAATGGACACTCTTGTCTAAATTTGATAAATGTAAGAAAATTTGAGAAGGCTTTTTTTTTTAATATAGAAATGAAACGCACACACACACACAAGAGAAGAATAGGAAAGAGAAAGAGAAAAAAATGAAGGAGAGACAGAGAGAGAGTTGGGGGGAAAAATAAAGAAAAAGAAGAAAGCGTTTTCACTTGCCTGACACCAAAGATATTTTTGCATTGGTGGTGCTTCTTTCAGAAAAGCTAACACGGATCAGGGGTGGATGGTAATTGGCTATTATATTATAATGAAGAAAATTTAAACATATTTGCTGAAATATCCAGTAGTTTTGTTTTGTCTCTTGTGAATAAAATAACGTCACTTTACACTTGTCGTGTTGTTGTTTGTTTGTTGTATGTTCCAGTGACGTTGCAGTCTGTTTCATTTTTTTAATTCTCTCAACCCAAAGAGTTTTTACTCACTCATAGCTTTCGCCAAACGTCCGCCTGGCTTCCTCAGCGCTTGCACATTGAAGGCTGTTACATTTGCTGTGCCCTTTTGTTCATTTTTTTCTTTTTTTGAGTGCGCGTGAGGAGAGATTGAATAGAAGGTATGTGTTTTGTGGTATGTGTGTGTGTGTGTGTGCATGCATGTGTGTGTCAGGGCTTCCAGGGACCCCCATTTGGGGGTCTACGAAGTACTACAATTCTAAGGGACCCTCTAAAGAATGCAGGGGGTCCCAGGGATGCGCTATGCAAATTCGTTTTAGCATTCACAATACCACTGGGACCCTCTATCCCTCCTCTAGGACCCTCTATACTGTAAGTGAAGGAGTCCCTGGGACCCCTTGTTTTGAGGGACGATTGGGAGTCGTGTGTGTGCATGCGTGTTTGCGTGTGTGTGGTTGTGTGTGTGTGTGTGCGCATGCATGTGTGTCTGTATGTGAGTGCTTGTATGTGTGTGTGCGTGCATGTGTGTGTATCTTCTGGAATGTGTGAGCTGGTGTATGAGTGTCTGTCCGTGCAATCCAGTAGCTACAACTTACTGAATGAGAGATGTTGAATGGGTCTGTGTCTTTGTGTGTCTGTGTGTGTGTGTGTGCAGGGTCAGATCCAGGATGGGGGGGGGGGGTGGTGGTTACCTGGGTTCTGTAACCCACCGACCCACCCCCACCAAAGAAAAAAAAAAGAAAGAGAAAAAAAGAAAGACTGAGAGTCATACTTACTGTTTTGTTGTTCTAATGTACAATTTAAAGGGAGTTTTGGCACTTTATTTTGTAAAAAAATGCTTCAGGGGGGTTATCCATGGACCCCACTGGGGGACTAAGTTGGTCCTTGTTTGTACCCCCCCCCCCCCCCCCCCCCCCTCTAATGTCTCCCAGATCCGCCTGTGTATGTGTTTTGCTTTGTACATGCGTTGTTGCTGGTTTCTGTCATTTGTAAATACTATTTTTGCTGTCTACTTGTTGATGAGCATTTGATTGTAAAGCGCTTTGGGCTCATTTTGAGGCAAAGCGCTATATAAATGTACTGTTATTATTATTATTACAGTGGAACCTCCCTTAATAGACCTCCCATTGTAAGACTCCCTTCCATATAAGACCTACTTCTCTGAGACATTGCCCTTCTTTGTAAGTATTAAAGTTACCTCCCTTATAAGACCCCTCCCTTATAAGACCCCTCCCTTATAAGACCCCTCCCTTATAAGACCCCTTCCTTATAAGACCCCATTTGGGATGATTTTTGAAGGTCTTATAAGGGACTTATGAGGTTCCACTGTATTATTATGGCAGAATCGAAAATAAAACTTTCTGTACTAAAGCTTGACATGACATTGAAGTGAACAGTTCAGCCTTTCCACAGGGCGCTGAAGAAGAAGAGGAGGTGGAGGAGGGGAAGGAGAACGAAGGAAGAGGAGGAGGAGAGGGGAGGAGTGCTGTGGGAATGAAGGAGAAGGATTTCGACACGACCAACGAAGTGTTGAGCTTCCCCACCAACTGCCCTAGCTGCAACGCCCCCTGTGAGACGAACATGAAGCTAGTCAGTATCCTTTCTGGTGGTGTGATGGTAAGATTCAAATAGTTCCCCTGCCTTCTGGAAGTGTTGAACATGAAGCTAGCTTCCCCACCAACTGAACGCCCCCTTCCCTAGTCAGTATCCTTTCTGGTGGTGTGATGGTAAGATTCAAATAGTTCCCCTGCCTTCTGGAAGTGTTGACCAACTGCCCTTCTTGCAACGCCCCCTGTGAGACAAACATGAAGCTAGTCAGTATCCTTTCTGGTGGTGTGATGGTAAGATTCAAATAGTTCCCCTGCCTTCTGGAAGTGTTGAGCTTCCCCACCAACTGCCCTTCTTGCAACGCCCCCTGTGAGACAAACATGAAGCTAGTCAGTATCCTTTCTGGTGGTGTGATGGTAAGATTCAAATAGTTCCCCTGCCTTCTGGAAGTGTTGAGCTTCCCCACCAACTGCCCTCTTGCAACGCCCCCTGTGAGACAAACATGAAGCTAGTCAGTATCCTTTCTGGTGGTGTGATGGTAAGATTCAAATAGTTCCCCTGCCTTCTGGAAGTGTTGAGCTTCCCCACCAACTGCCCTTCTTGCAACGCCCCCTGTGAGACGAACATGAAGCTAGTCAGTATCCTTTCTGGTGGTGTGATGGTAAGATTCAAATAGTTCCCCTGCCTTCTGGAAGTGTTGAGCTTCCCCACCAACTGCCCTTCTTGCAACGTTCCCCTGTGAGACTTCCCCACATGAAGCTAGTGTGAGTATCCTTTCCTGGTGGTGTGATGGTAAGATTCAAATAGTTCCCCTGCCTTCTGGAAGTGTTGAGCTTCCCCACCAACTGCCCTAGCTGCAACGCCCCCTGTGAGACAAACATGAAGCTAGTTAGTATCCTTTTGGTGGTGTGATGGTAAGATTCAAATAGTTCCCCTGCCTTCTGGAAGTGTTGAGCTTCCCCACCAACTGCCCTAGCTGCAACGCCCCCTGTGAGACAAACATGAAGCTAGTCAGTATCCTTTTGGTGGTGGGATGGTAAGATTCAAATAGTTCCCCTGCCTTCTGGAAGTGTTGAGCTTCCCCACCAACTGCCCTAGCTGCAACGCCCCCTGTGAGACAAACATGAAGCTAGTCAGTATCCTTTTGGTGGTGGGATGGTAAGATTCAAATAGTTCCCCTGCCTTCTGGAAGTGTTGAGCTTCCCCACCAACTGCCCTATAGCTGCAATGAAGGAAGATGGATGGAAAAAAACGAAAAACAGACTTGAGTTGGTGCCCGCATTCTCCTTACACCGTGCCCGTCAGACATCCCCCATTTCAAAGAGGTGGTGATCATGGCGACGAACTGCGAGGCCTGCGGTCACCGCGACAACGAGGTCAAGGGCGGCGGGGGCATGGAGACCAAAGGTCGCCGCATCACCGTCAGGGTGGAGAACCGCGAGGACATGTCCCGGGACGTGCTCAAGGTACGCTGTGATTTTTTTTTTTTAACCCTTTCACCGCCAATGTCGCATTTTTGCACCACAATGATTTAACACCTATGTCATTAAAAGCCTTGAAGTCAGGGTCTGTTATCGAATGATCTTGTGTTCTTTATTTTGGGCAGTAAGGATAAGCCCTATTGTAAGCATGTCACAGATAAATCCTTGATATTGCAGATGAATTATTTTTTGTACCCTTGTAAGTTTAATGGAAAATTGTGGTTACAAAAAATGGCTGGCGGCGAAAAGGCTAACCCCTTCAGTGCCAGAGGAAAACTGAGAAATTGTCGATTTTCTTAACATTTAAAAAAGACCAAGTGTTAGATTCAGTCTGAGGAAACGGTCTAGAGATGTGTCTTTCCTGAAAACCGGACACATATGATGTGATAACGTACTTCACCCGTGGAACACAGAAGAAGAATATCAGCAATCTCTGGCTCCATTACCACTGGTTCAGTTTCGGTATTATCTTCTTCACTGTCACTGTTAGTACAGACAAACCCCTATTTTTTACGACCCTCTGTTAAGCGACCACCTCTCATTTGAGACCGGATTTGTTGGCACGGATGCATTTTACTATGTAAACGACCTCTCTTAAACGACTTCCTCTAAAACGCGACTTACGACCGCCATTTTGTTGGTTTTTACGACCGTTGTTGTCGTCTGCATAGACTTCGAGCAAAGGGAAACAACCACGGTCAAGGGCCTGAAAGCGGAGTCACTTCCCTTGTTGTAGAAAAGATGGCGGAAAGCGTAGGAAAAGCACGAAAACCACTGACTTTGAAAAAGAAAACCACTGACTTTGGACGCGAGTGGAGGTGATTAACAGAAGTCGGCGAAGTGAAACTGTTATACATCGATTGCACAATCCTATGGAGTTGGAAAGACCCAAATCCAGTTTTAATATGTCATTGTATGTGTGCATGAAGAAGAGAGTATGAAATGTGCTGAACTTTTTCTTTCTACGGCTGCCAGTGAAAACCTCCGTCATACGACCCCTCCAATTTACGATCGACTTTCCTCCGGACATTTTGGAAGTCTTAAAATAGAGGTTTGTCTGTATACCATATTTTATGGACTATAGCTTTAAGGCGATACTTTTTTCCCCTGACTGAGATCTCTGCGCCTTATAATGTGACTGATAATATAGTAACAAAATCTGAATTAATGAAGACAATTTTAACTTATTCTCTCAACCCAAACAGTTTCTACTCACTCGTAGCTTTCGCCAAGCGTCCGCCTGGCTTCCTCAGCGCTTGCGCACTGAAGGTGGAGACTTGGTCAACACGCCAATGAGATGAACTCACGACGTGTGACTGAATAAGGGAGTTGTAGACTGCTGGCAAGACGTGAATCTGAATTCAAATTTGGGGGGTGCGCCTTATAATCAGGTGCGCCTTATAGTCCGTAAAATATGATAGCTGTTTTGTTATTTTGGTGCCTGATGTGGTGACGCCCTTTGCTTTTATTACGGTATAGAAGTGTGAGTTGTGTTGCAGAGCGAGACGGCCTCAGTGTGTATTCCCGAGTTGGACTTTGAGACGGAGATGGGCACTCTGGGTGGAAAGTTCACCACTGTGGAAGGACTGTTGGAGGATATTAAAGGACAGGTATGTTGAGAGAGAGAGAGAGAGTGTGTGTGTGTGTGTGTGTGTGAGAGAGAGAGAGAGAGAGAGAGAGAGAGAGAGAGAGAGAGAGAGAGAGAGAGAGATGGGAACTCTGGGTGGAAAGTTCACCACTGTGGAAGGACTGTTGGACGATATTAAAGGACAGGTATGTTGAGAGACAGAGACAGAGAGAGAGAGAGAGAAAGATGGGGATGGTGGAAGGACTGTTGGAGGATATTAAGTAAGAGAGAGACAGAGAGATGGGGATTCTGGGTAGAAAGTTCACCACTGTGGAAGGACTGTTGGAGGATATTAAGTAAGAGAGAGACAGAGAGATGGGGATTCTGGGTAGAAAGTTCACCACTGTGGAAGGACTGTTGGATGATATTAAAGGACAGGTATGTTGAGAGAGAGACAGAGAGAGAAAGAGAGAGACAGAGAGAGACAAATAGAAAGTGTGTGAGAGACGGAGATAGAGAGATGGGGTTCTGGATGGAAGTTCGCCACTGTAGGACTGTTGGAGGATATTAAAGGACAGGTATGTTGAGAGAGAGAGAGAGAGAGAGAGAGAGAGAGAGAGAGAGAGAGAGCATAAGTGTGTGAAAGAGAAGGTGGGGTTGAGTGAGAGTGTGTCTGAGAGAGAAAGAGAGAGACTGAAAGGTGTGTGTATGTGTGGGAGAGGGAGAGAGTGAGTGTGCACAAAAGAGAGATACTGTAAGGTGTTTATGTGTGTGTGTGTGCGCACACTTGTACATTATAAGTGTGTGTGGTTTAGAGAAACTATATGAGATATAACTCATGTCATTTTGTGATTATGTTGATAATGTGTATACCAAAATCTCTGATAAGATGGCGATAAAAAAATATTAAAAAAAATATTGAGGAAGAATTAAAAGATGCAGCCCCAAAATAACTGCTTTGCACATCTTGTTTTTTTTTTTCCTTTCGTTCTTGTTGTTGATGTACCCTGGCTAAAAGACTCCAGGGATCATCCCAACAGCCGAAGCACTTTTTGAACACTGTGGTACAAATGCGTCAGCTAGGGATGAGAACACTACGTGTGTGACTGTTTTTGATTACCCCGCCACATGGGCAGCCACACGCCATCTTCGTGGGATTTTGGAGACTGGTGATGTTATGCTAGGAGCTTGGCATGGCTAAAGACAATCTTCGCATAACGGTGCATAGCGTAACAACATTCTGATGTAGCCTTGGTGTTCTAGCCCATGTCGATTGGTCTGACTTAGCCTTAAACCAAGGCAGTGTCCCCGGAAGTCGGAGTATGGCCGCTCATGCGGCGGGGCCCTTTAAAAAGCAGCCATACACGTAATCTTCCCACCCAAGGCCATGCGAAATGTGTACATGGCTACTGGGTGTGCCCCCCAGAGCGTTTAAGCTGAGGAACGAAAACAACAACAACCAAGGCAGTTTTTTTTTCCCTTTCTGTTCTGTGTTGTGCAGTATTTTTCTGTGTGTATGTGTGCGTGTATGCACACATCATGCATGTGTGTGTGTGTGTGTGTGTGTGCAGTTGAAAGAAAGCAACCCGTTTTTGACCGGTGACAGTTCTCTGCCTACAACCGCTGGGAAACTCAGCAGTTTCTGTGACAAACTGGACCAGGTAACTACTGGACTATAAGACACTTCTGTATATAAGCCGCGTCCCTTAAATTGATGATTTTCTGGAGAAAGAACTAGGGGAGAGCACTTAATGAAAATTAGAGTTATTTACCTCCATTACTCGGTCAAATACCATAGCAACAATGAAACAATGGCGTTGAAGCTTGAAACCGCAGGATTCCAGTCAGGGCGACTTGCAAACATTTTAAAGAAAAATAAGGGGTGGCCAGTTGCTACAAAGTGATAGAACTTGCAAACTGTGACGTAAAAATATAAATGACATCAAATTTATAGAATGACGCACTGCGTTCTGCATGCTGTGTGTCTCCTCAAAAACACGAAGCGAGGGCTGGGGATCTACCTGAAGGTAGAGTAACTTCCCCTGTTTGACCGATTGAATTAGGCGAGATCTCTCGCAGACACCATGAAATTACTCCCCTTAATTATTTCCGAACAATTCCTATTGACAAAATATTAGGTTTTTATTCACATATAAGCCGCACCAGTTTATAAGCCGCAGAGAAAATTATATGTGCACAAAGCAACACAAATATAGGAATTCTCCTATCAGAACTTGAGTATTTCAATGCCCTCAGATTCTTTAGACATGAGATTTGAATTTATTGGTTACCCAAACCGGTTTTGAGTCTAAAGAAGCTCAAAATAGGCTGAAGAATGTGTCCAGAAACAGATTTAATCATACTGATAAATGCAAGATCGAAAAAGAAATCTGCAGATAAGCCGCATGGGCCAAAGTGGAGGAAAAAAGTAGCGGCTTATAGTCCGCACTTTACAGTATTTTAATTAAACAAATTTTTTTATTCAGGTATTGGTTCATCGATTTCCATATTGCAAGTTTTTCTGATATATACCATATTTTACGGACTACAAGGCACACCTGATTATAAGGTGCACCCCCCAAATTTTACACAGAATTAAGATTTTGTTATTATACTTTCTATAATATAGTTTCTTACTATATTATCAGTCACATTATAAGGCGCAGGGGTCTCAGTGTAGGAAAAAAAAGTATCGCCTTATAGTCTGTAAAATACGGTATTTGGGAGAACATTTATTTTTAGAATCAATTTAATATTTAATGAGGGTGATGAGCTGTCAGGATTTTTTTATGACAGTGTGTGTGTGAGAACTGATCATCGCCTAACAGGCTCTAGTTTTTTGCTCTGTCTCTGTGTTTTCATTAACATTTCTGTTTAATTACTTTTTGTATCTGTAATTATTTCATAACTGTGTTTGTGATGTTTTTCTGGTTCTTGCTGTGTACAAATTTTCACGATCGGACAAGTGTTTTTTGTGTGACAGTGACTTGTGTGTTTTTGTTTGGACTGGCCTTTCTCTCCACCATTATGGCTACTACTCCGTTCAACTTTGTGACTGATTTGAATTCTCGTTCAAATGCAACTACGGTGCAATGTCTGAAATGCACACGCCAAGAGCTTTTGTCTCTCAACATCGGATGAGAGACTGTGACCCTGTTGTTCAGCAAAAAACTAATTGATTTTCGGATCTTCTGATCGCCAGACAGGTATGCTCGTAAAAAACGTCGGCCTTTTCGTGGTCTTACTACAGAGATGAGATTTTTCCTCCAATTGGAGGATTTCCTCCTTTTTGATGGCTCCAGGGGTCATTTTTGAGGTCAGTGTAAATCCATTGAGAAAATTGGGGGGTAGTGGTGTTAGGTTTTGTGTTGAATCGTAAATGCGGTAAAAAGTTTGATTGATATTTTGTTCTTGATTTGTTTATTTTCAAATGGGCATTTCCGGTTACTGCTTGGGGCAGCCATGACTGCTCTATTTATCATTACTCTGCAGTTTGCAAAACTGAAAACGGAAGTTGTTATTCATTTGCTGATGCAGCCTAAACCGGGCCCCGGACCCCCTGCTTAATTTGTCCTCCTTTTTGGTTTTCTGAGAATCTCATCTCTGTACAGTTACCAACAATGCTGGTGCTAGATCCGGACAAGACGGTAGGCATCCTAAAAACCCGATCAACATTCCCCTTTCACAGTCAGTCAAAAAACCCTCCCACAGACACTTCTTCTATTAGGTTTGCCTTCGCCAACGTTCAATCCTGCAGACAAAAGACAATCCTGATCAATGACTTCATGAAAACATCTCCGTTTTCTCCGCCTAATTTTTTTTCTCCGAAATCGACCAATCTCCGCCTTAAAAAAAAAATCTCCGCCTAAAAAATAAATAAATCCAAAATCGAATAAAACCTCGGCATGCTGGGTCTTTAAATGGCACGATCATCATTTCGCGCCTTCTCCTCCTCGCGACGTCATCACTTCCAAAATGGCATCTGAAGAGCAAGCCATGCACGAAGAATGGGTGAAAAAGAAGAAGAAATATCAGGCATGAAAACAGCTCCGCCGTTTCCATTTTTTTTGCCAGATTAGCCCCCCCCCCCCCCCCTTCTCTGAACAAAAGTTCTGACGTTAGTTATTTGTGCCGCGGGAAAAAAATGTGGTTTCAGTCCTCTCAGTCCTCCCCTCCACCCCCCCCCCCCCCCCACAGAACTTCTGACGTCAGCTGAAAATCCGGGTGGAAGGATTTCTCGGCTGAAAACCTGATCTGGGCCCGACAGTAGTTTTCATGCCTGATTACTGACAAACGACATTGATCTTCTCTTCATGACGGAGACGTGGCTGCATAGAAAGTTAGGCAGAAAGATAGCACATGACAGTAAGCAAAGGGAAAAGACAGTAGTCTTAGAGAGTGACAGATTTGGGGTGGGGGGTGCTTTCTTGATTTGACTTGGGATTGTTTGGTTTCAGATCATCAAGGGAGAGAACACTAAGGTGCACATCGTTTTGGATGATCCCGCTGGCAACAGTTACATTCAGGTGAGCAATTTGAGCGTGGGGATACCGGGGGGGTCTTTTGTATAAATAGTTCCCCCACCTTCTGGAAGTTCTGTGCTTGTAACTTCCTCTAATCTGTCACTCTCTTTGACTCAGCCTTTTCCCTTTCACTTACTGTCATCTATCTTTCTGCCTTACCGGTCCATTCTCCTGCCTTTTTTCACGAAACACTTTCAAAAAGATTTCCTCCAGCTGAAGTCGGACTTGCTGGGCCTAACTATTTCTTAGTTAGGCGCATAACGGCAGCATGACGCATCTGCGCTCATAATTGACAGGAAACTGTCTGAGCGATCGAAGAAGAACAAGTATCGAAATTACCTCCCTTATAAGACGTCATTTTAGAACCTCCCTTATAAGACCTCCCATTATAAGACTTCCTGCCACATAAGACCTACTTCTCTGAGACATTGCCCTTCTTTGTAAGTATTGAAATTACCTCCCTTATAAGACTTCATTTTAGAACCTCCCTTATAAGACCTCCCATTATAAGACTTCCTCCCACATAAGACCTACTTCTCTGAGACATTGCCATTCTTTGTATTAAAATTACCTCCCTTATAAGACCCCTCCCTTATTTTAGAACCTCCCTTATGACTTCCTCCCATATAAGACCTACTTCTCTGAGACATTGTCCTTCTTTGTAAGTATTAAAATTACCTCCCTTATAAGACCCCTCCCTTATAACTTAAAGACCTTCAAAAATCATACAAAATGGGGTCTTATAAGGGAGGGGCCTTATAAGTGAGGTAATTTTAATACTTACAAAGAAGGGCAATGTCTCCGAGAAGTAGGTCTTATATGGGAGGGAGTTTTATAATGGGAGGTCTTATATGGGAGGTTCCACTGTACTCGGAAAGAGTAGAGTGAACAGGTCTGGTCACTGCTGTGTGCGTTGCAGAGTCTGACGGCTCCTGACCCTGACCCCCAACTGACGGTGGAGGACTACGAACGCGACTGGCACCAGAATGAGGCTCTGGGTCTCAACGACATGAAGACCGAAAACTACGAGGAAAGATAATGCGACGAACAGAGAGAGAGAGAGAGGATAACTACATTAAGAGAGGAAACTACGAGGAAAGATAATGCGACGAACACAGAGAGAGAGAGAGGATAACTACATTAAGAGAGGAAACTACGAGGAAAAATAATATGACGAACAGAGAGAACGAAAACGAAATTTTATTTAACCAGGGAACATGAGATAAGCAAGTTACATGCTTTTTTTCCACCCAGCCCTGGAGAGAGAGAGAGAGGATAACTACATTAAGAGAGGAAACTACGAGGAAAGATAATGCGACGAACAGAGAGAGAGAGAGATAACTACATTAAGAGAGGAAAGATAAGGCGACTAACACGAACAGAGAGAGAGAGAGGGATAACTACATTAAGAGAGAGAGGAAAGATAATGCGATGCACACAGAGAGATAGAGGATAATTACATTAAGAGAGGAAAGATAATGCGACAAACACAGAGAGAGAGAGAGAGGATAATTACATTAAGAGAGAAAAGATAATGCGACAAACACAGAGAGAGAGAGGATAACTACATTAAGAGAGGAAATGATAATGCGACGAACAGAGAGAGAGAGAGAGGATAATTACATTAAGAGAGGAAAGATAATGCGACAAACACAGAGAGAGAGAGAGAGAGAGGATAATTACATTAAGAGAGGAAAGATAATGTGACGAACACACACACAGAGAGAGAGAGAGGATAATTACATTAAGAGAGGAAAGATAATGTGACAAACACAGAGAGAGAGAGAGAGGATAATTACATTAAGAGAGGAAAGATAATGCTGACAAACAGAGAGAGAGAGAGAGAGGATAATTACATTAAGAGAGGAAACTAAGGAAAGATAATGCGACAAACAGAGAGAGAGAGAGAGGATAACTACATTGAGAGGAAAGATAATGCGACGAACACAGAGACAGAGAGGATAATTACATTAAGAGAGGAAAGATAATGCGACAAACAGAGAGAGAGAGAGAGAGAGGGGATAACTACATTGAGAGGAAAGATAATGCGACAAACACAGAGAGAGAGAGGATAACTACATTAAGAGAGGAAAGATAATGTGACAAACACAGAGAGAGAGAGAGAGAGGATAATTACATTAAGAGAGGAAAGATAATGCGACAAACACAGAGAGAGAGAGAGAGAGGATAATTACATTAAGAGAGAAAAGATAATGCGACAAACACAGAGAGAGAGAGAGAGGGGATAACTACATTAAGAGAGGAAAGATAATGCGACGACACAGAGAGAGAGAGAGAGAGAATGCGACGAACACAGAGAGATAGAGGATAATTACATTAAGAGAGAAAGATAATGCGACGAACAGAGAGAGAGAGAGAGAGAAAGAGGATAATTACATTAAGAGAGGAAAGATAATGCGACGAACACAGAGCGAGAGAGAGAGAGAATGCAACGAACACAGAGAGATAGAGGATAATTACATTAAGAGAGGAAAGATAATGCGACGAACAGAGAGAGAGAGAGATAATTACATTAAGAGAGGAAAGATAATGCGACGAACACACACACAGAGAGGATAATTACATTGAGAGGAAAGATAATGCAACGAACAGAGAGAGAGAGAGAGAAGATAATAATGAGGAGGAGGAAAGCTAATTGAAAAAACCCCATGAATAAAAACTAATGTCTGATGACTTTGTAACATCTTCTGCACTCATTCCAATACGGAACACATATTTTATTTGTGTGTGTATAGGCCACTGCAACTAGGGATATTAACGCCCTTGACGGCAAGAGTTAAGCCCTTGTTGGTCAGTATCCAAAAGGGCATTCACTCTTGCAAAAGGCAGCCATTCAGGGTTATTGGTGAGAGTTATGCCCTTTGGTCAGTACTCGAGCATCTTCCCCCCCACCCACCAAGGGCATTCACTCTTGCAAAACATTTTCTTTGCAGTGGCCTATAAAGTATATACATAAAAATTAAAAAAAGGTTTGTATTTATGGAAGTGAGTTCATGTGTGTAGCAGACCTGCCTACTGCTACGATTTGGCCGTAGCAGCTACGGAGCTACGGCAACCTTAACGTTGCTACGGAAAAAACAAATTGCCGCCGCATTTTATTTTTGCTTATGTCGTTCCCGGTTTTGTCGGTTTCTAAGAGCAGACGCCGTGTCACGCGCGATAACCTAGTCACTTCCGTTGTTATCAAAGTGACTGCGCATGCGTTCTTATTATTTTCTCTGAAAAAAATGGCGGACTCCAGCAGCAGTAGCGATTCGGGAGATGTTTCAAACGAAGAAAAACGAACGCAAACCAGAAAACGAAAATCATCTGGCACACCATCTTGTTCTAAGAAAAAACATCGGCCTGCCGCACAAGTTTTTAAAATAGCTTACACGGAGGAGTGGCCTTGCATCGTCAGAAGTTGACTCAGTGCGAACCATGCTCGCTGCAGTGCAACCTCTGCCATGCGGACTTCTCTGTGAATCATGGCGGTAGAGACGATTGCCGTCAACACGTTCAATGGGCGAAACATATTAAGCAGTGCGTTTCGGCTCAGGAAGAGAACAAATCGATTGCCGTTGTTTGTGGATGCTACGGAAAAATTTGCCATGCTACTGAAAATTGATGGCTGGGCTACTGATTGGGAAAATTCCAAGTAGGCAGGTCTGGTGTAGTGTCCTTTGAATAAGCATTTTGAAAGTACAAATAAAAAAAATAACAGTGATCTTGTATGTTTGGCTTAAAATGAGGGGCAAGGGGCGCGCAAGGGCAAGGACGCACAGACACATGCATGCACGCACACACACACACACACACACATCATAAAAAATATACAAGTCAGAACACGGTTTCGGTATTATGAATTTACACTTTTATTATGTACTCAACAGCCAAACTGAAAAAAACTGTCTACGAGGAATTTACATACAAAGAACTACCGGGGTACATTGTAATAATGCATGTTGCAATATATCTACAAGGACAGGAAAGGATATATATATATATATATATACACAATTTTTTATTTAAACAGTGAGGACGTACATTGGAGAGAGATAGAAAAAGACAGAAAGAAAAAATATCCATCACCATTTGCAAAAAAACAAAACAAAAACCACCAGACATTTGCATAACTTATGGCATATTATTATAATCATTACAAGGCATGTCGTAAAAGACAAGAGTGCCGTAATGATTCAATCAACAATTTGTTTTTAGTATAAAGACGGTGCCATAATGATTCAATCAACAATTTGTTTTTAGTATAAGACAGTGCCATAATGATTCAATCAACAATTTTTGTAGAGGAGAAAAAAAAACCCACACAAATCTGTGACGTTTTCTTTTGTTTTTAGCAATTAACAATCTTTATCACACTTTGTGTAATTAGTCCCAGGCCTTTCGGTCCGTTAACACACTTCAACCAACAATCGTTAAAACCATCAACAAAAATAATTCATTTATGAGCAACCATTAGCCCCACCCCCACCCCCCAAAGTTAAAAGCACGAAAAACGATCATGTCAATTCAATTCAACAATTTTATCGTCTCCAAACAAGTGAAAAAATTAGTTTTTCAGCATGCACATAAAATGCGCTGCTTTTTTGTTTGTTGGGAAGAACAGGTTTTCGTTACTGTAGTGTTTGAAATATAATACACTAAGTGTTTGAAATACAATACACTAAGAGACTCGATATTACTAGCACATGCACATCATCGGTATAATTTAGTTTCATGGAATAGAAATTTGGTTTGCTCCCACTGGAGAGCGCGTCGCAGCTAGTGCTACACCACCCTTCTTTATTCTGCATGCATTTTTTGTGTGAATGTTGTCATTCCCTGGCTTAAAAACTCCAGGGATCATCCAACAGCCAAAGCATCTGAACACTATGGTACAAATGTACCAGCTAGGGATGAGAACATTACGCGTGTGACCGTTTTTGATTACCTCGCCACGTGGGCAGCCACACTCCGACTTCGGAGGATTTGTGTGAATGATGGGAGGAGGGGTAAATTTTGACAAAATTCGTTATGTTTTGGGTTCTTCAACATGCTCAAAGTGCATGGGCACACAAGACCTCGCTTTTGGTCGGTCTCATCCGGAAAGACTCGCTTAGCCTATTGGAAAGTGAGGGGGAAAACTCTGCCAGTGTTTAAAATACGATACATGAAAACTCGAGTTAAGCACACGCGCAAAAAATACATCGTGCAAGTGCAAAATGGCGCAAATCGCATACTTCTGTGGCTTAATTCAGGAGAGAAAACCAGACCTCCAGCATAGTAGATTAACAGGTCTATCTTTTAACAAACAAAAGAGCTCGACCTGTTCTTTTTTCTTTAGCAAACAGGTTTTGTTGGGGTTTTTCTCTCCATACTTTAACCCTTTCACTGCCAGCCGTATTTCAGCCAAAAATTTCCATTAAATGTACCTGGGTATAGAATAAAATCTATCTGCAGTATTGGGCATTCTTCTGTAATATATATAAAATAAGGTCTACCCTTACTTCCCAAAACTAAGACAATAGGGTCTGTGGATAATAGACCCCAATTTGATGCCTTTTAGTGCCATAGGTGTTATAATCACTGTGGTGCTAAAATGCGACTTTGGTAGTGAAAGGGTTAAAACAATATACAATCTGAACAAAGAATTTTGATAATATTTTACTTTCCTCCTGTAACTCAACAGCCATGCCACTTCTTCATGCTAAAAGTCTTCCAAGCATTATCGTATACAATTTTGAAAAATTCGTAAAAATTGGGAATTAATTAAAAAAATATATAATCTATGAGCAGCAGAGACGAAAACGTTTAACATTTTCATGAACCCTTTCGTCGCCAACGTAACATTTTTGCACCAGAATGATTTAACACCCATGTCACTCAAAGGCACCAAACCAGGGTCTGTTATTCAAAGACCCTATTTTCTTAATTTTGGTAGGTAAGAATAGGCTTGACTTGATGCTTTACCTAAGCAATTTCTAATTCTATGCAGACAAAACCCCGACTTGCTACGTGCAAACGAAACATTCCAGAAGCTTGCTTTTAGTTAGTTAGTTTATTGTCCCATCAACAAGCTTGTTATTAACCCTTTCACTGCCAATGTCGCATTTATGCACCACAATGGCGTACCATCCATGTCACTAAAAGGCTTTCAATCCGGATCTATTATCCGAAGACCCTATTTTCTTAATCTTGGGAGGAAAGGATAGGCCTAATGTTATACATGTCGCAGAGGAATTCTTAATATTGCAGGTCATTTTTTGGTTTACTCAGTTAAGCTTAATGGTATTTTTGGGCTGAAACTGGCTGGCGGCGAAAGGGTTAACCATGATGTTTAAACAAACATGTTTACCATCCGTGAATGAGGAGAGTGAAACTGGTAATGTTTTCAATGAATTCTGTTCCTATCTATCTATCTATGTTAATACGATAATGAACGGAGGGACCTAGGACGCTCAAATTTTGCATGCGGATAGGTACTAAGAATATCTAGGCCAAGTTCGAACATGAACTGAAGGTCAAAGGTCAAGGTCACTGGAGTTTAAAAGAAAGAAAGTGCGGTTATCTTTAATGCCAAGCTGCCTTGAAATGGAATAATGATACAAATACCATTCCTGCTTTCAATTTTCTACAAATATGCATGGGTGACACTTTTCCTGGTGTACAAGGATTTTCTGTTTTTGAATGTTACCAGAAAAAGAATGTCCTTTTTTTCCAAATGTGTCAAACAAGATCTTTGTGTGTCTACTGTATTTTTCAAACACTTTAAAATAAGCATTTGTATGAATTGTGGAAAAGGCAAACTAAAATAACTTCATAAATCGATTTTTGCTTCAGCTGCAGGGGGACATTACCCCTATACCCTGGCCTTTCAGGGTTTTTCATTTTGTGTAGTTGCACTCATGAATATGCATAGGTGTCAACCTATACGGTTTTCCCGTATTGCTGTATGGAAAAAAACATGATTTTGGGTCTGTACGGACGTATAAGTTTCAATACGGGTTAAACTGATTTATACGGGCAGATCAGAAATCAGAGACAAACCGCAAAGTGATAGAATTTTGTGATAGCGCAGACGACAAAACATGGACGCCAAGCAGCTGAACAGGAAAACGAAAGCAGTAGGCTAGATGATCGGTCATGCGCAGAGAGCGATTTCTTCGGTTTGTTCTGGTAATCTGCGCATGCGTGGTTTCTTCAGAACTTCTGTGTGAGCATTGTTTAAATCGAAAATGGTGGACGCTAATTCTTCCAGTTCTACGAATCCCCCTGTGGCCAAAAAGGCACGAGTTGGGAGTGGGAGACACTTAACAGCATTGTTTAAAAACAAAATCAATCAGATCTGGTAAATTATACTTCTTTAAAATTCAATTCTTCAAAATCTTCCAAGTCTCTTCTTTCTTATCTACCATATTTTGCGGACTATAAGCGCACCTGATTATAAGGCGCACCCCCCAAATTTCACACAACATTCAGATTGTTATTATATTTTCTTACTCAGGCATCAGAATTGTAAGAGGATCTGCAAATTTCTGAGAGGATTAGGAATTTCTGACAGAGGATTGACTTCTCTTGTCAGAGGATTTGCCTTTTCATTCAAATACCATTTTAATGTGATTTTTGGACTATATTAAGCCTTTTTGGGAACTCATTTCAGTGTAGTCTCTCCACAGCCTAGAGCCTTGATGGCCCTTTTACCGCGGTTTTCAGAGGATTGGACTTCAGACTGTTGTGATGCCTGCTTACTATTTTATTAGTCATATTATAAGGGCAGGCGCAGGGGTCTCGGTCTGGGGAAAAAAAGTATCGCCTTATAGTCCCAAAAATACGGTAAATCCCAATCTCTTTGCCATTCACAAAGAACACACCAAAAAAACGGTAACAGATCTTTGAATATGACAGAAAAACCCACACTGTTGTACAAAAGAACAAGGCAAACTAACAGAAATGAAAGTACTAACAACTAAATAAAACCAAGTACCGAAAAATGCGGACTACACCTGTATAAGCCGCTACTTTCCCCCTCAACTTTGGCCCATGCGGCTTATAGACTGATGCGGCTTATCTGTGGATTCTTTCAATTCCATATTATTAATCAGTATGGCTGGTACCCACATGTCATATCCGGCCACAAGGAGCGCCATATTATGGGAGACCGCCATCTTAGTCCTTACCTTTTTTTGAAAAATGCCAGATCGATGCTGCGTATTTGGCTGTTCCAATTTGAAACTTATCTAAACTGTATTTATAACATCTGGATGTTTTCTTTACACATTTAGATAACATTTTCACTTTGTTTACACACAAATAAGGACTAAGATGGCGACACTTCCGTTGGAATGGTCGAGATGCGCAGGCAGGTGGGTGAGCCATGATAAAATTTGTTTCCAGTCACATTTTTTAGCCTATTTTCAGCATCAAATCGAGGGGTGAATGCCAGAACTGCCCATCTGTGCTCTTTATTCCTTTTGAGATAGACCGTTCTGGCAGGCACCCCTCGAAATACTCGTATCGTAATGGGAGAATTTCTATTTTTGCGTCGCTCTGTGCACGTGTTCATTTTCTGTGGTAAGGTAGGCAAATCTGATTTTTTCAGTTTGTAACTTTGACACCTTTTGTGAGTATAACTTTCTCTGCAGCTTATAATCTGGTGCGGCTTATATGTGGATAAATACTTAATATTCTGTTCATTTGAGGGATGCGGCTTATATACAGGTGCATCATACTTTTTTTTTTATAGCTATAGTCCAGTTTTTATGGTACTAATAACCTAAGCAATGAAATATGTATTCTTCTTCTTCTGCGTTCCCAGGCCATAAGGCCGTACTGGCTAAGGTACGTATGTGTTCAGTTTTCACTAGTCTCCCCGCTGCGTACAGCCGACATAATTTTCTGAGAAAAATGTATAAATCTACATGTATTCTTCGCTTAACCCTTTCACCGCCAATGTCGCATTTTAGCACCACAATGGCTTAACACCCATGTCACTAAAAGGCATCAAATCAGGGCCTGTTATCCAAAGACCATATTTTCTTAATTTTGGGAGGTAAGGATATGCCTAATGTTATATATGTCACAGAGGAATTCGCAATATTGCAGAAATATTTGTTCTTTGCCCAGCTAAGTTTAATGGTAGTTTTTGGCTGAAACATGGCTGGCGGTGAAAGGGTTAAAACAGACAACAAACGGAACCTTTTTCAGTTTGTAACTTTGACACCTTCTTTTGTGAGTATAAATTTCTCTGCAGCTTATAATCTGGTGTGGCTTATATGTGGATAAATACTTAATATTCTGTTCATTTGAGGGATGCAAGTACGTGAAAATGAACACGTGCACAGAGCGACGCAAAAATAGAAATTCTCCCATTACGATACGAGTATTTCTAGGGGTGCCTGCCAGAACGGTCTATCTCAAAAGGAATAAAGAGCACAGATGGGCAGTTCTGGCATTCACCCCTCGATTTGATGCTGAAAATAGGCTAAAATAGTAAAATTATATGATTAAACGCCAAATATACATGTACACGGGTAATCCAAAGTATAAATGATGCACAAAAACAATGCGGAAACATTCACATTTCCGTCCGTAACGACGGAAAGAGCAGTCAGTCACGCACTTTTCTCTTCTATCATTGAATTGTCTCCCATGTAGGGGAAAATATGGATATAGCCGAGGGAAGTACAAGAATTATGGCAATAAAAAGGTTGGAAAGAAACAAGAAAAGCTATATTTTCACGGTAGGTAAAAACGATAGGGTCAGCTATAATATATTGGGCGTTGGCTTTTTTTTTATATAACAAAAATATACATAACAGCATTAAGTCCATTTCTAGCAGACTTTTAAAACAAAGGTGAAAAAATCCGCTGGTCTTTTGAATTTGATTCAGTAATTAATTATATTAATTATAAAACATGCTCTTTCACCAGTTCACATATTTCACCGTTTGGGAGAAGAATTCCCGAAATAAGTATTTTATTACGTAACACGTGACTTTGACGAACATGAATTTTTAAACAGAACAGGTCCTCTGAAGTCAGAGTGCAGCTGCCCACGTGGCGGGGTAATGTTCTCATCCCTAGCTGGTGCATTTGTACCATTGTAGTGTTCAAGTGCTTCAGCTGTTGGGATGATCCCTGGAGTCTTTTAGCCAGGGTACGACAACAACTACAAACAGAACAAGGTTGTTTTTCTTTAAACGTCAACAAGCAAATGTCAAATTTACACATATTCACAAGCATATGTGCACATATGCGTGCACACGCATACTCACTCTCGCACACACTCCTATGCGAAGAAGCATGCACGTACTTGCATGCACACGTACTTGCATGCACACTTAATACACAATATGGCAGCTAGTTTTTTTTGCTCACAAACTATCAAATATAAACTTCATCTTTTGGTGTAAATAGTTCACATAATTAATATTAGTCTTACTTCAACTTGTTTTACATAGCTCCAATGGCCTGCATAAACATTCAAATGCTATCAATATACAGTATCATTTAACTCTGTTGTTTCCATTCTTCATACATACTTATTTACAAAACAATATATCGTCGGTGAAATTCAAAAACCTCGTATCTCAATTTTGGTAGTTTTGAGAAAAAAATACGAAACTGTTTTAACTTGGTTTCCATTTTTCATACATACTTATTTACAAAACAATATATTGTCGGTGAAATTCAAAAACCTCGTGTCTCAATTTTGGTAGTTTTGAGAAAAATTATGAAAAACTGTTTTGACTGTTTCTTCCATTTTGCATACATACTTATTTACAAAACAATGTATAGTCGGTGAAATTCAAAAACCTCGTGTCTCAATTTTGGTAGTTTTGAGAAAAATGATGAAAAACTGTTTTAAAAATTAACCGCGTTGACCACAATTGATGAACTATGATGAATATGTTGTTCAGGATATTGCGAGTTCAGTCCTTGTTAACATTACTTTAAAAAAATAAATGTGTTTAGACTTAAAAAGAACGAAGATACGAGGTTTTTGTCCTGAATTTGGGACTTTTACGAGTTTTTCTTCTATTTTCACAACCTCATTTACCCCAGATAGAAAGTCGTTAGAGATGCGAGCTTTTGGTGGAAGGTGGCGGGGGAAAATTAGAGAGCTGACTATATATCTAAACTAAAAACAAAACAAAATTGCGATTCAAGCTTTTTTAATTTCACCGACAATATGTTGAAGCCTGCGATGAAAGCGTAGATAGATAATAATAACCAGTCTACTCTCACACAAGCTTGACACATCCATTCTCATGATCGATAACAAAGCATACACTTTTATGAATGAATGAAAAATTGTGCTTTACGTCCTCTCGGTCTGGAACAAACAGATAATTATGGGACATTTGTAGATACAAAGACGGTGGGAACAATACTGGAGGCAATACCCGGAGGCAGTGCAACTCCGGTAAAGTCCCGATTTTTAAAAAAATACAGATAGGTGTAACAGTAACCACGCCTCGGTTAAACCTCATCGGCTATGGTACCGCCACAAGTACCTTTTACAGTAAACATGCATACACTTTTAATTTTGCCGTACAGAAAACATAAGAGATGAAAGACGTCACAAGGAATCGAAAACTCAATATTTTAGTCATTTTAGGTCAATTGTTTTTAAATTTAGTGTCACCGTCTGCGCTTTATCTTTGCAAATGTATTATTGTTCGGAAATAATTAAGGGGAGTAATTTCATGGTGTGTGCCTAATTCAATCGGTCAAACAGGAGAAGTTACTTTACCATCAGGTAGATCCCCAGCTTTCGCCTTGTGTGTTTGAGCAGACCTACAGCACTTAGAACACCGTGCGTCATTCTAAAATTCATGTCATTTATATATTTTTTACGTCACATTTTGCAAGTTTTATCAGTTTGTGGTCACTGGCCACCCCTAATTTTTCTAACAAAAAATGTTTGCAAGTCGCTGACTCGCATCCTGCGGTTTCAAGCTTCAACGCCATTGTTGCTATGGTATTTGAAAGAGAAATGGAGGTAAAGAACTCTAATTTTCACGAAGTGCTCTCCCCTATCTTTCTTCCAGAAACTCGTTTATTGTTGCTTTACAGCTTTGTTAGATGATACAACTAGTCTTGATCAACTGGTAAGTCCAACATATCGTCGGTGACATTCACAAACCTCGTATCTCGATTTGGGGGGGGGGGGGGGTTGAGTTAGATACATAGTCAGTTCTTTTCATTTTTCCCGCCACCTTCCACCAAAAGCTCGTATCTCTAACGACTTTCTATCTGGGGTAAATGAGATTGCGAACATAGAAGAAAAACTCATAAGTCCCAAATTCAGATCTAGTTAAGGACAAAACCTCGTATCTTCGTTCTTTTCAAGTCTAAAAAAACATGTTTTCAGTAATTTTAACAGAATGCAGGACTTAACTCGCAATATCTCAAACAACATACTCATCATAGTTAATCAATTGTGGCCAGCGCAGTTACTTTTTAAAACAGTTAAATTCGTTTTTCTCAAAGCTACCAACATTGAGATATGAGGTTTGTGAATGTCACCGACGATATTGAAGTTGACCAATTTCGACTTGCGTCTCTTATGTTCTGTGCATGGTGAATTTTTTTTTTACCAGCTTAATTATATGAGACCCATAATTATTTTGTTTTTTAAACTACAAAAACCATGGAGGTTGTAACGACATCAAGGTATGGAGTGACAGAGATCGGAAAGAGAACATAATTTGAAATGAGACATGTTTATTGTTTGATTTGACATTGTATGCGTGCGAGTGCTAGCACATGCAGTGATGATGTGTGTGTGTGTGAGTGTGAATGACTCAATGACTGGGTATACGCATATATTTTTGCCTGGGCTCCTGCATGCAAGTTTATGCGCATACACACAAAGGCAATAGAAGCTTTAAGTTCAACACATCCTTTTTAAAACCTGATTTTTCCACAATTAAAACCCCCCAAAAAAACCTTCACAGTATCATCACAGTTCTTAACAAAACATTTTGGGGAAAAAAACAACGGAAAATTATAATAAAATAATCAACCGTCTCATTAACACATTGGAAAGAAAACTGAATACAATGCACCACAATGCCTCCATAGCGTCTGTAAATATGCGTTTCTTTTTGCACCATTGGTTTAAAAAACATGTCATTTTATGAAATCAGGGACCATTCTTGCCACAGGACGTCATAGGTCATTTCACCAGTTATCAGAAAAATGAACAAGTCATTTTCCAAAAACAATAAGTGACAGATTTATTGTGGTACATGCCATGTAAGTCGAGGTTAGCAAACAAATGCCTCCTTTCATCATAGTTAATGCAGATTTTGGTAAAGGTCAAGATGTGCCACCCCCCCTACCTATCTCGGTTAATTCTATTTTTCCGTTATTGCCTTTCTTACCATACATAAAGCTGTATTTTAGGAACATTTTTAGCTAATAACCTTTTTGGAATACTAACCCTATCCCTAAACCTAACCCCCCCCCCCCCCCCCCCTATAAGACGGAAAAACGCAACGAACCACAACTGTGACAAATCGCGGTGTACTGCAGTACATAGTGAGGGGTAGGGTTAGGTTTAGGGATAGGGTCAGTATTCCAAAAAGGTTATTAGCTAAAAATGTTCCTAAAATACAGCTTTATGTATGGTAAGAAAGGCAAAAACGAAAAAATAGAATTAACCGAGAAATGCAGGGGGGGTGGCACATCTTTACCTTTACCCAGATTTTTAATAAATTTCCTTTGTATATTTTCTCTTTCTCAGAGCTAGCAGTTAGCTAAGTTAGCAGACGACAGTTGAAGTTGTTGACATCTTCGACGTAAAATCAATCAGTCATATGACCTCTTGCCTGCTAAAACTACAGGTCAAAATCGAAGGTTTATGAGTCAATGACCGACCCAAAGAATGATACCTGGAAATGTGAAATAAAGATATTGCCAACGACCAAATATGCCACTAGAAATGTACATTTACCATATCTTCCTGACCAAAGGCGATAATTTTTCCCCAAGACTCAGACCCCTGCGCCTTATAATATGATTAATAATATAGAAAGAAAATATATAAACAAAATCTGAAATTTGTGTAAAATTTGTGATGTGCGCCTTATAGTCCAAAACTTACGGTACATTTAAACGGAGGCTTCATGCAAATACAGTCAAAACATATCTATTTCTGTACTATGAATCATAAAAGACGCTTTCATACCTGTTGAAAAACTAAAATAACTTGTTTTTGGTATAACCCTTTCGCCGCCAGCCATTTTTCTGCAAACAATATCCATTAAACTTACCTGGGTAGAAAAAAAATCGTCTCCAAATAGTGGGGATTCTTCTATGACATGTATAAAGTAAGGCCTATCCTTACCTCCCAAAATTATGAAAAATAGGCTCTTTGGATAACAGACCCTGGTTTGAGGCCTTTTCGTAACATGGGTGTTAAATCATTGTGGTGCAAAAATGCGACGTTGGCGGCAAAAGGGTTAAATGTTTTATTTTCAAAAGAAACGACATAACTGAAGCAGCAACAAGCAGAGCAAAGCAAACTTGCTTGTACTCTATTATGGTAATTAGTGGACTTTTACCATATCAGTATAGTTTAACAAGCGCGAAATCGCAATAGTTTGTGGCACGCGGTCTATTTTTACCACTCCAATCATGAGTTACCTCCCCTGGATTTTCAATAATTTTAATCTGTAAACCAGAATGTTATCTCTGCACCATTTCGTAACTTTTTATATCTTTTGGAAAACATTTAAAACTATGTATCCTACTTATACTCATCAAAAGAAGCACCGCATACTCGTCGTGTCTGTTGTAGTGTCTGTATTACATATGTTTATTATTTTGTACGCTTTTAAAATACATCATTTTAAAGAGCGGCCAGAAGTGTAGCCTCGATTTGAAGTGCGACAATTTTGTCAAAATGTGCGACAATTTTGGAACGACAGACCGACAGACCGACCGACAGACCGACAAAGTGAGTTATAGGTTTGTGGCTTGAGCCACAAACAAAAATTATCATGTCTGACTGGAATTACAAGTCCAAAAACTCTAAAGATTTATGACATGCACTATTTCAGAGTGTCTTTTTTTCTCCACAACATACTACAGTGGAACCTCCCTTATAAGACTTCCCATTATAAGACTCCCTCCCATATAAGACCTGCTTCTCTGAGACATAGCCCTTCTTTGTAAGTATTAAAATTCTCTCCCTTATGAGACCCCTCCCTTGTAAAAAAAAAAGAAAAGGTAAGACATCACTTTGGATTATTTTTGAAGGTCTTATAAGGGAGGTTCCACTGTATTTGAGTTTGACAAACTGAATGAATGAAAAGTGGTGTTTTACGTCCTCTCGGTCATAGACACATATGGGACATTTGTAAATACAAAGATGGTGGGAACAATACTGGGTGCAATGCCCGGAGGCAGTGCAACACCAGTAAAGTCCCGAGTTTTTATCAATATAGATAGGTGTAGCGGTAACCACGCCTCGGTTAAACCTCATCGGCTATGGTACCGCCACAATAATTGTTATTAACTCTCTCTTTACTGTCATACGCTATAGCGTACCTGATGTACACAAGCATTCCATACTAGGCGGGTTTGCATCATTACATACAAAATATTAAAAAAATAATGCTTAACCGCACAGTTTTGAAAATTTGCGGTATTGTTTATAATAATAAAAGCTAGCATATGTTATAATTCCAAAGTAAAAATGTTATTATTAGCAGATTTTTAAAAAAGCATGACAAAGAAGACGAAGAGAGGGGTAGTGATTCGTTTTCATTCATTGCGGTACTAAAAATAGACGGAAAGTGATTCCATTGGTTGAAAACTATTAAGGGACCGTAGAGGAACACTTCTATACCAGTTTGGGTTGCCAGGCTTCGCGGGGTTGTGAATTGTGAATGGTTTAAACGCTGTGTACGCTATAGCGTACGACAGTATTGAACGGTTGTAAAGGGAAGCAATCGGCCAGTAAAGAATGAGTTAAGGCATATCTACAGTCCTTGTTTGACAAACTTTCTCTGTGTTTTCTTTATGTTCACTCCAATACCTTGATATATACATATATAACAATTTGATATTTGCTTTTAGTTTTTTTATATACCCCCATAATATATAACATTCAGTTTTAGCAACCCACATAAATTTAATGTTAACCCTTTCACCGCCAATGTCGCATTTTAGCACCACAATTGTTTAACACCCATGTTACTAAAAGGCATCAAATCAGGACCTGTTATCCAAAGACCCTATTTTCTTCATTTCGCGAAGTAAGGATAGGCCTAATGTTAGACATGTCACAGAGGAATTCCCAATATTGCAGATAATTTTTTTTTCTCCACCCAGTTAACTATATTATTTTTTTTGTTGAGAAATGGCTGGCGGCGAAAGGGTTAAATGACATTTTCTCTCTACATTTTTTAAAACTTTTTAAAAGAAAAGTTTGTTGTTGTTTTGTTGTATCATATTTTACAGTAAAAACCATTCACAGAGTCATCACATGAGAAGAATATAAAAGTTATAATGTCACCCCCCATCACAATGTGTATAATTCGTGTTTTTCAAATTGTGAAATGTATGTATGTTCAGCAACAAACACGACGACAAAAATGGTGTTTTACGTCCTCTTGGTCTGAATCGGACACATATGGGACATTTGTAAATACAAATATGGTGGGAACAATACTGGAGGCAATGCCTGGAGGCAGTACGAAACCAGTAAAGTCCCGATTTTTAAAAAATTAATGAAGATAGCTGTAGCGGTGACCACGCCTCGGTTAAACCTCATCGGCTATGGCACCGCCACAAGTATTGTTATGATGCACCAACAAACACTTTCTCTCTCTCTCTCTCTCTCTCAACAGAACCATCAAAAAGATGGTGGTGGTTGCTTCATGAAAGAAGAACGCAAAACATTTCTCAACCCCTTCTTAAATTTACTTTTCCCCCTTTCAAAATGCTTTTGAAATTGTGGAGTTTTTAAAAAAAATTATGATTTGTATCCAAAATGATATGACTTAAGATTCTGCTAGCACTAATTTAGAATTTCTATCTCACTATTCCGAGCCAACTGTCTATTTATAACCCTCTTGCATTTATTCCGGCCCAAACCGCCCAACTGGAAGTTTCCTCTGTGTATTCAAGCCGCCCAAAACCGCCCATAGCTTGCCTTCCCCTCTAAGACCCCCTCTGATGGCATTTTCATCACGCACTAAGTTCTGGCTTGTTATACACACACTATGAAGAAGCTTCTCACTTGCAATGATGTGATAGTAACTGCATGGCGCTCTGTGTGCTTCAAGAAACATTCTCCTGAAAATGTGTGAAAGAATCTGAACACTTAAAGAAGTTTTGTCTCTAATAAATGCGAATGCAAGAGGGCATACTAACAGCACTTTCAATGAGGCGGTATACTACTCCTTGCCGAGACGAAAGGGCGATAATTTTAGGGCCGAACTGCTGATGCCCCCTGGTGACAAGTCAGTAGCAGATCATTCTCTGTGGCTAGTTCCTGACAGGCAAGGGCGATAATCTTAAGTAGGTGGCATTCGCATTTGAGGTCGTGAGACAGGGGCAGATAATTTTTGGCATAAAGCCTCATTGAAACTATCGACATTAGTACAAGCGTGTACAATCCGGTTATGCCTGTCCGCCACAAAAATAGTTTAAGATAAACTCAAATTTAAAACAGTTTCAGTGATCTCGTAAGGTTGACGACTCTAATAAGAACAAAATAAGATGTAATATCAAGATCAAGCGCTCTATAAATTTCTTTAATAAATAAATCCAATACCACCACAACGTTAGTCATTCTTCGAAACGTTTTTCCCAGTACCATTTAAGGAAATCACAGACAAGCAAAGTACATGTATGCAACGTTTAGATTGCCACCCTTACCCCCCCCCCCCCCCCCCCCCCCCACTTTCTCTCATCCAAATACTTCTGTTTCAATCTTTACAACAAGAAAAGGATTAGATGCCCTCCTTCAAATGGCGTGCATTATTACTGAACGGGTATACTGTTTTAGTGTTCAGCACAATCCTGAATTGGTATACCAATTTAATGTGTTGTCCTCCCAAGCTCAACATTCGCTGTATCCAAAAATAGTCAACATGATTGCTATTATTACCAACCAAAAAACTGTGGAGAATTATAATCAGAACAACAATGAATACCAACAACAATAACAGACTTATGATTGATTTCAACAGTTTTAACAAGATGGCAGATCATATAAACACACTCCCAGTAAGCCTCAAATTTGAAGTGCAGTACATGAAACTGAGAGAGAGAGAGAGAGAGAGAGAGAGAGAGAGAGAGAGAGAGAGAGAGAGAGAGAGAGAGAGAGAGAGAGAGAGAGAGATTACGAATATTTACAAATATTTTTTGTTTTATTATTTTAATCAACTGATCATCTTTCAATTTGCCTCCCCCCAAATTATTTTTTTTGGTATGGTTAATCTTGATAGTCACAGACTCATAGCTGATTTTTGTTTTGCTTCTAATTCTATCAATTTTGGTATTTTTTTAGTGTTAAGACAGCACTTGGTACAGACAAACCTCTATTTTAAGACTTCCAAAATGTCCGGAAAAATCGGTCGTAAATTGGAGGGGTCGTATGACGGAGGTTTTCACTGGCAGCCGTAGAAAGAAAAAGTTCAGCACAGTTCATACTCTCTTCTTCATGCACACATACAATGACATATTAAAACTGGATTTGGTCTTTCCAACTCCATAGGATTGTGCAATCGATGTATTACAGTTTCACTTCACCGACTTCTGTTAATCACCTCCACTCTCGTCCAAAGTCAGTGGTTTTCTTTTTCTAAGTCAGTGGTTTTCGTGCTTTTCCTACGCTTTCCGCCATCTTTTCTACAACAAGGGAAGCGACTCCGCTTTCAGGCCCTTGACCGTGGTTGTTTCCCTTTGCTCGAAGTCTATGCAGACGACAACAACGGTCGTAAAAACCAACAAAATGGCGGTCGTAAGTCGCGTTTTAAAGGAAGTCGTTTAAGAGAGGTCGTTTACATAGTAAAATGCATCCGTGCCAACAAATCCGGTCTCAAATGAGAGGTGGTCGCTTAACAGAGGGTCGTAAAATAGGGGTTTGTCTGTAGCTTTAATCTTCCATCTACATAATTTTGCTTTTCAATTATTTTGGGGGAAAAACCAGTGCTAAGACAAAGTGTTTTGAAGTGGTAGCTTTAGCAACAGTAAGATGAGAAGCCATTTGCAATGGATAAACTGTAATTCTTCAGTAAAAAACAACAACCCAATCTTCTTCTTCTTCGATCACTCAGTTTCCTGTCAATAATGACCTCAGATGCGTCATGCTTCCATTATGCACCTAAGAAATAATTAGGCCCAGCAAGTCTGACTTTGGCTGGAGGTATTTTCAGAAGTTTTGTCAAGCCAACTTTAGTTCACCATAAGTAACTTTTCATAATTAACAGTCAAGATTATTAGTTATATTCAGGGGACATTGATAGATTTTCACTCCGAAGCAATTTTATTTATGTTTGAGAATATAAATGTATTATTTAAGAACATTTTCTACCAAATACGTTGCATGGCACTGTTCAACAAAAAACATTTTTTACCATAAATCTGATGGAACAAATATATAAAAAATACTACGAAGAGCATATAGACAAATCCCCTATGAGACAGCACTTTTTCCGTTAAGATGGTTCAGATAGTGTTGTGAGGGGAAGAAATGTTAATATTGCAATATTAACATTTCTTCCCCTCAACCCAAAACGGTACAAGTGCAGTTGTAGTGCACGCGCACTATAACTTCACTTGTGACAAGTGCAGTTGTAGTGCACGCGCACTATAACTTCACTTGCGCTCCAAGTGTCAAGTGTACTATCCGGGACATAAAATATTGGTGATTTTTTTTAACGGAAAAAGTGATATTTTTATTCTTCAAATCCCCTATAGAGACAGCGCTTTTTCCGTCTAAGATGGTTCAGATAGTGTTGTGAGGGGAAGAAATGTTAATATTGCCAATATTTGTAGGAACAAATGCTTGGTGCAGTTTTTATCCAAGATTTCTAGATTCAGTCTTCTAACTGAACAGCTCATCTTTGTGTACAGTTTCTGTCCAGAAGTCCCCCATGTATGTGTGTAACAACAGAACCATCAAAATGACGATGATGGTGGTTGTTGCGAGACGAACGAAGAAGAATCTCGCAAACCGTGTTTCTGGTATTTCTCTTACAGTTACAGTTAAAAAAATCTATCCCCATTTTCAAGGCAGATCCTCAAAACATTAACATTTCGTACAACCAACTTTAAACACATTTTGAAATGGCAGACATTAAAAATTTTAACACAGCAATCTTTTTTTTTGTTGGTCTTCACACCCAATTAAAAAATTAAAAAAAGTCAAAAAATGGAGGGATTAAAACAAAAAAAATGGAATTTTAAACAGAGGGATGTTCAGGAAAAATCACAACAAAAAAACTAAAAAAGATAAAATTCGTTAACAACACATGACGATCAGCACCGTAGAACAAATAAACGATTCTCGGGGAACACGATTTAAGAACAAAAAAAACAAGGCAAAACTTTCTGCTTTAACACCACCAGGACTCGCGATACGGCATCCGTAACAGAAGGATAGATGTGGGGGGTGAGTACACTTCATATTTTATATTATTATATATATCTATATATAAACTCAGCCGGTTCGATAACAAGTTGGCCAACAAAGCCGCAATATAACTTGCAACACGTTGGCCCTTCTTCTCTCACACCGGCAAGTAACCTTCCAACAGTTTCCGCGAAATCAATATTTACAATATATTTACAAACAGTTTACAATAACAAAAAGAATTTCAGCTAAAAATTTAAAAAAACTACCTTATTTTTTTTCAAGGTTAAAATCTAAGTTAAAAAAATTCAGATGAGTTGTAGTACATAATAAGATTTCATATGGTTGCATTAGAAATAATGTTGCTAAAAATGTTGTAAAGATACCTTGCAATCTATTGTCTAAATTAAATATTTGTTTCTGGTTATGAAATAAACCATAATCATGAGGATTGCATTCTATACAAATAGGGTGAAATTTATCCTAATTATTTCCTCATTTTAATCTTTTACTCAAAAGTAAAAGACTGCTGTAAAGAAGACCACAAACAAAGAGATACAAATCAAATAGTTATTTAAAAAATTACAAAAAATTACAGCATTTTCTTTTTCTTTTAAAACATTAATTTTCCTATTTCATTACTAATTGTGACCCAGCACCATGAAAGGGACATTAAGTTGCTGGGCTAGTTTCTCACAACAGGCTTGCAAAGTCCAAAATGTCAATTTTGAGATTCAGGTATTTTCGTGTTCTGTGACATCTTATCTTTCATATTTATATATAAATGATAGTCTTTAATATGGTCTCCAAATGGTCTTATAAGTGTTTTAAAACGAGTAGGTCCGTGTATTTTCTTCATCTAGGATAGATTAAGATTAAAATTATAGCCCTGTCGACACAGCAAAGGCCATGTCAGGGCTGTCACCACGTTCAATCTTACCACGTATTAAAAAGGGATAAAAACACAAGGTTAAAAACAAAATCAAACCTCCCTTATAAGATCTCCCATTTTAAGACTCCCTCCCATATAAGACCTACTTCTCTGAGACATTGCCCTTCTTTGTAAGTATTAAAATTACCTCCCTTATAAGACCTCATTTTGGATGATTTTTGAAGGTCTTATATTAGGGAGGTTCCACTGTACTTGCTATAAACACTAGACAAAAAGGAAACCATGGCAAACGGTGAAACAGTGGAACCTCCCTTATAAGACCTTAACAAAAATCAACCAAAATGAGGTCTTATAAGGGAGGGGTCTTAGAGGGAGGTAATGTTAATACTTACAAAGGGCAATGTCTCAGAGAAACAGGTCTTATTATATGGGAGGGAGTCTTAAAATGGGAGGTCTTATAAGGGAGGTTCCAGTGTATCACTGTTTGCCACGGTTTTCTTTCTATCTAGTGTTTATAGCAATAGGTGGGTTTTTTATCCGTTTCCTCAGTACAGTGGGAAACTTAACTGACACTTAACTCATTCTACCCCATTTACGAGTATACTTGTAAACTGACGCCAACCATATCTGCCCGTTTACGAGTTAACTCGTAATACAAACCCATCTTCAAACTGAAGCGTCTAGCTTGGTTCTCATCCTCAAATTGTTCACTTTGGTAGCTTTAGCCTGTTTACAGACACTTCCTTTCCGGTCATGCTTAGATTTTATCGATTTTGGAGCAGATGTTTCATATTTTTACTGATTTTTTTTATATGATGGGTTGATACTTATTATGTCTGAGTAATGAGACGGCAAGTACAATTGTGTTTGGATCGATTTAAGACTATTATAATGACAAAAATAGCGATTGTATCGAGTTTTTAGCGAATGTAGGTCAAGTAGAAAGCTCTACTTTCGATCATTTCATAAAGAACAAACAGTTTCTACATTACTGTTTTTTGTGTGTAAAAGAGTCATTTTTAGAACTACAGGCCGTACTTTAAAATCATGAAACTTTGTAAACGTTTAAAACACGCATTCAACAATAACTTTAAAACTTTAAAGCAATACGATGAATTGTTTCAAAGTTATAGCAATTTTTCTTTTAAAAAATTATCATTATGCTCAGAGCTCTCCGCACAGCTGGGCCAGGGAAGATAAATGAGGCTGCACGGATGGGGTAGAATGTGTTAACCCTTTCACCGCCAATGTCGCATTTTAGCACCACAATAGTTTAATACCCATGTCACTAAAAGGCATCAAATCAGGGCCTGTTATCTGAAGACCCTATTTTGTTAATTTTGGGAGGTAAGGATAGGCCGAATGTTATATGTCACAGAGGAATTCGCAATATTGCAGATATTTTACTTCAGGGCTCCCAATCGTCCCGCAAAACAAGAGGTCCCAGGGACTCCTTCACTTACAGCATAAAGGGTCCTAGAGGTGAGATAGAGGGTCCCAGTGGGATAGCGAAAGCTAAAAGGAATTTTTCTAGTGCATCCCTGGGACCCCCCTGCACATTCTTTTAGAGGGTCTTGTAGAATTTTAGTGCTTCATAGACCCCCAAATGGGGGTCCCTGGGAGCCCTGTACTTTCTTTACCCAGTTAAGTTTAATGGTATTTTTGGGCTGAAAAATGGCTGGCGGAGAAAGGGTTAAAGTCCCTTTGGTGGTGCTGGGTGACAATTGTCCAGACAGGGGAGAACACAATAGGACTCTAACCTGACCTGGGCCTCGGGAAATCCCTGGAGAGAAAGAAATAAGCGGGTGGGGTATGCGCATGGTTTTCGACGTGTAATGCGCACACTCCATCATATTTCTTACTTTCAGATTATTATTTTTTTAATTTCAGATTGCGGATGACTTTCTGTACTTAAAGTTTTTGTAAATGTCCACACAGCCATAACCCGTTTGCTCGGAAGGGGGGGGGGAGGGGGGGGGGGGGGGGGGGCCTTATAATTATTTCTTCTTGTTCTGCTGTGTTCTCAGACCATAATGGGTGAGATCACGTATGTGTCCCGGTTTTCAGCTTTCAATAGTCTTCGCGCTGCATTCAGCCGACGTCGGATCAACATTACAATACGGCATGGCGCGCCTTACCCAGTAAAACACCCAAAGTTAAATTCTTCGCAAAACAACCATCCAAAGACTATTTCAACAATAACAAACAACAACAAAAACACCACCCCATGCGCTAAGAATGAACCACAGTCATCGAAGGAGACTTCGGCATGGGAGATCCCCCCAACAGCATAGAGTTGTTCCCCCCTCCTCCCACATCCTCCTCCTCCTCCTCCCCCATCATCTCCAAGCTCAGCGCCGTCGGCATGGCATCCGTGGTCGTCATGGTGACCGTCGTCACGCGCGGACCCGTTACCGTGGCGCCGGAAGAAAAGGCCGAGAAATCCATCCGCGGTGACGACAAGGGATCCGCAGATTCCGCAGATCCCAGACATTCCGATAACACCGCGATTCCGCCGGCTTCCTGTCCCTCGTTGTTGTCGTCTTCGTCGTCGATGGAATCTTCTTCCGTTTCCACGGCAGCCATGGAACTCAGAGCCGAGTCCTCCATTTCCGTGTCGGCGGTGCCCTCTTGATCTCCGAAGCGAGTCCAACTGGCCATCGTCGTGACGCTCTGTCTCGCAGCATCGTCGGAATCGCACGCCAGCTCAAAGCTTTTCAGGTCCGAAGAAAACCGCAAGCTCGACTCTGCAGAGACCTCCTCATCTACTACACCACCCCCTTCCTCTTCTTTACCCCCCCGCAAGGCAGGCTGGGAAACGCACAGAAGACCCGACTTTTCCGACAAGAAAACGTCCAGTTCTTTCTTGCCTTTCTTCTCTGCTTCTTCTTCTTCTTCTGGCACAGCTGTTGTGGTTCCTAGAGAAGTTGTCTCCCTGTCAAGCTCTTCGCCGTTGTCCACGCTGGAGTACTGACCGCTGTCGGAGGAGAGGGCTTCTTTTAAACGCCATCGTTTCGGTCGTTTTTCCCTCTCGCTGCTCTCCCCGTTTTCGTGAAAACCGCTTCCAGCTTCTGAAGAAAACGCCGGGTTCATGGATTCCATTTCTGAAGAAAGCACCGGATTTGTGGATCCCATTTCATGATCTCTAGTCTTCACTTTTTTGAGCAATGGCTTTGCAATTTGTTCTAACTGCGCGACCGTGAAACTTTGTTTGACAGAGGTGTCTACAACCCGCGTGACAGGCACAGAAACAGACACGTTCTGTTCTGGCGTCATGACACTACCACTGTTGAAAGTTTCGGTGATGTTTTTCTTTACGTCGGCGACAAAACCTAGCATGGCATTTTGCTCCAAACTATTATCAGCGCTCGTTTTCACACTGAAACGATCACACTTTTCTTTCGCATCAGCGTTTTTATCGAAGCGCGCTTTCACTACCGCTCCTCGTTCCTCAGACATCGACTTCACATCGTCGCCGTCTTTGGCAAAATCGTCGGCAGATAACTGATCTAAGCTTTGGTCTGAAACGGCCTTTTCTATTATGACGTCCACAACTCTTTCCAGACATGTTTTTACGACTGACGATGATGATGACGACAATGACTCGGTCTTTGCAGCAACACCAGCGCTTTGAGAAACCGTTTTCACTTCACTCGCAGTCTTTCTAGCAGTACTTTCAGCATTTTCGGAAACCGTTTCTGCACCAAGAAACATGGGTCTTTGGTCCTCCTCCTCCTTGAAAAATCTCTTGGTAAAGTCTGTTACTTCAGCACCGTTCTCCTCCTCTTCTTCTACTCCATCAGCAGTTAATTTTGCATCCGTTTTTAACAGTCGGTCAACAAAGTCTTTTTCAAGTTTTTGTTTCACACCCAGCGGCAGCGTTTCTCTGTAATCGGACACAGAACTTTCCTCGCTTTCCGAAGGGGCGGCTGTTGGTGGAAAAGATGACGCGTATGCGGTTGATGTGGAGGGTGATTGTGGTTGTGGTTGTGGTGGTTGTTGCCCGGGTGATGTGGTGGAAGGCTGTGACTGGTGGACGGCTCTCTCTGGTGATATCGTCGCGTCTCGTACCATAGGGATGGAGGCTTCGATGCCCGGGGGCTTGGCTTTGCTGCCTGCATCTGTGAAATGACAACCATTTGACAGGTTATATGGCGACTCAAAAATTATTTGAAACTACAGTGGAAGCTCCCTTATAAGACCTTCAAAAATCATCCAAAATGAGGTCTTATAAGGGAGGGGTCTTATGAGAGGTAATTTTAATACTTACAAAGAAGGGCAATGTCTCAGAGAAGTAGGTCTTATGTGGGAGGGAGTCTTATAATGGGAGGTCTTGTAAGGTTCCACTGTATAATAACCATAGTTTATACACACGCAAAAACATGACGCACATATACAAATCTACACACACACTAATGTACACATAATCAGGCACGCTCGCGCCCACTCATAGACGCACACGTGTGCATACTCAGACACACACACACACGCACAAACACATGCGCACACACCACAAAACACTCCGATGCCCATGTAAAAAAAAAAAAGGGTGATATTTCAGAATATCCAACACAACAGAGAAACACACATGCACATACCGTATTTTACGGACTACAAGGCGATACTTTTTTCCCTAGACTGAGACCCCTGCACCTTATAATGTGACTGATAATATAGTAAGAAACCATAACAAAATCTGAATTTTGCGTAAAATTTGGGGGGTGCGCCTTATAATCAGGTGCGCCTTATAGTCCGTAATATACGGTACACTCAAACATATGCACACAGACACACACACTTGAGCCCAAACATATGCACACGCACACACACACAAGCCCAAACATACACTCTCTCTCTTTGATTTTTCACGATTGTGCAGAAGATTAATTTCCTGAAAGGCTAATTAATGTATTTTATGGACTTCTAATTATAAGGATCACCCCCTAAAGTGAACTAAAAATGTGAATTCAAACATACACAAGGCGCAACATCTTTTGAAGTGCGTGCAAAATGATCGAACAAAAGCAAAAAAATATAAATCGAAACAAGGTCAGGACCGCAATAATTTATGTGCGGATGCCTTCCTCTCATGGTGACACACCACCACACAAACTTTGAAGCGATTCTGTCAAGCGGTTCGGGAGATATCTTTGGGACAAACAGAAAAACAAAACAAAAATAACAAACAAACAAAGAAACATGCACGAACGAATTCATACTCCTTTGCGATCATAGATCGGCAAAGGGCAAACATGAGGTTGACTCAAACAAAAGAGGTTGTATTTTGCCAAGTTCTGTCAAACCAATCTTCAGAACGACAGAAGTTACACTCACGCCACTATCTCGATATCCATATGACGAAGCACTTTTACAAAGTGCTTCGTCATATGCTGTCTGCGTCACAGAGCCCAGAAAAGTCGGAATTGAAAAACATGGAGTAGATTTCTACAATGAGTTTTGCTCCAGTAGCCTCAGTGACACACTTGTCTGCCATGATTGTTATGGCTTTTGCTTTCGAAACCGAGGAGGCTGTGACATCATATCCTGCTTCAAGTCCCCCTCCCCCCCCCCCCCCCTTTTACTTTGAATGTGTCGTCTAATTCGGTGGCTTCATTCACGATTTCGGCCTGACAGTCGATCTCAATACTTACGATATGAATGGATTTCACAACTTTGTTTGATCAGATTTCAGTCATACACGACGAAATAAAGTTTATTGTCCTCTCTTTGGTTGGTTGCCTCCTGACGGCCTAACATAGATTAGCTCCCCTTGGACTACTGGTCTCGGATTCTGCTACCTGAACGTGCGGAGGTGTGGCTGCGAGTTGGGACTCGGAATGAGCGGTGTGGGAGCAACGCCACTGTACAGCCCAGAAGATGGGACAGCAAAAAACAAAAACAAAAAGTTAATCGTCCTCTCGGTAAGAGTCAGTCATGCACTAGGTGCAGCAACATTTTAAGGAGCAGGTCTCAGTTGAGGAAACAAAAGTATCACATTGTAGTCCGTAAAATACAGTCAAACAATGAGGTGTTTTAGTGTGTGTGTGTGTGTGTGTGTGTGTGTGTGTGTGTGTGTGTGTGTGTGGTTGTTTTTTCCCCCAAAGATCTGGATCTGGATGCATAGTCGAAAGGACCATCTTGTGGTATATCATCGACGAAAAACTTGGAGAGAGCTCTTACTATAAAAAAACACCTATAGATTAAAATTAAGTGACCTGGCCAGCCAGTGCCCATTCAGCGGGTCACCTGTCCAGCATGATGCCACGTCCAGCATCCACCTAACCACCTGAACAGACAGTTCTTTCCTTCTTTTTCCTCTTTCTTCTTGTATCTTCCTGTATATGTTGCAAGCAATTTTGTACCCGGCTTCGTCTGGGAATAATCAGGCATCAGAATAGTCTGAAGTCCAATCCTCTGAAAACCTCGGTACAAGGGCCATCAAGACCCCAGACTATAGTGGGACAACACTGAAATCAGTTCCCAGCATCACCAAAAAAGGTTTTATGCAGGGAGAAATCACTATAAAATGCTATTTCAGAAGAAAAAGATATCTCTAAATAAAAAGGCAAAACCTCTGATAGAAGAGGCCAATCCTCTGTCAGAAATTCTCAATCCTCTGAAATTAGCTGATCCTCTGACAATTCTGATGCCTGAATAATCTCTCTCTTTCTCTCTCTCCCTCTCTCTCCATCTGTTCTTCTTCTTATACTTTTTATACTCTTTTGTTTCTCTGCCCATCCCACTCTCTCGTAGCCTAAGCCCTGGATGTGCAATGTTTCCCATCTCTCTCTCCCTCTCACACACACTCACACACACACACACACACACACACACACACACACACACACACACACACACACACACACACACACACACACACACACTCACACACACACACACACACACACACACACAGATGAAAATCTGTTTAACGTCCTCCGGTCTGAAAGACACATATGGGACATTAGTTGATATAAAGATGGTGGGAACGATCCTGGAGGCAATGCCCGGAGGCAGTGCAACTTCACGAAAGTCCCAAATGTTTAACGATACAGATGTATAGCAAATATATAGTATAAAGTGCACACACACAGTCATACCAAGGGGGAAAAACCCTGCATAGAAACTCTGCAAACAGTACAGTTAATTCCCTTTGCTTCTGGACAGACAAACCACATCCATGGAGAAGTTACCAATTTATTAACCCCTTGACTGCCAGAGAAAATTTAAAAAAAATTCATTGTACAAATCATGCCATGAAAAAGACAACTGATAGAGACAATCTGGCAAAATGGTCTGGGGATATAACTCTCTGGACCGCGTTAGAGCGAAAACCAGCATATCAGAGTTATTCCTCTTCATCTGATGACGTCATCAGTGATGTCATCAGGTCAGTACGTGATACGTTGTATGGCAGTCAAGGGGTTAAGACAGATTGAGAGAAAGAAAGAAAAGAAAAAAAGGGGGGGGGGGATTAAGGAACTGACAAGAGATAACTGTCTTTGTTATAGATTTTTTTTTTTTAAAGAGGGGAATTTTGTTTTTCAGTCGAGCAGAACGGCAGTAAAGAGTTAATTAATCTGTATGGGGAACATTTCACCCCAAACTGCAACGGTTGGCAGGTCTGTTAATATCTGTATTGTTAAAAATTTGGGACTTTCCTGGTGTTGCACTGCCTCCGGGCATTGCCTCCAGGATCGTTCCCACCATCTTTATATCTACAAATGTCCCATGTGTCTGTTTCAGACCGGAGGATGTTAAACAAATTTGTCTTCTTCTTCAACGGTTGGCAGGTCTGTAAACTTACTATAAGACTAAGAGTAAAAACAACAACAAAAACAAAAAAACTATGCACCTGTGGAGGAAGCCACCAGTCTGTTTATGGAGTGCTTCCGAGCCTTGCGCTTCTGGCTTCCTGTGAGGGGCTCGGCAGAGGCGGTAGGCTGCTGCGACGTCGCACACGTGGTTGTCATTGTTGTCGTTGCTACCATTGTCCATGACGACGTCAATGTCGTCGACCACTGATGCTCTGGGGAGGAGCCGCTGTCCTCTTTCCCTGCAAGAAAAGAAGGAAACGACAATAACCACATTAGCCCTCTCGCATTCACATCGCAACGTAACAGGAATTCCCCAATACCCCCCTATGTTTTCACAGCGTAACTGGCCGTGACCTTCCATCTGGTAGTTTTCCATCACGTGCAGACCCCGTGAAAGTGTGTAGAATGGACCAAAAAGTTGGTAGCATCCTTGGGACAGACCAACGAAACTGCTTCTAGTATTATGGGATAGTAACTCACGTCCATTCACAGACCTTCAACCTGGTAGTTTTCCATCATGTGCAGACCCCGTGAAAGTGTGTAGAATGGAACAAAAAGTTGGTAGCATCCTTGGGACAGACCAATGAAACTGCTTCTAGTATTATGGGATGGTAATTCACGTCCATTCACAGACGAAGAGCCAAAACTGCTTGTGTGTCAGTGTAGCAGTTGTAAATGAAAGCGTGGGACTGAATTTGTCGTCTGCTGCTAGGATTTATCGGCATTTCGGAAGATGAATAGAATAATAATATATTAGTATTATTGAAGAAATGGACAAATATGACCATGAAGAGTTAGAAGAAGAGTCAGATGTGGATTTAGGAGGTGGTGTAGAGCAAAACGTTAGCGATTCCGAAGTCAAGTTGTCAACACTCTACTAGCATCGCTTCAAACAAAATGGCGCCCTCGGTACAGCATGCATTTCGATAACCAACTGGCCCATACACGCATTTCCAAACACTGCGGCCCCTCTCGATTATTTATTTTTGTTTTACCCCACCTATTCTTCAAAACAGCAGCAGACGAAACAAACAGATGCGCAACACACAAGCAAGTAAACAAAGGCCCACACTTGACCCACTTTGGAGGGTCGCAGCAGACGGAATGCCTAGGCCTACATGTTGATTGTGATGGGCATCAAGCGACAACGACAGTCCATCTTTGGCCTACATGACTGTGCTCTTCTGTCAGCTAGCTCTCTATTATCGCAAGAATGAATGTTTTTGTGACTACCATGACACAGTAGTAGAGTGTGTGTAGGGTGGAGGGTAGGGGGTGGGGTATGCACGCCTGTATGATGGGGTGACACCAATGACACGACAGTGGTGGTACACACTGTGACTTGTCACTGTACAGCTCTGATTGAGTGTGTGTATGTGTTTTATAAAGTGTATTACAGTGTGTGGAAGTGTATACAAACAATGTACAGTTGTGGTTTGAACTACATCCAAATAGGTTTTATTGGTGACAGTTGACAATTTTCTGTGTCACTCACTGGATTAGCAGTATGAACTGAAGTGACGGACAGAGAACAGACTAGGTCAGGTAGGCTTCAGCTTTCATTTTCACCCTACTAAAGTGCATGCGCATGAATAAACTGCATGTCAGTGTGCTGTTTTACAATGTTAACCATAATATGACACATTTGGTGACATTTAGTTGACAATGACATGATCGTTCACTCTGAGACACACAAAACACACTTCAGACCCGCAAACAAAGCCTCATGACCACAAATGCAAAATTTCATGGCTGTAGACATTTTTTTCTAGCAATGGTGTACCATAAACCACACTAACCCATTTGGGGCTACATTCGCCAACAGAATATGAAATCTAGCAGAAGTTTTGTCTGAAACAATCCGGATATAAGAGGGATAAACCTTTCCTACCTGACGTCATAGCCCTCTGCGTAATGCTTGAGAGAAGTGAATTACAAAGACAGACCTGCCTACTTGGAATTTTCCCAATCAGTAGCCCAGCCATCAATTTTCAGTAGCATGGCAATTTTTTTCGTAGCATCCACAAACGACGGCAATCAATTTCTCTTCCTGAGACAAAACGTACTGTTTATGTTTCGCCAATAGAACGTGTTGACGGTCGTCTCTACCGCCATGATTCACAGCGAAGTCTGCATGGCAGAGGTTGCAGTGAGCATGGTTCGCACCAAGTCGACTTCTGACGATACAAGGCCACTCCTCCATGTAAGCTATTTTGAAAACTTGTGCGTCAGGCCGATGTTTTTTCTTAGAACAAGATGGTGCGCCAGATGATTTTCGTTTTCTGGTTTGGGTTCGTTTTTTTTTCGTTCGTTTGAAACATCTCCCGAATCGCTACTGCTGCTGGAGTCCGCCATTTTTTTCAGAGAAAGTAATAAGAACGCATGCGCAGTCACTGATAAAAACGGAAGTGACTAGGTTATCGCGCGTGACACGGCGTCTGCTCTTAGAAACAGACAAAACCGGGAACGGCATAAGCAAAAATAAAATGCGGCGGCATGTTTTTTTCTCCGTAGCAACGTTAAGGTTGCCGTAGCTCCGTAGCAAAGCTTTATTTTTCGTAGCTGCTACGGCCAAATCGTAGCAGTAGGCAGGTCTGCAAAGAGTCAAACTTGGACAGAACAAGAGAACAGATAAGTTTTAACTGCACCGAGTCTCCTCCAAAATCGGAATGTATCGGCTGTCGGGGTTCCCACAGATCTCTCAAAGAAAAATTTAAGGACTTTTCCAGGACCATGCTGGTAAATTTCAAGGACTGAAAATACTGCTTGTAATATGGATAATAAGCATTATGGTAAGAGGTGTGCTAATATTGAACTATTCTAATTATTTCAAACTACAAAACCTGCACACGCCAAAAGTCCACATGCAGTAGCATGATCGTCTGCTGTCAAAATACCAGGCGGTCAAAAGTCTGCATTTTAAAAAAACAAGTGCTAATTTTCAGTTTTATTATAAATGTTTTCAAAGAGATCGAGTGTTGGTTTTGCTTGCTTGAAACTTGAGAATCTGGTAAGCAAATCAAGAAAATTCCAGGACTTTTCCAGGGACTTTAGGGTCTGTGCCATTTTTCCAGCACTTTTCAAGCCCTGGAAAAGGCCTTGCTAGTTTTCGAGGACTTTTCAAGTTTTCAAGGAATTGTGGGAACCCTGGGCTGTACACAGCAGGGAGACCAGTGAAAACTAAAAAACGGACACATACGTACCTTACCCACTATGGCCATATTGCCTGGGAACGCAGAAGAAGAAGAAGAAGCAGCAGCTGCACCAAGAGTGAGAAAGTTCATAATAAGCAGACCGACAGATGTTGGAAACATTGCGTCCATGTAGAGAGTGTCTGTGTCTGTAATTCAACATCTGAAAAAGAAAAAGAAAGCACCACATCTACTCACCAAGGCCCAGTGTCGGGGACCCCGGACCCCTTCGACCACTGTCGCTGTCGCTGCGTTTTCTCGGCCCCCGTCTTCGAGGAACCTGGTCCAGGGAACATGGCGGCAAGGTCGCGATCTCCGCCTCAAGGTCAAAATCACTGTGGACCAATAAGATATCCCCATAAGGTTATAGAATACCATATGTGACCAAGCACCAAGAAAGGAACATTGTCAAACTGACCATTCTGAGAACATTATGCATTTGAAAATTTCAGACAATGAGGCTTTATACTGAAAATTATCTTCCCCTGATTCGTCACCAGGTGGCGCTTGCACGTAGGCCCTAAAGCCTGCACGGCCTAGGCATCCATTGTTGCTAGGTCTACTCTCTCTTTAGCTCATGTCTCTCTCTCTCTCTCCCTCCTTCTCTCTCTCTCTCCCCCTCCTCTCTCTCTGTGTCTGTCTCTCCTCCCTCCTTCTCTCTCTCTCTCTGTCTCTCTCTCTCTCTGTCTCTCCTCCCTCCTTCTCTATCTCTGTCTTTCTCTCTCTCTCTCTGTGTCTCTATCTCTGAATGATACAAGAACCATTCATGTATCTTTTTCCGTTCCAGAATTATGAGTACAGGTATTCAAAGTTAGCAGGGTGAGTCGGCCATTTTGAGAAAACAGTCTAAAGTCTGGCCTAGCTGAAGAAAATGCATTAACCTACTCGTCTTAAAGCACTCAAAAGACCATTTAGAGACCATAATTAAAGATTGTCCTGTATAAATATGAGATGCAAGAGAACACAAAAATACCCTTAACTCAAAACTGACAAAAAATGAGATTTTTGACTTTGCAAGCCTGTTGTTAGAAACTAGCCCAGCGACTTAATGTCCCTTTCGTGGTGCTGGGTCACATATTTTTCTGGCTACTAGGCGCACCCCAAAATTTTGTCACAACAAAATTCAGATTTTGTTGTTACAGTTTTACTCTTTCTTACTATTTTGTCTACCATATTATACATAAGGCGCATGGGTCTCAGTGTGTGTGTGTGGGGGGGGGGGGGGGAGGATCGCTTGATACTTATACATGTGTGCAACTTCCCAAAATGAAAAAAAATGAAAGGCAAGGACCCATGGCCCCGGCAGGGTACAGGGGCAGAGCCCCGTCGGACGATTCAGGGGGGCAAGTTAAGAGAGAGAGATAACGAGATAGACAGACAGTTAGAATGATAGACAAGGACAGTTTAAGTAGGATAAGCCTTGTAAAATGTGATGCAGTACGCGAATACCCAGCTAAAGTCGGCCAGCCACTGAGGGAAGAGAGAGAGAAAGAAGAGAGAAAGAGAGAGATTTGATTGATTGAAAAATTGTTCAAAATAAACTATTAGAGATAGATGAATTCTGTTTTTTGCCTGTTAATCTGTTGTCTCTGGCCTTTCTGAAAATATGAATAAGTCAAAAGTGATCATTTACGACATTAGCCTGGTTTTCCTGTGCTGCATCACAAATTATTACATTGCATTTGTAAACTTCCAAGATAGAACCACCAAGTTCAAAACACCCCAACTCGCTTGTGGTTTTTTTTTTATGAATTAAAAAAACCTGAAGTTCAGTTTCTGGTAAAATTAAAAATACTGAAATCAGTGTAAAAATTAAAGAGCAGCACCCATGCTTATAGTCCGTAAAATACGGTAATTGCCTGACAAAATATTGTCAAACTCATCGGATAAGTGCCTAGATCTCAGTTTCTGCAATTCATAGGAAAACTGAGAAAAACAAGTTATGAAACAAAGCATACCGTAATTCGCGGACTATAAGCTGCAACTTTTTTTTTACCTCACCCCCCAAGAAAAAAGAAAGAAATATCGTGTATGAAAGGATTTAATTAAATGCTCAGAACAGTCTGTTAATATATTACAAGCAATGAGATTTCTATGATAAGGCTTTCTGCATGATAATCTAGAGTCTTTGATCCATTAGCGCCGTTTAACCCTGGCAACGCAGCAGGACTCACAGCGCTTTACAAAAAACATACATACAATAATCAGATGAAGAAAAATTTGGGGATAATCTATACAAAAAAGGAAACACCTTACCTCCCAAAAAAGAACATGTCACTGAAAAAACCCTCATTAGCCCACTATCGACAAGGTGTTACATAGTCGTGGTCAGCAAAAACTCACAGAGGCGTGAACTGAAGGGGAGAACAAGCCTAAAACAATGAGATCAACAGAGGTTATTTTTAATGCGTAAGAGAACAGTTTTCAGGCCAGTTTTGAAAGAAGACAGTAGATTTCAAGCATAGATTTGAATTCTAAGGGGGTGGTTTTTCCAGATGCTGATGGATGGATTTTCTTACCCTGTGCGATATCGTTTGTCGTCTAACACCGCCTGGTCCACATCAGAACAGGATTGCTTCAAGTTCAAGGACTGTCGAGGTTTGCTTGATCTGCCGTGCTGCATTCTGGTGTGTAGGCAGAGAAACTGGGAAAATGAAAGAGTAGTCTGGAAGAGGCGCCTTCGAAAATACTAAAAAAACGATAGGCAAGAGTGGCCACTTTCCATACTCCCGGCTCTACAGGGGCAACAGGGAGCCAGTGCAGCTGTCTCAAGCAGAGGTGTCGCTGAATCAGATTTCTATGATTAAGGCTTTCTGCATGATCTTCTAGAGTTTTTGATCCAGGTTAAAGGAACTTTTAACCCTTTCAACGCTAGCCATTTTTCAGCCAAAACTTTTTCCATTAAACTTACCTGGCCAGAGAAAAGATTCTGTCTGCAATATTTGGGGATTCCTCTGTGACATGCATAAAATCATCATCCTCTCCTTACCTCCCAAAATTAAGAACATGTCACTGGATAGCAGACCCTCATTTGATGCCTTTCAGTGACATAGGTGTTACATCAAAAGGGTGCCAAATTAGGCGACAGTGATCACGCTTTGAAATTTGAAAACCAGTCAACAGCTATTGACACAAGCCTAAAACGTAATGACTGTAACAACGTGATTATCGTTTTAATCAGCGTAATGCCCCCCCCCCCCCCCCCCCAAAACCAGTGCCATCAGATATTTTAACAACCGGTAAATTTCAAGCATAGATTTGAATTCTAAGGGGGTGGTTTTTCAGGAACCCTGCTGATGGATGGATTTTCTTACCCTGTGCGATATCGTTTGTCGTCTAACACCGCCTGGTCCACATCAGAACTGGATTGCTTCAAGTTCAAGGACTGTCGAGCTCTTGCTGCCGCTGCCGCTGCTGCATCGTCGTCGAAGATCTTTTCTCTTTCGAAGAAACTGGGAAAATGAAACGAGTACATCACATTCACAGGGGCGCAACTCCACAAAATGAAAAAAAACATGAAAGGCAGGGGTCCAGGGATCCATGACCCCCGGCAGGGTACAGGGGCAGAGCCCCGTCGGACGATTCAGGGATGCAAGTTAAGAGAGAGACAAGATAGTCAGTTAAAATGATAGACAAGGACAGTTTGCATCTGCTATTTAGTGATTAAGCCTTGTAAAATTATTACTTTGCCTTTGTAAACTTCCAAGATAGAACCAGCAAGTTGAAAACGCCCCAAAATCGCTTGTGGTCAATTTATTTTTTTTAATGAAGTTCAATTTCTAGTAAAATAAAAAATACTGAAAATGTGAAATCAGTATAAAAATTGAAAAGTAGCACCCATGCATTCATCATCTTCATTGCTGTCATCATCATCATCATCATCATCATTGTCATGATTATCAATACAGTACTATAGCTATTTCAAATTGAAGCATGTCAAATTTTGCTTGCTAATGAGGGATTGTGTCGTTCCTTGTTCGCTTTTTCCAACATAATCAAGCAAAAATAAATAATAAATAAAAGGGAAGTTTAAAATTACAGTGGAACCTCCCTTATACAGTGATCGCGCTTTGGAAATTTGAAAACCAGTCCCATCAGCGATAATGCCCCCCCCAGTCCCATCAACAACAACCGGTATCAAAACCAGTCCCATCAGCGATAATGCCCCCCAACAACCGGTCAAAACCAGTCCCATCAGCAACCCCCCCTAACAACCGGTATCAAAACCAGTCCCATCAGCGATAATGCCTCCCCCCTCCAACAACCGGTATCAAAACCAGTCCCATCAGCGATAATGCCCCCCCCTCCAACAACCGGTATCAAAACCAGTCCCATCAGCGATAATGCCCCCCCTCCAACAACCGGTATCAAAACCAGTCCCATCAGCGATAATGCCCCCCCCATCAGCGAACAACCGGTATCAAAACCAGTCCCATCAGCGATAATGCCCCCCCCCTCCAACAAAACCGGTATCAAAACCAGTCCCATCAGTCGATAATGCCCCCCCTCCAACAACCGGTATCAAAACCAGTCCCATCAACGAAATGCCGGTATCAAAACCAGTCCCATCAGCGATAATGCCCCCCCCCGGTGTCAAACCAGTCCCATCAACCGGTGTCAAAACCAGTCCCATCAGCGATAATGCCCCCCCTCCAACAACCGGTATCAAAACCAGTCCCATCAGCGATAATGCCCCCCCCTCCAACAACCGGTATCAAAACCAGTCCCATCAGCGATAATGCCTCCCCCTCCAACAACCGGTATCAAAACCAGTCCCATCAGCGATAATGCCCCCCAACAACCGGTCCCCCCATCAGCGATAACAACCGGTATCAAAACCAGTCCCATCAGCGATAATGCCCCCCCCAACAACCTCCAACAACCGGTATCAAAACCAGTCCCATCAGCGATAATGCCCCCCCCCTCCAACAACCGGTATCAAAACCAGTCCCATCAGCGATAATGCCTCCCCCTCCAACAACCGGTATCAAAACCAGTCCCATCAGCGATAATGCCCCCCAACCCTCCAAACAACCGGTATCAAAACCAGTCCCATCAGCGATAATGCCCCCCCTCAACCGGTATCAAAACCAGTCCCATCAGCGCGATAATGCCCCCCAACCCCCAGCGGTATCAAAACCAACCCATCAGCGATAATGCCCCCTAACAACAACCGTATCAAAACCAGTCCCATCAGCGATAATGTCCCCCAACAACCGGTATCAAAACCAGTCCCATCAGCGATAATGCCCCCTCCAACAACCGGTATCAAAACCAGTCCCATCAGCGATAATGCCCCCCCCTCAAAACAACCGGTATCAAAACCAGTCCCATCAGCGATAATGCCCCCCAACAACCGGTATCAAAACCAGTCCCATCAGCGATAATGCCTCCCCCTCCAACAACCGGTATCAAAACCAGTCCCATCAGCGATATCAGCGATAATGCCCCCCAACAACCGGTATCAAAACCAGTCCCATCAGCGATAATGCCCCCCCTCCAACAACCGGTATCAAAACCAGTCCCAGGGAAACAAAAATCAGTGAAAACCACAATATCAAAGCCATCATGTGACATGTTAAACAATTTATCAGTCCTAGCAAAAACATTATCAGTCCCTGGGACTGACAGGTCAATTGTTTTCAGTATTTTGGTTTTGCAATCAGTATTTTACTGATAATTACTAGTAAACACGATCAATGCTGATAAGACCTTCACAAATTGTCCAAAATGAGGTCTTATAAGGGGGGGGGGGGGGGGGGGGGGTAATTTAATACTTACAAAAAAGGGCAATGTCTCAGAGAAGTAGGTCTTATGTGGGAGGGAGTCTTAGAATGGGAGGTCTTATAATGGAGGTTCCACTGTATAACACTTGCATAGCATTCAGAATTCAGACACACACACACTGTACAAAGATAATACAGTGGAACCTCCCTTATAAGACCTGCCATTATAAGACTCCCTCCCACATAAGATCTACTTCTCTGAGACATTGCCCTTCTTTGTAAGTATTAAAATTACCCCTCTTATAAAACCCCTCCCTTATAAGACCTCATTTTGGATGATTTTCGAAGGTCTTATAAGGGAGGTTCTGCTGTTCACATAGACACGCACACACACGCCCATGATATACAATTAAGATTTTTATTCCTCAACATTCTCAGAAAAAGTGACTACATAGGGCCTAATAAAATGAGTTGCTTGAACTTTTACTATAATGTTAGTGAATGTAGTACATTCACTAACATTATATTTATAGTAACAGTTCAAGCAACTCATTATATTAGGCCTAATCATATAGTAATAATGTGTAGAATAATAATTACAGGACAGGTCTTACAAATCTTTAACCCTTTCGCCACCAGCCATTATTCATCCAAAAAATACCATTAAACTTACCTGGGTAGAGAAAAAAACCCTGCAATAATGAGAATTCCTCTGTGACATGTATAACCATTAGGCCTATCCTTACCTCCCAAAGTTAAGAAAATAGGTCTTCGGATAACAGGCACTGATTTGATGCGTTTTAGTGACATGGGTGTTAAACCATTCTGGTGCAAAAATGCGACATTGGCGGTGAAAGGGTTAAACCCTCTTCTCTTCTCTCTCAGTCTCATTATCTGTGTCACACACACACACACAGAGTGGCACACACACACACACACACACCAACAACATACAGTATTTATATGGCGCTGAATCTTGATAAAAATCACACACACACATCCACTATTGACCTACCCGCTGGACAAAACCATGGGCATGGCAGAAGCAGCGGCCGCCATTACCACCGGGGGGGCCTGCTCGTGACGCCGCGCGGCTAGCCTCTCTTTTGACGGCTGAATAATCCCCTCGTTGATAAGCTCCTGGTACCGCTGCCCTCGGTTTCGGCGCCGAGATTTGCGCACCGGTTGCGACGAATATCCTTCTTCCTCCTCCCCAGCCAAATAGTCCCCGCCTCCCCCTCCGATAATATCGTCTTTAGTCGCGTCCACCGCAGTTGTCATCTCATCAGCGTTTCGCTCCTCTCTCTCGTCTTTGAAATCGTAGAGAACGGGAGGCTTGGTTGATGAAGGTGTGTGCTGCGAAATTTCGTTGATTGTCATTTCGCAGCGGTGTTGTCGCTTGTCGTCGTCGTCGACGCCCGTTGTTGCCCGGAATGGGGACAAAGGAGCGTTGGTCACCATCGTTGCCATGTCGTGTTTCGATTCAGGCAATGGCTGTACCGATACCGATACCGGTACCGGCATGGTCGTGTGCTCCAAGATCGGCTCCAGAACGCTTTTTTTATCCACCATCGCGAACTTCTCGCCGTTTCCTCCCCCTCCCGACGCGGAAACTGCGGGTCTGGGATCGATCGTGAGGTTGGGGTCCGTCTCTACAACAACCGGGTGCATCATTCTCAGACTCGGTTCGGACTTGAAAACCAGCGGTGGAGGTGGCGTAGGCTCTCGTTTGACCCGTCGGTTGAGGTCCATGCTGTACGCCTCCTCAATGACTTTCTCCACCAGGTTCTGCGGCTTCTGCATCACCTCGCTGAGGATCTTCCCCACCTCTTTGCTCGAAGAGTTCTGCAGCTGCTGCTTCTTCTTCTTCTCCCTCTCGGTGATGTCGGCGGCGATGATCCTGCGCACTTTTTCGATGTCCGTGCTGGAAGGGCCTCCGCCTCCCCCGCTGCCGCCGATTTCGAGATGGTGGTGCTGCTGCTCGCCGGTTGTTGCGGTTGTGGTCAGATTCGCGGAGAACAGTCGGTCGATGATGTGGTCCACAACCAACTTCCCGCACGTAAAGATGGCGTTGTCGTTCTGATCCGACAGGCAGCTGCTTTCCGCCGACGTCGCGGTAACCGTCGCCGCTATCTGCCTCTGCTCGCCTCTGTACCGCTCGTGAAGCTTGGTGAACTTCTTCTTCGGGGGCATGCCCGCTTCCGAGCCGAAGCTCTCGCTCCAGGCGGCGCTCACAGCCCCCTCTGGCGAGGAGATCCGTTTCTCGTCCTTGAACTGAAAGGGTGCGGGGTTTCGAACAACGCTCTTCGGAGGCATGCCCACTTCCGAGCCAAAGCTCTCGCTCCGGGCGGCGCTCACAGCCCCCCCCTCTAGCGAGGAGGAGATCCGTTTCTCGTCCTTGAACTGAAAGGGTGTGGGGTTTCGAACAACGCTCACCGGGGTGGGGTCGCTCACTGGTTTAAAAACGTTCTGAAACTGCTCCTGGGTTTTGTTTTTTTGCTGCAGCATGGCACTTATAGTAACGGGCGGGTAGTAAGGAAGCTCCTCTACCTTTTGAAAGACCGATTCCGATTGGCTGGCGAGCGACACGGAAGTTACAGGAGGTAGGGGTGGTGGGGAGGAGAGCTTGGGGGCGAAGTGAAGCGGGGAGTTTTGGAAAAGCAGCGGGGAGGGAACAACCAGGCTGGTTTTGTCGGCGGCGGTGATTTCGGTTTGAATGGCGTCGCTGTGGCTCCAGTGTCGGGCGCGTTTCTTGGGCGGAGCACTGCAGCGTAGCGCAGCCACTGCGGTGTCCTCCAAGTGATGACTGGCCGGCTCCGAAGACGAGCACATCTGAAAAGAGATGATCAAACACCGTACAAAAACAAGTTTACCGTAAAAACTTTTGGGGGTCTAAAAGTTTAAAGGACCCTCTAAAAGAATGTGCAGGGGGTCCCAGGGATGCACTAGAAAAATTCTTTTTAGCATTCACAATGCCACTGGGACCCTCTATCCTGCCTCTAGGACCCTCTATACTGTAAGTGAAGAAGTCCCTGGGACCCTTTGTTTGGCGGAACGATTGGGAGCCATTAGAAAAGAGACGACACACGCCTTCTCTTTGGGTGAAAGAATTTGACTTCCAGCACCTCCGCCAAGGAGGAATCGCCAATTTGACGGTTTGACTTCTAGGAAACCAGAGCAAAGTGAGTGTTGCAATCTCTGTAAAGGGTGTGTTCCTGGTGATCTCCACGTGTTTTTTCATCCGTCAGGGTGCCCCTTTAAGATACAACAACAACAACAACAACAACAACAACAACAACAACAACAACAACAACAACAACAACAACAACAACAACAACAACACAACAATAAAAAACAACCCCACTGACCTCAGCGAGCTGGAGCAGGGCAGAGTTAGCTCCCATCATGTCGGAGGTGGCCATGTTGTTTTCCGAGGCGTGCGACCCGGACAGGAAGTCTGCACCGGGCATGCTCTGTTTGCCGGCCAACAACAGCATGTTGACCCCGCCCATCTTGTCTCCGTCTGAAAACCCAACACCAGAGATGATCAATATCCAAAAGGGCATTCACTCTTGCAAAAGGCAGCCATTCAGTGGCCTCAAATAGGGATATTGGCGAGAGTTATTCCCTTGTTTGGTCAGTACTCAACCATCTTCCCCCACCCACCAAGGGCATTCACTCTTGCAAAAGATGTTCTTTGCAGTGGAGTGGAGTGTTGGTCACAGTCCTGGTTCATTGCGTTCTTTCCGTCTTGCCTTTATCTTCTACTATTATTCTGCATATTTTTAATTATGTAAATAGATGAAAATTAATGTTAAATTTAGCAAAACGATAGAGGATGAAGTGCTCAATCTGCAATAAGAAAGGCAAGACTGAACAAAAAATGGAAAGAACCGAGAAATTGAGGAGAGGGTGGGAGTGGGTGGGGGGATCTGCACCTTTACCGAACATTTGGAACCATAAGGGAGATAATTTAACAACAAGAAAGAACATCTGCACCTTTACCGAACATTTGGAACCATAAGGGAGATAACTTAACAACAAGAAAGAACATCTGCACCTTTACCGAACATTTAGAGCCATAAGGGAGATAATTTAACAACAAGAAAGAACATCTGCACCTTTACCGAACATTTGGAACCATAAGGGAGATAACTTAACAACAAGAAAGAACATCTGCACCTTTACCGAACATTTAGAGCCATAAGGGAGATAATTTAACAACAAGAAAGAACATCTGCACCTTTACCGAACATTTAGAGCCATAAGGGAGATAACTTAACAACAAGAAAGAACGAGACAGATTGCTCTTTCACAAGTCACACAATTTATTGTCCAAAAAACATGGATATACACCTGTGAAACAGTGAAAAAATAAGATCACAGCTCAAATATTAAAATAGAACATTCACACAACTGAACCCAAGCGCGCACAAACCGCAGTACCCACTCCCTCCCCGCCTCATGTACAAAAGAGCGAGAGAGAGAGAGAGAGAGAGAGAGAGAGAGAGAGAGAGAGAGAGGGATCTTTTGTTATGGGCGAATCGCCGGGTCGCCCCACTTACCCAAGGGCAAAGCGTCAGAGGTCGACAGACTGCGTGGGGGCCGAACGTTGGTCGGGCGCGTCGCCATCTTGGCCGGCTGGGGCAGGCGATCGGTGCTGTGCCACTTGTAGTCAGGATTGGCCTTCATGAAGGCGTCTTTATACTGAAAACATCAACAAAACAGGTGTCTTTCTACTGCAATCTACACCGAGCCGATACATAATTTAAATTATTATGTTGCAGCTCAGCTTCGACGAATGGAGCGGGCTAACAGTTGCTAAGCCACTTGCGGACCGGATTCGCTCTCATGAAGGCGTCTTTGTACTGAAAATGTCAACAAAACAGGTGTTTTTCTACTGCAATCAACACACAAGCTGATACAAAATTTAAATTATGTTGCCAGCTTCGACAAATGCAGCGGAGTAACAGGTGCTAAGCCACTTGCAGACCAGATCCGCTCTCGTGAGAGCGTCTTCATACTAAAAAAATACACACAAACAGGTATCTTTAAAATGCAATCACATCCCAACTGATGCGATTGCGATCTTCGCCAGAATAGGGCATTTGCCGCGTGCTGGCGACCTTGAATTTCACTGAGTTGAAATTTAGAGAGTTGAATTAGAGAGGTCACAGGGAACTCGGGCAAAACAAGCGCGGGCAATTTAGTAGTCTTGTATAGAGTACGAACACTCGTGGCAAATGCCCTGTTTGTAATCCGGATGGGCCTTCATAAAGGCGTCTTTGGACTGAAAACATGATCAGACAGACATCTATATAATGCAATCACACCCAAACTACCGTATTTTACGGACTACAAGGTGCTTCTAGTTATAAGGCGCACCCCCCCCCCCCCCCCCCGAATTTAACAAAAAAGGTGATTTTAAACATACACAAGACGCATGCAAAATGATCGAACAAAAGCAAAATAATAGATTTAAAACATGAGGTCGACTCAAACAAAGGAGGTTGTATTTTGCCTAGTTCTGTCAAAACAATCTTCAGAACGACAGAAGTTACACTCACGCCGCTATCTGGATATCCATATGATGAAGCACTTTTACGATATGATGAAGCACTTTTACGATGAAGCACTTTTACGATATGATGAAGCACTTTTACGATATGATGAAGCACTTTTACGCATCATCTGCATCAGAGAGCCCAGAAAAGTCAGAACTGAACAACACGGAGTAGATTTCAACAATGAGTTTCGCTCAGTAGCCTCATCGACATGCTTGTCCGCCATGATAACTCTCGAAAGTGAGGCTGCTACGTTCATATCCTGCTTCAACACCCCCGGCCACCCCCTTTTTACTATGTGAATGCTGTCATCTGCTTCGGTGGCTTCATTCACGATTTCTGCCTGATAATCGATCTCAATAGGTACGGCATGAATGGAATTCACAACTTTGTTTGATCAGATTTCAGTCATACACTAGGCGCAACGCATGTCAAAATAACGATTTTCACATGTTTTCCCTCTTATAGCTAGCAACAAATCTTCCTAGCATAAGAGGGAATGTGACACGTGACGTGGGGGGTCTCAGTTGAGGAAAACAGTATCGCCTTGTAGTCCGTAAAATAGGGTAATGTTTCAACCTTAACATAGCAGATGGAAGGTCGTGGGCCACTTATCTGGCCTTGCCCTCCAGAGTGCGTCTTTGTAATGAAAATACACTGCAACAGTATACACACTTAACCCTTTCACCGCCAAAAGTCGCATTTTAGCACCACAGTGATTTAACGCCTATATCACTAAAAGGCATCAAATTGGGGTCTATTATCCAAAGACCCTATTGTCTTAGTTTTGGGAAGTAAGGATAGACCTTATTTTATATCTGTCACAGAAGAATCCCCAATACTACAGATGGATTTTGTTCTCTACCCAGGTAAATTTAATGGACATTTTTGGCTGAAATATAGCTGGCGGCGAAAGGGTTAACATTTAACTTTTTTCATCAGGTCACCATCTTTAAAGACCCACCAGATCATGTGTCAAAATCATGGGTTTTCACGTGTTTTTCCCTCTTATAGCTATTAAGAACTCTTGTTTTGACCAGGTTTGACTCCCATACAAATGCCCCAAAATTGAAAATGAAACATCATTTAAAGAGCAGCCTCAATTTGAAGTTGGGGGCATTTGCATGTGGGTCACAGCTACCCAGAAAAAAACAAGTGACTTAATTGAGGGGGGTCAGTGTGTCTTGAAGGATACAAGTAGAAATAGAAACTAAGTTAATCACAATGAATGAAATTTATATAATATCTATATATATAGTGTGTGTGCGCGTTGTGTGCGTGTGTGTGTTGTGTGTGTATGTGTGTGTGTGTGTGTGTGTGTGTGTGTTGTGTGTGTGTCGTGTGTGAGTGTGCGCGTGTGAGTTGTGTGAGTTGTGAGTGTGTGTGCCTGTGTGTGTGTGTGTGCTGTGCGTGTGTCTGTGTGTGTGCCAGTGTGAGAATGAGTGAATGAGCTGATCGCTGAATGTGTATGTGTGTGTGGTAAAGTGGTGTGTGTGGCTATGTGTGTGTGTGTGTGTGTGTGTGTGGTGTGTATGCATATGTGTGTATGTGTAAGTGTGTCAGAGTGAGAGTGGATGAGAGAGAATGAGCTGAGCGCTCAGTGTGTGTGTGTGTTTTGTGTGTGTGTGTGTGTGTGTGTGTGTGTGTGAGTATCAAGTCAAAATGTGTCTGTGTGTTAACGTCAATTCAAGAATAAGTTTGATTGATAGCTTTTTTACATCCTGTCAATGTTGTGTGTGTGTGTGCATGCGCACGCATGAGTGTGTGTGTGTGTATGTCTGTGTGTCTGAGTGTGTCACTGTGTGCGTATATGTTCGAGTTGAACACAATAAACCAATCGTGTCAAGAAAACATAACTTTTTTTATTATTATCATCTGAAGTCAGAACTGACCTCACTCAGTATAAATAACACTTGTCACAAAGATTTGACCATCTGTGGCTAGTCGTGGATATTTCTCATTGGGTTTTGTTTTCCTCCCTCCTCTCCCCCCCCCCCTCTCTCTCTCTCTCTCTCCCTCCATCCCCCTCTCTCTCTCTGCTTTCATGCAAAAAAATAAATCACAAATTTATCGCGGTTAGAACTCTTAGTATGTTGAAAAAGCATTCCAAAATGCGCAAAACATGCTTGTAGATTATCGCATGTAACTTGACCTTTGCAACACATCTGAGTTTATTGATTGAGTTTTGATAAAAGCAACGGGAAGGCATATCTTCTGAGGCCGTGGTGTTCAGAAATTCATGAAACATTATCATTATCTATAATATAATACGCTAAGGCCCGAAGTGCAAAAGAACGTAAAAACTCGGATACCGCGTAAATGTCGGACTTTTGCTTGCCATACAGTTCCAGAAAAACGCGTTGGGACGCGATTCCGCTATGTCTGGTTCAAAATTTTGCTTTTGAAAATTGGGTAAAGGTCAAGATGTGCCACCCCCCATGCATTTCTCGGTTAATTGTATTTTTCCGTTATTGCCTTTCTGACCATACATAAAGCTGTATTTTTAGGAACATTTTTAGCTAATAACCTTTTTGGAATACTAACCCTAGCCCTAACCCTAGCCCTAACCCTAACCCTACCCCCACCCTATAAGACGGAAAAACGCAACGAACCACAACTGTGACAAATCGCGGTGTACTGCAGTACATAGTGGGGGGTAGGGTTAGGCTTAGGGCTAGGGTTAGTATTCCCAAAAAGGTTATTAGCTGAAAATGTTCCTAAAATACAGCTTTATTTATGGTAAGAAAGGCAAAAACGGAAAAATACAATTAACCGAGAAATGCATGGGGGGTGGCACATCTTTACCTTTACCGAAAATTGATTTTGAGCTGTGTCGGAAATTGCCGAATCTACCTAGGAAAGCATGAAGAATGCCGAACCTGTGTTTCATAACTTCTGCCCTTCTCTGTCTCCCCTTCTCGCTCTCGCACAACGACAACAGTGCTAATAAAGTTTGTCACTAAGTCACGCAAAATTTGCTCAAATCAGTACATTGCTTCCAGTATTGCATCTTTATTCTTTAGTATGTGGTACGGGGAACTGTCTTACATTCACAGACAGCATAATATTATGTTCTATCAATGTAACATTGAATAAATTATCTTTGCATTTCAAAAATATAAAACGATTAAAACGCGTGCGTGTGTGTGTGTGTGCATGGGGTGGGGGTGGGAGTAGGGGGGCAGGGGTGGGGATGGGTGGGTGGTGGGGATGGTTGGGGTGGTGGTGTTGAAGGGAGGTGGGTGTTAGTGTGTTGTGTTATGATTATAATGCATTGTCTAATGTATTCATTTTCATAGAGATGTATATGGTGAGGATGCGTGAACCAGTTTGTTAGAAATGTTTTTGTACGAATGGTGAGTGAAAAGCGCATTGAGTTGCTTTGCAAGATTATGCGCTATATAAGCATTATTAATTATTCTTATAATAAATAACAAAATGAAACAGAAATCGAGTTGCCTCAGGAACTGGAAACTGCAGGTTGCAAAATATCAAACGTGAGGTTTACAATCTGATTGAATATATAGATCTGCATCGTTTGAGTGAAAACAGATACCATATTTTACAGACTTCATGCGCACCTGATTATAAGGCGCATCTGATACACAGTTCCGCATTTTTTCGTTGTAGAACAATTAGAAATTCAGCTAGTTTTGTCCCTAAGTCAGTCGAACTTCTCACAAGATCTCTGCTAAGACCAAATAATGAGGAATCATACATTAGCTTAGGCCTAGAGGTATATCTGGTCATGTTAAAAAACCTGTACAGTGTGTGCGTGTCTGTGCGTGTCTGTGTGCTTGAAAAGATTATGCTTGAAGGATGGGGTTATGACTCTGGATGAGTAATTTTGTTTTAATAAATAAGGCAGGTTACACATTACCTAATCTTTTAATCCCACTCCTCTCACTAATTCAGAACAATAAGCCTAACTGGATAGATACGATCGGCTGGTTCTTTAAATTATGAATTTGTCTTATAGTCATACTGATTTGACGCAACATGACGCAATTTGAATGACGTAATTTTCTCAAGTCAATTAGGCTTTGTTGACCTGCAAGTCCACGTAAGAAGGCTTGCAGACTAATAATGGTGAAAGATGAAGTTCCATTGTTTAGTCTTGCTAGCTGCTGTTGTAGCAGTAGCCTACAGCACAGAACATCGGCCTCAAGCGTATGTAATTTGTATTCTTGGTCAAATATTAAGCTTTACTTTTAGTGGCTTACATCAAACAGTAACATTTTAACTCACTGCCATACTATGATCATGATGATGATACCATCAGGACAGTAGGCCTACTTTAATTTGTTTAAATTCAAGACAAGTACTTTTAAATTCGCAAAGCGCTCCCCCATTTCCGTTGAGTTTATAGCCTTCATAGGCTCCTTCAACGTAACTGATACAGATACCCACAGATAGCAAACTCCGATCCTCAAACTTTGAGTCCAACTCTGACCAGGTCCAGTGTGAGTGTGAGTGTCTGTTCCTGTTTTACTTTTATCACTGATGCCCTTTACAAAGTGGCTGCGGTTACGGCGCTGTTGCAACACTAAGGCCATGTTCAGGGGAAGCAACGCTTACAAGTCGGATTTTTTTTTTTTTTTTTTTTTTTTGGGGGGGGGACATCTAATGCATTTTCTTGTTTCGTATACTACAATTATTTTAGCACATCAATGTTTGGTTAAAGTAAGACATATAGACAATTTTAGTAAAGTTTTTTTTAAGACACATGCGCGCAATTCTTGCATCCGGTGACTGAGCGCCGTAATCGTAGCATGGGGAATGCTGGTTACGCATCCGTAACCGTATGTAAGAGTTAATTCCTGTTTCCTAGCGCTTATTGCCACCAGAACGAGAAGCTTGTCCTGAGATACGTTAGGAATACTATAATCATAATGTATAGTTATGTTCGGACACGGCCTAGTTTGTGTACAGTTTACACAGAAAGAATGATAAATTGAACAGTCCTACTAATCTAGAACCAAGAAACCTCGTCTCGATTCATGTCGCTAAAACCAGTCAATCTGCCATTTTGGCACATCTGCCGAGATTTCCTTTGAAACGGTGGGACTACAAGCACCACAACACTCACTAAAGTAGGCCTACACGCAGTTTACAGCTGTTCCCCCAGTGCTGACTGAGTTTGGCATTCTTTTTAGAGGAATTTATAACTCTCCTTTCCTAATCTTTAAAGGTCTGTGTACACGTTAACATTATTTACGGGCACAGCACCCCGTGTGACAACTGCTTTTAGTTTGTGCCTATTTTTAGAACTCATCACCAGCATAAACCAATCCAAAGTTTTTATCCCTTCCTTTGTTGTAGTGTACCATTTTTAAGGTCTTTCCCTAGCCCTAACAACATTCTTTGAAAAGGTTTACTTGCCTATGTAAAAGGAAATAACTTGTTGTAGTGTACCATTTGTAAGGTCTTTCCCTAGCCCTAACAACATTCTTTGAAAAGGTTTATTGCCTATGTAAAAGGAAATAACTTGTTGTAGTGTACCATTTTTAAGGTCTTTCCCTAGCCCTAACAACATTCTTTGAAAAGGCTACTTGCCTATGTAAAAGGAAATAACTTGAAACAAATAGCTCTCTGGGGAAACTAAAAGCAGTCAGAATGTGGGGTTTTGGTGTGCTGTGCGGGATATTTCTATTTCCCCATGGCAACACAGTGAGCTGTAAGTCATATAATAAGGGTCTCGTTACGCGTTAACAATATTCACGGGATATTTCCACTTACCTATGGCAACACAGTGTTAGGCCACTCATAATATGACTTACAACTCACTGTGTTGCCATGGGGAAATAGAAATATCTCGTGAATAATGTTAACGTGTACACAGACCATTACCCTCACCCGAACCTAGGCCAACTTTGGGTGGAAATCAGTGTCACGAGTTTAGACCACAAGCCCTAATAAACAAAGACTTCAGTCTTTTTGCCTAAATTAAAAAGAACATTCGAATAGTCTGTTTCTGTATGTGAGTAGGCCTCCACGTATCCAGCTTAATGGGAGTGTGTTGCTGTGCAATTTGTCCAAACGATACAAAAGACGACTTTGGACATTTTGTACCGTTTGGACAAAATTGTACCGCAACAGGAGTGCAATGGTAACTTGCTGGTCTTTGTCTGTGTCTTTGCAGTCCGGATGAAGATCTGGTGGCGTACTGGATGGGCGAGGACCTGCCCAAAGAGAGTGGCAATGGTAACTTGTTGGTCTATGTCTGTGTCTTTTCAGTCCGGATGAAGATCTGGTGGCGTACTGGATGGGCGAGGACCTGCCCAAAGAGAGTGGCAATGGTAACTTGTTGGTCTATGTATGTGTCTTTGCAGTCCGGATGAAGAGCTGGTGGCGTACTGGATGGGCGAGGAGCTGTCCAAAGACGGTGGCTTATATTCTTCCAGCCTGGATGATTTCGTCCCCAGTATCCCCTCCCTCCCTCTCCCTCTATCCCCTCCCTCCCCTCCGTCCCTTCCGTCCCAGGGCCCTCCGCCCTGTCCTTCCTCCCCGTCCCCACCTCCGTGACTGTCATCAGCGGGGTCAGCTTGGCCGCTGTGATGATGACCGTGGTGATGGGGGCCCTCGTTGCCTTCGTTGCCAACTCTTTGTGAGTGGTGTGGACTAACTACTTCTGGACAGAAAGAGTGAGAGAGAGAGAGGTATTAGGTATTAGGTACTTTATAGTTACAGAGGCATCTCTGTGAAATTCGGGTTGCTCCCACCTGGAGAGCGGGTCGCAGCCAGAGGCGCGCCACCCCCTTTTTTTTTTGCATGCGATTTTTTGTGTGACTGATGAGGAAGAAAAGAGGGGGGGGGGGGGGGGGGGTGCATTTTGACCAAATGACAACTTTTTCGTTGCCATTGGGTTTAGCGTGTGCTAAGTGCATGGGCACATGGGACCTCGGTTTATCGTCTCACCCGAAAGACTCCACATTCAGACCGTAAGGCCTAGTGCAAAGTGAGAGCAAAAATCCCCTGTACCCAGGTTCGAACTCGGGTTTACTTGACACAAGGCGAACGCGCTACCTCTGTGCCACTCTACACCTGTAGAGTGGCAGAGAGAGAGAGAGAGAGAGAGAGAGAGAGAGAGAGAGAGAGAGAGAGGTTGTTTGGGGAGGGCCGGTGTGAGTTTTTTTTATTTTTACTTTAAATTGTTAAATTGTGCACTAAATTATTATTGTTATGCTTCTTATTGTTTTGTAATAATGTTTTCTTCTACTTATTTTTTTTTATTTGTAAAGAGCTCAGAGGATGAATTTTTCATCGAAGAGAGCTATATAAGCTTTTTTATTATTATTATTTGTTATTATTATTATTATTATTATTATTATTAGTAGTAGTAGTAGTAGTAGTAGTAGTAGTAGTAGTAGTAGTAGTAGTAGTAGCTGCAGCAGTAGTAGTAATAATAATAATAGGGGATACTTATATAGCGCGATACCCCACAATGGGCTCATCGCGCTTTACAACAATATAAATGCATTACAAATCATTTTTAAAAACAAAAAAACAAAAACAAAAACAAAAAAACATAGTTAACAGCATCATATTAAAGTGTCATACATAAAATCACAAATTGACTAAAAACGTTTATCAATTAAGACAATATAAAACCGCACGTCACACGAAAACTATGGGAAATATACAACTTTTAAAATATGACTGCACAGAAACAACAATACAATAATAACATACGGTACACTTACACGCCAACATCCACACCCACAGGCGCACGCGCACGCACACACGCACCCACCCACACTCACACACACACACGCGCGCGCGCACACACGCGCACGCACACGCGCACTCACGCACGCACACACGCACGCACGCACGCGCACACACGCACACGCACACGCACACACGCACGCACGCACACACGCACGCACACACACACACACACACACACACACACACACACACACACACACACACACACACACACACACACACACAGAGAAATGGACGCTGTTGATTGACCGCAAGACCAAAACACGGGCAAGTCAACGGCAGAAGGGCGGGGGATGAGAAAAGGGGATGGAAAAAAATAAAAGAAAAAAATAAGAGACAGACAGAGAGAGAGAGAGAGAGAGACAGAGAGACAGAGGAGACAGAAACACAGAGAGTGTGTGAGTGTGACAGAAACACAGAGAGAGAGAGAGATTGAGAGAGAGAGAGAGAGAGAGAGAGAGAGAGAGAGATAGAGAGAGAGAGAGAGAGAGAGGAGAGAGAGAGAGACAAAGAGAGACAAGTCAGAAGGGCGTGGCATAGACTTTTAGTTGGGAAAATACAACCAGAAGAGGTGAGTTTTCAATGCTCTTTTGAAAGAAGACTCTGATCGGATTTCGCGGACAGGTTTAGGAAGAGAATTCCACTGAGTTGGAGCAGAGAAGGAGAAAGCTCTTTCTCCAAAGGACTTTGTTCGGACTTTTGGAATGCAGAGGGTGAAGTGGTCAGTTGAAGAACGAAGAGATCGAGCGGGAGAGTAAACAGATAGAAGGTTTGAAATGTAAGCTGGGGAAGATCCTGAGAAGAATTTGTGGCAAAGTATTGACAGTTTGTATTTGATGCGCGCCTCAATAGGAAGCCAATGTAGGGACTGCAGTAAAGGAGTGATATGATCTCGTTTTTTTCGCCTTGAACACAAGCCTCGTGGCCGAATTTTGGACTCTTTGAAGTTTATCTATGCAACGTTTTGGACACCCAGCCAGGAGAGCATTGCCATAGTCCAACCTAGACAGAACAAGAGAACAGATCAAGATTTTTGTTGCTGAGACTGTAAGGTAATGACGGATAGAACTTATCTGACGGAGAGCTACATATGCAGATTTACAGACATGAGAAGTGTAGGCTACTTGTCAAAAGACATGTCATCAGAGAATATGCATCCTAGATTGCGTGCAGAAGAGGAGAACTCAATGTCGTAGTTTCCTACACGGACAGTGGCTGGTTTGGGACAGTTAGAGAAGGATCTTTCTGTGTGCATGAGAAGGGCTTCGGTTTTTATCATCATTTAACTTTAATTTATGCTGAGTCATCCAAGACTTAACCTGGGTGGTGCAACTTTGCATGTTTTGCAAGGCATGTTCTATTTTTGATGGATGAGATGACTTGTAAAGTTGGGTATCGTCTGCAAATGACTGATCTGAAATGGAGTGCTTTTCAATGAGTGTGTGTAAGGGTTTTGTATGCATAATGAATAGAATAGGACCAAGCACTGATCCCTGGGGTACACCAAAAGTCAGCGCTTTTGCATCTGATGAAAAATCGTCAATGAAAACAGACTGTGTGCGAGATGTTAAGTAACTCTGAAACCAAGATAGGGCTGTACCAGTAATTCCATAATGGTTATGGAGAGTGCTAATGAGAATATAATGGTCGATTGTGTCAAAGGCAGCGCTTAAGTCTAGCAGTGTCAGAAGGGATACATCACCACGGTCAAGAGCAAGGAGAATATCATTTGTTACTTTAAGCAGTGCTGTTTCAGTACTATGAGAGGGTCGGTAAGCCGACTGGTTGGGGGAGAGAAGTGAGTGTGCATTCAAGTGTTCAAATAGCTGTTCAAGGACAATCTTTTCAATTACTTTAGACAAAAATGGCAAATTGGACACAGGGCGGTAGTGTTTTAATTCATTTGGGTTCAAAGAAGGTTTCTTTAAGAGGGTTTTAACTGCTGCTATCTTGAACAATGATGGAAAATGACCAGATGACAGACTTTCATTGACAATGGATGTGAGGGTAGGGAGCAGTTCATCAAGACAGTCAATCAACAATGGGGTAGGGATGGGGTCAAGAGGACAAGTGGTTGGTTTAGCATTAAGAATAATGTTTCTAAGATCACTGGGAGAAACAGGGTGAAACACATCAAATTTAAAGCCCAGCTGTATCACAGTATTATCACACATTTCGAATGAAGAACTGCTGATTTGGTCTAGATTAAAACGAATGTCCGAAATCTTCGTTGTAAAATAATCACTAAACGTCTTTGGAAGTTCACTAGCAGTAGTAAATAGAAGGCGAAGAAACAGACGAAGTAATAGTAGTAGTCGTAGTAGTAGTAGTAGTAGTAGTAGTAGCTGTAGTAGCAGCAGCAGCAGCAGCACAACAGCAGCAGTAGTAGTAGTAGTAGTTAGTAGAGTCGTAGTAGCAGCAACAGTAACAGTAGTGGTAGTTAGTAGCAAGTATGTAGTAGTAGTAGTAGCAGCAGAAGTAGTAGTAGTATTTAGTTAGCCAGGCAGTAGCAGCAGCAGCAGTAGTAGTAGTAAGTAGTAGTAGTAGCAGCAGTAGTAGCAGGTAGTAGTAGCAGCAGCAGCAGCAGTAATAGTAACAGCAGCAGTAGCAGCAATAGCAGTAGTAGCAGCAGCAGTAGTAGTAGTAGTAGTAGGAGTAGTAGGAGTAGTAGTAGTAGTAAGTAGTAGTAGTAGTAGTAGTAGTAGTAGTAGTAGTATCAGTAGTAGTAGTAGTAGTAGTAGTAGTATAGTAGTAGCAGTAGTAGCAGGCAGAGGTTCAGAGGCAACAGAACTCCTTTTCTAACGTGAGTATTTCCCCGACGACCCTGCATAGTAGTAGTAGGTAGTAGCAGTAGTAGTAGTAGCAATAGTAGTTAGTAGTAGCAGTAGTAGAGGCAGAGGTTCAGAGGCAACAGAACTCCTTTCTAACGTGAGTATTTCCGACGACCCTGCCTCGACTTTTAACTCTACTATGAGTAACTTGCTTGATAAACACGCCCCCTCCATCCACTCGTGTTGTGCCCGATCGTCCCTGCGCTCCCTGGTACACGGCCTGAACTTAGAGTAAGTAAACGCACTAGTCGTAATGCTGAGCGTCAGTGGCGGGCCTCAAAACTAGAAGTACATCACCAGATATATACAGTTTCTTCCGGAAAATCTCTCCCACTCTTGTTCTGGACAAGGCAAAAACAAGCTATTTTTCATCTAAAATTATTGAAGCCAACACGACAAAGGTCCTGTTCTCCACCATGTCTGAATCTCCTAGGCAACAAGAAATCAAGTCCTCTGCAATCAAATATCAGTCCTTACAAACTGCCAGAAACCTTTTCCTCCTTCTTCTCCACCAAGATTATCGATCTACGATCTAAAATCGACTCCATGCCTTTTCAACCAACTATTCCGGACCCATCATTCACTGGTGTCCCCCTTCTCTCTTTCAAGCCGTTGTT
>CM065709.1:24391217-24417751 GCA_017654935.2 Phymorhynchus buccinoides | reverse complement strand
TGGGATGCTTGAAAAGCCTAACGGCTACGTTTTTACTATAAAAAAAATTAGTCCCTAGTAACCTAACCTAACCTTTTCTAAAGGATAATAAACCAGGGTTCCCAGGCACCTTTTATGTCCTTGTGAATTGGTTTTGGGTCAATAGGCCTTTTAAGTGCTTTATTTCAGCTAGTAGATCCTTTTAATTCATCAAGAGGTCATTTTAATTTTTGAAAGGTACTGTTAAGTCCTGTTTTATTAAGACAAAAAAGTGATAAAGAAACTACATCTAAAACAAATCCTGGCAGTATGCAAAGTTGTCAGTGTCACAGATCAGGGGCAGACAATTCATTACTAGCTGTGTGAGTCTTTCCGCACCAAGACGTAGTTGTTTCGTTGAGCATATCATTTAGTGGGCTGGATTACTCAAAAGACTAGGGCCAAGTCCAACAGTCAACGGACGTTGTTTACATCGGCTCTGGCAGCAAGGGAAATCACTCTTCTTTTATGTGGTGTCATCTAGTAGACGAAAACCTAAATACGTCACATCTCCCTTGGACAAGTTCTGTTCATGCACACTCTCATGCGCTCATTCACGCACGCACACATGACACATGCCAACACGCATAATGCATTGCATTGAAATTTTAGTAACACATTAGTGGCCCATCATTAATTTTTAAAAAATGACCCCTCATTTTCTGTAGTCAGGGGTCATATGGCCCATGAAGTCTGAAAATAATCTGAAGCTCCGCCAAGGGAAAATTAAAAAAAACAAGAAAGTACTGACACACTGTAGATCTTTAAGGGAGGTAATCTGAGCAAGTGATTGATGACCACAATAAAATAAAATAAATATAATGGATTAGTAACTCTTGTTTTATAGTTAGATCCTATTGTAAATTGAAAAAATTAAAGTAAGAAAAACATGATTTCGATTAAAGCTGAATGTTATTTTATTTATATTTTTTATGATGACCCCATTTTTCTAAAGAAAAATTAAGTCAAATCTGTACTGATTGAGCACAAGTTAGATACTAGAAAGTTTATTATTTCAGATTCTAAGAAAATTAAAAGGTGAACAAGCTTCTCTTTTGAAAAATTAATAAACTCCAATTTTTTTAAATTAAAAAAATAACAATGGTTGGTACAGACAAACCTCTATTTTAAGACTTCCAAAATGTCCGGAAAAATCGGTCGTACATTTACATATATATTGGAGGGGTCGTATGACGGAGGTTTTCACTGGCAGCCGTAGAAAGAAAAAGTTCAGCACAGTTCATATACTCTCTTCTTCATGCACACATACAATCATATAGTAAAAAGCCAACTGTGTGTCTGAAAAATGAAACGGGCCTTATAACTCCGCCGTTTTTCGACCGAACCGCCGATATCGCTTCAAATTTGCTGTGAGCCCTAACGGGGGTGATGGCAACGGCAACCAAGGCGGCCGTGTTTTGTCATTTGCGCGGTTTTGCAAATGCGCGAAACGCGCATCCGACGGCATTTCGGCGCCCGTATCTCCGGTATTTATTATGGGTTACCGATTGCCTTCAATTTTGGGGCAGATATATGACCGGGGATGATGACTATCAATGTGCCAAACCTGAGGCGAATGCATTACTTAGGCGCATAACAGCAGCAAGACGCAAAACGGGCCTTAGAACTCCGCCAGTTTTCAACTGAATTGTCGTCAAATTTGCTGTCAGGCTTGCTGTCAACCGGGGCAAAGCCTGGCACCAAATTTGAAGAGAATCGGGAGAGAACGTCACTCTCAGAGCAGCGCCAACGGGAAACGGGGCTTTTTAACTCTGCCGTTTCTTAACGAAATCGCTTCAAATTTGCTGTACTCAGCGTTACCGGGGCAGTACTTGGCGTTACCGTTACTAGGGAGATCGCATCACTCTCAGAGCAGCGCCAACAGTGAAACAGGGCCTTATAACTCCGCCTTTTCTTAACCGAATCGCTTCAAACTTTGCTGTACTCAGCGTTACCAGTAACTTGGCGTTACCATTACTTGGCATTACCGTTTCTAGGCGTTACCGTTACTAGGCGTTACTGGTACTCGGCGTTGCGCTAGTGACATATTAAAACTGGATTTGGGTCTTTCTAACTCCATAGGATTGTGCAATCGATGTATTACAGTTTCACTTCGCCTAAAAAAGACTTCTTTTAATCACCTCCACTCTCGTCCAAAAGTCAGTGGTTTTCTTTTTCAAAGTCAGTGTTTTTCGTGCTTTTCCTACGCTTTCCGCCATCTTTTCTACAACAAGGGAAGCGACTCCGCTTTCAGGCCCTTGACCGTGGTTGTTTCCCTTTGCTCGAAGTCTATGCAGACGACAACAACGGTCGTAAAAACCAACAAAATGGCGGTTGTAAGTCGCGTTTTAGAGGAAGTCGTTTAAGAGAGGTCGTTTACATAGTAAAATGCATCCGTGCCAACAAATCCGGTCTCAAATGAGAGGTGGTCGCTTAACAGAGGGTCGTAAAATAGGGGTTTGTCTGTAGTCTAAAATCCAAGAAACATACACTAAACAACAAAACTCCCACTTATTGCATCATATACACATATTCTAGGGACAGGACACATTAAAGAGAAACGTAGGTATTGGACGGTCAAGAGGGGGAGGGGGGAGGGGAGGGGGGGGGCATAGACAATGAAAAGAGGAGGGCCGTTGTCATAGCATGAAGGAGCACATCAGTCTTTTATGCCAGCTGGTGTCAGTTGTTTTTGTTTTTTAGCAATTATCGTGACTTTAAATAAAATAAAAACTCTCTCTCTCTCTCTCTATCTCTCTTCTCCCTCTCCCTCTCCCTCTCCCATCTCCCTCTCTCTCCCCCCCTCTCTCCCCCCTCTCTCTCTCTCAACCCCCTTTAACAGCGCAGCAGCAGCAGCACCATCGTCATGGAAACGGGAGACGGAGGAGGGGGAGAGAAGCCAGGCGATTCAGGAGGAGGAGGGGGAGGTAGTGAGAAGCGTGACATTCGTCGCCCGATGAACGCCTTCCTCATCTTCTGCAAGCGGCACCGCAGCATGGTCAGGGAGAAGCACCCCGACCGAGACAACCGGAGCGTGACCCGGATCCTGGGCGACCTCTGGGCCAATCTTCCGGACGACGAGAAGGCTGTTTACACCAACCTAGCGAAATCGGTGAGCTCCTTTTTTTCTTCTTTTTTTGTTGTTGTCGCCCCCCTCCCGTTCATTGGCTGACTAGGCGTTCAATACTGCACACTCCATATAATATGGAACTCGCAGTTTTAGTTCAAGCTTTATTTTTTGTGTATTTGACAGTTTAAGGTTAGGGATAGGGTCAGGGTTAGTTTAGTGTGATTTACAAATTCTAAACTTTTGCTCAAAAAGGACATTGTCACGCGAATGTCATTTTCCATATTTGGACATCTTTTCCATCTTTGTAACGACATTGTCACGCGAATGATGTCATTTTCCATATTTGGACATCTTTTCCATCTTTGGAGGACTTTATGTGCAGTATTGAATGTCTTGTCATTATCTGTGGGCCATTCATTCGGCTGTTGAATATATAAATATATATATATTCATCTCATGCATGTGAATTGACATTTGTGCAATTTGCTTTTATGGAGTGTAGTCAGCTGGTGCCTTCCTTTTCGCTGCTTTTGCCATACCCTTTTTTGGGTATTATTATCAGACAGAGACTACATTGTCTTTCACATAATGATCGCACATGTGGCATTGTATAATTTTGGGGCGTACAGCTGATGTGACAAAAGCAATATTATTCAGATGAAAGATTCAGGCATGAGATTTTTCAGCCTTCAGGCTGATTTCAGGCTTTCTGATGGCCGCAGAGGTCATTTTTGAGATAAAAAAGAGACCAACTGAGTATAGAAATACTTCTTATAAGTGAATAAAAATTAACTAAATATATCAATTCTACTTTTAATGCTGTTTTTAAGGCTTAGATTACAAAAAGGCTGTAGTTTCAGGGGGCTTCAGCCTTTTTCGGATGCTTTTCAGCCTAAATCACAATTTCTCAATCTCATGCCCGGATTTTTGCAGACTACAAGGCGCTGCTTCCCCCCCCCCCCCCCCCCCCCCCCCCCCCGCCCCCCAGACTAAGAGCTCTGCGCCTTATAATGTTACTAGCACAATATAGTGGAACCTCCCGTATAAGACCTCCCATTATAAGACTCCCTCCATATATTAAGACCTACTTCTCTGAGACATTTGCCCTTCTTTGAAAGTATTAAAATTACCTCCTTTATAATATAAGACCTCATTTTGGATGATTTTAAGCTAAGGTCTTATAAGGGAGGTTCCACTGTAGTAAGAAACTATACATGTAATACAGTGGAACCTCCCTTATAAGACTTTCAAAAATCATCCAAAATGAGGACTTATAAGGGAGGGGTCTTATAAGGGAGGTAATTTTAATACTTACAAAGAAGGGCAATGTCTCAGAGAAGTAGGTCTTATAATGGGAGGGAGTCTTATAAGGGAGGTTCCACTGTAACAAATCTGAATGCTGTGTAAAATGTGGGGGATCAAGTCTTAGTCAAGTCAAAGTCAAAAATACTTTATTATCACGTTAGGTGGAATTACAGTGTGGTCTCGTACAAGCACAATACAAGCAAGGAAACACTAACTAAAAATGAATGACAAATCATGCTTCGCAAAAAATTTGAACATAGTTAGGGTCGATACAAGCGACTATCAAAACATTAAGAACTGCCCTCTTTCCCACCATTTATATCCTCGCATTAATTTATTCACCCCCACCCTACCCCCAGCCTCTCCAAGTCACCCCAAGCTTTCACATATTTTGAGTCCCTTCCCGTTCCCACCCAGAGATAGAGACATACGGACAGACAGACACACGCACACGCACGCACGCTTACACACACACACACGCACACACACACGCACACACGCACACACACACACACACACACACACACACACACATACACTACTGTACAGGTTTTTAACATGACCAGATATACCTCTAGGCCTAAGCTAATGTATGATTCCTCATTATTTGGTCTTAGCAGAGATCTTGTTGAGAAGTTCGACTGACTTAGGGACAAAACTAGCTGAATTTCTAATTGTTCTACAACGAAAAATGCGGAACTGTGTATCAGATGCGCCTTATAATCAGGTGCGCATGAAGTCTGTAAAATATGGTATCTGTTTTCACTCAAACGATGCAGATCTATATATTCAATCAGATTGTAAACCTCACGTTTGATATTTTGCAACCTGCAGTTTCCAGTTCCTGAGGCAACTCGATTTCTGTTTCATTTTGTTATTTATTATAAGAATAATTAATAATGCTTATATAGCGCATAATCTTGCAAAGCAACTCAATGCGCTTTTCACTCACCATTCGTACAAACATTTTCAACAAACTGGCCCACGCATCCTCACCATATACATCACTATGAAAATGAATACATTAGACAATGCATTGCACCCCCCAAAAAAAAAATAATCATAACACAACACACTAACACCCACCTCCCTTCAACACCACCACCCCAACCATCCCCCCACCCCACCCATCCCCACCCCTGCCCCCCTACTCCCCACCCCACCCATGCACACACACACACGCACGCGTTAATCGTTTTATATTTTTTAAATGCAAAGATAATTATTCAATGTTACATTGATAGAACATACTATATGCTGTCTGTGAATGTAAGGACACTTCCCCGTACCACATACTAAAGACTAAAGATGCAATGCTGGAAGCAATGTACTGATTTGAGCAAATTTTTGCGTGACTTAGTGACAAACTTTATTATCACTGTTGTCGTTGTGCGAGAGCGAGAAGGGGAGACAGAGAAGGGCAGTAAGTTATGAAACACAGTTTCGGCATTCTTCGTGTTTTCCCAGGTAGATTCTGCAATTTCCGACACAGCTCAAAATCAATTTTCGGTAAAGGTAAAGATGTGCCACCCCCCCCTGCATTTCTCGGTTAATTCCATTTTTCCGTTCTTGCCTTTCTTACCATACATAAAGCTGTATTTTAGGAACATTTTCAGCTAATAACCTTTTTTGGAATACTAACCCTAGCCCTAAGCCTAACCCTACCCCCCACTATGTACTGCAGTACACCGCGATTTGTCACAGTTGTGGTTCTATTGCGTTTTTTCGTCTTATAGGGTGGGGGGTAGGGTTAGGTTTAGGGCTAGGGTTAGGGCTAGGGTTAGTATTCCAAAAAGATTATTAGCTAAAAATGTTAATAAAATACAGCTTTATGTATGGTAAGAAAGGCAATAACGGAAAAATATAATTAACCGAGATAGGTAGGGGGGGGTGGCACATCTTGACCTTTACCCAATTTTCAAAAGCAAAATTTTGGACCAGACATAGCGGAATCGCGTCCCAACGCGTTCTTCTGGAACAGTATGGCAAACAAAAGTCCGACATTTACGCGGTATCCGAGTTTTTACGTTCTTTTACACTTCGGGCCTTAGCGTATTATATTATAGATAATGATAATGTTTCATGAATTTCTGAACACCACGGCCTCAGAAGATATGCCTTCCCGTTGCTTTTATCAAAACTCAATCAATAAACTCAGATGTGTTGCAAAGGTCAAGTTACATGCGATAATCTACAAGCATGTTTTGCGCATTTTGGAATGCTTTTTCAACATACGGTCTAACCGCGATAAATTTGTGATTTATATTTTGCATGAAAGCAGAGAGAGAGAGGGGGATGGAGGAGATAGATAGAGAGAGAGAGAGAGGGGGGGGGAGGAGGGAGGAAAACCCAATGGAGAAATATCCACGACTAGCCACAGATGGTCAAATCTTTGTGACAAGTGTTATTTATACTGAGTGAGGTCAGTTCTGACTTCAGATGATAATAATAAAAAAAGTTATGTTTTCTTGACACGATTGGTTTATTGTGTTCAACTCGAACATATACGCACACAGTGACACACTCAGACACACAGACATACACACACACACACACTCATGCTGTGTGCGCATGCACACACACACACCATTGACAGGATGTAAAAAAGCTTTATTCAAACTTATTTCTTTTATCGTCAATAAAGATCATTTTGACTTGACTTGACACACACCACTTACTACTCATCACACACACACACACACACACACACACACACACACGCACTGCCTCCATTCTCTCAGCTCATTCTCTCTCATCCACTCTCACAGCTGACACACTTACACATACACACACATGCATACCAACACACACACACACACACACACACACACCACATACACACCACACCACCACCACACAACTACACACACACATACACATTCAGCGATCAGCTCATTCACTCATTCTCACACTTGCACACTTACACACACGCACACATCACACACGCACAGAACGCACACACACACACACACCACACACTCACACACTCACACACACACACACTCTCACACTCACACACACACACACACACACAACACAAACACACACACACACACAACCATACACACACACACACACACACACACACACACACACACACACACTATATATATAATATATATCTATAAATTTCATTCATTGTGATTTAACTTAGTTTCTATTTCTACTTGTATCCTTTCAAGACACACTGACCCACCACGATTAAGTCCCTTGTTTTTTTTCTGGGTAGCTGTGACCCACATGCAAATGCCCCCAACTTCAAATTGAGGCTGCTCTTTAAAATGATGTTTCATTTTCAATTTGGGGCATTTGTATGGGAGTCAAACCTGGTCAAAACAAGATTTCTTACCAGCTATAAGAGGGAATACACGTGAAAACCCATGATTTTGACACATGATCTGGTGGGTCTTTAAAGATGGTGACCTGATGAAAAAAGTTAAATGTTAACCCTTTCGCCGCCAGCTATATTTCAGCCAAAAATGTCCATTAAATTTACCTGGGTAGAGAACAAAATCCATCTGCAGTATTGGGGATTCTTCTGTGACAGATATAAAATAAGGGATCTATCCTTACTTCCCAAACTAAGACAATAGGGTCTTTGGATAATAGACACCAATTTGATGCCTTTTAGTGACATATAGGCTTAGAATGTCACTGTGGTGCTAAAATGCGACACTGACTTGGGCGGTGAAAGGGTTAAGTTGTATACTGTTGCAGTGTATTTTCATTACAAAGACGCACTCTGGAGAGCAAGGCCAGATAAGTGGCCCACGACCTTCCATCTGCTATGTTAAGGTTGAAACATTACCCTATTTTACGGACTACAAGGCGATACTGTTTTCCTCATCTGAGACCCCCCCACGTCACGTGTCCACATTCCCTCTTATGCTAGGAAGATTTTAATGTTGCTTAGCTAGCTATAAGAGGGAAAACATGTGAAAATCGTTATTTTGACATGCGTTGCGCCTAGTGTAATGACTGAAATCTGATCAAACAAAGTTGTGAATTCCATTCATGCCGTACCTATTGAGATCGATTATCAGGCAGAAATCGTGAATGAAGCCACCGAACAGCTTTGAATAAATTTCACAGCTATTGACATAGATGGTAAAAACACAAAAAAAAAACGGGGGGGGGGGGGGGGGTTTATGGGGGTGGTGGGGTGGGCTAATCAGGATATGACGTAACAGCCTCACTTTCGAGAGTTTATCATGGCGGACAAGCATGTCGATGAGGCTACTGAGCGAAACTCATTGTAGAAATCTACTCCGTGTTTTTCAATTCTGACTTTTCTGGGCTCTCTGATGCAGATGATGCGTAAAAGTGCTTCATCATATCGTAAAAGTGCTTCATCATATCGTAAAAGTGCTTCATCGTAAAAGTGCTTCATCATATCGTAAAAGTGCTTCATCATATGGATATCCAGATAGCGGCAACAGAGTGTAACTTCTGTAGTTCTGAAGATTGTTATGACAGAACTAGGCAAAATACCGACTTCCTTTGTTTGAGTCGACCTCATGTTTTAAATCTATTATTTTGCTTTTGTTCGATCATTTTGCATGCGTCTTGTGTATGTTTAAATTCACCTTTTTTGTTAAATTCGGGGGGGTGCGCCTTATGACTAGAAGCACCTTGTAGTCCATAAAATACGGTAGTTTGGGTTTGATAGCATTATATAGATGTCTGTCTGATCATGTTTTCAGTCCAAAGACGCCTTTATGAAGGCCAATCCGGATTACAAACAGGGCATTTGCCAAGAGTGTTCGTACTCTATACAAGACTACTAAATTGCCCGTGCTTGTTTTGCCCGAGTTCCCCTGTGACCTCTCTAATTCAACTCTCTAATTTCAACTCAGCGAAATTCAAGGTCGCCAGCACGCGGCAAATGCCCTATTCTGGCGAAGATCGCAATCGCATCAGTTGGGATGTGATTGCATTTTAAAGATACCTGTTTGTGTGTATTTTTTTTAGTATGAAGACGCTCTCATGAGAGCGGATCCATTCTGCAAGTGGCTTAGCACCTGTTACTCCGCTGCATTTGTCGAAGCTGGCAACATAATTTAAATTTTGTATCAGCTTGTGTGTTGATTGCAGTAGAAAAACACCTGTTTTGTTGACATTTTCAGTACAAAGAGGCCTTCATGAGAGCGAATCCGGTCCGCAAGTGGCTTAGCAACTGTTAGCCCGCTCCATTCGTCGAAGCTGAGCTGCAACATAATAATTTAAATTATGTATCGGCTCGGTGTAGATTGCAGTAGAAAGACACCTGTTTTATTGATGTTTTCAGTATAAAGACGCCTTCATGAAGGCCAATCCTGACTACAAGTGGCACAGCACCGATCGCCTGCCCCAGCCGGCCAAGATGGCGACGCGCCCGACCAACGTTCGGCCCCCACGCAGTCTGTCGACCTCTGACGCTTTGCCCTTGGGTAAGTGGGGCGACCCGGCGATTCGCCCATAACAAAAGATCCCCTCTCTCTTCCCCCCACTCTCTCTCCCTCTCTCTCTCTCTCAGTCTCTCTCTCTCTCTCTCGCTCTTTTGTACATGAGGCGGGGAGGGAGGTGGGTACTGCGGTTGTGTGCGCGCTTGGGTTCAGTTGCGTGAATGTTCTATTTTAATATTTGAGCTGTGATCTTATTTTTTCACTGTTTCACAGGTGTATATCCATGTTTTTTGGACAATAAATTGTGTGACTTGTGAAAGAGCAATCTGTCTCGTTCTTTCTTGTTGTTAAGTTATCTCCCTTATGGCTTTCTAAATGTTCGGTAAAGGTGCAGATGTTCTTTCTTGTTGTTAAATTATCTCCCTTATGGTTCCAAATGTTCGGTAAAGGTGCAGATCCCCCCCCCCACTTTCCCACTCCCCACCCTCTTCATCGGACTTCGAATTTCTCGGTTCTTTCCATTTTTTTTTGTTTCAGTCTGCCTTTCTTATTGCAGATTCGAGCACGATTCATGCCTCTATAATGGTATGACTCGTTTTGCTAACGATTTCACATTAATTTTCATCCGATTTACACTAATTTAAAAATATGCATCATAAATAATAGTAGAGAAGATAAAGGCAAAGACGGAAAGACGCAAGGTAGAAGCCAGGACTGTGACGCAACAAACTCCACCTCACTCACTGCAAAGAACATCTTTTGCAAGAGTGAATGCCCTTGGTGGGTGGGGGAAGATGGTTGAGTACTGACCAAAACTAGGGTCAGTATGACTCTCGCCAATTGGACCCTATTTTTAGGCCAACTGAATGGCTGCCTTTTGCCAAGAGTGAATGCCCTTTTTTGGATATTGATCATCTCTGGTGTTGGGTTTTCAGACGGAGACAAGATGGGCGGGGTCAACATGCTGTTGTTGGCCGGCAAACAGAGCATGCCCGGTGCAGACTTCCTGTCCGGGTCGCACGCCTCGGAAAACAACATGGCCACCTCCGACATGATGGGAGCTAACTCTGCCCTGCTCCAGCTCGCTGAGGTCAGTGGGGGTTGTTTTTTTATTGGTTGTGGTGTTGTTGTTTGTTGTTGTTGTTGTTTGTTGTTGTTGTTGCTATTGTCTTAAAGGGGGCTACACCTGACGGATGAAAAAAAAACACGTCGAGATCACCAGGAAAACACCCTTTACAGAGATTGCAACACTCACTTGCCTCTGGTTTCCTATAAGTCAAACCGTCAAAGTGGCGATTCCTCCTTGGCGGGAGGTGCTGGAAGTCAAATTCTTTCACCCAAAGAGAAGGCGTGTGTCGTCTCTTTTCTAATGGCTCCCAATCGTTCCGCAAAACAAAGGGGGTCCCAGGGACTCCTTCACTTACATTATAGAGGGTCCTAGAGGCGGGATAGAGGGTCCCAGTGGCATTGTGAATGCTAAAAAGAATTTTTCTAGTGCATCCCTGGGACCCCCTGCACATTCTTTTAGAGGGTCCTTTAGAACTTTTAGACCCCCAAAAGTTTTTACGGTAAACTTGTTTTTGTACGGTGTTTGATCATCTCTTTTCAGATGTGCTCGTCTTCGGAGCCGGCCAGTCATCACTTGGAGGACACCGCAGTGGCTGCGCTACGCTGCAGTGCTCCGCCCAAGAAACGCGCCCGACACTGGAGCCACAGCGACGCCATTCAAACCGAAATCACCGCCGCCGACAAAACCAGCCTGGTTGTTCCCTCCCCGCTGCTTTTCCAAAACTCCCCGCTTCATTTCGCCCCCAAGCTCTCCTCCCCACCACCCCTACCTCCTGTAACTTCCGTGTCGCTCGCCAGCCAATCGGAATCGGTCTTTCAAAAGGTAGAGGAGCTTCCTTACTACCCGCCCGTTACTATAAGTGCCATGCTGCAGCAAAGAAACAAAACCCAGGAGCAGTTTCAGAACGTTTTTAAACCAGTGAGCGACCCCACCCCGGTGAGCGTTGTTCGAAACCCCACACCCTTTCAGTTCAAGGACGAGAAACGGATCTCCTCCTCGCTAGAGGGGGGGGCTGTGAGCGCCGCCCGGAGCGAGAGCTTTGGCTCGGAAGTGGGCATGCCTCCGAAGAGCGTTGTTCGAAACCCCGCACCCTTTCAGTTCAAGGACGAGAAACGGATCTCCTCGCCAGAGGGGGCTGTGAGCGCCGCCTGGAGCGAGAGCTTCGGCTCGGAAGCGGGCATGCCCCCGAAGAAGAAGTTCACCAAGCTTCACGAGCGGTACAGAGGCGAGCAGAGGCAGATAGCGGCGACGGTTACCGCGACGTCGGCGGAAAGCAGCTGCCTGTCGGATCAGAACGACAACGCCATCTTTACGTGCGGGAAGTTGGTTGTGGACCACATCATCGACCGACTGTTCTCCGCGAATCTGACCACAACCGCAACAACCGGCGAGCAGCAGCACCACCATCGCGAAATCGGCGGCAGCGGGGGAGGCGGAGGCCCTTCCAGCACGGACATCGAAAAAGTGCGCAGGATCATCGCCGCCGACATCACCGAGAGGGAGAAGAAGAAGAAGCAGCAGCTGCAGAACTCTTCGAGCAAAGAGGTGGGGAAGATCCTCAGCGAGGTGATGCAGAAGCCGCAGAACCTGGTGGAGAAAGTCATTGAGGAGGCGTACAGCATGGACCTCAACCGACGGGTCAAACGAGAGCCTACGCCACCTCCACCGCTGGTTTTCAAGTCCGAACCGAGTCTGAGAATGATGCACCCGGTTGTTGTAGAGACGGACCCCAACCTCACGATCGATCCCAGACCCGCAGTTTCCGCGTCGGGAGGGGGAGGAAACGGCGAGAAGTTCGCGATGGTGGATAAAAAAAGCGTTTTTTCTGGAGGCCGATCTTGGAGCACACGACCATGCCGGTACCGGTATCGGTATCGGTACAGCCATTGCCTGAATCGAAACACGACATGGCAACGATGGTGACCAACGCTCCTTTGTCCCCATTCCGGGCAACAACGGGCGTCGACGACGACGACAAGCGACAACACCGCTGCGAAATGACAATCAACGAAATTTCGCAGCACACACCTTCATCAACCAAGCCTCCCGTTCTCTACGATTTCAAAGACGAGAGAGAGGAGCGAAACTCGCCGTTTGTCATCTCATCAGCGTTTTTCGCTCGTCTTTGAAATCGTAGAGAACGGGAGGCTTGGTTGATGAAGGTGTGTGCTGCGAAATTTCGTTGATTGTCATTTCGCAGCGGTGTTGTCGCTTTTCGTCGTCGTCGACGCCCGTTGTTGCCCGGAATGGGGACAAAGGAGCGTTGGTCACCATCGTTGCCATGTCGTGTTTCGATTCAGGCAACGGCTGTACCGATACCGATACCGGCATGGTCGCGTGCTCCAAGATCGGCTCCAGAACGCTTTTTTTATCCACCATCGCGAACTTCTCGCCGTTTCCTCCCCCTCCCGACGCGGAAACTGCGGGTCTGGGATCGATCGTGAGGTTGGGGTCCGTCTCTACAACAACCGGGTGCGTCATTCTCAGACTCGGTTCGGACTTGAAAACCAGCGGTGGAGGTGGCGTAGGCTCTCGTTTGACCCGTCGGTTGAGGTCCATGCTGTACGCCTCCTCAATGACTTTCTCCACCAGGTTCTGCGGCTTCTGCATCACCTCGCTGAGGATCTTCCCCACCTCTTTGCTCGAAGAGTTCTGCAGCTGCTGCTTCTTCTTCTTCTCCCTCTCGGTGATGTCGGCGGCGATGATCCTGCGCACTTTTTCGATGTCCGTGCTGGAAGGGCCTCCGCCTCCCCCGCTGCCGCCGATTTCGCGATGGTGGTGCTGCTGCTCGCCGGTTGTTGCGGTGGTGGTCAGATTCGCGGAGAACAGTCGGTCGATGATGTGGTCCACAACCAACTTCCCGCACGTAAAGATGGCGTTGTCATTCTGATCCGACAGGCAGCTGCTTTCCGCCGACGTCGCGGTAACCGTCGCCGCTATCTGCCTCTGCTCGCCTCTGTACCGCTCGTGAAGCTTGGTGAACTTCTTCTTCGGGGGCATGCCCGCTTCCGAGCCGAAGCTCTCGCTCCAGGCGGCGCTCACAGCCCCCTCTGGCGAGGAGATCCGTTTCTCGTCCTTGAACCGAAAGGGTGCGGGGTTTCGAACAACGCTCTTCGGAGGCATGCCCACTTCCGAGCCAAAGCTCTCGCTCCGGGCGGCGCTCACAGCGCCCCCCTCTGGCGAGGAGGAGATCCGTTTCTCGTCCTTGAACTGAAAGGGTGCGGGGTTTCGAACAACGCTCACCGGGGTGGGGTCGCTCACCGGTTTAAAAACGTTCTGAAACTGCTCCTGGGTTTTGTTTTTTTGCTGCAGCATGGCACTTATAGTAACGGGCGGGTAGTAAGGAAGTTCCTCTACCTTTTGAAAGACCGATTCCGATTGGCTGGCGAGTGACACGGAAGTTACAGGAGGATGGGGTGGTGGGGAGGAGAGCTTGGGGGCGAAGTGAAGCGGGGAGTTTTGGAAAAGCAGCGGGGTGGGAACAACCAGGCTGGTTTTGTCGGCGGCGGTGATTTCGGTTTGAATGGCGTCGCTGTGGCTCCAGTGTCGGGCGCGTTTCTTGGGCGGAGCACTGCAGCGTAGCGCAGCCACTGCGGTGTCCTCCAAGTGATGACTGGCCGGCTCCGAAGACGAGCACATCTGAAAAGAGATGATCAAACACCGTACAAAAACAAGTTTACCGTAAAAACTTTTGGGGGTCTAAAAGTTTAAAGGACCCTCTAAAAGAATGTGCAGGGGGTCCCAGGGATGCACTAGAAAAATTCTTTTTAGCATTCGCAATGCCACTGGCACCCTCTATCCTGCCTCTAGGACCCTCTATACTGTAAGTGAAGAAGTCCCTGGGACCCTTTGTTTGGCGGAACGATTGGGAGCCATTAGAAAAGAGACGACAGACGCCTTCTCTTTGGGTGAAAGAATTTGACTTCCAGCACCTCCGCCAAGGAGGAATCGCCAATTTGACGGTTTGACTTCTAGGAAACCAGAGCAAAGTGAGTATTGCAATCTCTGTAAAGGGTCCTGGTGATCTCGACGTGTTTCTTCATCCGTCAGGGTGCCTCTTTAAGATACAACAACAACAACAACAACAACAACAACAACAACAACAACAACAACAACAACAACAACAACAACAACAACAACAACAACAATAAAAACAACCCCACTGACCTCAGCAAGCTGGAGCAGGGCAGAGTTAGCTCCCATCATGTCGGAGGTGGCCATGTTGTTTTCCGAGGTGTGCGACCCGGACAGGAAGTCTGCACCGGGCATGCTCTGTTTGCCGGCCAACAACAGCATGTTGACCCCGCCCATCTTGTCTCCGTCTGAAAACCCAACACCAGAGATGATCAATATCCAAAAGGGCATTCACTGTTGCAAAAGGCAGCCATTCAGTGGCCTCAAGTAGGGTTATTGGCGAGAGTTATGCCCTTGCTTGGTCAGTACTCAACCATCTTCCCCCACCCACCAAGGGCATTCACTCTTGCAAAAGATGTTCTTTGCAGTGGAGTGGAGTGTTGGTCACAGTCTTGGTTCATTGCGTTCTTTCCGTCTTGCCTTTATCTTCTACTATTATTCAGCATATTTTTAATTATGTAAATGGATGAAAATTAATGTGAAATTTAGCAAAACGATATAGAGGATGAAGTGCTCAATCTGCAATAAGAAAGGCAAGACTGAACAAAAAATGGAAAGAACCGAGAAATTGAGGAGAGGGTGGGAGTGGGTGGGGGGATCTGCACCTTTACCGAACATTTGGAACCATAAGGGAGATAATTTAACAACAAGAAAGAACATCTGCACCTTTACCGAACATTTGGAACCATAAGGGAGATAATTTAACAACAAGAAAGAACATCTGCACCTTTACCGAACATTTAGAGCCATAAGGGAGATAATTTAACAACAAGAAAGAACATCTGCACCTTTACCGAACATTTGGAACCATAAGGGAGATAACTTAACAACAAGAAAGAACATCTGCACCTTTACCGAACATTTAGAGCCATAAGGGAGATAATTTAACAACAAGAAAGAACATCTGCACCTTTACCGAACATTTAGAGCCATAAGGGAGATAACTTAACAACAAGAAAGAACGAGACAGATTGCTCTTTCACAAGTCACACAATTTATTGTCCAAAAAACATGGATATACACCTGTGAAACAGTGAAAAAACAAGATCACAGCTCAAATATTAAAATAGAACATTCACACAACTGAACCCAAGCGCACACAAACTGCAGTACCCACTCCCTCCCCGCCTCATGTACAAAAGAGCGAGAGAGCGAGAGAGAGAGAGAGAGAGAGAGAGAGAGAGAGAGAGGATCTTTTGTTATGGGCGAATCGCCGGGTCGCCCCACTTACCCAAGGGCAAAGCGTCAGAGGTCGACAGACTGCGTGGGGGCCGAACGTTGGTCGGGCGCGTCGCCATCTTGGCCGGCTGGGGCAGGCGATCGGTGCTGTGCCACTTGTAGTCAGGATTGGCCTTCATGAAGGCGTCTTTATACTGAAAACATCAATAAAACAGGTGTCTTTCTACTGCAATCTACACCGAGCCGATACATAATTTAAATTATTATGTTGCAGCTCAGCTTCGACGAATGGAGCGGGCTAACAGTTGCTAAGCCACTTGCGGACCGGATTCGCTCTCATGAAGGCCTCTTTGTACTGAAAATGTCAACAAAACAGGTGTTTTTCTACTGCAATCAACACACAAGCTGATACAAAATTTAAATTATGTTGCCAGCTTCGACAAATGCAGCGGAGTAACAGGTGCTAAGCCACTTGCAGACCAGATCCGCTCTCGTGAGAGCGTCTTCATACTAAAAAAATACACACAAACAGGTATCTTTAAAATGCAATCACATCCCAACTGATGCGATTGCGATCTTCGCCAGAATAGGGCATTTGCCGCGTGCTGGCGACCTTGAATTTCACTGAGTTGAAATTAGAGAGTTGAATTAGAGAGGTCACAGGGGAACTCGGGCAAAACAAGCACGGGCAATTTAGTAGTCTTGTATAGAGTACGAACACTCGTGGCAAATGCCCTGTTTGTAATCCGGATGGGCCTTCATAAAGGCGTCTTTGGACTGAAAACATGATCAGACAGACATCTATATAATGCAATCACACCCAAACTACCGTATTTTACGGACTACAAGGTGCTTCTAGTTATAAGGCGCACCCCCCCCCCCCCCCCCCCCCCCGAATTTAACAAAAAAGGTGATTTTAAACATACACAAGACGCATGCAAAATGATCGAACAAAAGCAAAAAATAGATTTAAAACATGAGGTCGACTCAAACAAAGGAGGTTGTATTTATGCCTAGTTCTGTCAAAACAATCTTCAGAACTACAGAAGTTACACTCTCTTGCCGCTATCTGGATATCCATATGATGAAGCACTTTTACGATATGATGAAGCACTTTTACGATGAAGCACTTTTACGATATGATGAAGCACTTTTACGATATGATGAAGCACTTTTACGCATCATCTGCATCAGAGAGCCCAGAAAAGTCGGAACTGAACAACACGGAGTAGATTTCAACAATGAGTTTCGCTCAGTAGCCTCATCGACATGCTTGTCTGCCAAAATAACTCTCGAAACCAAGGCTGCTACGTCATATCCTGCTCCACCCCCCAGCCCCCCTCTTTTAATATGTGAATGCTGTCATCTGCACTTCGGTGGCTTCATTCACGATTTCTGCCTGATAATCTATCTCAATAGGTACGGCATGAATGGAATTCACAACTTTGTTTGATCAGATTTCAGTCATACACTAGGCGCAACGCATGTCAAAATAACGATTTTCACATGTTTTCCCTCTTATAGCTAGCAACAAATCTTCCTAGCATAAGAGGGAATGTGACACGTGACGTGGGGGGTCTCAGTTGAGGAAAACAGTATCGCCTTGTAGTCCGTAAAATAGGGTAATGTTTCAACCTTAACATAGCAGATGGAAGGTCGTGGGCCACTTATCTGGCCTTGCCCTCCAGAGTGCGTCTTTGTAATGAAAATACACTGCAACAGTATACAACTTAACCCTTTCACCGCCAAAGTCGCATTTTAGCACCACAGTGATTTAACGCCTATATCACTAAAAGGCATCAAATTGGTGTCTATTATCCAAAGACCCTATTGTCTTAGTTTTGGGAAGTAAGGATAGACCTTATTTTATATCTGTCACAGAAGAATCCCCAATACTACAGATGGATTTTGTTCTCTACCCAGGTAAATTTAATGGATATTTTTGGCTGAAATATAGCTGGCGGCGAAAGGGTTAACATTTAACTTTTTTCATCAGGTCACCATCTTTAAAGACCCACCAGATCATGTGTCAAAATCATGGGTTTCACGTGTTTTCCCTCTTATAGCTAGTAAGAACTCTTGTTTTGACCAGGTTTGACTCCCATACAAATGCCCCAAATTGAAAATGAAACATTTTAAAGAGCAGCCTCAATTTGAAGTTGGGGGCATTTGCATGTGGGTCACAGCTACCCAGAAAAAAAAAACAAGGGACTTAATTGAGGGGGGTCAGTGTGTCTTGAAGGATACAAGTAGAAGTAGAAACTAAGTTAATCACAATGAATGAAATTTATAATCTCTGTGTGTGCGCGCGCGCGCGTGTGTGTGTGTGTGTGTGTGTGTGTGTGTGTGTGTGTGTGTGTGTGTGTGTGTGTGTGCGTGTGCGTGTGTGTGTGCGTGTGTGTGTGTGTGTGTGTGTGTGTGTGTAAGTGTGCCAGTGTGAGAATGAGTGAATGAGCTGATCGCTGAATGTGTATGTGTGTGTGGTAAAGTGGTGTGTGTATGTGTGTGTGTGTGTGTGTGTGTGTATGCATGTGTGTGTATGTGTAAGTGTGTCAGTGTGAGAGTGGATGAGAGAGAATGAACTGAGCGCTCAGTGTGTGTGTGTGTGTGTGTGTGTGTGTGTGTGTGTGTGTGTGTGTGAGTAGTAAGTGGTGTGTGTGTGTGTGTCAAGTCAAGTCAAAATGATCTTTATTGATAAAGCTTTTTTACATCCTGTCAATGTGTGTGTGTGTGCATGCGCACGCATGAGTGTGTGTGTGTGTATGTCTGTGTGTCTGAGTGTGTCACTGTGTGCGTATATGTTCGAGTTGAACACAATAAACCAATCGTGTCAAGAAAACATAACTTTTTTTATTATTATCATCTGAAGTCAGAACTGACCTCACTCAGTATAAATAACACTTGTCACAAAGATTTGACCATCTGTGGCTAGTCGTGGATATTTCTCATTGGGTTTTCCTCCCTCCTCCCCCCCCCTCTCTCTCTCTCTCTCTCCCTCCATCCCCCTCTCTCTCTCTGCTTTCATGCAAAAAATAAATCACAAATTTATCGCGGTTAGACCGTATGTTGAAAAAGCATTCCAAAATGCGCAAAACATGCTTGTAGATTATCGCATGTAACTTGACCTTTGCAACACATCTGAGTTTATTGATTGAGTTTTGATAAAAGCAACGGGAAGGCATATCTTCTGAGGCCGTGGTGTTCAGAAATTCATGAAACATTATCATTATCTATAATATAATACGCTAAGGCCCGAAGTGTAAAAGAACGTAAAAACTCGGATACCGCGTAAATGTCGGACTTTTGCTTGCCATACAGTTCCAGAAGAACGCGTTGGGACGCGATTCCGCTATGTCTGGTCCAAAATTTTGCTTTTGAAAATTGGGTAAAGGTCAAGATGTGCCACCCCCCCTTCCTATCTCGGTTAATTCTATTTTTCCGTTATTGCCTTTCTGACCATACATAAAGCTGTATTTTAGGAACATTTTTAGCTAATAACCTTTTTGGAATACTAACCCTAGTCCTAACCCTAGCCCTAAACCTAACCCTACCCCCCACCCTATAAGACGGAAAAACGCAACGAACCACAACTGTGACAAATCGCGGTGTACTGCAGTACATAGTGGGGGGTAGGGTTAGGCTTAGGGCTAGGGTTAGTATTCCAAAAAGGTTATTAGCTGAAAATGTTCCTAAAATACAGCTTTATGTATGGTAAGAAAGGCAAAAACGGAAAAATAAAATTAACCGAGAAATGCATGGGGGGTGGCACATCTTTACCTTTACCGAAAATTGATTTTGAGCTGTGTCGGAAATTGCAGAATCTACCTGGGAAAACACGAAGAATGCCGAACCTGTGTTTCATAACTTCTGCCCTTCTCTGTCTCCCCTTCTCGCTCTCGCACAACGACAACAGTGATAATAAAGTTTGTCACTAAGTCACGCAAAATTTGCTCAAATCAGTACATTGCTTCCAGCATTGCATCTTTATTCTTTAGTATGTGGTACGGGGAACTGTCTTACATTCACAGACAGCATAATATATGTTCTATCAATGTAACATTGAATAAATTATCTTTGCATTTAAAAATATAAAACGATTAACACGTGCGTGTGTGTGTGTGCATGGGGTGGGGGTGGGGAGTAGGGGGGCAGGGGTGGGGATGGGTGGGGTGGGGGGATGGTTGGGGTGGTGGTGTTGAAGGGAGGTGGGTGTTAGTGTGTTGTGTTATGATTATATGCATGCATTCTCTAATGTATTCATTTTCATAGAGATGTATGGTGAGGATGCGTGGGCCAGTTTGTTGGAAATGTTTGTACGAATGGTGAGTGAAAAGCGCATTGAGTTGCTTTGCAAGATTATGCGCTATATAAGCATTATTAATTATTCTTATAATAAATAACAAAATGAAACAGAAATCGAGTTGCCTCAGGAACTGGAAACTGCAGGTTGCAAAATATCAAACGTGAGGTTTACAATCTGATTGAATATATAGATCTGCATCGTTTGAGTGAAAACAGATATATTTTACAGACTTCATGCGCACCTGATTATAAGGCGCATCTGATACACAGTTCCGCATTTTTCGTTGTAGAACAATTAGAAATTCAGCTAGTTTTGTCCCTAAGTCAGTCGAACTTCTGAACAAGATCTCTGCTAAGACCAAATAATGAGGAATCATACATTAGCTTAGGCCTAGAGGTATATCTGGTCATGTTAAAAACCTGTACAGTAGTGTGTGTGTGTGTGTGTGTGTGTGTGTGCGTGTGCGTGTGCGTGTGTGTGTGCGCATGTGCGTGTGCGTGTGTGTGTGTGTGTGTGTGTGTGAGTGTGCGTGCGTGCGTGCGTGTGTCTGTCCGTATGTCTCTATCTCTGGGTGGGAACGGGAAGGGACTCAAAATATGTGAAAGCTTGGGGTGACTTGGAGAGGGTGGGGGTTTGGGGTGGGGGTGAATAAATTAATGCGAGGATATAAATGGTGGGAAAGAGGGCAGTTCTTAATGTTTTGATAGTCGCTTGTATCGACCCTAACTATGTTCAATTTTTGTTGTTGGGAAGCATGATTTGTTATTCATTTTTCATTTATGTTTCCTTGCTTGTATTGTGCTTGTACGAGACCACACTGTAATTTCACCTAACGTGATAATAAAGTATTTTTGACTTTGACTTGACTAAGACTTGATCCCCCACATTTTACACAGCATTCAGATTTGTTACAGTGGAACCTCCCTTATAAGACTCCCTCCCATATAAGACCTACTTCTCTGAGACATTGCCCTTCTTTTTAAGTATTACAATTACCTCCTTTATAAGACCCCTCCCTTATAAGTCCTCATTTTGGATGATTTTTGAAAGTCTTATAAGAGAGGTTCCACTGTATTACATGTATTCTTTCTTACTACAGTGGAACCTCCCTTATAAGACCTTACAAAATCATCCAAAATGAGGTCTTATAACGGAGGGGTCTTATAAAGGAGGTAATTTTAATACTTTCAAAGAAGGGCGATGCCTCAGACAAGTAGGTCTTATATGGGAGGGAGTCTTATAATGGGAGGTCTTATACGGGAGGTTCCACTATATTGTGCTAGTAACATTATAAGGCGCAGTGCTCTCAGTCTGGGGGGGAAAAAAGCAGCGCCTTGTAGTCTGCAAAATACGGTAGAAGGCCATCTTTCATCCAGAGGTTCCGCTAGCCTACCAAAAGTTTCGGTGGACAGTACCGGCAACAGGAAAATATTCCGGTACTGGCCATCACACAGCCGGTGCAATCAAACTTCGCTGTGCAGAAAATATCTGTACATAGATCTATGCGATCGTAATGCGTCATTGTATGTTGCCTTTTAAGACCAAGTTACGTCATTTTTGTGATGTTGTCGTTATCATCAGACAAACAGAACGTCAGAAAGACGTCAGAGGGGGGTATACAGATAAGAAACCGGAGAGCAGAGAGCGGGTCTTTCCTTACCAGCTCGAAAGAAAGTCTCAGGTACCGGTACGCGATACCGACATTAATTTTTATCGGTACTAGACAAAAAAATATCAGTAAAAACCGGCATATGCTGGTCTAATTCATCTGAATAATATTGCTTTTGTCACATCAGCTGTACGCCCCAAAATTATACAATGCCACATGTGCGATCACTATGTGAAAGACAATGTAGTCTCTGTCTGATAATAATACCCAAAAAAGGGTATGGCAAAAGCAGCGAAAAGGAAGGCACCAGCTGACTACACTCCATAAAAGCAAATTGCACAAATGTCAATTCACATGCATGAGATGAATATATATATATTTATATATTCAACAGCCGAATGAATGGCCCACAGCTAATGACAAGACATTCAATACTGCACATAAAGTCCTCCAAAGATGGAAAATATGTCCAAATATGGAAAATGACATCATTCGCGTGACAATGTCGTTACAAAGATGGAAAAGATGTCCAAATATGGAAAATGACATGCGCGTGACAATGTCCTTTTTGAGCAAAAGTTTAGAATTTGTAAATCACACTAAACTGACCCTGACCCTAACCTTAAACTGTCAAATACACAAAAAATAAAGCTTGACCTAAAACTGCGAGTTCCATATTATCTGGAGTGTGCAGTATTGAACGCCTAGTCAGCCAATGAACGGGAGGGGGACCAACAACAACAAAAAAAGAAGAAAAAAAGGAGCTCACCGATTTCGCTAGGTTGGTGTAAACAGCCTTCTCGTCGTCCGGAAGATTGGCCCAGAGGTCGCCCAGGATCCGGGTCACGCTCCGGTTGTCTCGGTCGGGGTGCTTCTCCCTGACCATGCTGCGGTGCCGCTTGCAGAAGATGAGGAAGGCGTTCATCGGGCGACGAATGTCACGCTTCTCACTACCTCCCCCTCCTCCTCCTCCTCCGGAATCGCCTGGCTTCTCTCCCCCTCCTCCGTCTCCCGTTTCCATGACGACGGTGCTGCTGCTGCTGCTGCTGCGCTGTTAAAGGGCGTTGAGAGAGAGAGGGGGGGAGAGAGAGGGAGAGGGAGAAGGAGAGAGAGAGAGAGAGAGAGAGAGAGAGAGAGAGAGAGAGAGAGAGAGAGAGAGAGAGAGAGTTTTTATTTTATTTAAAGTCACGATAATTGCTAAAAAACAAAAACAACTGACACCAGCTGGTATGATCATAAAAGACTGATGTGCTCCTTCATGCTATGGCAACGGCCCTCCTCTTTTCATTGTCTATGTCCCCCCCCCCTCCCTCCCCTCCCCCTCTTGACCTATACCTACGTTTCTCTTTCATGTTGTCCTAGAATATGTGTATATGATGCAATAAGTGGGAGTTTTGTTTTAGTGTATGTTTTCTTGGATTTAGACTACAGACAAACCCCTATTTTACGACCCTCTGTTAAGCGACCACCTCTCATTTGAGACCGGATTTGTTGGCACGGATGCATTTTACTATGTAAACGACCTCTCTTAAACGACTTCCTCTAAAACGCGACTTACGACCGCCATTTTGTTGGTTTTTACGACCGTTGTTGTTGTCTGTATAGACTTCGAGCAAAGGGAAACAACCACGGTCAAGGGCCTGAAAGCGGAGTCGCTTCCCTTGTTGTAGAAAAGATGGCGGAAAGCGTAGGAAAAGCACGAAAACCACCGACTTTAAAAAAGAAAACCACTGACTTTGGACGAGAGTGGAGGTGATTAACAGAAGTCGGCGAAGTGAAACTGTAATACATCGAACTCCTATGGAGTTAGAAAAGACCCAAATCCAGTTTTAATAAAGAAAACCACTAGACTTTGGACGAGAGTGGAAAGATTAACAGAAGTCGGCAAAGTGAAACTGTAATACATCGATTGCACAATCCTATGGAGTTGGAAAGACCCAAATCCAGTTTTAATATGTCATTTTATGTGTTCATGAAGAGAGAGTATGAACTATTGTATGTGTGCATGAAGAAGAGAGTATGAACTGTGCTGAACTTTTTCTTTCTACGGCTGCCAGTGAAAACCTCCGTCATACGACCCCTCCAATATATATATACGACCGATTTTTCCAGACATTTTGGAAGTCTTAAAATAGAGGTTTGTCTGTACCAACCATTGTTATTTTTTTAATTAAAAAAAATTGGAGTTTATTAATTTTTTCGAAAGAGAAGCTTGTTCACCTTTTAATTTTCTTAGAATCTGAAATAATAAACTTTCTAGTATCTAACTTGTGCTCAATCAGTACAGATTTGACTTAATTTTTCTTTTGAAAAATGGAGTCATCATAAAAAATAAAAATAAAATAACATTCAGCTTTAATCGAAATCATGTTTTTCTTACTTTAATTTTTTCAATTTACAATAGGATCTAACTATAAAACAACAGTTACTAATCCATTATATTTATTTTATTTTATTGTGGTCATCAATCACTTGCTCAGATTACCTCCCTTAAAGATCTACAGTGTGTCAGTACTTTCTTGTTTTTTTTAATTTTCCCTTGGCGGAGCTTCAGATTATTTTCAGACTTCATGGGCCATATGACCCCTGACTACAGAAAATGAGGGGTCATTTTTAAAAATTATGGGCCACTAATGTGTTACTAAAATTTCAATGCAATGCATTATGCGTGTTGGCATGTGTCATGTGTGCGTGCGTGAATGAGCGCATGAGAGTGTGCATGAACAGAACTTGTCCAAGGGAGATGTGACGTATTTAGGTTTTAGTCTACTAGATGACACCACATAAAAGAAGAGTGATTTCCCTTGCTGCCAGAGCCGATGTAAACAACGTCCGTTGACTGTTGGACTTGGCCCTAGTCTTTTGAGTAATCCAGCCCACTAAATGATATGCTCAACGAAACAACTACGTCTTGGTGCGGAAAGACTCACACAGCTAGTAATGAATTGTCTGCCCTGATCTGTGACACTGACAACTTTGCATACTGCCAGGATTTGTTTTAGATGTTAGTTTCTTTTCTCATTTTTTTCTTAATAAAACAGGACTTAACAGTACCTTTCAAAAATTAAAATGACCTCTTGATGAATTAAAAGGATCTACTTGCTGAAATAAAGCACTTAAAAGGCCTGTTGACCCAAAACCAATTCACAAGGACATAAAAGGTGCCTGGGAACCCTGGTTTATTATCCTTTAGAAAAGGTTAGGTTAGGTTACTAGGGACTAATTTTTTTTATAGTAAAAACGTAGCCGTTAGGCTTTCAAGCATCCCATCCTTAATAATATGAATTTTAACGTACAAGGTTTTATCATGCACTCAGGTTTTAGATAATCATTCATCATATTCATATGTCAAATGTTTATTAATATTCCCAGTCGTCTAATAGATTTTTGAAAAAGTATTAGGTGCTTGTTTAATATTAGTTGGTAACTTGTTCCACAAAGGTGCAGTTCTGTTAGTAAAACAGTATTTTCTAATGTTAGTCTTACTATATTCAGTAAATATTTTGTCAACACTGTTTCTAGTTTTGTCAACATTTGATTATTTAAAGAATAGATAAAATACAGTTTCAAAATGAGTAACCATGCAAAGTGGACAAAATTGCATGGTGCACGAAATTGTCACACGTTACCTTATTCAGTTATTGACAGTTCTTATCAATGATTAGCGTGCATTAGAAAGAGGGGGCTCAGAGTCAGAGCCTACAGCAACCTTGACTGAATGGATTTGTGTGTCATTAATGCATAAAAGAGTAGACTGCTTTCTAAATAGCATAATCCCGTGGATAGGAGCTTCCTAATCGATATTATAACATATAATCCTCAATGACGCTGACCCACTGAATCCCTGCATCACGCAATGCTTTCCGCCATCGACCTTGAATGAACTATAAATAACTCCACAACAATATGTCTGAAGACAACAACAGAGGCAGCTGATGCGTAAAAACGCGACACGAAATCGGTTGGCGTTTCACTCGCATCAACGCAAACGCTGACATTTCTTTTGATTGCAAATTGGTCAGATTTCATCTTAGGCTACGATGCGCCCCGCAAGCATGATTTCATAATCCCACCCACACCCTAGACTAGGCCAGCGGCCCGAACACCTCTTCGCGTCGTCATCATCACGATCATGTGTCAAACAATCGAGCGGACCGAGTCATTCAAAGTCTGCTAAATAAACAGGAAAGGGTTAACAGACGTCCTAAACATGACGACTACGTGAAAGAGGAGCGAAAGATTTTCATAGTTTGGTTTACTTCCAAACAGATTTCAATCCATTCAACTCAAAGCGTGGAGAACAAGAAAGCGCGAGGGTAGCCTCCACGCGCAGTTACGTTGCGTGACCTCGTGAGCGAAAGGGGACCGGGGCAGAGTTGCGTGCTTCTTGGCGAGTGTTGAAACTGGGTGACTCGATTCGCGTGAGAAAATTGATCTATCGCACGAATGTTGAAGACATTTTT
>CM065709.1:24358717-24373717 GCA_017654935.2 Phymorhynchus buccinoides | reverse complement strand
TCCCTGCTTGGGTGATACTCGTAATACGGAAGTCAAGGGGTTAAAAGTTTGCCGGAATAGAATGTATGAAACGGACACGGTGGACAATCGCCAGCCAACGAAGGGCCCGCCACACTACATAGGATTCGATCCCAACGCGATGCGATTGCGACGATGTCTGTGAGTCATGATTCGCGTGAAATACTTCCGTCTACAAAGATATTTTCGCTCGCCACTTAGCTCAAGTAGACCGCAAATACACGAATCACATGAAATGTCTGATGCAAAAATATAAGATATTTCATCAGATTCGTGTACCGGGGACTAACAAATTATAGTGAACAAAACTTATTTTTTCTTCAAACGTTTTTTTATTTTATTATTAATTCGGATTATGGTTGACCTAGATAATCATTAAGCATGTTTCATTATTTTTCTACATCTGGACACTTTTGGGATCAATTTAATGTTCGACGAGTGTCACATGTCGCTACAGATGTGTGTGTTGAGTCAATTTTCCTTTCTCAAATTCTTACCAGTATTTTCAATCCAGTTTTGATATTGTCCACTGTAGGAACTTTTAATCGGGTTCCACTGTCTGTCGCTCTTATTTCTAAATTCACTCCAATGCTAGGATCCGCAAAGCTCTTGTCTTTGCTCTCTTACCAGTTGCACGGGTTTCTTGTGTTTCAAGAACTTGTTACGTAGGCTATTTCTTTAACCAATCGACAGTCTTTTGCTGGGCGGGTTAGTTCCCTTTAGCAGACGACAAGACTCACTTGGAAGCTGAGTCTAGCCTGAGCTGCTTGTTTGATCTCGTCGCTAGTTTGGAAAGAAGAACATTGCTTGGGAAGAAGAAGACCAAGAAGAACATTGCTTGGGAAGAAGAACATTGCTTGGAAAGAAGAGAAGAGAAGCTGCCGAGAAGAAGGGGGAAGCTTAAAGCCTAACAAGAGGAACGGCCTATTCTCTTTTCTGCTGTTTACAACTTTCTCCGGTTGTCGAAGCTGCTGCACTACCTGTCGCTTCGTTTGTCTTCGCTGGTCGGTGTTGCGGGGATGGACTGTCGCGGTGGCGCCGGTGTGTCTGCCTTTTTCCCGTACGCCTACGTTCGCCTACGTACGTGTATCGTCGGATATTCGGGTGTGTAAACTAGAAGTAGTTTCGGCACTTGTAAGGTGTAGTTGGGTTCAGAGAGTCGAGTTGCAGGGGAAGGAAGGGCGAGATAATGTAGGCATGTAAATTTGTTGCAGGTTTATTAATGCTTGTCACAAAAAGTTAAGGAGCAACTCGATTTAGGGGAGAAAATGCGAAGTATAGCTGAGACTTGTAGGTGGTTTGCCGAGCCACAGTTTCTTAGTAATAACTGTTTTAAGTGCGTGAGAATGTGTAAACTAATTGTGTGAAAGTGTAAACCGCTTTCCCAGATCAAATTTTACCATAAAATTAAATTGTGTGGCGTGAATGTGTAAACCAGAGTTGTGTTGATGCATTACAACATTACATTGAGTGGGTAGTAGGGATGATATTGGGTCAAGTAGTCGTTTCCCTTATGTCCTAGATTGATTTTGAGGAAGGGGAGGGGGTTATATGAAATAGTGTGTGTTTAAGGTAATAAAAACTTCATGTTGTATTTGTTTGTTGGCTGTGCTTGGATTAAGTCCAACCAAGTATCAGTCTGCCCCATTAGTTTACATACTTCTAAATAGTTAGCTAGGTTTTCACATTTACACATTTTTAAAATTATAAACCTTTTTCGCGTGATTTTTGAATATTTTGTGCGATATTGATAAGGTGACTCCAGTCTTCAGTCGCCTTCTCGAGCAACGTGGATTTGAATAAGATTTTTCTTATACAAATTTTCCTAATTCTTGTTGTTGTTCCCGCGGAATAGTTAGGGATTAAATTACTAATAAAATTCAAACTTAGAGTAGGTTTTCGCGTAAATTGGTTAAAGTTAGGGGTTTGTTAATTTAAGCATTTGGTTAATTTATTAATTTGTGCTTTGTATATGGCAGAGGTTATAGATAATTTAAGTTATGTGTTGATATGATTATTTAAAGCAAAGTAAGGGTGTGTGGGTGGTTTTTTTGTAGGGATAAAAGGGGCGAAAGAAATTTCTTGGTGTAAATTTGCTTTGTTCTCCGAATCATGTGTATTTAATGCTTCTGCTTGAATTATTTGCTTTTGACAAGATTAAGGTTAGGTGGTTTGATAATTGGTTTACTTTTTCAAATTTCTAGTGACTTAAGTTTAATTTGAGCGTACATTTTTGAATATTTGGCTTATAGTTAAATGTTTGAGTGTATCTATTTTGAGTACTTGCCTTTGGCGTGGTTATGGAAGGGATTATTTAGAATAGGAATTCTAGTCTTTTGGGGGTAAAAGGAAGGTGGTATGAACTAAGGGAAATAATAATTTGATAAGGATGGTTGGAGCAAGGCGACAAGCTATAACCTAGTGTTTGTGGGATGCTGCTGTAATTTTGGTGTTTTACGTCCTCTCGACCCGGGAAGGCACATATGGGACATGTGTATTAGATGGGTATGGGTAAATAAAGATAAAACATCACAGGACACATGAGGACAGAACGTGGACGAACATATAGTGGTGGGGGGGGGGGGGGGGGGGGGGGAGGGGGGGGGGGGGGGGGGGGGGGGGGGGGGGGGGGGGGGGGGGGGGGGGGGGTCTCTTAGCAATCAAGTTTAAGATATTTATTTAAGATGATTGTGAACCGAAGTTCGGGTTTAAAATTATTTTGGAACCGAAGTTCGTGTTAAATGAAGTGTAAAAATAGTAGGGTGTTATATAAAATTCAAAAGTCTTGTCTTGGCCGACCGAAACAACCGATAAAGTATAAAATTCAGGGCTACGGGGTTTAAAAACTTCAAAAGCTTTATTTTATTATTAAAAGACAACACTGTCCTTTATTTATGTTAAAAAATTGTATTTACAAGTATTTATATGATTTATTTACAAAAATTTGTGATCTATAATATAGATCACGGGGCGAAGGCCCTATTTTATAAAAAAATTTTTTTAAATTATCCAACCGAGGGAGAGAACTCTCTCCCCTGGGACTTCCCTGGGGAGTAGAGCAGGGGAAGGTATTTACATTGTGGATAGTTCATCATTTTATTAAAAGAGTAAAGTTATATTTTAGGTTTATTATTTACATTATGTTCCGGGAACAACAAAAGAATAGGGGGAGGGGGAATCGGAGGGTCTCAGCACACAATGAGGGGGCAAGACAAGCGAGGGGAGCGATACGCAGGCCATCCCTGCGTCAGCACCCCCCCGCAGGCCCACCCCAACAAGGGGGAGATCAGCTCTACGAAAGGAAGGGTGAAAATAAAAGAAAGAAAAAAGGATCCCGGAACGTGAGGTGGGGCAAAATGCCTAATTACTAATTTAGTCATTCATACGATCATTCTTTCTATACTATCTCTGTATTTTGCGATAAGTTCGCAGCTGGAAGGGGAGACCACCCCACCAATCTGTGAGCTAGTTAAAATGTATGATGGGAAGGGTAGGTTGGTAAGTAAAATATTGGATGGGATTTAAAATATGTAATGTTTGGGATAAGTTCTTTGGGATGTCGGGGGGTATTGGATAAGAAATTTTCAATGATAAAACTTATGCTGTAATTAAAATGCTTGTTTTCATAGAGACCTGGCGGCAATCGGCAGCCATGGTACATGGATGAGTGTAGAGTGAATTGGGTTGTGTATGGTGAAAAGGATGATAAAATTATGTTCGAAGTTAATAATGTGCGAATATACGCTTGTACAGAGGTCTCTACCACACAGCTGGGATTTCTCTATTGGGTTTGCCAGGGCCAATGAATTGCATGGGAGTTCCCTATGCGGTGCTGTATGGTATGTCGTGGGGTTTTTTTTGGCAATAAGGCAGATCAAAATTACTATTTGGCAGAACCCAAATGTAGAGTCCCGAGGGGGGGGGGGCCACAAAATCTCCCCCGCCCTCGATGTCATGCAGATGGGCCTGTTTATATTGTTTTATATTTAACATAGCATGGGAGTCCGAGTCCAAGTTTAGAGTAGGATAGGATGGTGAGGGAGGTTAACGATTCTCCCATGACTGGGGCGGGGGGAGGGAGGGAGAGGGACCCCTCCTCCCCGCCCCAGACAGAGGGAAGGCGCCGTATGCGGGGGTCCTGCACGGCTGCGGAGGGACCCCAGGCGACATGGCGCGACGCTGTGGCGTGACGGCTACGAAGGCACCCCCCCGGAGGTCGGGCCGCACACCCATCCACCGGGGGGAAGGGAATAAAAAGAAGGGGGTGCTCAAAAGAGCCAGCACTAATGGAGTAACGTGCTGCGTATTAAAAACGGGGGGGGAAGGGGGGGGGGGGGGGGGGTAGCAGGGCGGTGGAGTGTGGGCAGGTGTGCGGACCGCTGTCCGGGGGGACCCCTCCCTCACGGATGAAAGAAATTTGTGTATCAGAGTTTGGATGGTGTTGTTAAAAGTTATAGCCAAATGAGGAACTCATAATGGCCTCTGCGAACATTATGAGGGGGGACCATCCCTGTAGGCCATGGGTGAGAATGGAATTTTGGGTGAAGGGGATATTTATAGCTTTAATTGATTCGAAAAAGGATGAGAGTTGGTTTTGAATTTGGGTACAGGGGGTAAATAGATGGTCAAGGTCCAAGGTGTTGTTGCATTCGCAGGGCAGATTTTGGAATTTACATCTAGTGGACCTTGTTCTTAATCGGAAAATTAGGGATTGTTTTTTGGAAGAAATGGGAAGGAACAGTCCCCCTTTAACAATTTTAGGATCCCAGGAGTGGGCTTTGGCGTATTGTTCCAATTCTTTCACCCACTCCTGGTGTATGGATTTTTTTATTAGGGATTTGGCTTCGCCCACCGACAGTTTTATTGAGATTTTGTTGCCGGAGAGACCCGAGGCGGCCGACTTTGCATCTCTGTCGGCCAGCTCGTTCCCGACCAGCCCACAGTGAGAAGGGATCCATACTAAAAGGACTTGGGTACCTCTAAGATGTAGTTGATGTATTAATTTTCTAATTTCGTATTTAATTTCAGCGCGATTGTGATTTTGACCGATTAATGCTTTTATTGAGGAGAGGGAATCTGAAAATATAACGATTTGAAATGGGGAGTTTGGTAGGTCATTAATATAAACCAGTGCCTCGAGAATGGCCCAAAGTTCGGCGGAAAAGATAGAGATGTTACTGTTAAGTTGAAAGGACTTGTAGATTTTTAGACTGGGGATATGGAAGGCGCACCCTATTTGATTTGGATTTAAGAGTGAACCGTCAGTATATATGGAAAGATAGTGTTGTAAGTTGTATATTTTTTCTTTTGCTGCTACTGTAAGATAATTTATGTCATTTTCTTTATTGTAAAGGTGGTGGAGACTGATATCTATGTCTGGAGGATCCCAATCCCACTGTGGGGGTCTGTGTTGAGGAAAGGCTGCAATATTATTTAAGGGTATTTTATTTAGTAGATCTTGAGTGTAGTCGTAGATGTTCTTGAATTTTGCGTATTTTTTAGAAAAGGTGTGATAGGGTTCGGAGAAGGATGTAAGAAATTCGTCTTCGGAAAAGTGGTTTGTTGCGTATAGACGGACTAAGAGTGATGCACAATTAAGTTTAATTAAGTGTGTCAGTGGGATCCAGTCTATGTCTCTGTATATCAAGAGTGTTATTGCGTAACTAGGGAGGCCCAGGGCAGTTTTTAGGGCTTTAGTTTCGAGGCGTTGGAGAGTTATTAAGTTTTGTGTGGACAAGGAGTAAAAGGCTTCCATGCCATAAGTTAATCTACTACGTACTAATGTACGTACTAGATAAGTTAGAAATTTGGGATCTTTAGCCCATGGTTGTCTCGAAATGACTTTAATGAAATTTAGTGCTTGGTGAGCTTTTTGAATTAAGTGGTTAATGTGGTTAGTCCAAGATAGGTTATAATTTAGAATCACGCCAAGAAATTTGACCGATGTTACTGCTAACTTAGTGACGTTGTCTATTTTAATTGAGGTGGGTTGGACTTTTGTTGTAGAGAAAACTATAAACTCGCATTTTTGAGGGGCAACTGTGAACCCGTTACTGTGTAGGTATTGAGTTATTTGATTAGTGTTGGATTGGTGGATTTGTAGGACAGAATTTAAGCTGTGTTGTTTGCCTGGGGGTGTTTTAATAGACCAGATCGCGATGTCATCGGCGTACATAGATATCTTACAGTTTTGCAGTTTTAATTTGTAGATATCATGGACCATGATGTTGAAAAGTATGGGGGCTATAACACTGCCCTGGGGCACTCCCATGTCAAGTTGGTGGGACATCGACACAGACTGGCCCACCTTCACTCTCATGCTGCGGTTGTGTAAAAAGGTGAGTATGAAGTTGAATGTGTTACCCTCTATACCGAGATTGCTAAGTTTATCTAGGAGTCTCCCATGCCAGACTGAGTCATAGGCCCCTTTTATATCGAAAAAGGTGGCCAAGACTTTTCTGCGGCGAGCGAAGGAGCGCCTGACATGGGAGATGAGTCCTACTACCTGTTCCATGCAGTTTCTATGTGCACGGAACCCTGCTTGAAATTTGGGAATAATATTGTTTTTATCCAAAAAGTATTCTAGTCTGTATTTTACGATACGCTCGTAAATTTTTCCCAAGTGTGGGGTGAGGGAGATAGGGCGATAGCTCTTGGGATCCCTGGCCGGTTTTCCTGGCTTTCGGATCCCAATTACTTGAGCCTCCCTCCAAGCTTGGGGGACGGAACCCCCTTCCCAACACTTGGAGTAGAAATCGTGTAAAATTTTGTGAAAAGATTGTGGTAGTTCTTTGATTAATTTATAGGAGATAGGGTCATCTCCTGTAGCTTTACTAGTTTTTTTTTATTGCGTTAATAGATGCAGCAATCTCGGTAATTTTCAGAGGGGCATTAATGTAGTGAGAGTTATCATGTGATTTTGTGTGATGGGGGTCGCTTTGACGTTTAATTTTTTCTTTTGTAGGTAGATATTTTGTTTGACTGGCTTGGGCGAATGTTTCTGCCAGGGTGTTAGCCGTGTCTAAGTTATTTGTAGTAAGTTTGTTGTTTTTAAGGACTCTGGGCTCCCATACAGTTTTCTTCGAATTAATCTGTTTAAGTTTTTTCCATGCCTTGCTTAGATCTTTGTAATCAATAATATCTTCGTTAGAGTTAAAATAATTTCTTTTGGCTTCATTAATTAAGTCGTCACAGTGAGACTCTGCTTCTAGTTTTAGGGTATGGTTGGGGGGGGGGGGGTGTAGATCGAAGTAATTGCAGGCCTTTTTTTTGGCCTGCACTGCTTGTTTGACTATTGGATTCCACCATGTCCCACCATGGCTTTGCCTTTGGTGTATTGTTGTCAAACGGGGGAAGGACAGGAATTGATTTATCGCACCACGCCTCGGCCAAACTTGTAGTATTGTTTTTCTTATGTTTTCATAGTATCGTTTCTAAGTTATTGTTTATAATATTATCTACGGTAAATTTATTCAAAAGGGATCTATAAAGGTGCCAATTGGCTTTATCTAAATTGTATTTAAGTGGTTGTTTTTGTGTGTTAATTGGTTCTTCGTGGGAGATGTTAAATTCTATAGAAATAGGTTTATGGTCAGAAAATAATGTGTCCGAAAAGGGATACCACTCGTGACTGACTACAAAGTTAGGGGAAACAAGTGATAAATCAATAGCGGAGGGTTTCTGTTTAGAATTATCTGGAAATCTAGTGGAAGAGCCATCGTTTAATAATACTAAGTCAGAGTTATTTATTTCGTTAAAAAGTTTGATACCTCCAGGATCGGTCCTGGAGTTGAAAGCCTCCCAGGCAGGGTGGTGAGCATTAAAGTCTCCCACCACTACCCAGGAGACCGAGTTGGGGAGTGAGGATAGCCAGTCACAAGTGGCATTGGCGTTATAGCCTTTTGGAAAATAAATATTTACAAAGTTTGTTGTGGTGCCATTGACTTGTGTTTGGATCGTGTTGGAATAGACTGTATCGTCATTAGTGACTAGTGGAGAGGGAACTGAATGGTATTTAATGTTGGTACTAATATGGAGTTTTCTAGAATTTTACGTCCTCTCGACCTGGGAAGGCACATATGGGACATGTTGGTACTAATATAAGTTGCTGTATACACCTTACCGTTTTCATTGCTAACGTTGGGGGGGTATTGGTAACCTGGAATTTTAGGAATGTCGGAAAATTTTATATTAAGGGACTGTAAACATAAGAGGTGGTATTTAGTATTATTAGTTTGTAGGAAGTGTAATAAATGGTCAATAGTCCTTGCAATGGAACGGCAGTTCCACTGCAAGGCACTAAATTTCGGGACTGCGCCGGTTACAAAAAGAAAGGGAAGTTACTCCTATACTGATGCTATTATTAGAATGGGGAGTTATAGTTTTTGATACTGCGATTTGCGGGATGACTGCGAAGACATCCTGCCCTTCCCCTCATGAGCGGCTGGCCCGGGAAGTCCACAGGCCAGTTCGGCTAGCCTCATTAGTTTGCTGTCAGGTCCCATGTTAATTGTAGTGGGGTTACTAGAGGGTGGTAGGAGGGAAACTAGTCCCTCCAAGAGTAGTTTGGGTTTGTTGGTCGTTCTGGCCCTGGCAAAGTGTTTAAGTACCTCTATCATGAAGGTTTCGGCTGTTGATTTGTCAGAGCTTGATGGTGTGGTGGGGGCGGGGAAGATGGGGCATTGGGGTGGGGGGAGGAGGGGGGTGGGGGGGTTTGAAGGTGTCAGTGGTGGGGTCTGTTTTGTATGAGTTTTGAATAGTTTGTCCATGTGGGTCGTCAGTTTGTCCATCATGGTGGCTGTTTGTAAGTTGATTTTTTCTGTTATGAGATCTTCAATGTTGTTTTTGTTTGCTTGTTGGGTGGCGTGAAGTTTTGCTTTGTTTGCTTTTCTTCTGAGGGATCTTGTTATTGTGCTTGAAAGTCTGGTGCGGACTGAAAAGCGAGCTATGGGGGATGTGGGACCGGGGGGGAGGGGAGGAGGGGGGGCTTGGTTGGGGTTCGGGGTGGGGGTGTTGTTCTGCACTGTTGGTTGGGTTTGTGAGTTGGCAGGGGTGTTTTTTTGTTGGGGGGGTTTCCTTGATGCAACATGTGCGTAAGTGGTCATTGTCGGTTGTTGTTGTTGTTGTGGGGGTAGTCTCCATGAGGGGTCTACGTCAGGGGGGGGGGAGAGGGGGGCTTGGTTGAGTTGTTTGAGTTGTCTGTCTTCTTCTAGGGCCAATTTGGCCCTACGGATCGCTTCAGCGTAGGTAATAAAGACCTCTGCACGGATTTTGTTTGCTTTTAGTCTTAACTGATATTGTGGGCATCCATTGTAGGCTGCGGAGTGTGGGCCCCCGCAGTTCACGCACTTGGCCACAGCGGCCTCGCAGTCTTTGGCTGCGTGACCGGGCCCGGCGCACTTGGTGCAGATGTGCTTTGGTGCACGGCATTGGTCCATATTATGGCCCAGCCGTGCGCACTTCCTGCACCTCCTGACAGGGGCCACGAAGGGGGACACGATGTATTCGGTAACAGATATGTTTGTGATCTTGGGAAGAATGGGTTTATCAAAGGTGATCTTAAGGGCTTTGGAGTCTGTGCCGTCCCTGTTTTTTAGCCTCATGATCGATTTGGCATCAGGGATATACGGCAACAGTTCTTGAATGTTTTCACCGAGGGGTATGGGCTTGATGACCCCCTCGGTGGTTGCAGATGGTATGGTGCACTTAATTGGGATTTGAGAGACTGACTGTAATTTGACTAATTTGTTCTGTTGATCAGAGGACTGACACCCAATCAGCCACCGATTGCCTGCCAAGGGTCTCTGGCTTAAAATGGTGCCGATCGCGTTTGACCAAAGTTTCATTTGGGAGAGGGGCCCTAGGCCGCTAATGGTGGCCGGGCCCGTACCCAGGTCCTGGACGATCACGGGGTGTTTGACGAAAGTGGGAGGGGGCTGGGGTTGTGTTTGGTTTCGGAAGGTTCTGTTTGATGTTTTTTTGTGTACTGGTTGTGGGATTTGGTTGTTGTTGTTGTTGGATCTCATTGAGTCCAAATCAGTGGTATCAGTTTGCATATTGCTTGCACTGTTGACAGTGTCTATTGAGTCGGATCTCCTGACAGGGGTCGTGACCGGGGTCACGGCCTTACTGTCAGGGTCCCCTGTTTGATCTGGCTGTGACGTGTGACCGGTGGAGGGTAGAGAGCAAGCGCCCTCACCCTCCATGGTCCGGAGCTCTTCTCTAGTCTTTTTGGGTTCAGGTTGAGCTTTGGGGGGACTGGCTTCGAGTTCGGATTCAGATCCTGTTCTCCTGAGTCGCTTTCTGGAGGGAGTGAAGAGTGCGAAAACATCTTCAGTGTTGTTTTTTGTGGGAGTGATATCGATGTAGATTTCGTTTGGGGTTGGGTATTCTTTGTTTGGGCTGGGTGACTGGGGGGTCTCCCTGACTATTTCGGGTTCGGGGGGGTCGCCCCCCCCTTTTGTCTTTCCGCTTTTGCTCATTTGTTCTTCACTAGTCTATGTAAAACAGAAAATGAAAAACACAGAAGAAAATCATAAAGGGGAAAAAAATTTGTTAGTGAAAATATAAATCAAGAGAGGTGGAAGGGTGCCAACCCGGAACGAGAGGAACTACACTTATTATAACTAAGGCTGGTTATGAAAGATGAGGCCTAAGAGTGAACTTAGGACTCGGTCTGAACCGAGATTTCTATTTACTCACATGAGTCTTAATAATACAGGAGGAGAGGGCCCAAGATCGAGGAGGAGCCTCGCGAATTGTAGGCGTGGCGTTGATGTGGTGCCGTTCTCTCGTTCCAGTAGTGGTGGCTCCTTTTGATTTGAGGCGAAGTGAAGTGGGCGCAGATAGGCCGAAGCCTAGTGGTAGCTGCGTGAAGTTGTCCTCCCCTTTAGTGGGGTGTAGAGAGGTAGGCTGTCCGTTTTCTTCTGTAGTCCGTTCGTGTGTAGTTTTTCTCGTGTCGCTTTTCTTTTCGTCGCTCCTCTTTAGTTAGGTGCGTTCGCTTCGGCGGTTCGACTTCAAGTGAAACGAAAAAGGTGAGAAACGATGAGAAACGAATGGCGTGTGCGTGATTTAAAAAGAAAAGCAACGAGAACAGAAGAAAGCTGTGAACCTTGGATGGGAATATCAACTCACCTGGACGTTGGGACAGCAAGACTCTTTTTTTTGGACACTCTAGCATTCCGGACATTGTCGAAGAATGTTGTGATTGGGGTTTACATGTTGACAATGAAAATTTAAAGAAATGGGGTTGGATAGTATTTTGCTTGTTTTTTAATAACCTTACCTAAGGGTGTATTTGTTTTGGTGGCTACTTAATAGTTTGGGTTAGTGGTTGCTGAGATAATTAGGCGCTTCTTGAGCGAAATTGGTTGGTTGAGTTTGATCAACGGTTTTGGATTATTTGTATACAGTACTCCCCGTTTATAGTAAACTCGGTTATAAGAAATTTCGGTTACAGTAAAGGAAAGCACTGGTTCCCGGCCAAAGGTCTACTGTTTTATTACTAAATAGACCTCGGATAGTAGCAACTCGGTTATAATAGAAAACCTGCTATAGTAAACTTACTTTTGGTTCCCCACAGGACTGGCTCCTCGGTTACAATAAAAAAAAAGTCCTCTTCGTGACCTTTGTAAATACGTCACCAATGTATGCGTCACAGTCTCACCACTCCCCCCACCCACCCATAATAACAACTGGGTTATAATTAAAATTAAAAAAACTCCTATAGTAAAGTAATTTGTGGTTCCTCTTCGTTACAATTAAAAAAATTGTCCTCTTCCTGACCTTTGTAAATACGTCATCAATGTATCGTCACAGTCTCACTACTTCCTCTACCCACCTTAATCAACGAAATTGAAAGGCACTCAAAAACATGTTTCTTTCCCCTCATTACTTAGTGGAAAAAAATTAAATAAATAAAAAATATATATATGTACAGCCGAATCCGCTTATAAGAAAACTCGCTTATGAAGCAAAAAAAAATTCCCTGCCATACTTCTTCTTTCTTATCTATGATCAAAACTGGGATATAAGAAACTCGCTTATAAGAAAACTCGGTTATAAGCAAGCAATTTTTTTCTCCCATCCGCAATGGAAACTTGGATATAAGAAAATTATGTCATACAAGAGAGTTGGTTTGCAGTTCATTTTCTTATAAGCAAGTTCTATTTACTTATAAGCGAATTACCATTGACAACATTTTCTTAAAGACCCCCCAGATCATGAGTCAAAATCACGGGTGGTGGTAACTAGTGTTTTACGTCCTCTCGACCCCTAGGGGCACATATGAGACATTTTTACTTAGATTTAGATTGAGGGACAGGACAAAATATAAAAACGTTACGGGGACAGGGACATAAACAAAAATAGTGAAAGGGGAAATATTTTTTAGAGGCGCAAGCCGATTTTGGAATATTAGTCTGGCGAGATTTATTTTAGGCTATTTAAAGGAGTCTGGTAATACTTTGATAAAATTTGAGATATATTTTATTTTTTAAAATTTTTAATAGATAAAAATTTCTTTTGTTATTATTTGTGTGACCCAGCCGAAACCCTAACTCCCCCGGGATTAAAATTTCAGGGCTACAATGTTAAAAGAAGACTTAACTTCAGTTTAATAGTAAAAAACCATTAATGGCCCTTATTTATTTTAAAATAAAGAATGTATTTACAAATATATGTTCAATATTTTACAAGAGTTAAAACTGAATTTTTTAAAATTTTACAGGCCCTACCGGGGGAAGAAAGTCTGCCCCCAGAACATCCCAATAGCTTAGGGGAAAATGTACATCTCGGGCTAAAAAAGTTTGTTTATTGTGTCCTACCAGGGGAAGATAACTCTGCCCCCGGGACTTCCCTATACAGGGGAAAAATTTACATCTCGGACTTTAAATTTTAATCTTAAGTTTAAAAAATGTTTTATTTTTGTTTAAAATTCTGAGTTATTAAAAGATTTAGTAAGATATTTAATTTAAGTGAACGGAGTATGTGTATTAAACGATTGATTAAAAATGTACCTTGGGCGGATAAAGCCAAGCCATATAGGTCAAAATCACGGGTCCCACCTGTTTTCCTTCTTATATAGCTGGTACAAAATCTTTCTTTGACCAGGTTTGACTCCCATACAAATGCCCCCAATTTGAAAACGAAACATTTTAAAGAGCAGCCTCAATTTGAAGTTGGGGAATTTGTATGTGGGTCACAGCTACCCAGAAAAAAAGGGATTTAATCGTGTTGGTCAGTGTGTCTTTAAAAGTGAGTTGGACCTGTACTGAAAGGATGTCCCGAGAAAATTGAAGTCGTTCCAAAAAGGGAAAGTTTACATCAAACCAGTTGTGTCACAGACATTCTAAACAGTACAGGCACTAGATTACAAGACTAATTGAGTTGGTTTTGTTCCTTTATTCCATACTTTCCTTCAGTATTCTGTGCAAAATAAATGTTGAGCAGAAGAAAAAAATATGAGTACTTTTGTGTTGGTGGTAGAGAGACAAGGGAAAAAACTTCAAAATGTTTTCTTATATCTGAGTTTCGGATATAAGAAAACTTGGATAAACAAAACATCATCTCCCTTCGATTTTCTTATAACCGAGTTTTGCTGTATTTTGATTTTTATGATGGGATTTAGTATTTTATGTTAGCTTTGACTTTGAAAAACGTCATCGGATAAGATAAAAAATACCATCAAAACTTTACTATATCCGAACATCGTTTATAAGAAAAACCTGTTATAGTAAAGGAAAAGCCTTGCTCCCCTGCACTTTACTATAAGCGGGGTGTACTGTAGTCAGTTAAACGCTGTCAGTCGGTGGAGGTTTGAGGCGTGACAGTCTTCGTGTAGGTCATAAGACTTGATGGCCACTGGTTATACGGTCTGCTCATGACTCACTCCTTCACCGTCCTGATGGGTAGAACCTAGCTTAAGTTTTGTAGTGATGGCTGGCTTGGGTGGGGCAGGCGAGTAATCCTGTAGCGGATTTAGTGCCGGGCAGTGCACTTCCTTACACGTGGGCTCGTAGTCACACCTGAACCATCACGTTGCGTTTTTTTGGTTAAGGTCGTGAGAGTGTGGGTTTCTTGGGAAAGGTGAGGAAAGGTTAATGTTCCTTTTGAGAGATTGGGAATGAGTGTGTGGGAAAGGGGGGGGGGGGGGGTTATTCCTTATTTTGAGAGTTTGTGTATGATTGGTTGACTGACGTTTGAGCGGGGTTTGTTTCTTCTTTTAAGATTGTTGATTCTCAAGCTGGTTGCAGTTTGAGAGGGTAGGGATCGAGTTTATTATTTGCTTATTGATTCTTGTTGGTTTGTTATTAATAGTATGTTATGTGTTTTACCGCCGTTTTACTCGTGTTCACATGAATAAACTGCTTCTTACTTGTGTACAATTTACAACTCTGTGTCTGTGTTGTTTGGGTGTTTAGTTAGTGAGGGTTTTAGTTATTTTATTCTGCTCAGGACCCCTCTGGTCGTGACAACGAGGGTGATGATGTGTCGGTTTTTTTTCTTTTTCTTGATTTAAGTGTATGTTGAAGGCTTGTGGTGATTTGTGTGATGCGTATGGCTTTCCAATTAATAAAACACATAATGAAAGCATATAATCACACAAATCAAGAACATGCGCTCTATTATGTTACTACATTCTCACACATTATGCATACTAGCGCAACGCCGAGTACCAGTAACGCCTAGTAACGGTAATGCCAAGTACTGGTAACGCTGAGTACAGCAAATTTGAAGCAATTTGGTTAAGAAACGGTGGAGTTATAAGGCCCCGTTTCCCGTTGATGCTGCTCTGAGAGTAATGCGCTCTCCCTAGTAACGGTAACGTCTAGTAACGGTAACGCCAAGTACTGGTAACGCTGAGTACAGCAAATTTGAAACGATTCGGATAAGAAAAGGCGGAGTTATAAGGCCCCGTTTCGTGTTGGCGCTGCTCTGAGAGTGATGCGCTCTCCCTAGTAACGGTAATGCCTAGTAACGGTA